>JANRMT010028174.1:16756341-16838097 GCA_026402145.1 Polypterus bichir lapradei
GTGAGCTTCTTCAAATATAAAAGACGTGACAAGTCTAGACTGAATGACCAGGTGAAGACATGTGACCAGTGAACACCAATCAGAACGCACAGTGGCATGTCAGCTGGTGTGCTACTATCAGCACTGGTATTCATAAAGGCCTCAATACCACTGAAAGGGGCCTGCAGGGACCTGAATTACACAGGCAGACTTTGAGAAATTTGTTTTGATTGTTCCATGTGATTGTTAAACTTTTTTAGGGACTGAATTAGAAAATGAAGACCATTGATCTCCCTCTCATTCTTCACAAAACACATTTTTAGCTCTCCATTCTAGGTTTTTATTTTTTGGCACTATAATGAATCAATATAAATATTTTATTTTAATAATAATTTTTATAATAATATTAATAATAATATTAAAATACTAGCTGTGTAAGCCCTTGCTGTAAAAAGCCCGGGGTCCTAGAAACTATTGAAATGTAGAGATGTCAGGTAATTGAAAGGAATTACTCTGGGCATCTCTCTCTTAGGAGGTTTCGTTTTGCTGACGTGCTCACATCGTGTGTGCATTACTGGCTAAGTAACTGTCTTTCT
Organism: Polypterus bichir lapradei; assembly: GCA_026402145.1. NCBI lineage: Eukaryota > Metazoa > Chordata > Cladistia > Polypteriformes > Polypteridae > Polypterus > Polypterus bichir. The sequence goes on from JANRMT010028174.1 coordinate 16,756,917, forward strand.
TCAGAGGTTTCACTTTGCCAATGTGCTGGCCTCACTTGTGTATCCTCGAATGTGGGGCCCTTAGCCCGACTCCACCTCTCACTTCCAGGCCAGACAGACAAACACATTTCCACACATAGACATTTATATATAAGATATGTTTAACTAATGCTGGGCAGTTCTTATTCGATATTAAAGTACGAATTTAGCTGGAGCTGAACCCAGCGATGAGTCCTAGCAGAAGGTAGCAGCATGTCCGGCCCTGTCCTTCTTTCCTTCCCCACCAATGACACACTTCACTGGATGGCAGCACACGCACACCTCAGAGTGACTCTGTCACTTGTAAATTATCATTGTGGGAAGATTTCTTTATTTTTTATTGTCATACTGTGAATCCTTATGATGGCCTCTAGAGGTTGTGAGAACAGTCCTGATGTTTTGCTACGGTTGTGGTTAGTTTCTAGTCAAAAACAGAGACAGAACATAACAGATTTTTTGAAAAAACCTTATTATGCCTACTTTGGAATGAAACTTAGTGAGCAGGACAAACAGCAGACCCTCACTGTGTCTGCTGTATTTATGTTGGGGAACTAAGACAATGCACAAAAGGTAAGAAGAATGACATGGAATGAACCCAGAAATCATGGTGATGATTGTTATTTCCTTCAAAATTCTGAATCAAAGTATCAAAAATAAAATGTTTCTCCTAATCTTTCATTAGTAAAAAGGCCTGCGCCACACGGACCTGATGTCCTGACCCCACCTGATACTCTTGGTTCTGTAGAAACTCAGTACCAGGGAGAAAGTACATTGTTCAGGTGACAATGAAGAATTTGTGCCAACATGTTTAAGCAATGAGACGCAGACATTCACTCAGGATTAACGTCATGATTTAGTAAGAGATCTAGGCCTTCTCTAAAGATGCCTAATTAAAAGAAAAACTTATTACCTCTAGACATAACTTTCTCTTTGCACTAAAATAGAAAAGAAATGTTTGCAGCATTTTTCAACACAGATGAATTCTTGGTTTACTGCGCTGGCATACTGTAAGTAAGAGGCCTAGTGCAGAAACTTGCCAGAAGATTGGAGACCATTTATAGACTCGTCTAAAAGCAGCCTAAAAGGTCCACATCAGTAACTGTGGCTCATTACGTGCAGTGAACGCAGACCTACAAGAACTTTGAAAATGTTTTCAAGAAAGGTGACTACAATTGAGTACCATTGGTTCATAGGTGTGGACCTGAAAATTCAGTGGCTCTGAAAAGTGTGGTTAAAGTCCGGATATCAAGGACATGAAAAGAAGGGACCAGGGATGTCAGTATGATGGTGGACTACTGCTGGATGATTCATGAGGACGCACCAGAAAAAGTGGAGAAATGCTGGGCCACCAAATGATAAAATCTGGAGACGTCCCATGTAAGTCAGTGAATATTGATTGTTGGTTTATTTGTATGTGTTTTAAATATATTAGATTGACTAAATATTTACATGTTAAATTGGTTTAGGACAATATTGTATACATGAATAAATTGTATAAAATGTAAATTTCTTTCCAATTTTGTGACTGAACTGAAACCTTCTAACTATATTTTTATATTGTGTTCATATATGCAAATTAAAATTACTTTTAACAATTAAAACTATTTATTTTGAGTGTCATTTTGCAGAGCTGTGTTTCCTACTTCAATTTAAACAAGGCATCACACTGACAGGTTTTCTGTGTCCGTGGCTCACATTGCACTTATTACTGTGGAGGGATTCCCTGCTTGTACTTGTGACTCACAGCGCTATACAGAGTGAGCCTGAGGTGCACAGAGGTGACGCGCACAAAATACGAGAGGTGTCAGCATTAAGGGGTGATAAGCCAAAGAGTCAAAGACTGGCAGCAAATTTGCGTGGATTACAGAGAAAAGGCAGGTACAAGTAGAACTTCCAAGTGGGAATACTGATTGGTCAAAGGAGCTGTCTACCTGCTTGTGACTTACAGTAGTGGAGGAAGGGAAAGCCAAATCGACTTTCTAATGTATGGAGGATCTCATCTGAAACAGATAAAGAATTGTAAGGTGATCAATGGGAAGAGTGTGGCAGTGCAACATAAAGGTTGGTGATAGACTGGGAGATCAGAATGATAGAGAAGCATCAAGAAAACAGAAAGGTGGTCAGTGATTTGGCGAAGGCTTATGATAAAGTGTCACGTCAATTGATCGGGAGGTGCATGAGAGAGAAAGGAGGGGCAGAGAAATGTGTGAGGATTGTCCAGATTATGTATGAGCGAGCAAGGACTTGGGCTAAAGCCAGTGTTGGGGTAACAGACAAGATCCCAGGTAGTGAATATTCTGTCTTCTTTCTCTTTATCTTCAATCCTCAATCTTCAAAGACCTTCTCATTTCTTACAACTTCCTCTCCACGTCTCCTTTTCTGGTGCCACACAACACAATGTCATCAGCTCAAAGCCTGCACCAGGGGTTCTTTTATCCCACGAGTCAGCACATCCATTACCAGATCAAAGAGGTAAGGACTTCAAAGTAGACCCCTGGTGCAGACCTCCTCTCACTGGGATTGTGTCTGTTACCCCAGTACTGCTTTTATCTCTCTTTTTTTTTTAATCCTGTTCCAAATTTAAATTGAGACATGATATGAGGTGATTGACTAAACTGATGAAGCTCCAGCAAATGACCTCCTTATTGAGTAGCAGGCCAGCACAATTAACTCTGGAGTGACTGACGGAGACAAAGGGGACTTTTACTTGCTGCTCTTCTTACTGTGTTACCCTGTTAATTTTTTACATATTTTCTTTCATATTGCTATTGTTTGAACTACTTAACAGGATTGTAATGACCTCCTATGCTCTAGATGCCACTGTGTTTGTCTAGGAACTTCCTGCTGTTAGGTTTTTAATGATTTTTCAATCTCTTATTCTGGTCATTTTTGTCTGAATCTTAGTTATTTATGCAATAAACTTTATAATAAGTTTCTGATCTTTCTTTTTTCAAACGATATCTTATGTAGTCAAACGTACACATTACTTTAGAAAGGTAATTGAAAACCTTTACTTGAATTAGATTTTAAAGTGATACATCATTAAAGACATAAAATGAATAGCCTGCCAAACAACTGTTCCACACCAGTAGTGTCGTCTTCTTTCTGTGACATGGCACTTCATTTATAACCAGAAAATGGAGCTCAAATGAGGAATGGGATGTCCATCTCACCACCCACCAAATTTACTATTATTATTTACTTATTATTATTTACTATTGAACCGATGCTTTGACAAGTTCAGGGTCTCACGTGATGTGTTATCTCTAGAATACACTTTAGCTTTAAACAGTTCTAATCCCAGACACCTACTGTAACCTTGAATTGTCTGTGTGTGATAATGATTCAGTAACATTTCTCTGTATTAAAAAACTACAACAGTTCCTGCTTTTCCATGTCAGAGCATTTTGCCTTTTATTAGACTTTCAAACGCAGTCCTCTCAGTTCAGTTCAGCTGAATGGACACTTTCATGGAGCTTTTAACTCAGTTGCTTTTCTGGCTCTTTTGTAAAGAGCTCAGCTCATTTTGAGAGGACGCTTTCTCTATCTGCTAACACCTGAAAACGGGCCCATTCGTACAACTCTGTCGTTTATCTGCTGGACTCTTGGAAAGAAGCTCTCCCTCTGGCAAGAAATCATTCTTTTTAAGAAAATTGAAGAAACCATCTGGGAACTGTCGTCTGGGACTGAATGAGGACTGCATGACCCCACCCAGGTTGTAGAATTCTTTATATTGTAAATATTTACTGCTGTTGGTTATTATGCAAGTAAATAAGATTTTTAAGTAAAAGATTGCTCATTTCTTGTCTAATTGCAACACTTTGCAAGATGTTCAAAGGATGCATTTGTGATGTCTTCTATTAGTGGTTGAAGTAAAAGACTTAGAGTGAAAGCCAGCGCCTGTCAGGAAGCAGCCTGCCATTAACGGTCTCCAAGTTTGAATATAAAGCGTACAACATTTACAGGGTGACAGGTAAGAGATTAAAAGTAACAAGTGCATAGCTCATTTCGGCATTTCTTCCTATCCTCCATCAAACAAATAAACAAAAGAGGTTAGACGGGACCTTTTGTGTTAAGTGTATGTCACAGGTTATCTAATACCACGATAAACAAGGCATCATTTGGTTTCTACTCTTGGTGTTTTGGTGTAAAATTTCAGTGGCCTTTTTAAACTCACAGTAGTTCTAAAGTCATTGAGAGGATAAGTCCGTGACCTCTGAGTACTCACCGTAGACCCCCATTTTGGACTGCCAGGCTGGTTTAGTCGTATTGCTTCTCATGAGACAGGAGAACACGTTGAACTCCTTCTTGATGGGGATGACGCTGCTTATGTTTAGCAGACCCTCGATGTCCCGCTTAAATGTTAATTTGGACTGTGATGTCACGTCTATACCGTTCATGTCTCTCCAGCTCACTTCTGGTCGAGAGCTCCACTTCTCAGAGCTGCACTCCAGTCTGGGCTGTTGGTCTTCTGTAGTACTGAGAGAAATGGAGGGCTGACTGCCCAAGGCTTTGATAAGAAAAGAAATAAAAATGAGTGGAGAAACACTCTGTAAAAATGACATTGTAGCAAACTGAGAGAAATCTACAAAGTGACAGAAACAGCACAATCATTATTACCAACTGAAAACAATAAGAGAAGCTGAAACAGGTGCCCAGAAAATGTTAAAGTACGCAGGACCATAACATAACTCCATTGTAAAGTGGGGTTTACAGTATGGAGTACAGAAAGTAGGCGAGGGGCGACTCCCAAATAATCCACTCAAGAACCCCTACAGTGAGAGACAGCACTTCTGATTCCTCCTAACCATCCCTGACACTCAAGGAGGGGGAACAGGACATTTATATTAACAGCTCAAAAGAACAAATTTTAAAAAAGAGACATGACAGACCAGATGAATTGTGAAATGAGATGGTGGTTCAAGTCTTAAAGACACAGGAACTGCCCCTTAATGAGACATCAGTGGCCCAGTGAATGGTGGTCTTAGCTTTTAGAACAGAATCCTCTGGTGGATGTCTCATTTTGCCCACTCTGCTTTAAACTCTGAATCAGGTTTACACTTGAGGTCTGCAAAACACTTGGTAGATGTTACCTCCTTCATCAGGTTCTCCAGAACCAAGACACGTATCTGAGAATTTCTGAGAAAGAATGGCTCCTACCTCGATGCTGGACATATCATCTTCTACAATGAACTGGAGGGATGGCTCTGGGTGTCTAAGAACTGCTGCTTGAGATTTTCAAGTGCTGTTGGAGCTTCACAATTTCAAACACGCTTATTGTGTTTTTTCATAGCTAGTGAGGTCCTGGGTACAATAATTGTACTGAAATTCTTAATAATGCACCCGAACGAGTTAGGAAACCCCAAAATCCTCTCTACTTGTTTCACACGTTCCAGCACTTTACAATGGAATATAGTTATTTTTTGGACTGTTCCATTGATAAGCCAGAGTGAGTAATGTTTTTATTGCAGAAAAAGCACCTGATCTTAATGAAAAGATGACTGCTGTGAAACCTCCTTGACATGTTGAACAGGCGTATCAAAGACTTTGGAGAAGATAAGAATATCATCCACATATAGTAATACAAAGTGTCTAAGCACATCATGACAATCATCGCTCACAAATGACTGGAATACTGAAGGAGTGTCAGCCAATCCACATGGCATTACTAAATATTCATGATGTCCATTAGTGCTACTGAATGCCATTTCCATTCCTCTCAAAAGGTTATAAGCACTTTACAGGTTTAATTCAGTAAACTCTGTTGATCCCATGAGTTGATTCAGCAAAGCAAATGAGGCAAAGAGAGCAAGTATTCTTCACTGTAATTTTAGTTACGTCTTGGTAATCAACATAATCAATGATAAACAAACCTGACCCAATCACACTATTGCACTGTCTAAAAAAAGTTTTCTAAGCTTTCATTAATATTGACTCATTTTTGTGTTTAGACGATGCATAAATTCTGTGTCTGTTAATCAGTTAATAAGACAAGTCATTTTTCCAGTAAGCAGTAACTCTAATGGTCTTTGTTTGTTCCAACATGTCAAAGTAGTTGTAATATGTTAACAATAGAGTTGATCACATTCTCACACATAATGCACGGACTGACAGTACGTATGCAATAAGTTTTGCAGAATTGGTTTCAAGCCACAATGCTTCTATCAGACCAGTCAATAAAAGGATTGTGTCATGATAGCCATGGGATACCTGGCATTAAGTGAAGAATTCAGGGCTGTACTGGTCACGTTAATAGAATGGATGTTATGAAGTCCAGGATTCCTGGACCAAAGGGTTACCATCAATTGAAGGAACTTTAGATTTGAATTTTAATGGCACGTGTGGTATTCATAAAAGTTTCATCAATGCACTCCTTATAAAGTTTTATGAAGCTCCTGAATCTATCGGCCTCATGAGAATCTCATTATTAACCCTAACTGGCACATTCAATAAGTTATTTAAGAAGGTTTGACTACAAATGCCCATCCCACCAACCTAGACCTGAAATGGACGTTTTAGTTCTCTGGAGATTTGGAACAATTAGATGCCATATGTCCTGGAGCACCACAATAAAAACTAAACTTTTCTTTGATTCTTTATTGCATTTCTTTTAATATGATGCTGGCCTTTCCAAGGTCCCCAAGTTCTTCTACTGCTTTACTTTCTGAGGTGTATACATAACTCTCTCCTTCTCTCATGCCTGCATTCTCATCACCTCTCAAAAATGCCCATGTCTCTGTTTTTTTGCAGAAGATCAGTGATATCATTCAAAGTGTTTCCTATTTTTGAGTAGCCATTTTATCCTTTGCTTTAGGCGCTAACCCTACTTTTTAAATACTGATATCAGGAAGGCCTCATCCCAGCCCACCTAAGCTGCCACCATCAGAAAGGTGACAATGTACTCCCTGATTTGTAAAGTCCTGTTTTTAAAATGTGTCACCATTGCATTGTGGTTGTCGCTTTTTGTTTATTTGTTTTTATCATTTGGTCTTTAATTTTAATTTTATTTTTGTTAGTCTTGTGGTGGTAGAAACTGTTAATAATGCCTTGTAAAACAAAAATGAGCTGATTGATTCTGTACACACAGAATTTACTTTTTGGTATAAATGAAACAATGCAAGGCAGTATGCAGTGAATTTAGTGTGAGAACTCATTCTTATTTTAAAATCATCTTCACCATCACAAGTTTATTTAAGAACAAATGCAATGAAAATGGGAGCACTTTTGAGATTCATAGAAGAAGAAAAAATAAATAATGTGTAAATTTTGACAATAATCTAAAAAGTCATCAGGAGATGAGGACCATTATGACTGAATCTGTGGATTGGGTAATCAAAGTATATGAAATGGCAAATGGCTTCTGAACCCTAACCCTGAAGCATTCAACGGAACAAGGGGTAACATAAAAAAGAAAACAATCACCTTCAACATTCAGAGTGATGTGTGCCTCCGCATCATATGGCCCAGAGGCCACTAAACATTTGTAGAGCCCACCGTCAGAAACACGGACATTCTGGAGTCTCAGAGACACGTTTCCACTCACGAGCTCTTCTAGGAAAAGTGAAGTCCTTCCCTTATAGGCCTGCAACTGACGCTCAGGTCTAATTTGAAGATTCTGGTATAAAACTACTGGAGAAAATAAATCATCACGAAACCACCTCACTTCAAACCTTTGAGCACTGATAGCTGGTGAGAGTGAGGCTGGTAAGGTGACATCTTGACCAACAAAAACAAGAACAGCTGAAGAAGGTCCAACGACTTGATACCTCTCTGAAAAGAAACCACAAAAAGCTGCAGTGAGTGTCAAGGCGTGTTTAGTTAGTCCATCAGAGTCAATAAAGACAAAACCTGTCAGTGGTTGTGTGAGATGAAGACTAAACGCTGTGCTCTCAGCTGCTTCAGTCCCAAACTCATGTAAAGTTCACTTCTATTTTTTGATTCTCTGTCTAACTGACAATTCCCAATTTCACTCTTTATGTTAGATTGTCTGATACAAGCAAATTTGTCAGAATTAACAGTTAAAGTAAGGATTAGAATAAAATAGAAAGACCAAACACGAATAAACAATAAACGCTTCTAGCAAACAGAAAGAACTTCTATTTAAAGGCAACAAGTTATTTGTATAAAGTTAGAAACTCAGATCATACAAACACATACGTGACCAAGTGATGTGTATCATGTGAAGTAGGAAGAACATAAAGCAGCTCCATCTCTTCTGGGCCTTCATGACTGCAAAAGAATAAAAACTTGGTTTATTCAAATGGTAAATAATGATTATGACATCTCTGAAGGAACAGAACAGAATAAAGTGAGGGCTCAGGTACCACATAATCGTGCAATACAAAGTGATGACTTTCAGCCAAAATAAAAAAACGGCTGCACAGGTGCCAAATGACTCCTGTGATGCTGGTCCAGAATTGAACACCAGCTTCTGGTAGTAGACTCGTTTATATAGTGCTGAGACCATAAGGGGCGGGGCTTGTGACACAAAGGAAGTGACCTCAGCAGTCTTTCAGGGGTTTCTCCCCCTCTATTTTTTAGGGACAAACAGAACAATGGTTAGTGACAGTGCTACACCTTTGTCCTTCCCTGTGTTTGCTTTCCAATCAAATCCTGTTAAACGATCCACACACTCCTGAGTCTGACACATCCTCATAAATAAGGCAGGCGCTCTCATGAATCGACAAGCGTAGTCATAAGTCTTAAGTGTGCCACTACGATCTGTGCTGCTTATTCCAAACACATTAGTCCATGAAATCACACAATGACAGGGTGAAACAGCAGGGGGATAGGCAGGAACACGTGAAGGACACATAGGCAGGCTATTTAAAAATGCTGATGCGGCCTTTTTTATATATGGTCAGAGTCACAGTGTGCCGAAGCCACAAATGATTAGGACAAGTGCACAGTGTGCTAACTGCGTTTCAGAAGAGCACAGTCCATACACAACATAACCATACCTGGCAAGTTTACATAAAAAGTTCACTAATTATGCAGATCATGAGAATGTTTATAATGGGAAGAAACCACCGAGAATTCAGAAGCCTTGCAATACCGTCGAACACTCTGCCGGATTGACATATAATTGTCAGCATTCCCCACTGAAAAAAAGGATTACATTTGTATTGTTCCAAAGGCTTCTCTGCGGACTGGATATGTATGTATAAATACTCTTTTTTGGGAGTGAAACATATCTTTTAAAGCAAGTTAAATACATACACCTGTGTTTGTACGATATTGCCCTCGTCTGATTATTTCTGCCATGGTTAGTGAAGGGATGTGTATGCTTCAAGTCTGTTCTGCATCAATAAAGAACGCAATCCTAGAAAACAAGCGTCCCCTGCTGGATACAACAAGATAGCACTATAGCCAAGTGACATGGTGCTGCTCGCTATGTCCATTTATTTCTTTTGTGTCCACAAGTGGACATGGTATGTTTAAGTGACTTTGTGACTGCTCTGAAAGTAAGGGGCCACAGCGCCTGAGACTGGGCACCCTGATGTGGGCTTAGTGGCATAAACACCACACTGTGCTGCCCAGTAGGATCTTATCCAGTGTTTCTTCACAGGCTTAAAAGAAAGACAAGCAGGCCATTTGTTCAGGACTTCTTTCTGCTGCTTCTCTGAGACATACCTCCATGTAGGTACACCAGATTCATGCTCCCTCAGCTGGCTTTATCCTTTCGTTTTCTTGACTGTTGTGAACCAACACTCAAATTGAGAATTTCTCTTCATGAGACACGTGGAGGGAGACTCTACTTATTAGACATGGCCTGTCCACCCACCCCAGAATAAACAGGAGAGGGCTTCAGTGATGGCTATGGAGCTGGGGACACAAATCACACCGAGCTGGACAGAACTCATCCTGATTTAAACTTTTTAAAAGGAGTACAACATTAAGATTTAATCAGTACATTTCTGAAATTATATTTGGTGTGGAACTGTTTTTCTGACATTTACCCGTAATTCCTGTATAGGGGCACGTCAGATGTTACTTTGTGATTCCCAGTCACAGTCCCCTACAGGTTTACAGTTTTCCTTTTGTGTAGATGGTGACTTGTGCTTTTCTAATAATTTTGTAAACTTTATTTTTTCTGGAAATTTAGAAGCTATTGTCACTCATATGCATCAGAGGACCTCTTCACAGGCTCGTTCAAGGTACGTGTCAACCTGTTGTGGTGAGAGGGGGCCCCATCACTGACATTCTCTTCTCCTTCTCTACCAGCAGCACTGAGAAACTGGCCAGTGAAGGCATTTAGCTCCGCCCCTTCCAGATCATGTGATATAAAAAGGAGGAGTCTTTAGTACTCCGGCTATTTACAGGGATGTTAAAGGCATGATTTGTGTTTGGACTGCTTTTATTAAATGGGATGTCCCAACTTTTCACTTGTTTGGTGACCTGTCATTCCTGCATTTTTCTCCTTCTCTACCTCCAAGACTTAGCTGAACTGTTTCTCTCTTTCAGAGATGCCACTTTGTGTCTGGCAGCCCCACTCCAAACAGGAAGCCTTTGATGGCCTGAATTGCTCAGCATACTGTGAGATCCTGATGAAATGCTGATTAAACAGTAATTCCCAGGATAAATAAAACTGCTCAGGAAGAAGGCTGTACTCTGCAACCAATAACCTGGTCCCAGAATCCACTGTGATGGACTTTTTACTGAGTGCTGTCCCCTAGGAGGATCTTCTAGACACTTGCACACTCTTTATGGTATATTCCTAATTGTCTAGGTAGACTCCTTGTATCTTCTTGCTCCTTATGAGCCAGACCCATTTCCGTGCAGGACTCCATCTCATTAGAGAGTCAATTTTCTGCTGCATTAGCCAGGCTGTCTGCCTCCTACTGTGCCAGAGAACTGTGGCCATCTTCGTCTCATGGTGATTTAGTCTTCCTTTTTAAATTGCATATTAATCAGATTATTAGGACAGCATTTTTTCACTTAAGAAATATAGAAAATGTTAGACCTCTTATAACTTTGAAAGATGCTGAGACATTAGTTCACGGTTTTGTATTCAGTCGACTAGATTACTGTAACGCATTCCTCTCAGGACTACCTAAATTAGACATCAATCGATTGCAACGAGTTAAGAATGGAGCTGCTAGAATCCTAACTAGGAAAAGAAAATCTGAGCACATCACCCCAGTTTTGATGTCACTACACTGGTTACGTGTGTCATTCAGAATTGACTTTAAAATACTGCTTATGGTTTATAAAGCCTTAAATAATCTTGCCCCATCTTATATATCGGAGTGTCTGACACCTTACACTCCAAATTGTAACCTTAGATCTTCAAATGAGTGTCTGCTTATTATTCTGAGAGCTAAACTTAAAGAAGTGGTGAGGTGGTCGGGTGGCCTTCTGCTGTTATACACCTAAAATCTGGAATAGCCTGCCAATAGGAATTCATCAGGCTGATACAGTGGAGCACTTTAATAAACTGCTGAAAACACATTACTGTAACATGGCCTTCTGATAACTTCACCTTCATTTAATCCTCAGGCTCTGTATATTCAATTAATTATCATTACTATTCATGGTGGCTCCACAATCCGTACTGACCCCTACCCTCTCTGCTGTTCTTTTTCTGGTTTTCTGTAGTGGCGACCTGCGCCATCACCACCTAATCAAAGCACCGTGATGTCCTACATTGATGGATTAAATGCCAGAAGTCCACATGACCATCATCATCAAGTCCTTCCAAGAGAACCCAAAATACAAAGCGGTCTGTTTCATGTGAGGTAGAATGCCCAGAGGGGGCTGGGTGGTCTCGTGGCCTCTGCAGATTTTATTTTTTCTCTCCAGCCGTCTGGAGTTTTTTTTGTTTTTTCTGTCCTCCCTGGCCATCAGGCCTTACTCTTATTCTATGTTAATTAGTGTTGTCTTATTCTAATTCTGACTTTGTCTTTTATTTCTTTCTTCATTGTGTAAAGAACTTTGAGCTACATTATCTGTATGAAAATGTGCTATAGAAATAAATGTTGTTGTTGTTGTTCCTCATGTGCCCCTGTCTATTTCACTTCTCGGGCACCATGCCTTAGAGGTCTTACTGTCCATCTCACATGGGCGCTATGAGTTCTCTCACCCACCAGTGTACCTCTTCTGCTGTGCTCACTGCCCTGTGCCATTGAGGTGGTGTTCTTGCCCCTATCATCCTTAAATATTACTCTTTTCTTATGTTGTCAATATTAGGGTCTCTTGCATTTCATTTGGAAGATGAAATATTGGGTTTTATTTTGAAAGAATGTATAAAGCACTCTGAGCTTGATAGTGAGAATATAAAAATAAAATTACAATAAACTGAGAACCTTATTGTGTCTGAGGTGTTACTCATTTTCATTTTGGTTTCTGTCCAATGATGTTTTCTTTATTTGTTAATGGTCCGTATTAATCATTTTCCCTTTCTTTGGGTCTCCAACATGCCACCAGTTACTCAGATGTGCTGCTGATTATGGCAGCCACTCTTGGCACAATTATCTTGTCACCGTCACTCCTCGGTGGTCTCCTTCTGCTCCTGAGTTGTATTGTGTGATTTTGTCTGGCATTTTGATCCTTTGCTTAGTATTTAGATGTCCATTAATGATTTGAACCTTTGGATTGTGTGTTATTTTGCATTTTAAAGTAATTACAGAGATTATTGGAATGTATATTTAGAGTGTTTTAGTCCTTTAGCTTTAAAAATATAAAGTTTTGTTTATTTCTTTCTATTTCTGCCTTCTTTTTAGTCTTTCATTATGGATTTCTTATTTAACTCTCATCTGCTTCTGATTGTTTAATCTCAATGCTATTTTTTTGTATTTAATGACTGCTTTTTAGTAAAATATTTTATTAATGTATGAGGTGTCATTTAGGTTCAGATGGGATTTTAATTTGAGGCTCGATGGGTTACCCCTTAGCTCTGAAAGTCAGACCTTCTTAGTCCTGCAGGCACTTCATGTCTTTATGTGAGCCCTTTTGGACAGTCGGAGCTAAGTAATGTTCTGTGTATACACAAATGCTAGCTAAATTAATATATTAATAAAGTATCTATCTATCTATCTATCTATCTATCTATCTATCTATCTATCTATCTATCTATCTATCTATCTATCTATCTATATTACGGTGTAAACATGTACTAGCTTTCAGACATATAGAATCACACAGAAATCTTCACGTTTTTGATAGTAATTGAACCTTTTTTATGAAGATACCATTAAACTGATTTAAAAATACATCTAAGACATTACATAGGGTTGCTAATGGCTATTACTCCTTGAGTTGAGCCGTTTGTTCAGTGTTTGAATGGTAAAGACCCCCCAGCTAATCCTTAGTTAGTCCTGTTTAAATGCTGATTGGTTATTAAAGAAACCTTTGGAACTGCATTAGCATCACTGAAACCTGTCCTTCTGATTTTCCTAAAGTTCAGTTCTGGGTTCAAAAATAGCCAAAATGAAACGGCTTTCTCAAGAACACAGAATGGCGCCCATTGCATGTGACAGATTGCCAAGAAACTGAAAATTTCACACAAAAATATCCATTACTGTCTTGAGATAAGAGGGTTTGGCTTGGCTTTGCAGACACATGTGCTTGCTTTGTTGTCACACTAGCATCCAAGAGTTTAGAATCATCCAGAAATGTTTGTTTTTGATAGAAGATACTTAAATATATTTAATATAATTAATATACTTAAAAAACAGTCAAGGCAGGACTACTGTTTCCAAAGGCTGTAATTACTTGAAATGACTGTTTTTAATTTATTACTCACATAGGACTGCAAAGCCACATGTATTCAGTAGTTTTACTGCCTGCTGTATTCACATCTGCAGTAACTCATTTTAGCGTTTCTTCAGTGTGAGACCACCACAGAATAGTAAGAGTTTCAGTTGTCTATGTTAACAAGGAAATGTTTCATCAGTTAGGATCTCATTGTGGTCCTGTCCATGGCATTAGTTTTGTTCGTTATTTAAATTTCCTATCAGTCTTTTTGATGGCTGCTGTCCTCTACGACTCCTGTTCTTCTCATGAGGTGTACCTTCAAGTTTCTGACCTCTCATTGTGTATTCAAATCTAACATTTTTACTTTCTACATGTAATATTTTACATTTACACACACCCTTCCAACGTGGTCTCCCACCTGTGCACTCAAAAGGCAACACACCATACAAGACTATCTGTCTCTGGACAGACCTGAGTTTCAATTCCCCAAATGAGTGAGCCCCCCATTATCATGACTTCCTTCTTGCTTTGAGGACCTTTACCATGCAGTTATGTCCGACCATGACACACTGGCCTCTTCCTCAATGATCTAGAATATTCTTCAATCACATCTTGGGGGGGCACTTGCACATTATCTCCCTAAAGGAAACCTGGGTAAGATCTGCCAATTCCTTACCACTTCTCAGGCCTGCCACCTCATTTTCACGTTCAGCCATTTTGACTTCTGGAAACTGAAAGTGGATAAAAGAAGTGGAGGGATGGAGAATTAAATGGGAGAGGAAGTAGGCATTCCATCATTGAGCAGTTTGGGGAGACTACAAGTAAACACAGAGACCGCCTAGAAGAAAATCTCATTGTTAAACTCAGCCAGTGGGGTTAGGTGGGCATTCATCTGATCATGGACTGTAAGACTAAATGTGAAGGTCCTGCCCTTGACTAATCCTCTACTTTCCCTTGAGGATTCTATTAATATTTGTCTTCCCTTTGTGATGTCCATACTGGGAAATCAAAAGAAGCCCAGAAAAAGACAAACCACTGATGCCTTAGAGAATATTATTGCGTCACACCAGGTGAGGTATGGAAGCCAGCAATGGCCAGCAATGACCACTGGGGTCACCAGAAACCAAGAGGCACATACGCCACCGAATGAGGTCGGAGGTGCAGAGCCCAGACCTTCTGGTCACATGACACCAGAGGGACTGAGAGATCAGGAGCACCAGAGTTAATTCACTGCAGGCAAGCCACCAGAAGGAGCTCCAACATGTGAGGTTTGTGGATGCTGAGTAGTCTGAACTTAGACTTTTCTGGTTTTTCCAAATAAATTGTGAGGTATCAGTCATTTGGGCCTATTGGGTACCTTGGAACCCTCTTGTCTTTGCAATAAAACAATTTAAGACTGAGAAACTCCTGCAATAATAAACTAAGTCAGAGGAAGCAGGGCCTGATCAGCTCTCTTTGACTTGTCCCACCCGATATACTGAGGATCTTTACTGTTCTGTTTAAATGGGGTCTTTATCAGTTTTAAGTCCACACTTAATTCAAAAACATTTCTAGTGATCTTCTCACGCTTGGGTTACACAGTTGCACCGATTCATGCAGAGTTTTCAAGAAACTTAAACTTTATTCGAAAACAGCATAATAAAGCATAAAGCAGAGGATGTCTGTGGGAGAAGTGAGACAAGGCAATAAGACAAAAGGACAGGTGCTGTATAGGCTTTTAAATATACAAGTGCCGCGTGAGAAGCAGATCATGCGACATAGTAGCAGCAGCAGCCCAGCATCTAACGTAGCAAAGAGGAGGTAAGCTGTATTTGTTACCATTGTATCAGCGTTTAAGAGGGGGTTTCGGAGGAGCATCCGATATCTTCTAAGGGTGTGTACAGCCCCCTTCTTCACAATATAGCTTGGTTAAACATGTTTTCAAATTCTCCATTGTTAAATATAAGGACACCTGGTAAGTGTTAGCCACCCTGTTCATTCTGCCCATAGCCCCATCTATTACGTTCACATCTACTGATATAAAATGCTAGCAGAGCAGAGTACCAGTGCACCATAAGCGTCCATGCCACATGAGGACAATTTAGCATCAGTGACTAACCTTAACCTGTGAGGAAAACACAAGTAGGGCACATAAAGTTCACTTAAAAATCAGCCTGGGCTAGGATTTAAACCCAAAACGTTAGATCCATAAAGTGGCAGAGATAACCACAATGCCTCTGTGCTGCCAAATGGAAAATCTAAAACAGGCTGTAATATCAAAAAATAATCCTCAAGTAAGTTTAGTTTGCTCTGAGAAGAAATCTGACAAAGTCTCAGCAGTCACTTTGCAGTTTAACTGAAAATACCGAAAAAAGTGAAAAAGACAAATAAGTAAGGATGTGGTCAGTGGTCCACCAAATATACACTTTAGCCATTATCTGTCCCTGATTGTAACATAATAGGAGTCCCCATCCCCAGCCACAGGGGATGCCCAAACCAGTATGTTTCTTTGTGCCAGTCCCAAGCCCGGATAAATGGGTAGGGTTACGTCAGGAAGGGCAGCCGGTGTAAAATTTTGCCAAATCAATATGCGGACAACAATACAAATTTCCCTTAGGATTGGTCGAGGCCCGGGTGAACAACGACCATCACCAGTACTGTTAGCCAACAGGGTGCTGGCGGAAATTGGGCTACTGTTGGCCGAAGAAGAATAAGGAGAAGAAGAGGGGGAGGACATGTCTGGAGGCAGGAGGAGAAGAGGAGGATAAAGAGAGTGGAACTGAGGGTAAGAACTTTGAATGTTGGCAGTATGATTGGTAAGGGGAGAGAGTTAGCAGATATGATGGAGAGAAGGAAGGTTGATATATTGTGAGACTAAATGGAAGAGGAGTAAGGCCAGGTGGATCAGAGGTGGATTCAAATTGTTCTATCATGGTGTGGATGGGAGGAGAAACGGAGTAGGAGTTACTCTGAAGGAACAGCATGTCAAGAGTGTTTAGGAGGTGAAAAGAGTGTCAGAAAGAGTAATGATTATGAAGCTGGAAATTGGAGGTGTGATGATGAATGTTGTTAGTGCATATGCACCACAAATTGGGTGTGCGATGGGTGAAAAAGAAGATTTTGGAGTGATTTGGATGAAGTGATGAACAGTGTACCCAAGGGACAGAAAGTGGTGATTGGAGCGGATTTCAATGGACATGTTGGTGAAGGGAACAGAAGAGATGAGGAGGTGATGGGTAGTTATGATGTCAAAGAGAGGAATGAAGAAGGTCAGAGGATAGTGGATTTTGCCAAAAGGATGGACATGGCTGTGGTGAATATGTATTTTAAGAAGAGGGAGGAACATAGGATTATGTACAAGAGTGGAGGAAGATGCACACAGGTAGATTACATCCTATGCAGAAGAGTCAATCTGAAGGAGATTGAAGACTGCAAAGTGGTGTCAGGGGAAAGTGTAGCTAAGCAGCATAGGATGGTGGTCTGTAGGATGAAGTTGGAGATCAAGAAGAGGAAGAGAGTGAGGGCAGAGCCAAGGATCAAATAGTGGAAATTGAAAAAGAAAGACTTCAAGGTTGAGTTTAGGGAGAAGGTGAGACAGGCACTTGGTGTTAGTGAAGAATTACCGGACATTTGGGCAACTGCAGCAGATGTAGTAAGGGTGACAGCAAGAAGGGTGCTTAGCGTGACATCTGGAAACAGGAAGGAGGAAAAGGCAACCTAGTGGTGGAATGGGGAAGTACAGGAAAGTATAGAGAGGAAGAGGATGTCAAAGAAATTGGATAGTCGGAGAGATGCAGAAAGTAGACAAGAGTACAAGGAGATAAGGTGCAAGGTGAAGAGAGAAGTGGCGAAGGCTAAAGAAAAGGCGTATGATGAGTTGTATGAGGGGTTGGACACTAAGAAGGGAGAAAAGGACTGGTGGGCTAGACAGAGGAACAAAGATGGGAAAGATGTGCAGCAGGTTAGGGTGATAAAGAATAAAGATGGAAACATACTCACAAGTGAGGAGAGTGTGTTGAGCAGATGGAAAGAGTACTTTGAGAGGCGGATGAATGAAGAGAACGACAGAGAGATTGGATGGTTGAGAGGTTGGATGATGTGGAGATAGTGAATCAGGAAGTGCAACGGATTAGCAAGGAGGAAGAAAGGACAGCTATGAAGAGGATGAAGAATGGAAAGGCCTTTGGTCCAGATGACATACCTATGGAAGCATGGAGGTGTTTAGGAGAGATGGCAGTGGAGTTTTTAATCATATTGTTTAATGGAATCTTGGAAAGTGAGAGGATGCCTGAGGAGTGGAGAAGAAGTGTACTGGTGCCAATATTTATGAATAAGGGGGATGTGTAGGACTGCAGTAACTACAGGGGGATAAAATTGATGAGCCACAGCATGAAGATATGGTAAAGAGTAGTGGAAACTCAGTTAAGAAGTCAGTTGATGATTAGTGAGCAGCAGTATGATTTCATGCCAAGAAAGACCACACAGATGTGATGTTTACTTTGAGGATGTTGATGGAAAAGTATAGAGAAGGCCAGAAGGAGTTGCATTGCGTCTTTGTGGACCTTAAGAAAGCATTTGACAGGGTGCCTCGAGAGGAGCTGTGGTATTGTAAAAGGAAGTTGGGAGTGGCAGAGAAGTAAGTAAGAGTTGTACAGGATATGTACGAGGGATGTGTGACAGTGGTGAGGTCTGCAGTAGGAGGGATGGAGGTGGGATTATATCAGGGATCGGCTCTGAGGCCTTTCTTATTTACAATGGTGATGGACAGGTTGACAGATGAGTCCCTGTGGACTATGATGTTTGCTGATGATATTGTTATCTGTAGTGATAGTAGGGAGCAGGTTGAGGAGACCCTGGAGAGGTGGAGATATGCTCTAGAGAGGAGAGGAATGAAGGCCAGTAGGACCACCAAGACAGAATACATGTGTGTAAATGAGAGGGAGGTCAGTGGAATGGTGAGGATGCAAGGAGTACAGTTGGCGAAGGTGGATGGATTTAAATACTTGGGATCAACAGTACAGAGTAATGGAGAATGTGGAAGAAAGGTGAAAAAGAGAGTGCAGGCAGGTGGAATGGGTGAAGAAGAGTGTCAGGAGTGATTTGTGACAGACGGGTACCAGCAAGAGTGAAAGGGAAGGTCTACACGACGGTAGTGAGACCAGCTATGTTATATGGGTTGGAGATGGTGGCACTGACCAGAAAGGAGACAGAGCTGGAGGTGGCAGAGTTAAAGATGCTAAGATTTGCATTGGGTGTGACGAGGATGGACAGGATTAGAAATGAGGACATTAGAGGGTCAGCTCAATTTAGATGGTTGGGAGACAAAGTCAGAGAGGCAAGATTGCATTAGTTTGTACATGTGCAGAGGACATGCAGGTGATGGGTGTAACAGAACAAGATGTAGAGGACAGGAAGATATGGAAGATGGTGATCCACTGTGGAAACTCCTAACGGGAGCAGCCGAAAGAAGAAGAATAAGAAGGAGTAAACAGTACAAAAAATATAGAGTGGTTGCCTTTTGGTATAAAAGGCTTTTATTAGGACCAATGAAAATAATCAGATTGAGCAAATGTGAATAGACATTAAAGAGACATTAAGTGCAATAAAACGCTGATAAACCTGACAGAGAAAGAAACATCTTAAAAACTATGACAGTAAACACAGCTGTCATGTCACCATTTAGATACATCTTTCTTCATTTTATAAACATTGCTGGGAAAAAAGGAATCCACTTCACCTTTCCCCTCATAAATGTGATATGTGAACTGCCACTGTGTGGCGCTAAAGCACTGCAGGTCACCAGTGTCGGTTTGTCATCATTATCAGGATATTCAGTGGCACTGGGCATGGCCACAGAGGGAGGAGACACACAAGACTGAACTTCATTGTGCTCCACATCACCAAGACCTTGAAGTCACACACATCTAGATGAGCCCCTCTGGGCTGCCAACTGAGCCACAAAGAAGTGTCAGACCTGCTCTTCTTACCCATCATATTCCTCTGGTGTCATTTTAAAGAAAAACTAGGATGACATAGCTAGTGACAGTCACTAATTGTGTAATTGTGTGGTCAGGTCAGGTGACCGCTGTCTCTCTTATGTTGCCAGCACCTGTCTGTGAATACGGAGACAAAGAGGTGTGCAGTGGCGCCTCCCTGAGGCTGAAAGGCGTATAAGCTGAGTGTGAGTGTCTTATCTCTGTGTGTGTTTGCCGTTTGCTGGCCTCTGCTCTAACATGTCGCCTGCCTTTCTTCTTCTTTGTCTTGTGCTCCTTTGTGTGTTTTCTCTGTTTTTCTGTTCACTTCAGCTAAGCTGACAAACTCAAACGTACTTTTCACTTACCTACATGGGCCTTTGTTCCTCAGTTCACTCCCGTCACAGCTTTTGTTTTTCTGAATTCATCAATGAGGAGATCATTGTAAAACCGTCTGTGTTACATCAATGGGTTTATAAAACGCGTCCAGCCATAGTAAATCAAATCTTTAATACTCAGAATCTGAGATCGCACTGCTGTGCCGTCTTGGTTTTCATTTTCACTTTAACTTGGCAGCCATCCAGGAGGAACACACCTGAGTCTTAAAGAGACAGAAGGTGACAAAAACATAAATAAAAAGAAGGAACTCAAATCAACTAAACATGAAACTTCTAATGGTGAGCAAAACTTTTATCTGCTGAGAAGTACAAATCCCCCAACAGATATGACACACCATGAGACAGCAGGACATGTCATGGACAGGAGCTAAAGACGAGCAGGTGACAAGTCGCAGTGGGAGAGGACTGCTGATCACCTGACATTAAACAGATGAATGAGGAAGGTCCAAGCAGGTTTGACTCATCATGTCAAGAAAGATTGAATCTTTAATGTACATAAAAGGTGAATGGGGTCTGTCCAAATAAGACTGAAAGACACTAAGCTGAGTTCAAGATCAGGTGACAAGACAGACGATTCCTACACGCCGTGGCACTTCATGGAGGAGAATTCAGTTTAAAAGTCCAACCTAAAGTACACAACATAAAGCATCGTTCAGCTTGGCAATCAACCTCCAGTTAGCTTTGACAAATATGGAAATACAGAAAAGCAAAAAGTAAAAACTAAAATAATAATTACAATTAAGACGTACAAAGTCAGAGGACAAACTCCTGTGCTGTGCTTGTATTTCTTCTGCATGAAAATGAGCAGAAATGAAGGCTGTGCTTTGATGTCTGACTTCTCTGTTGACCTCACTGACTTACGTTGGTCAGTCTGGTAGGAAGTGCCATCATCGTACAGTGGCATTGACAGCACTGCCCACCCAGGCCTGCTTCTCCTTCTGCACTTTTAATTGTCAAATGTCCTTCTTGACACAACAACAGCGAGTATCTTAGGTCAACACGAGCAAGTGATAAAAAAAAAACAAAAAATAAAACACAACCTTTGCAGTTTGGGGCAAAAGATTAAAATATACAATTTCTAATTTAAAATATTCCATTAAACATGAGTGGCCCAGTGACACAGCAGTAGCGCTGCTGCCTTGCCGTTAGGAGAGCAGAGTTTGTGTCCCTGGTCCTCCCTGCGTGGAGTTTGCATGTTCTTCTCATGTCTGTGTGGGATTCATCCAAGTGCTCAGACTTCCTCCCACAGTCCAAAGACATGCAGGTCACATGACTTGGTGATTCCAAATTGGCCCGTGTGTGTGTGTGTGAGTGTGTGTGCACTGCAATGGCCTGGCGTCCTGTCCAGGGTTTGTTCCCTGCTTTGTGTCCCGTGCTAATTGGGATGGGCTCCAGCAGACCCCCGTCACCCTGCTCAAGACTAAGCGGGTTAGAAAACGACTAACTGACCAACATTGAACACAAACTGTTCACTGTTCTGATAAGCCATCAAATATTTATAAAATTCTTGTCCACTAAATCAGCTCAGTAAACTATTCTATCAGGGACTCTGCTGGCCTTCAACCTCACATCTGGCCTTCAACCTCACATCTTGCTACTCGTGATATTCCACCATGGACCTGAGTGAGGGCACATGTAAGTCAGAACTTCATTCTGCTCCTCACCACAATAAACCTGAACTTGAATTCCCCCTTTTTGTTTGATTGAAGAGATTCAGAGTCAGATAAACTAAAACTCCTCCTTGATAACAGTCACATTTTGATTAACATGTCTTTATTTAGCAGACACTTTCTTAGACAAGTCAGTACACAGTGGTGTGCAAAAGTATTCAATCCCCTCGAAAAACATCCTAATTTTCTGCATGACAAGTGATTTGTCCACATATTTATCCATTCCGTATTTTTAATATGATCTCTTATGCTGTAACAATACATTTCCAAAGTCAAAATAAATCATTTTCTGCAGATATTTAACTGAAGAAGACAAACTCCAAAGTTAGAGTTTGCCTGAGTATTTAAACCTTTGTGCTTTGGAAGCTCCAGGTTTACACAAATGACAAATGAATGACAAATAACACAAAGGTGACAGTCATTTGACAGTCAGAATGAAACATAATGAGGTCTCTGGATATAAAAAAAACCCCTTTGTAAGGCCGTAGTCGTACTGTATTGGACAATCACAGCAAACATGAAGACAAAGGAGCATCTGCTGATGTGAGAAACAAAGTCATTGAAATGCACAAGGCAGGAAATGGCTGACAAAAAAGAATTATATCATGAGTTTGAATGTCCTGTTAAGTCACTGGGGGGTCCATTATCAGAAAGTGAAGGGTTCATCACAGCACCCAGACTCTTACTAGAACAGGCCGTCCCTCCAAACTAAACATCAGAGCGAGACATCGACTAAACTCTCAGAAGTCTGCAGTGGTCTTTCACTGAAACTGGAGAGAAGGTCCACAATTTCAAAAGCCCTCCATAAAACAGGCCTCTATGGGAGGGTAGCAAGGGAGAAGCCATTCCATAGGAAGGGCCACATATAATCACATATGGCATTTGCTACAAAGCATTAGAAAGACACAAATGAGATGTGGGAGAAGGTTTTATGGTCTGATGAGACCAAAATAGAACTTTTTGACAAGACTTCATATGTGTGGTGTAAACCTAACACTGTCCATGAATCAAGAAACACCACAACTACAGTGAAATATGGTGGTGGCAGCATCATGGTATAAGGATGCTGTTCATGTGCTGGGACTGGGAATATTGTCAGAGTTGAAGGAACAATGGATGGACACAAATAACACACAATATTGCAGGAGAACTTGTTACAGTCTGCTATGAACCTGTGACTTGGGAGAAGATTCATCTTTCAAAATGACATAGACCCAAAGTGACACGGAAATGGCTCAGAAACAGAAAGGTGAATGTTCTGGAATGGTCAATTCAAAGCCCTGATCTTAATTCTATTGAAGATCTGTGGCACTGTTTGAAAACTGCAGTCCAGAGCTGCCATTTAACCAAAAGAGAGCATCTCGAGAAATTGTGCCAAAAAGAATGGGGAATAATCTCTCACAAGTAATGTACAAACCTGGGACATACCTACATACCCCAAAAGACTGAAGGCTGTTACTGCAGCAAAAGGGCTCTGGACAAAGTATGAATGTGTAGGGCGTGGGTACTCAGGCAAACTCAAACTTCAGTTAACTATCTACAGAAAATAATTTATTTTGATTTTGGAAATTTGTTGTTACAGCATAAGAGTTCACATTAAAAATAATGAATGAATAAATATGTGTACAAATTGTTGGTCATGCAGAAAATTCAGATAACTTTCAAGGGGATTGAATGCATATGCAAGGCACTGTACACAGTTAACACATTAGAACATTAGAACACTCTAGATGAGAACAGCCACTTCAGCCCAACAAAGCTCGCCAGTCTTATCCACTTATTTCTTCCAAAACAACATCAAGTCGAGTTTTGAAAGTCCCTAACGTCTTACTGTCTACCACACTACTTGGTCACTCACTCCAAGCATCTGTGGTTCTTTGTGTGAAGAAAAACTTCCTAATGTTTGTGCGAAATTTCCCCTTAACAAGTTTCCAACTGTGTCTCCGTGTTCTGGATGAACTCATTCTAAAGTAACAGTCTTGATCCATTGGACTAATTCCCTTCATAATTTTAAACACTTCAATCATGTCACCTCTTAATCTTCTATTTCTTAAACTGTAAAGGCTCAGCTCTTTTAATCTTTCCTCATAACTCATCCCCTGTAGCCCTGAATCAGCCTAGTCGCTCTTCTCTGGACCTTTTCTAGTGCTGTTTTGTACCCTGGAGACCAAAACTGCACACAGGACTCAAGATGAGGCCTAACCAGTGCATTATAAAGCTTGAGCAGAACCTCCTGTGACTTGTACTCCACACATCAAGGCGCTATATAACCTGCCATTCTGTTAGCCTTCTTAATGGCTTCTAAACACTGTCTGGAAGTCCTAAATCCTTCTCATGAGGTGGACTTTCAATTTCCAGACCTTCCATTGTGTATTCAAACCCAATATTTTTACTTCCTATGTGTAATACTTTACATTTACTGAGATTAAATTTCATCTGCCACAAATCTGCCCAAGCCTGTCTAAATCATTTATAAATATTAAAAATAGCAGAGGCCTTAGCACTGACCCCTGCTGGTCACCACTCTTAACATCAGCAAATTCTGATAAAGTTCCTCGCACCATGTGTGTTGAAATTACTGTCTGAATTGGGTGGTCTATAACACACTCCTAAAATAAGACCTCTTTCCCTAATATTGTCCAGGTGAAGCCACATGTCCTCACTAAGATGGGCCTCATCATCCAACTGAAGAGGACTTACATTTAAATTCTGTTTGACATAAACAGACACCCCACCTCCTTTTCTGTTCTGTCCATCTTTCCTAATAAATGTGTACCCCTCTATGTTACACTCATCCCCATCTTTGATATTTAGCCAGGATTCTGTTATTGGTATAACATCATAATTATGCTCCTCTACATGCAACTCCAACTCACTTGTTTTACTTTTGATACTTCCAGCATTAATTCAAGCTATTTTGAATGCATTACTCATTTTACTTTTACATTGAAATGTTGGGTTAGAGTTTATATTACAACACATTTTAATTTTAACACTATTGTATGCTCTTTCATGTACATTTCTAAAGCTGACCTGTCAGCAGGCTTGTGATATAAAGAGAACTGAAAATACCACAACTCTACAGTATATGAATCAACATATCAAGTCCATAATTGGAGAGAAATGTTAATAATATTTAAGTTCTTACTGCCATTAATAGATAGAGATAGCTTAATAAGAGGGCTACAATTTTGGGGTTTATTTGAGCACAGAATAAATTTACCATTTTATTCACTTCTTTTCAGTCATTCTGTAGTTGGAACATCACAACTAAGGTATTCTTCAAAGTGTTTTTTCCAGCACACAGGTGATGCCTGTTTGTTATGATTATTTTATACTTTTGTTATCGTGATATAAATGAAGTTTTCATATTTACACATCTTCATTTGTCCCCAGCCCTGAACAAGGGGGTGTGGCTCCTGAAGTGTGACAGCTGATTGGCTAACTAGACCATTGAACTTGGTGATTGGTTATTGGAACCCTTTGATGTTCACTTAATTGTCCCAGCAGTCATCTTCTTACAAGTTCTATGGGTGTGATGTATAGTAACTATTAGCACTGACTTTCTCTCCTGTAACTTCTCTGTAATTCCTGTCAAATCTGTAAAAGTAGTTTGAATTTTTTTTTTTTTTTTTGCTTTTATAGATGGTTTAAGATTTCTTTTTCATTTTAACAAAACATTTTCTTCACTATATATGTCAGTTTTTGGTTTTCATTTGTTTAACATAATTTTGCTTTTGTTTTGTTAGTGTGAAATTAAATTGTTTCTTTTCTAATGTCTCATCCTTATTTTTTTACTGTTTTTTTCTAGTGTTTTGTTTTTCCAATTTTTGTATATATTGAGGACTTTTCTTTTATCTTCATTATTTGTAGTTGCTCTCTTTAAGCAGTCTGCTCCTATATCTATGTGTATCTTGTTATTCTCCTGATGTTCATTGTAATTTATGGCTCTATTGCTCAGGAGGTGGGTCCACCTGACCATCATAGTTTAGGGACCCCCTCCCAGTTCACTAAAGGCAGGCTGGGAATTGAAGTCCAGCACGGCCCATCTGAATGTGCTCTGCTGATGGTGCTGCTGGTCTTGAGCTCTTCTGTTCTCTGGTTTTTTGATTTTCCTTATTGAGTTTGTGCATTTTGGACATTGTTGCTTAGGATTGCCTATTCAGCAAATCCTTTTGCCTCTTTTAGCTAGGCAGAATGGGAGATTGGGTTGACAATACATTTGTCATATTAAATGAATTCCACTGCCACAACAACTCAGTGTTCCCATTTCCCATTACAATTCAGTTCACCATGGAAGTTCATGCACATCTCCAATTAAAGAGGTAACGACGCTACTTTCAAGTGTTTACTGCAAAGAATGTTATGCAGACAAAATATTACACTTTGGTAGTAGTCACCCCTTGTCGCATAAACGGAGTTGTGTTATGACATTGTTGAAAAAGATATACACACACCATAATACAAAGTAAACTAAAAAGAAAGAAAGGTGCTATCGGTTTACATCAAACAGCTACTCCTTAACATTTACCTAACAATGCTTACTCAGGAGATACGCCAGAGCTTAGCAAGCAATTGACTCCAACCTGATCTCTCATTCTACCTGGCACTGCCTTCCTTGTCACTGCAGTGTATTTGAAAGTACAGCATGCATCATCTTCATATCAGGTATCAAAATAGCACATAATCTGGCAAACACTCTGTGGACAGTACATTTTAATGCCACACGCAAAAAATCTGCAACAGATGCACGAATCGCAGCATACAGTATAGCAGACAGTGCATGCTCAGCTGTATACATGTGACAACATCTAATACACTCACAACACGTATACAAGAACATGGCAATGCTGTCAGAAGGAAGGACCCATGCTCTCTGATATAGGCAAATACCAACTCAGCCTTACACACGTTTAACTGGGACACAGCACAAGTCCGATTCAGCATAAATACTAAGAGTGCCAGAGAGCTGGCTGAATTGTGCCTCTCAAACGAAAAATGCAATTAATGGGCACTTGGACATGAACTGATATGCAGCCTAAAAAAGAAGAACATCAAAATAATAAATAAGACTTCATGACCAACAGCCTCCAAACCCCACCTTACTAATCCACCCTTCTTATACCCACCTAACCCCCATTCACCCTCATTTGCTATATACTGCCTTTGATTCCTGTATGTAGCAGACCATAATTATGATACTATAGCAATACACATTTATTAGGAAGGATAGACAGAACAGAAAAGTAGGTGGGGTTGCTGTTTATGCCAAACAGGATTTAAATGTAAGTCCTCTTCAGTTGGATGATGAGCCCCATCTTAGTGAGGACATGTGGCTTCACCTGGGAAATATTAGGGAAAGAGGTCTTATTTTAGGAGTGTGTTATAGACCACCCAATGCAGACAGTAATTTCAACACACATCTTTTTAGTAATATCAAAAAGGCAAATTTACAGGGGGATATTATAGTCATGGGGGACTTTAATTATCCAAATATTAACTGGGATAACCTTGCAGATGGAGGAGCACAAGAGCAGGAGTTTTTAGAAGTAATCAGCGACTGTTTTTTAACACAGCATGTTAAAGAGCCGACACGGGGTGAAGCCTGTCTGGATTTAGTATTCTGTAATAATCAGGATAGAATTGAGGGTGTAGAGGTGATTGGACCACTTAAGGTCAAGTGACCATAATGTAATACAATTCTCAGTATTTTGTAAGAGTACAGATGCAAAGACTAAAATTATTAAGTTGAACTTTGGTAGGGCTAATTTTGAGAAGATGCGACAAAGTCTAAGTAGGATAGACTGGGATAAGCTTTTAAATGTGGAGACAGTCGAGGAGCAGTGGAACAGGTTTAAAAATGTTTTACATGTAATGCAGGACAGATACAGACCTACATTTGGAATTAATAGGAAACGAAAAAAAACTCCATGGTGATTTAATAAAGATTTAAAAAAGAAGTTGCAAAGGAAAAAACTGCTGTATAAGGCATATAAGACTAATGACTGCAAAGTGAATCGTAGAGCGTATGAAAATATGAGAGCAACCATTAAGAAGGATATCAGGGAGGCTAAAAGACAGTTGGAGAGGAATAGAGCAGATAAGGCGAAAGAAGACCCCAAGAGATTCTTTCAGTATTTTAGTAGTAAAAGAACAGTCAAGGAGGAGGTCAAGTTCATCAGGAATAGTAAAGGGGAATTAAAAGATACAGACAGTGAAATAGCGGATGCCCTAAACTGAGGTGTTTACAAGCGAGCAAGTGAATAACCTCCCAAAGGTAAACGCGACTACTAAGGAGGTACTGAGGGATTTGGAAATTGAAGAGGGAGAAGTGCTGCTCAGATTAAATAAGATGAAATCAAACAAATCACCAGGCCCAGATAATATTTATCCTCGTGTTCTTAAGGAGGCTAGTGAGTACAGATATAAACCCTTGACACATATTTTTAGGAAGTCACTGCGCACTGGAGAGATTCCAAAGGACTGGAAAACAGCAAATATCATCCCATTATATAAAAAGGGTGACAGGGCAGATCCAAGCAACTATAGGCCAGTAAGTTTAATGGGCAT
Organism: Polypterus bichir lapradei; assembly: GCA_026402145.1. Taxonomy (NCBI): domain Eukaryota; kingdom Metazoa; phylum Chordata; class Cladistia; order Polypteriformes; family Polypteridae; genus Polypterus; species Polypterus bichir. Next base: position 16,785,219 of record JANRMT010028174.1, read on the forward strand.
CACAGGAAAATTAATGGAAGGAATTATTAAGGATAAGATTGAGTAACACATGGCAAGGACAGGAGTTATTCTGACCAGTCAGCATGGGTTCAGAAGAGGGAGGTCGTGTTTTACTAACATGCTGGAATTCTATGAGGAGGCAACAAAAGGATACGATCAAAGTGGAACAGATGAGATTATTTATCTGGACTTTCAGAAAGCATTTGATAAGGTGCCACATGAGAGGTTGGGCATCAAACTAAAAGAAGTGGGAGTTCAGGGTGATGTTTTTAGATGGGTGCAGAATTGGCTCAGACACAGGAAGCAGAGGGTGATGGTGTGAGGAACCTCATCAGAACTGGCCGATGTTAAGAGTGGTGACCAGCAGGGGGCAGTGCTGGGGCCGCTGCTATTTTTAATATTTATAAATAATTTAGATAGGAATATAAGTAACAAGCAGGTTAAGTATGCAGATGATACCAAGATAGGTGGATTAGCAGATAATTTGGAATCTGTTATATCATTACAGAAAGACTTGGATAGCAGACAGACTTGGGCAGATTTGTGAATCGTAGAGCGTATGAGAACATGAGGGCAGCCATTAAGAAGGATATCTGGGAGGCTAAAAGACGATAGAAGACCCTAAGAGATTCTTTCAGTATTTTAGTAGTAAAAGAACAGTCAAGGAGGATGAGAAGAACATCGAGCACGTTGAGCATGGGAAAGGTGCTATAATAATTATAATAATAAAATATTATTATTATTATTATTATTATTATTATTATTATTATTATTATTATTATTATCAGTAATAGTAAAAGGTAATTAAAAATACAGAAAGTGAAATAGCCGATGCATTTGTCTGAAGTCTTCACATGTGATGAAGTGGTTAACCTCCCAGTGGTAACAGGGACTATTAAGGAGGTACTGAGGGATTTTATTATTCTAGAGCAGGGGGTTTTCCCCAGGGGGTGCGTGATGGCATTTCATGGGGTGCAACAAAGAGGAAGGCTGTGACATGATTTGCCAATATTGATTGAGATGCATTGCCCAACTTTATCATGGTGCAGTGGGTGTTTTGCAGTGTGCTGTCATTTGTTGGTCATTTATTAGTTGTTGCTCCTGTTTGATGATATGATAGGAATCAAGAATTGCATTCCCAATTGTTACCTATGCATGAGCCACAGAATTTCGCCTTCTCACAGGTTCCTTGCTGCAGGCCGAGTGTTCATAAAGGCGAAAAGCTTTTAAAGAGAATGGAATTTGGACATTGCAATGAAATGTAGAGAAGCACAATGTCTTGTATTAATTTCTGTGCCATTCTCTGATCGTAAAATGTCATTTGATTTTTGTTAGGTGGGGGTAAGCGGGACCAAATTTGATGCAACACCAGTTGCTTACACTTCATCTCTTCCTCTGATGGTCCTAGCAGTAGCGCAGCAATTTTAATTGTATGGTATATCTGATTTTGAACTGCAGTGCAGGTGCAGTGTTATCAGGGTCCAAAACTCATCGACTGGGTTTCATTGCTTAGCTGCACCAGCATCCATTACTTCCTGGGGGTCTCCAATTGATTGTGTGTCATTTCCTTGAGGTGCTCGATGCCTCATGGGACACTCCAAACACCAAATTGTCTGTTGAGTGTCTAAGCTTATCGGGGGACACATTTACAAGTTTATTGAGATGTATAAAGATAAATTAATATTTACATTTTATGCAACAAGCTAAACGCTTATTTTTTTTAGTTAAATTTATTGTATTGAATATATTGATTGGCATTGCCCACCCAAACAGGGCATCAGCCTACGCAATGAACTTTCAGTAAAAAGTAAGAAAGCTTTCACTTTTTTGAACATTTAGATGACCTTTGCTTCTTGTCCAGATGCCCACTCCACCCTAGTAACCCCACTGGTTACAACAACAACAACATTTATTTCTAGAGCATGTTTTAATTCAAATGATATACTGTAGCTCAAAGTGCTTTACAGGATGGAGAAAGAGAATAAAGACAAAATATAAAAAATAAAAATAAGAGGCAATACTAATTAACATAGAATAAAAGTAAGGTCTGATGGCCAGGGAGGACAGAAAAACAACAACAAAAAAAACTTCAGATGGCTGAGAGAAAAAAAAAATCTGCAGGGGTTCTGAGGCCACGAGACCACCTGCCCAGCCCCCTCTAGGCATTCCACCTAACATCAATGACCTCAATCAGTCCTCATTGTTTTCAGGCTTCACGTAGAAGAACTTGATGATGATGGTCATGTAGACTTCTGGTCTTTAATCCATCAATGTAGGGGCATCACAGTGCTTTGATCAGGTTGTGTTGGCGCAGATCGCCACCACAGAAAACCGGAAAAAGAACAGAAGAGAAAGTAAAGGTTAGTACGCATTACAGAGCCACCAGGAATGATGTTGATAATTAATTGAATATACAGAAAATCAGGATTAAACTAAAATTGAAGCTATGAGAAAGCCATGTTAAAATAATGAGTTTTTAGTAGTTTTTTAAAGTGCTCCACTGTATTAGCCTGGCAAATTTCTATCGGTCAACTATTCCAGATTTGAGGTGCCTAACAACAGAAGGCTGCCCGCCTCACCACTTCTTTTAAGTTTAGCTCTTGGAATTCTAAGCAGACACTCATTTTAAGATCTAAGGTTACAATTTGCAGTGTAAGGTGACATGCAGTCAGAGATATAGGATGGAGTGAGATTATTGAAGGCTTTGTCAACCATCAGAAGTATTTTAAAGTCAATTCTAAATGGCACAGGTAACCAGTGTAGTGACATCATGACTGGTGTGATGTGCTCAGATTTTCTTTTCCTAGTTAAGATTCTAGCAGGTCCATTCTGCACTCGTTGCAATCGATTGATGTCTTTCTTTGCTGGTCCTGAGAGGAGTGGGTTACAGTAATCTAGTTGACTGAAAACAAAAGTGTGAACTAACAAGTCAGTGACATTCATGACGCTGGAGAAGAGAAAAAGTAAGAAATTGTGAAGACGTGAAGTACGAAAAAAAAACTGAAAAATATGAGAAGGAGATGGCAAAAGTGAAAGAGAATGGAGTTGTGAGAAACTGGGCCAACGAGTTCTACCAGTCAGCTCTGCTTATCGTCACAAAGAAGACTGCAAAAGAGATTGGTACAGTATGTCAGCCAATGGGATAAGAGTTTAAAGAAGATTAACCTGGAACACGCTCATCTGTAGTAAAAGGTGGTGTTTAAACAAAATGACATTCTGACACACGGAAGATTTCACACTGAGCAGATTTAGAGTAAACTGTGAGATGTGCCCCTCTAACACCTGATATCATTGCAGCACTTCACCAGTTCTATCAGTGGTGGTCTTCTGTGATGGCAGTGAGCAGGGACACCACAGAGGACCACCTCAGTCCTGCAGTCTGAGCCATGATGAAGGGCTAAATGTGAACTTCAATTTCCACATTCAAATCTGACAGCAGACAGAATAAGGGGCTTAAGTGACCCCTGCTGACCCCATAAGACCCCTTAGTGTGTGTGTGTGTGTGTGTGATGCACAACATGCTGTGTACTCATCAAAGTGACACCTCAGTAGTGTCCAACCTTCCCCTGTCCAGTCAGGTCCCTTATAGGTCCCCCCAAGGTTGGTTTGTGTTAAGCCCCCCAAGGCGCCTATTTGCACTGTTTGTGATACTCGTGTCTCACTGTCTGTTGTCATTCGTCTGGTTTTGTATTTCAGTGACATGTCACGTCCTACAGTTTATCTGCTCTTTACATTGCAACCTTCTGTAAGGTAAATTTAAATTTCAGCTCCTTCCTTGCTTATCTGATATCATTTTCAGTTTTGTCAGGTTAGCCATTTCTTGTTTCTCAGTGCTTTGAAAAGCCATTTGAGTTCTCAGGTTTATAAAAGACGAGCAGCAGCATGAAGATAAAGCCATCAAACAGCGGGCCTGAATTCTCAGCACTCAGATGTTTTTATTTTTCTCTTTCACTTTAATGTGGCAGCTGGCCAGGAGGAACACACCTGAGTCTTAAAGAGACAGAAGATGCCAAAATAAATAGAAATGTGAAACCTCAGCACACAGGTCAGTTATACTGAAGGAGCAGGTCATCTGAGTGGTGAGGCCTTCACACAAGACCATCCAGCTCGTTGTGCATAGCAGGAGAATTCATTTAGTGAAATGTCAGATGGAGTTTTATGTCACCAACAGGGAGAACGACAAGCAGCTGATGAGTCACCGTGGACTTCAAGTGAACACTGAGCCATCTGAGGCAGTAAAATAAAATAAAACACAACCTCTGTGACTGGTGCCCCAGGTCTGCTGAGCAATAAAACACAAAAAAGGCAAATCTGACAAGCAAGTTTGACAAGGGAATCATAAGATTGAGAAAAATAAATGGGATGTACAAAACAAATTATAGGACATGAAAGAATACAATAAAAAATGAATGTGTTAAATATGATCTATATGGCCACAACCCTCACCAAGAAAATTGTTGAAGAAGGTGAGATGAGACAAGATGATCTTTATGCTCTACAAATCCCAATACAACATCATATCATAAAGATCTTAAAGCCACTTAATTTAAGTCAGCTTCACAGGGGGCCACTGCCTACTACTACTGCTATGCCAGCAGCACTGGGCACAAGGCAGGAAAGACCCTGGGCATAATGTCCATCACACACACACACACACACACACACACACACACAGAGCCAATCAGGACTCTTTGGAGACGTATGAGGAGAACCAGAGTGCCATAAGAAAAACTCACAGAAACACGGAGAGAACCTGCCAACCCTTCACAGATGGACCCTGGGCAGAGATGAGACCTGAGGACTCTGGAGCTGCGAGGGAGCATCGCTAACTCAGCACTGTGACATCCCAAAAAGAAAGAAAACAATGTGGAAGAAATGGATACTCCTGAGGAAATGCATCCTGACTAACAGAGACTCCGATAAAAGAAGCTTCTCTCTCTTGCTGAGACGATTCATTAGTTCAACTTAGTGATTTGGTCCAACTGAAAGTTTTGAAGTGACAGACCTCTTCTGCTCCCAGGTGTTCAAGGCCACTTTCAGGTCTTATTGAGGTGACATCGACCACCTCTCTGAAACTTTAAGAACATCCTGCATGTGTTCATCCATCCTAATGTGATCTTGTTAAACCCCAGGATACCCCAGCATCACCAGACCACCCTGTACTCCCCAGTTCATCTGATGAAGATGTCAAAAGAGCTCCTGATCCTGAACATCTTTAAAGTGCCGTGTATTGGACTCAGTGCTGCATCTGACATGTCCTTTTATATTAGACAGGCTTCAGGGCACACCTTGTCACAAGTGTCATTACTACATATTTACCTTATCATGCCGGTAGGCTCGTATTTTTAGTAGTTCTTAATCAATCCTCACACTGGGTCTGCATGATTTTCCCTATTTCTCCCTATTTGGTATTCCACTTTATCCTGTGTGTGTTGTGACCCATCTGATCTCCTTATATTTTGCTCAATCCTTCCTCCAGGTGATGTTTCACATGTCTACTTGTGTTCATTGTACTGTATTCTACTGTATATGTCAGCAGATATTTTTATGTTTTCACATTTTCCTTCAAGTTCTCTGGCTTTTCTAACAGTTGCATTCCCTCCTATCAGACTGAAACCCAATGAGCAGACACCTCCAGATTTTGCTCCGTCATCTACACACTTTGACACAGCAGACACATTTGTTTTAGGGGCTCCTCTAAGCCCTGCTTTCCCTCAGGTCAGCTCCACTAATCTGTTTCACTTTCTAATATTACTTTCCATTTTATCCAATCAGTCTAATGAAAGAACATTTCTAGATTACTGAACACTGATGGCTGAACTGTTTCTCCTTTTTGTCCATCTACAAGGTCAGCTTGTACTGGTTTACCAGACTTAGTTACCAGACAGGACTGGTTTTAACTGCTATTGGAGGTCAGAGTAGAGTGCTTATCCTGTATGTTCTGCCTTGTACGCCGGTCTCTGTCTTTTGCTACTCTTATTTAGTGCTTTGTGAGATCTCCTTTCATCTGAGTACACATTTAGCTTTTGGTGATTGATGTGTGTCTGGTTTGGCCTAATAAACAGTTTGATACTCTACTGATCCTCTTGTGTTTACTTCACTGCAGTGTCAATGAAGTCAGATGTTGAGGACAGTGGCAGGCAGTAGGTTTGTCTCCATGTTTCTGCTTCATCCCTCTGTCTAATGCTCATTTTATTAGCCACCTGGGTTGATTTACCAACGGGATGAGAAAAGCTGTTCTGATCTTCTTCTAATGAGTAGCTCAGCCATACTGGACCCTTTAGTAACACATGGTGTTTCCCTACAGTATGGCAGATGAAGACGAGCCTAAGGATCCTCTTTTCATTTTTCACTGCCCTCTCTCTGCTTGACCATTCCCTTGAGTGTTGTCACAACTTGCTGAAGCAAATCAGAACATTCAAGCAGGCCATTCCACATAATAAGCTCATCCTTCTTACTCAACTGGATTGTCCAATATCACATCAAGTCAAGATTTGAAGGACCCCAAAGTCCTACTCTCCACCACACTAATTTATTCTACATGTCTGTAGTTTTCTGTGTGAAGAGAATTGTCCTAACATTTGTGTGGAATTTGCCCTTAACAAGTTTCCAACTGTATCATTAAGTTCTTCCTGAAACATTTATTTTAAAGTAACAACCAGGATCTACTAATTTCTTTCATAATTTTAAACACTCATATAACCTTTTAACTCAGCCACAGGAGATGCACAAATGTGTGTGTTTCTTCGTGCCAGTCCCAAACAAGGATAAATGGGGAGGGTTACATCAGGAAGGTAATCCGGTGTAAAATTTTGCCAAATCAATATGCGGACAACAATACAAATTTCCATACTGGATCAGTTGAGTCCCAGGTTAACAACAACCGCCACCAGCACTGTTAGCCAACAGGATGATGGTGGAAATTGGGCTACTGTTGGCCGAAGAAGGAGAAGAAGAGGCGGAAGACGTGTCCGGAGGCAGGAGGAGAAGAGGAAGGTAAAGAGAGTGGAACTGAGGGTAGGAACTTTGAATGTTGGCAATATGACTGGTAAGGGGAGAGAGTTAGCAGATGTGATGGAGAGAAGGAAGGTTGATATATTGTGCGTGTTAGAGACTAAATGGAAGGGGAGTAAGGCCAGGTGGATCAGAGGTGGATTCAAATTGTTCTATCACGGTGTGGATGGGAGGAGAAATGAGGTAGGAGTTATTCTGAAGGAACAGCACGTCAAGAGTGTTTTGGAGGTGAAAAGAGTGTCAGAAAGAATAATGATTATGAGGCAGGAAATTGGTGGTGTGATGATGAATGTTGTTAGTGTATATGCCCCGCAAGTTGGGTGTGCGATGGGTGAGAAAGAAGATTTTTGGAGTGAGTTGAATGAAGAGATGAACAGTGTACCCAAGGGACAGAAAGTGGTGATTGGAGCGGATTTCAATGGGCATGTTGGTGAAGGGAACAGAGGAGACGAGGAGGTGATGGGTAGGTATGGTGTCAAGGAGAGGAATGAAGAAGGTCAGATGATAGTGGATTTTGCCAAAAGGATGGACATGGCTGTGGTGAATATGTATTTTAAGAAGAGGGAGGAACATAGGGCTACGTACAAGAGTGGAGGAAGATGCACACAGGTAGATTACATCCTATGCAGAAGAGTCAATCTGAAGGAGATTGAAAACTGAAAAGTAGTGCCGGGGGTAAGTGTAATTAAGCAGCATAGGATGGTGGCCTGTAGGAAGTTGTTGGAGACCAAGAAGAGGAAGAGAGTGAGGGCAGAGCCAAGGATCAAATGGTGGAAGTTGAAAAAGGAAGACTGCAAGGTTGAATTTAGGGAGGAGGTGAGACAGGCACTGGGTGGTAGTGAAGAATTACCGGACAGTTGGGCAACTGCAGCAGATGTAGTAAGGGTGACAGCAAGAAGGGTGCATGGTGTGACATCTGGACAGTGGAAGGAGGAAAAGGAAACCTAGTGGTGGAATGGGGAAGTACAGGAGAGTATACAGAGGAAGAGGATGTCAAAGAAATTGGATAGTCGGAGAGATGCAGAAAGTAGACAAGTACAAGGAGATAAGGTGCAAGGTGAAGAGAGAGGTGGCAAAGGCTAAAGAAAAGGCGTATGATGAGTTGTATGAGAGGTTGGACACTAAGGAGGGGGAAAAGGACTGGTGGGCGAGACAGAGGGACAGAACTGGGAAATATGTGCAGCAGGTTAGGGTGATAAAGGATAAAGATGGAAACATACTCACAAGTGAGGAGAGCGTGTTGAACAGATGGAAAGAGTACTTTGAGAGGCGGATGAATGAAGAGAACAAGAGAGAGAAGAGGTTGGATGATGTGGAGGAAGTAAGGACAGCTATGAAGAGGATGAAGAATGGAAAAGCCGTTGGTCCAGATGACATACCTATGGAAACATGGAGGTGTTTAGGAGAGATGGCAGTGGAGTTTTTAACAGATTGTTTAATGGAATCTAGGAAAGTGAGAGGATGCCTGAGGAGTGGAGAAGAAGTGTACTGGTGCCGATATTTAAGAATAAGGGGGATTTGCAGGAGTGTAGTAACTAAAGGGGGATAAAATTGATGATCCACAGCATGAAGTGATGGGAAAGAGTAGTGGAAGATCAGCTAAGAACAGAGGTGATGACTAGTGAGCAGCAGTATGGTTTCATGCCAAAAAAGAGCGCCACACATGCCATGTTTGCTCTGAGGGTGTTGATGGAGAAGTTTAGAGAAGCCAGAAGGAATTGCATTGTGTCTTTGTGGACCAGGAGAAAGCAGATGACAGGATGCCTCAAAAGGAGTTGTGGTATTGCATGAAGAAGTCGGGAGTGGCAGAGAAGTACGTAAGAGTTGTACAGGATATGTACGAGGGAAGTGTGACAGTGGTGAGGTCTGCAGTAGGAGTGACGGATGCATTCAAGGTGGAGGTGGGATTACATCAGGGATCGGCTCTGAGCCCTTTCTTATTTGCAATGGTGATGGACTGGTTGACAGAAGAGATTAGACAGGAGTCCCCGTGGACTATGATGTTTGCTCATGATATTGTGATCTGTAGCGAGAGTAGGGTGCAGGTTGAGGAGACTCTGGAGAGGAGGACATATGTTCTAGAGAGGAGAAGAATGAATGTCAGCAGGAACAAGACAGAATACATTTGTGTAAATGAGAGGGAGGTCAGTGGAATGGTGAGGATGTAAGGAATAGAGTTGGTGAAGGTGGAGGAGTTTAAATACTTGGGATCAACAGTACAGAGTAATGGGGGTTGTGGAAGAGAGGTGAAAAAGAGAGTGCAGGCAGGTTGTAATGGGTGGAGAAGAGTGTCAGGAGTAATTTGTGACAAATGGGTATCAGCAAGAGTGAAAAGGGAAGGTCTACAGGACAGTAGTGAGACCAGCTATGTTAAATGGGTTGGAGATGGTGGCACTGACCAGAAAGGAGACAGAGCTGGAGGTGGCAGAGTTAAAGATGCTAAGATTTGCATTGGGTGTGACGAGGATGTACAGGATTAGAAATGAGGACATTCGAGGTTCAGCTCAAGTTGGACGGTTGGGAGACAAAGTCAGAGAGGCGAGATTGTGTTGGTTTGGACATGTGCAGAGGAGAGATGCTTGGAATATTGGGAAAAGGATGCTAAGGATAGAGCTGTCAGGGAAGAGGAAAAGAGGAAGGCCTAAGAGAAAGTTTATGGATGTGGTGAGAGAGGACATGCAGGTGATGGGCGTGACATTGCAAGATGTAGAGGCAGGAAGATATGGAAGAAGATGATCTGCTATGGCAACCCCTAACAGGAGCAGCCGGAAGAAGAAGTCATATCACCTCTTAATGGTTCAATCCTCTCCATAGTCATTCTGGTTGCTCTCCTGTGGACTTTGTCTAGTACTGCTGTATCTTTTCTCTAATATGGAGACCAAAACTGAAGACAGTACTGCAGGTGAGGTCTCACTAATGCATTGTAAAGCTTAAGCATAACCTCGGTTGACTTGCAGTCCAAATATCATGTGGTGTCTTAAATACTTTTGTCCACTGTCTGCTTGTAGTTAGTGATGAGCCCACCATGACTCCCAGGCCTTTCACATTAGGTGTACTTTTAAGGTTCAGCCCTCCAATTGTATTCAAAGTACAGACTCACCAGTTGCCTTAAACTTGGTGCTGGAGAACTGGGGCCCATTGTCATTCATGTCCTCATTTAGGATTCCAGGTTGAGCAGAATTCAATTTCAGCTTTAGAATAAATTAAGTTCTTGTACTTAAGGGTCCAGTACCTCACTGAACTCTAAAGATACTCTGATATGCTGCGTATCCAAGTCATTTTGTTTTTTATGATCACAGAGGTCCACTGCAGTTTTCTTCCAGTGTCGATCAGGGAGTGTTGTGGATGTTAACGGCTCTCTTTTCTGTGCCTTTTTCAGTTTGCCACCTGACTGACATGATGTGACTTTCTTTTGGATTTTTTAGTGTATTTAATGTCGTACAGATCTCAAGTTTTAATTTCAGACCTTGATGTGACTCCCTGATCAACTGGTTTACTCTTTGGCACCCCAGCAAATTTATATGGTGATATCTGATGAAATTTTTAAACAAACTTCTTAATAAAGTTAATGAATGGGGAACCACAGCTGACATCCTCGTTGTTCACTGGTGACCACATCCTCTGCTGTCTGTCTGTGTGTTTGCCACATTTCCCATCATTCCTGCAGTTATTGCTGAGCAAACAGGGGTGTCAGTCCACAGTGGTTGTGTTTTGTGTTATTTTAATGACTCCGATGGCTCAGTATTCATGTGTAGTCCACCCTGACTCTTCATCTGCTCATCTTCCTCTGTCTGATCTTCCACTAAATGAATGTTCTTGCTGCTCACCATGTGCTTAATTGAGTGTATGAAGCGCTCACAGCTCCATCACTGATTTTCTCATCCAGTGTAACTGACCTGTGTGTTGAGTTTTTACATTTCTTTTTATTTTCAGCGTCTTCTGTCTCTTTAAGACTCAGGTGTGTTCCTCTTGGTCGGCTGCCACATTAGAATGAAAGACAAAGTAAAATTATCTGAGCGCTGAAATCTCAAGGCCTGAACTTTAAGGGCTTTACTTTTTCTGCTGCTGCTCATCTTTTGGCTTTCCAGAGCTGAAGAAACTCTGACTTGACAAGAGTGGAAATAATATCACATAAGCAATGAAGAAAATGGAGTTTGTCATTTTTAATTTACCTTTAAGAAGGTCTTAATGAAAAACACAAAAAATGAAGAACGTGACATGTCACTGAAATACAAAACCAGACAACCTGTTAATGGAGAGGCCAACAGCGGGCAGCCAGACAAATAACCGCCATATAGTCACCTTGGGGGCTTAACACAAACCAGCCTTTGGAAGGTGGTGCTGTGCAGACAAGACATCGGCAAGGGCGCTGACTACAAGGGAGGACAGTGGACACTTCTGAGGTGTCACTTTGATGAGCACAAAGCATGCAGCCCACCACATACACACTGAGGGTCCATCTGGAGTCAGTGAAACTGCAGCACTGAGGTGGTCATCTGTGTGTCTGTGGTGTCTGTTGCCTCAGTTATCTACAGCTGACCATCACTGCTAGAGCTGAGAAGGTGATGTTAGAAGTTAAACAAATGCATTTGACAGCTTAAATCTGCTAAGTCTGACAATGACACCCTGATACCCTCCATGCTACTTGATGTCACTTTGTTTAAACATCACCTTTTGCTACAGAGGAGGGTCTTAAGAATTATATTTTGTGACACTTTCCTCCCAGTGGTTATCATGTTGATCTTGTCTGTGTGACAATCTGACGATATACTGAGCTGACAGGTAGAACTTGCTGGCCCGGTTTTAGGAATTCCGTTCTCTTTCACTTTTGTTGTCTCCTGCTCTTATTTTTCTGCTGTCTGATTTGTGTTTCTTGTCTTCTCGCTCTTTTAATTTTTTCTTTTCTTCCAGTGTCATTAAGGCCATTGACATGTGATCAGTGGGCTGGTAGGGTGAGGGGGGCACCTGGGAATGCTGGGACAGGACAACTAAATGTTCAAATAAGTGAGAGCTTTCTTTCTCATAAGTGGCTCTTCATTGGGTGAGCTGATGACCCGTTTGAGTGGGCACGGTCAATAGTAGCCATGACTGTTTTCTTCTCTCCTTTCTGTTTTTTCCTTCTCTGATATTTTTTCCTATAAGATTAATAACATCTAACCAGCCCCTGGAGCACACCATGTTTGTGCCTCTACTGATCAGCCCTTCCTCATTTTTGACTCCATCCTTTAACATGGCGGCCAGTGATGTCAGATGTCGTCCGTCTTCTCTGTCACTCCATTTCTGTACCATGATGAGTTAAGATGAGGACAGAAGGTTCACTCACTGCTTTGCAAATCTGCATCTTTGATTATTTAGATATGTACAAATGAATTTCTGTCTGTCTGTCTTTAAGAGCATCAGAGGAAAACCACCTCACCAATTTCTACAAACCTTTGTAGTTATTTCTGACGCAGTATAAATTTGAATAGAGGGAAATTAAATTTTAGATTATAAGGGACAACCTCAATAAAAGTTCTCATTTTTGTTGGACCTTGTAATCTCAATACTTCCAGAACACAACATGATATTGATGTGAATTTTACTTCAAGTGAATTTAGAAATGATTGCATAACATAACAATGGTCCTTTTAGGGGTTTACATTGAACAAAGCATTACGGAGAATTTTTAAAACGTAAGCATGTTGTAAAGACAAGGTTTTTACATTTGCCATTGAATAATTCTTTAACAGTTGTGTTTTCTGAGTGCTCAGTTTATGATGAACAAAAAGGTTCTATTAAATTTCTGCAAGGCCAAATTGTAGCACATAACACTACAAGCGGGTTGGCTTTCTGGACCGGCCGTCACCGCATTATATGGTCTGGAGGTCCACAAATAAATATCTCTTCAGGAGTTATTGTGGACGACCAAGCCTGGTAGGACCCCGCCTGGTAAGGATTCCAGCTGCCTAGTGAAGGCATCATGTTGCTATGACAGCTAAGCAGGAAATGGGCATTTCCGTGGGAAACTTTTCTTTTTAAGGGGAATGGAGGAATGAGAAAGAAGAAAGGAAGAGAACAAGAAGGGAAGGGTTTCAGCTATCTATGCCTAAGAATACAACACGATCAGCATTCACCCAGGGACATCTGCTGTTTGTGGGTGGCCACCCAGAAGTTGGAAACAGTGAGGCAAGGGGTTGTGGTATGTGGACCTGTAGTTCTCCAGATGCTCCCGTTGGTGAGTCGGACTCGTGTTTCTAAATTCTTCAGGATAATAAGAAGGCAGCCATGTTTGCCTGAGGACCATTTTTTCTTTCATCAATGAGAACTGTACAACCAGATTCATTGCAGTTTCACAACAGATTATGTTTAATCTTTCTCCTTTTGATTTATTTTTTATTTCGTGTGTGTTTTGTACCGGGGATTAAGATTTGGCCACTGAGGGTAGGGAAGCGAGGGAAGCAGGGAAAATGGGATCACGAATGAGCGGCCAGTCACCTTTCACGTAATTGAATAAATATTGTACTGTGAATTACAATACACTTGGTTATTTAAATAACTGAACTATTATTTGAATTCCTGTCAAGCATCGGCAGGAGCGGGAAGGGGGTAAGAGGGGTCGAAGACCGAATATTTCTTAATGCTACTGATTGTTCTCATGGAGCACAAACTAGAAGCGTTTGACTCAGTTGATTGAGGAGCCCTGTGGGACATCCTGAGGGTTTGTAGGACCCCCCCACCAAAGTTGCTGGATGTCATGGCCGGTCTGTACACTGGTACTGTGAGTGCTCTGCAGAGTGGAGGCAGACCCTCTGTGTTTTTTTCAGTTGATTTGGGGTTTGTCAGCGGTGTGTTCTGCTCCTACTCTGTTCAATGCTTGTGTGGACTGGGTGTTGAGCAAGGTCGTAGGGTCCAGCGGCTGTGGGACATCTGTTCGTGTAGAGAGATTCATTGATCTTGACTTTGCTGAGGATGCTATGATCTTTGTGGAGTCATTGGAGGCTTTGACCCAGGAGCTTGAGAGACTGAGCGAGGAGTCTGAGTGTCTGGGCTTGAGAGTGTCCTGTGTCACACACATGCGAGTAGGAGCTTACTAAGTGGCATGAATAATGGCAATTCTATGTCCAACTGGGGGCGTCAGCGTGCATTAACTGTCTTTGTCAATCCTTTGGAGACCATTCTTGGGAAATCCTGCAGGGTTCCGGTGCCTCTGATGACGTCACTTCCTACACTGGCCTTTAAAGCGGCATTCTTGATTCAATACCAGCAGTTCTGTTTTTGGACTCAGTCTTATGAACAACTCACCATCTTTAATTACCTTTTTGCAGCCAAGGCACATTATATGGGTGGCTGCACCAAACCTTTATGATGTCTGTTTGTTGTTCTTGTGACACCTGATAAAAACCAACATCTAGGCCTTTAATGACATCTTGGGCACAGCCATCAGCAGAGTGTCTGTCTGTGGAGAGAGTGTTGACCTCGTCGAAAGGTTTACTGACCTCGGCAGTGACATTCATGTCTCTGGTGATTCTTCCCATGAAGTCAGTAGACAGATTGGGAGAGCATGGGGCGTCATGAGGTCGTAGGAAAGGGGTGTGAGGCACTCCCGATATCTATGCAAAAGGATGAAGGTCCAAGTCTTTAGAGTCCTGGTGCTTCCTGTCTTGCTATATGGTTGCACTGGACGCTATCCAGTGACATGAGACTAAGTGTGGACTCCTTCATGTTTGTCTCTTCAGAGAATCCCTGGGTACTGCTGGTTTGACTTTGTGTTGCTCATGGAGTCCCGAATGAGGCACATTACCTGCATTGTGAGGGGGCGTCAGTTACAGCACTACAGCCATGTGGAGCAATACCCCAAGGGTGATCTGGCTCACAGAACCCTCATTGTTAAGCACCTGAGTGGCTGGACCAGGCCAAGGGGCCGCCCATGTAACACTTGGCTGCGACAGATAGATGGACATTTCCAGAAGGGGAGAACTGGACTGAGTGTGTGATGGGGGATTGCCAGCCAGGATTCCGAGCTGTTTTGTCATGTGGCGAGTGCGACAATCCACTGTACCAGTGCAAGCTCCCCAAACTGACTTGACCTTTTTGTTTTTCTATATTTTCAGATTTTTCATTGCTAGCTGCAGGCTGTTATGCCAAGATGGAAATCGGCTTTATGTTGTATACTCAGGTTAAACGTTTAAACTAAGTATGTCATGAAGGGCCACACTGTGTGGGAATGGGCCTTCATGCCACCTGGTCTTGAGCTCAGCTCAGTGTCTTTCAGTCTTATTTGGTTTATCAAAATTATTTGTACTTGCTTTGCTTTGTATATACATTTTTATAAAAATCAAAGATTCAAGTTTTACAAAAGTGAAGTACCAGATCTGGTTGGACCTTCTGATAAACTTATTTAAGAAAGTGAATTCTACTTTACATGAACATGATTAGGTCATCGGCAGTCCTCCTTGTCTATGACATCCCTTTCTGTCTCATGGCATTTCGTATCTGTGAGGCATTTGTGCTTGTGAGCAGATAATAGGTTTGGAGATTGACCATCAGAAGTTTCACATTTCATTTATCTGAGTTGTTTTTTTATTTATGTTTTTGTCATCTTCTGTCTCTTTAAGACTCAGGTGTGTTCCTCTTGGATGGCTGCCATGTTAAAGTGAAAGAGAAAACAAAGACGGCTGAGCAGCTCAATCTCACGGTCTGAGCTGTAAAGGTCTGACTTTACTAAGACTGGATGTGTTTTATAAACCCACTGATGGAACACGGACAGTAACACAAAGGGATCGATGAATCCCTGGAAACACAAGCAGTGACAAAGGAAAACTGAAGAAAAAAGTAAAAGCAGGTAAGTGAACAAGGAACTTGAGGTTACATCTGACCTGGACTGAGATTAGTGAGCTGATAATGAAAACACTCAGGAGCAAAAGAGAAAGAAAATAAAAACTAGACGCCATGTTAGAGGCAACCACACACAAATGAGATACTCACACTCTGCTTGTGTGCCTGTCAGCTTCAGAGAGGCACTGGTTACATGTGAGGGGTCAGGGGTCACTTGACCAGACCATTCATGGTATGAGTACACAATTACCAGGCCATGCCATCCTGGTTCTGTGTGTTTTAAAATGACGCCAGATGAACATGACGGGTAAGAACTGCAGGTTTGACACTTCATTGAGGCTCAGACTGCGGCCCAGAGGGGCTCATGTTAGATGAGTGTGAAGTGTCATTATGTCCCCTGGCTCTGCGATACTCCTGTAGCTGTTTTGTCTGACTTCCTCTAAGCAGCTCTGCTCCACTAGCACTTGGCTAGCTAGACCTTTATAAGAAATGAATGTATTAGGGTCTAAGACATGGACAATATGAGGTTGTAGTCCTAACTAAATGTTAACGCCACTGCGTAAGTTTGAAAGTTGGTGTTCTTGTTGTATCTATATATATATATAAAAGTCAATGTATGTATGTATGTATGTATGTATGTTCTGGCATTGCTTTGCCTAAGTTATAAATAAAGACATACAAAATATTTATCAAGTTATATGCAAACTTTCACATGACAACAATTATATTTTTTTCAAACAATTATAAAAAAAAAAAAAAAACACTATTTTCCTCCCGGGCAAAGCTGGGTATTTCAGCTAGTAAAGCATAAAACGGTTTAGATACAAGAGGGAAAATAAAATCAAAAGAGAAATCGTCTGACTATGACGTTGTCTCATTAACATTGGGTGTTCCTGATCTTTCAACTTACCTTTCACCACTGCAGTTGCTGATTCTTAATTTAT
The DNA here is from genome assembly GCA_026402145.1 of Polypterus bichir lapradei. NCBI lineage: Eukaryota > Metazoa > Chordata > Cladistia > Polypteriformes > Polypteridae > Polypterus > Polypterus bichir. Next base: position 16,801,991 of record JANRMT010028174.1, read on the forward strand.
TTATTGTGTATCCTGTATAAAGTACATTTACACACATATATACATACTGTATATGTTGTGAATTATGGCGCTATATATAGACGCCCGACCTGGCACAGATTCACACTGAGGCATGTGTCAAACCCACAAGACTTCCAGCCCACAGAGGCTCATTAAGCCGTGCAGCTCCTCCGGGTGGTGACCATGGAGCCCAACAGGTCTGAGTCCTGAAGTCCCACACCTGTGGCCCCGATGTAACCCAGGAGGGCTGCCACCACACGTTCCAGGGGACATAGAGTGCATCCCATGGCTGCTCCCCCGGATCCAGTGTTGAAGGGGCATCCTGGCTGGGCATGGGACCTGGCCGCCCATCACAATATATATATATATATATATTTATATATATATATAACTATATAATTGCTCTCATAATAATTCATATAAGCGCGCCAATATTATTATGTGCATTGATGTGACAAACTTCAAAGTGATGTGACAGACTGTTTTTCCGTTTCCTTTTAAAATGGCCAATGCTGTGTATTTGCAATGAAGAGCTTTGTTTTTCGTCAGTTTATAACTGCTACCTGTTGTCACTTCTCAGGTTACTGGCCGACAGGTCAGGAATTTCTCAGACAAACTTCAGTCCATCATGCCCGTTGTGCTGGGAGCCACTGATCGACCGGTGAGGCTCTACATCCAGTCTTTGTGTGATGTGAGCGTACATACTTAATACATAAGAGGTATTTGCCAACATAAAAAGGCAAAAAAAGTTTGCAGCCGTGTTGGGTTCTGCTAATGTAATCAGATCCCTTGACTACACTCATATTGCAATAAGGGCACTTAGAGAGACTGAACCTGCTTTTCTTACCCGTGATCAGTAACATACCATGAACACACAAGTTATCTACAATGTTAATGATGGCATGCAGCACTTTTGAATCCACGTGTTATCGTGTCACTTCACTGGGGACAAAGCTGAAAGCTCATCAACTTGCCACCCACTCTCATCCCCACATTGTAGATCATCTCCTCATGGCTCTCTCATTTTTGGTAGCTTCATGGTGTTCTAAGCTTCATAGGGGACTCCATCACCTTCATCTCACCCTGAAAGAATCAACACATTTCGATTTTTCACATTTGTAATTCATATCCACTTTTTGGAATAAGCATATTTTAATGCTCAAATAAAGGTAATGTTTTATAAAAGAGACCCCTCATGTGGAATTTTCCACTTGTATCGTCAGGTCAGAACTCAAAAAAACTTTTGGAGCATTTCAGATTTTTGTCAGTTGTTCTCCAAAGATGTGCAAGAAGACATTTCATTGTACAGACCACTTCTACATGCTGAACCTGCTGTGGCCCTTTAAATGACAAAAGGTTCTCTGTCTCTACTCTCCCCTCACAAATGTTTCTTATTTGCATCAGTTAGGTAATGAGGGGGTAGCAGAGAGTTAACATGATCATGTGATTGGACAGACAGGTGAACTGAGGATGTAGCATTAACCAATCAAATCACCTCTCTCTCTCGCTCCTGCAGTCACTCTGTTTTACTCAACAATACAGCACTGGGACAGAGTACAGGGGGCTTTGTCCTGTTAGTCCCTACACGTAGTATAAGGTACATCCCTAAAGTAACAATATTTTTATTTTCTTAAGAAGTCATAGAACTGTCATTAAAGAAAATAAATCTAAGGACTCTGATTTCCTAAGTCAAGGTCTTACAGTCATTTGAGGCCCCTGCAGCCTAGGGTAGTTCTGTTCAATTTTCTTTTATTTTATTTTATTTGTATTATTATTAATTTTAATTAGATAACATTCCATAAATTCAAGTAAAACTTAAAAAAGCAAAGCAAAATTCAACCCCAACCCAAGAGAGGAGACACAACAATCAAAGCGACTCTACAAAACAAACATAAAAGGAAGAGGATCCTTTTCCCTGAAATGGAAGCTTATTCTAAAATGTTATTGATCAGATCCTGCTAATTTTTAAAAAGTTTTGAATGGAACCACTAAGTCAGATTTTGATTTTCCCAATTTCAGGCAGTATATAACATCAGTTACCTGCTGACTTACAAGTGGTGAGTTAGGATTCTTCCAATTGAGCGAGATAAGTCTACGTGCTAATAGTGAAGGTAATCACAGTTTGTTTGTCCTTCTCCACCTTCTTCCCCTCTGTCAGCCCCCCAAACACAGCTGTTAGTGGGTTAGGAGGGATTGTGTTACCAAGGCTGTCTGATAGGCATTTAAAAAATTTTGTCCAGAATGATGTTAATTTGGTGCATGCCCAAAACATGTGATCCAGTGAGGCCAGAACTTGATTGCAACGTTCGCAGGTTGGATCTTGTCCTGGAAACATTTTGGACAATTTTAAATGAGATAAATATGCTTGATGAAAATTTTAAGTTGAATGACTGAATGCTTTGCACATGCAGAGCTCAAGTGTATTCTGTGCATTGCTGCCTTCTATTCCTTTTCTGAAATATTAAGTGACAGATCCTTTCCCCAATGTGCCCTGGGGTCTTTGAAAGGAAGGAAATTTTAAATGTTTTTTTAAATTGTGGAGATGCTATCTCAGTCTTCAAGACTGATCAATATGTCTTCTGGAATAGAAAAAGGTGTGAGGTGAGTTAAATCGGGCAGGTTCTGTTTAGCAAAGTTTCTAGCTTGAAAGTAGTGGAGGAATTGTGTTGACGAGAATTTGAATTTAAAGAGTAATTCTTTGTAGTATGTAAAGACATTATCTATGTACAAGTGTCTAAGTGTTTCAATCCCAGACATTTTGCAGACATTTAATAGTATTTATGTTTGAGAAGGTGGAAAAATGGTTATTGTCAAGTAGAGATGCAACAGATAAACGCGTCTCTGTCTTAAGGTGCTTCCTACATTGGTTCCATATTCTGAGAGAATGAAGGGTAACTGTATTATTAGTGTATTGGCGGTAGTTTGTATTAACTAGGGCACAGAGCAGGAAATATAAAAAAGTACTGCAAGATTTTATTTCTATTGCGGACCAGGCTTGTGTATATTCATCGATTTGTGTCCATGTCCAGGTTTAAATAGCTTTTATATTTGCCACCCAGTAACAAAATTGAAAATTAGGTAGAGCCATGTCCCCTTCTGCTTTAGGTCGCAGTAGAGTCACCTTTTGGATGTGTGGATGTTTCAAATTCCAAATAAATGAAGTTATGATTGAGTCTATTTCTTTAAAAAAGATCTGTTAATGTATTTGGAAATGCTTTGAAATGGGAAGAAGAGCTTGGAAAGATGGTCATCTTAACAATGTTAATTCTCCCTACTAATGTAAGATGGAGCATAGACCATCTATTTATCCATCCATCCATTATCCAACCCGCTATATCCTAACTACAGGGTCATGGGGGTCTGCTGGAGCCAATCCCAGCCAACACAGGGCTCAAGGCAGGAAACAAACCCCGGGCAGGGTTTCCATGCAGACAGCAAAATGTTGTTGAAAAAGAGCTTTATATTTACTTGTGATATTTACCCCTAAATATTTAAACTGATCTGTTAAGATAAATGGTATCCATTCCAATATTGTGTGCTGGAGAATTTATTGGAAAAAAATCACACTTATTCAAGTTGATTTTGAGTCCAGACATCTTTTGCAAATCTGCTAGTGCTTTTAAGACTCCTGGCACAGACATTTCTGTTCAAGTGGTTCTCTGAGAATCCCCTTTATCTCTGATAAATTTCAAAAGTATACAGCCAGTGGTTCAATGGTGATTGCAAAAAGCAAAGGTGATAAGGAGCATCCTTGTCGATTACCACATTTTAGTTTGAAGTAGTTTGAAATAATGTTGTTAATACAAACAGAGACTTCTGGACTCGTACAAAGTAATCTGATCCATGCACATATGTTTGAGCCAAACCCAAATTTGTTCAATTTGGTGAATAGGTAGTCCCATTCAACCATGTCAAATCTGTTTTTGGGCAATCTAGAGATAAAAAGATTTCTGGGGTGTTAGATTTAATGGGTGAATATTTTATATTAAACAGACATTGAAGATTAGAAGTGGAGTGACTGCCTTTAATAAATCCTGTTTGGTCTTGTGATTTTACAGAAGGAAGCACTTTCTCAATCTTTCTGGCTTTCTGGGGGTGGGTGTTAATGCACCCCTGGATACGAAATATTTTTTTGCTGTACTTTTTAAGGAAAAGTCACAATTAACCAAGAAAATTGAACTTTTAGTGGAACACATATTATTTTCATGCAAAGAGCACCACAATTATTGAAACACTGATCATTTTACACACTGCCAATGAACTGAAAAAACTATAAAAAAACTACTGCAACTGTTACCAGCCTCAGGCCTAGGGGATCCTGGGCCAGGTACAAGTTACTGTTGCCACATTGCTACAGGGTGTAGCCAGAGCGATATGGTGAAAAGCATAAAAGAAACAGGCAGCAGTCCCGAGTTTCAGACCATACTTCTCTGTTCTGTTTTATTCTCCTTTTCCCAGAAATATATATATATCCTTCAGTTTCTGCACAGATTAACATGGCATTTAGTGAAACAATGGTGCAAGCCAATTTCCTCTGCAAAACACATTTACTTTGAGTCCTTGATTAGAAACCAATTTTCCAAGGAAGCAGACAGTTCTGTATCCCCACATTGTATGTAGATGAGATACTAAATCAAAGCAGTCTGACTATAGCAAGGCAGATAAATATTTATGTCCTGTAGAGAGCCATCAACAATAACCTATAGCAGAATTTTCCAGAAATTCTGCCTTTTCTTTAAAACACTGGTTTATAGCCCATTACACTAAGCAACACACAGAAATGTCATTTTCTTTAGAATACTGAATTCTATCCCATTACACAACAATCTATTATTATATGTACAAAGTGCAACTGACGCCATTGATGAAATTCAGGAAACGACTGAGCCAACTGCTCTTGAACTGGCTGCACGCAAACACACAGAGGCCAACACTGATGCTCGCAGGCTAGTCAAAGTGCAGCGGCTGAATCCCAGGGGTAGTGATGATGCAGGGGGCAGCAGTGGTCATGAGCTGGATGCTCAATGAATGTAAGGCACTGACTGATCAGCTCCGGCGTGCTGGCAAATTGCACTGGGAACTGACTATAGCCAGTTGCAGCAGTTTAAGGGTTAACATCATTATTCAGAAGAGAGATTTTGTTGTCCTTCGCTTCTATAAGTGTTTCTAATAACTGTGGAGCTAACATTTGAAAATGTTTTATAAAGTTCCACTGGGTATCCATCAGGGCTGGCTGCTTTCCCACTTTGAAGTGTGTTTATAGCATCTAGTAATTCTGAGAGTGTTAGAGGTTTCTTCAGTTTCACACCACTAAGAGTATCTAGCTGTGATATCTGTAATGAATCAAGTAACACATTAGATTGTGCCTTGTCTTCTTTAAACTGAGGAGAATATAAGGACTCTCTGAATGTAAATTATATTTTTATGGTCTATAGTTCTATCTCCATCTGTGTTCTTAATTGTGGTTATTGCATTATAGACTTCTTGCTTATGGATTTGTTGGCCTTCTCTCTGTGTTCATAATAATGATGTCACAATTTAAAGATAAGCTGTTCCATTTCTTTAGTAGTCAAGAGGTTAAATTGTTATTGGGAAACCAATTTGGAGACCTGGCATATTCTAGATCTATTCTGGTAATTTCACAGATTAACTCTGACACCTTCTTGGTTTCCAGTTTATTTTTGTGGGAAATATATGAAATAATCTGTCCTCATAAAAATGCCTTCAGAATTTCCCAGAGTATACCTGCTGAAACCTCTGAGGATGCATTTGTCTTAAGAAAATAATCAATTTGCTTGGATATGAATTCTGTTCAGTTGTCATCAGCTAAGGACTGACGCCAGCTATGAGATGAGTGTGTAGGATGCAATAATTTAAGCTCCATGATCAGAGGGACATGGCCAGAGATAACGATTGCGTCATATTTACAAGATTTAATAGTGAGCAAAAAAATGATTGTCTATGAGTAAATAATCAGTTCTTGAGAAACAATGAGGTACAGGTGAGAAGAAGGAGTGTGGTCTTAGGTTAGGATTTAAAAACCTCCATGGGTCTGATATACTAAGTTATGATCTGTTACAAACTCTGTAATTATCTTTGTAAAATTAGATATTATCTCTGTTGTAGCTGAGAGTCTATCCAGGTCTGGATTTAAAACACAAAGTCTCTGGCCATTATAATTTAGTGAGTGTTCACATTAGGGATAGATGCAAATACATTTTAGATGAAAGCTCTTTAATATTAGATAAATTGCCCATCACCATGACATATCGCCCTTCAGAATCAGATATTCAACCTGACACTATAAATTATATTAATCTTGCCAAGCTGTTCTAGTGAGTGAGACTTACAAATATTATATGGTGGCAAAAGTTAAAAATAAGCTTTGGGAAAAGTAGGAATAGATGTGTTTCATTACAACAATGCAGAATATCTACTGTGTGTGGACTTTTACTCCAAATACCCAGAGATCTCCAAGCTTAGTGCTACAACAAGCAAGCGCTATGTGATTATTTCACTTCAATGAATCTTTACAAGACATGTAGAGTCAGATGTAGTGATCTCAGATCATGAAAGACATCTGGTGAGTGTAGAAATGTGACAGTTCACAGCCACTTGTCAGTTCAGACTCCTGGAGACCCCCAGTCAAATGGTCTAGCAGAAAGAACAGTTCAGACCAGCAAGACTTTACTTTATTGGGTCAGCACCTGTGTATATGGAGACACTGATGAGAGGCAGCCAGTGAATAGTGTCTGGTGATGTCACCTCTGTGTGGTATCAAGTCTCAAACCAGACTCTTCTCCATACTGCTGTCTCACTCAATGTTTTCAAGAAGCAGTTGAACACCCATCTGTTCTGAGAATTTCTGTCGAATTGATTGGAAAAAAATGCTCTGTTAGATTATGTTTAACTGCTTTATCCTTTGTAACCTATGTAACTTATTGTAATTTTAGTAGTTATTACATCTTTTCACTTGTGGCAATAAACTTCTGTTACCTGTCCTACTACACTTGCTGAACAAACAGGCCGTGCCTCATGTTACTCAATTATGTTTACGTCTTTTGAAAGTCGCTTTGGATAAAAGTGCCTGAAAGATCAAATAAATGTCAATGTCAATGTAAATGAGAAAAGCACTTCTGTATTTCTATAGCTGTTTCTATAGCTCACCCTCATACAAAGAATGGAGTTCAAAGTGCTTTACAAGAGAAAGTTATAAGACAAAGAAAAGAAATAAGATTAGGTAAGAATATTAATGTATAAGCAAAAAATAAATAAATAAATAAATCCACACAATCTGACAAAATATAAATCTATAATTAGTAAAAGGGTAGCATTCTTATATTAAATATCATACTTTACGTCTCTACAAATGAGTCCAGTGATAGGGTCAGATGGCCAGGAGGAAAAAAAAGAACAGTTAACTTGGAGAAAAAAAACACAATCTGCAGGGGCTCAAGGGGGACTAAAAGACCAGTCAGCCCTTACTTGGCATCCTACTGTACCTATCGTAAATGTTTTCAAGTCATAAGAAGATTCAATGAAGTGGGTCTCGTGGACAGATGGGGCACCTGCCTTCATTCCTGTATCACAGGTTCCTGCCCTGTGACTTGATCTGGTGGTGGTGATTGTTCAAAACGCCACCACAGAAGAAGTAGAGAAAAGCAGAACACACCAAGCTATGCCAATTAACGTCCATCGCTGAATCTAAACTGGTCCTGTGTGAAACAGCTTAGGTTTGTGAGAATAGGAGAAAAAAACAGCTTTACTGCTTTAAATCAGGTGTAAACAGAAACTGATAAAGACACCTACTAAAAATAAGAGAAAGGGTGATCATCTGAGCCATACTGGGTGTACTGGGGGAGATGAATCACAGAGAGCTGGTCAAGCTCTGCTTCATCCTTCTTAATCTATCAGTACAGAAGCCTCTTGGTTTTCTATTGTTTTATTGCAAATGGTAGTTAGGAGAGTCCCTGGGACCCAGTAGACTCAAATGATCGACACCTTACAGTTCATTGGTACAAAATGGAAACCATTTACTTCTACAAAGTCTCTTCGTGATTCTTTATCCCAGTGCTTTGAAAGTTAAGCCCACATGCAAGGCTCTTCCTAGAAAGTAACACTCATACCAACCCTCCACTAACACACATTCAATGAACAGCAAGGGACTGCATAAGCCTTTATAGGGTGGAGGGGCTGTAAGAAATAATCATATTTAATAATTCATGCTGAAAAATGAACAAAAAAGGCAAAGAAAAAGAACATAAACTTAAGCCAAGAAAGAACCTGGTCAAAACAGGACACAGCCCCCTTCTCAAGGGGTGGATTCCAGACACACTAAACTACATCCAAAAAAAGTTGTATTTTCTTTGGGCCCACCAGATTGGAAAACTTTGGCCTGGCAGGGCAGATGAAGTGAGAAGACTTTAGCCCTACAAGGATGACTTGATAGCAGACAGACCACCACATGATGATGAAAAGGGGAATACAAAAACAAGATAAGAGGTCAGGTTTGGTCCTCTCGGATTCCAGACCTCTTTGATGGAGTGGTGCCCACCTAGAAGCTCTTAGAAGAAGCCCCAGGTTCAGGTGACTTAGGCCGCAGAGCAGGTACCACCTGAGGACACACAGGTAGCACAGCACTCCCTCCTGAGAACGGGCAAAAGACAACCTAGTGTACCATCTTAGGACCGTAGAGAACAACTCACAAGCACTGCATCCATGGGGTTCAAGAGAAATCAAGGCAATCAAAACTTGGGGTGCAGGCTACAAGGTCAGCAATCAATAAAGCACTTGATGAAACCAAAGGCAAAAGCTTCTTGGTGACAGCAGGTTATGTGGGAGTGGGCAGCACAATGCAGGCAACAGAAAAATGGGTTCAAATGAGACAGAAGAACAGACTGGAGATGGAGGATCAAATAATTCAACAGAATAGACGTTAGTGAAGCAGCTGGCTTAGAAGAAAACAGGAGTGACTGGTTTAACTGAAGTGGTGACCCAGGAAACATCTGCTGGTTCTATGGCAGAAACAGCATACCCAGGTGTAACTGCTGTGCACAATTCATCTAAAAACGCAGGTCTTGGAGGGATAACAGAGGAGGTCTTTGGGTCAGATGACTAGACATTTAAATTTAGAAACAGCAGCAGCAGATTAACTCGATTCAGCCCTGGGTGAGAATCTGTCCACCAGGTACTGGATATTAGTTTAACGTATTTAGAAAGAATCAGTTAAATCATAAAAATAATCATCACCTCCTCCAAATGTAGAATCCTGGCCAAAAAGAATGAAACCTTCAACAGTTTCTGTCCCATTTCTTGTAAATGGAGATAAGTACAGAGAGTTGTAGACAGTCCCATATCTTTTAGAGCCACACTCCTCCCATGTAATCCAGGGACTTCTTCAAAAAATGCATTTCTGGCTGTGCAGAGCTTCAGCTAAGAGGACTTTTTTGTTTTATATTGGCAGATAATTCTGTTGTGATTTCGTAACCATAAATGAACAAAAATGGGAGAGGCCTTCTAAAAGACCCTCAAAAAACAGGGAACATAAAGACAATGAACAGAACAGTATTATTTTTATTTATTTATTTCTATAGCCCATTTTCATACAAATGATGCAGTTCAAAGTGCTTTACAAGAAACATAAAAATAAGATTAGGCAATACTAAATAACATAGAATAAAGTAAGGTCCGACAGTCAGGAGGACAGAAAAAACAAACAAAAAAAAAAGAAATCCAAAGAACTGGAGGAAAAAAAAAAAAAACAAAATCTGCAGGTTTTCCGAGGCCAAAAGACCACCCAGCCACTCCCAACATAAATGATCTCAATCAGTCCTCATGGCTTTCAGGCTTCACATAGAAGAATTAGACGATGATGATGGTCATGTGGACCTCTGGCCTTCAATTCATCAATGTAAGGACATCACGGTGCTTTGATCAGGTGGTGGGGACGCAGATCAACACCACAGAAAACTGGAAATGCTATGATAAAAATGAGAATTAAATGTATATACACAGCATCAGGGTTAAACTAAAATGAAGCTATGAGAAAGCCATGTTAAAATAACAAGTTTTTAGCAGTTTTTTAAAGTGCTCCACTGTATTAGCCTGGTGAATTTCTATCGGTAAACTTGTATTCCAGATTTTAGGTGCATAACAGCAGAAGGCCGCCTCACCACTTTTTTTAAGTTTAGCTCTCGGAATAATAAGCAGACCCTCATTTGAAGATCTAAGGTTACGATTTGGAGTGTAATGTGTGAGACATTCTGAAACAGAAGATGGAGTGAGATGATTTAAGGCTTTGTAAACCGTCAGGAGTATTTTAAAGTCAATTCTAAATGACACTGGTAACCAGTGTAGTGACACTAGGACTGGGGTGATGTGCTTGGATTTTCTTTTCCTAGTTAAGATTCTGGCAGCTCCATTCTGCACTCGTTGTAATCGATTGATGTCTTTTTTGGGTGGTCCTGAGAGGAGTGCGTTACGGTAATCTAGTCGACTGAAAACAAAAGTGTGAACTCATTTCTCAGTATCTCGCAAAGTTATAAGGGGTCTAACTTTGCTGTATTTGTTAAGTGTCCTAATAATCTGATTAATATGTGATTTAAATTTTAGGTCCGAGTCAATAGTTACCCCTAAATTCTTTACCTTTGTCTTGACGTTTAAGCCTAATGGATCAAGTTTATTTCTAATACCCTCACTATATCCATTTTTGCCAATCACTAAGATTTCTGTTTTCTCCTTATTTTATATTTATATATTATATTAACAGAGATAACCACACTAAATGATTCAAAACAAAAAATAAACATAAAGGACAAGGAAAAGGAACAAAAACATAAGCCAAAGAGGAACCTCTGGCAAAACGGAACACAAATGACCTGCTGATCTTTCTTTTAAGCCTGTGAGCAAACACCAGAAGAGAACCTGCCTGACAACAGAGTGCGGTGTTTATAACAATGAGACCACATCAAGGTGTCCAACCTCAGGTGTCAGTGATGATGTCCACTTTGTAAGAAACTCAGATCTAATATGCTGTGAAATCCCAACATTCCACTTGTGGACTCACAAATATAAATGGACATGAAGAGCAGCTTCATGACTCCATCCTGTCTGCTTTATAAGAGTGCCTGCCTTATCTGTGATGATGTTTTCTTACCACGATTTCATTGTTTTTCAGCCATGAAGGTCCAGAATGGATGGAGCTGCTCTGTGTTCTTTCTGCTCTACATGACCCACATTGCCTTGACACGTATGTGTTTGTATGATTTGGCTCAGAAGTTTTGTTGCCTTTAAATAGAATTGATTTCTGTTTGTATCTCAGCAGACTTTTCTTGTACCTCACAAGGTTGTTCTTCTTTTGGTGGCTCCACTTCAACTCTTTCCCTATCATGATCTTCATCTACTGAACAGAGAATTTGAGTGTCAGGCAATTTAATGTTGAGAATGAAGTTCAGAACTGTCAGTAAGGCAGACAAATAAAAAATATGAATTTTTTAAAATTTGGGAAACTTGGAAGAGGACAGAAGAGCATTTAGACTTCATGTAAACCCTAAAGAGCCGTATCAATTGATTTAAATGGCTTGTTGTCATTAACTGACTCCATCCTGACACTCACTGTGGATGTTTGTGGTTCCTTTTCAGAGAACTTTGATGTCATTGGACCTTCTACTGACATTTTTGCTCTTCTTGGTGAAGATGTCACCCTACCTGCCTCACTCTCACCACCTCTCAATGCTCAGCTGTTTCAGGTGACATGGGTTCGAAATGACTTGTACTCTGTCGTACTCTTATACTGGAATCTTCAAATTAGACCTGAGAGTCACATGCAGGCCTATAAGGGGAGGACTGCACTTTTCCCAGAAGAACTCGTGAGTGGAAATGTGTCTCTGAGACTCCAGGATGTCCGTATTTCTGATGGTGGTCTCTACAGATGTTTGGTGGCCTCTGGACTATGGAATGACGAGGCTCACATCACTCTGAACGTTGAAGGTATTTCTAAATTTCCTTTTTCTTTTTGCTGTGTCCCCCATCCCTCTAATGACTGTAATGTGTCCCAGTGATGTGGCCCTCGTGTGCGGAGGCCATTTCATGTTTCTGTTTTTGGTAACACAGACACTTTGATGATCTTATCCACTGAAGTCCATGTTAAAGTTCTCATGTTCCACTGCTTTTCTTTTTCTCATCCTCAACCCAACTGTGCTCCTTTTTGTCTATTTACATGAATGTCACTATAAGGGTGATTATTAAAAACAGGCTGCAGCCTCATCTTTTCAGTCTTGGGTCAGTTTATAGCACTTGACGCTGATTTATTTCACCACAGTCTGACATTACACCACAGAGTCTGACATTGTGTTTTCAGACAATTAACCTGTCCTGTACAGTCCTATGGTGTTTTGTCTGCATGTGAAACTTCATTTTTAGCTACCACTAAGGCGCTGGATAGAATTTTTCTTTTTTTTTCCCATTAAAAGGTTTTTTATTTTCATTTTCACAAAGGGCACATTGTGAGTGATGGGCATGGGGTGGGCATCTCAGCAATGGGTGTCATGTAGCTCAGCAGTAAGACAGAAGTTAAGAAATCAGACAGCTTCATATCAGTAAATGATAAACCAGTAGTAAAGGAATACAAGTTAATTAATTCAGGTAAATTGCTCTCGAGATGGCACACACTGTCACCCAAGCAAATTCTAATCATGAGTTCAGAACAACTTTTTGGACTTTTTGGAAGCTGGCATTATAAGGGTCTTTTCCCAGGTGATCTGTGTCTGTCGAGATGGAGTTCATAGATTTGTGTTGTAATAAAGAATTTGCAGATCTTGCTCAGGAGTCCCTTAGAAAGGAATCGTGCACCCCTAATGTAGTACACGGGGACACTCGAGACCAGTGAAGAGGAAATAGGTGGTCCATAGTAACAGAGGTAAATTCATAGAAAAATAATTAAGGAAAAGACTGAGCAGCACATGTCTAGAACAGGAGTTCAACATGGGATCAGACAAAAAGGTTTGTGTTTCACTAACAAGCTGGAATTCTTTAAGGAAGCAAAAAATGAAAACAATCAGAGTGATGCAAATTAAATTATGTATCTTGACTTTAGAAGGCTTTTGGTAAAGTGCCATATGAAAGGTTAGTGGTCAAACTAAAACAAGTGGGAATTCAGGGCATGGTCTGTACGTGGGTAGAAAATTGGACCAAGTGTGGTGTCCCTCAGGGGTCAATGCTAGGGCTGCTGTTATTTTTAATATACATTCATGATCTGACAAGAATATAATCAATAAGAGGGTTAAGTTTGCATATGATTCCAAAGTAGGCAGATTGGCAAATAATCAAGAAATTGTTAAATTATCACAGAGAGACTTGGACAGAATACAGGCTTTCGAAGATTTGTGGCAAATAAAATTTAATGTCAGTAAATGTAACGCATTTTTCCAAAAATGTGAGGTTTGAATACAAATTTGGAAGCCTGAAAAGTACACCTTATGAGAAGGATTTAGGAGTCACTGTGGAGTCATCACTAACTACATCCAGACATGGACAGAAGTGAGCAAAAAGGCTAATAGAGTAATATAGCGCCCTGATGTGTGGAGTACAAATCTTGGGGCTTTTGATTAAGTCATATAACACACTAGTGAGGCCTCATCTGGAGTGCTATGTGCAGTTGTGGTCTCCATATTAGAAAAGAGATGTTAGAGAAAGTTCAGAGAAGTATGAGCTGTGAAGAGAAACTTAACGAGTTTCACATTTCACTTTACGAAAACAGAGATTAATAGGTGTATGGTGTCCATTTTAGGATTTCATCATTTTTCATTTCTCCAGTCATCAAACATCACTGCTACTCTGTGTCAGGTCTCATTAGTCGCACATCACTATTCAGTAGTCACTCTTCTGGTATCACTTGCCACTTATCACACATCACTCCTCAGTTCTCAGTTTCCACTCATCAGGTGTCAGTCATCGCTTTTAATTTTCTGTGTTTTTAACGGAGCCAATCAGCAGGGTGAGTGATGACAGGGGGCGTGCAGAATGTAGATTAATAACATGCAAATGCAGCTCATTGGTTTATTGAAATATCAATTAAATGCTTCCTCTATGTTGCCATTGCTATATCAGCATGGCATGAATAATAGGAATAACAATTATTATAAATAAAATTTGATTAAATTATGAGTTTGCAAAAACAGAGACAGTTGTAAGGGGTAAATCGACTTTCTATCTCCTAAGTGACATCAAAGTGGAAAGAAGGATACTTGATGAAAATGGCAAAGAACAACAACCTCATCAGTTGCAGAGACTATAAAGGGATTGTGATCTTATCCATGGCACGGAAAGAATAATACTGAACAAAGTGAAGGGCCATGTAGATGCAGAACTAAGAGATCAACTAGTTAGTTTTCACAAAGAGCAGACTTAAATTTTACGAAATATCATTGGACAATTCACACGAATGAAACTGAATTAACTTCAAGAAGGTTTTTGACAGTCTGGATAGAGCTGCCCTCTGGAATCGTCACTGTCAAAACAAAATACCAACTAAACTGGTGAACATCATCAAGAATTCATATGAAGGAATGACTTATAAAACAGTCCACAGAGTAGAACTTACCAACCCTTTTGAGGTGAAAACTGGTGTTCTTTAAGGATGCCTACTCTCCCCATTTATTTTTTTACTTGCCATAGATTGCATTATGAAGACCACACAGCAGGACAGGAATCCAAAGGACGCCATTCACACAGCTTGAAGATCTTGATTTTGCTGGTGATCTTGCACTTTTGTCACACACTCTCCCGACAGATACAAGAGAAGACAAACAACATGTCAACCACCTCAGTACAAGTTGGACTGCACATCAACAATGGGAAGACCAAAATACTGAAAGCGAACACAATCAGTGCAGGCTCAGTGACAATGGAAGGAGAAGAATTGGAGGAAGTAGAAGTCTCTGCATACTTGAGGAACAGATGCAGATGGAAAAGCAAGAATAGACAAAGCCTGGGCAGCTGTCATTCAGCTCAAAAACATCTGGCGCTCAAAGGAACAATCACTTCAGATCAAAGCCAGAGTCTTCAATAATAATGTCAAATCAGTATTGCTCTATGGATCAGAAACATGGAGGACACCTGTGTCAACTACAAACAAACTGCACACCTTAATCAACTCTTGTCTCAGAAGGATCATCCATATTTGAAGTCCTAATACAATCAATCAATAATATTGAACTTTGGCTCATGAGAAACCAACAAACCATTGAAATGGGAATTCTCAAATGACGCCACACTCTGTGGAAGCCACCATCAAACATTACCAGACAAGCTTTGAGCTGGAACTGGCATTGCTAGCAAAAACAGGTCAGCGATGAAATGCCAAGTACAGAGGCTTAGAATCCGACATCAGAAGGATGATTTACACCTGAAGTCAGCTGAAAAGAAAGACTCAGGCTTGAGATGTATGGCAGGCCCTGGTTGACAGCCTTTGCTCCAAGAGGGGTACTAGACATAAGTAAATAGTCTCCTATGTGCAACATGTTATCTTGAATGCACAAGATAATTTTCATACGAGTTACTATGTCATATGTAAGATATATTATCTTGTTACAACCGAGATTAAATGACATGAAAAAACAAGCAAAGTGCTGTTTAGGGTCAGTTAATTATTCCTGGGTTAGGGTTCTTTGTTTGGTTGTGTCTTCCATTCTTAGCGACTTCTAGGTAAATGTTAAGATCAAAATGATTTTGTTTTAACAAAGCCCCTCATGGTGTCATTAATGAAACATTTATTGGGTGGGTGGTGGGTTAAGGCACTCAGATCCACTAAATGTAATAAAGTCAGCGGGCCAGGACAGGGTAAAGGCCTGTCACTTTCCACCTACATACATATAATGAACTAACTTAGAGCCACCAGTCCACCCTGCATGTCTCTCTCTGTGGCCTTTCTGTGATTTCTCCCACTTTTAAAATGTGCCCCTAACCAGACTGCTGACTTTATACAGATCCCTTTTGTCCGCTTGTGTCTATTCAGCAATCAGCTTTATTCCTGTCCAGGGCTGACCTTTTGCTGCAAAGGCCATCAATCAGGGTCCACCATACATCTCAGTCCTGGGCCTTATTTTTCAAGAGACTCCAAGTGTGATTCTAGGCTTCTGAGCCAGGTGTTTTATGGCCGACCCGTTTTCACTTGTTTGATGGTTGTATGTTCAAGAAGTTAGTTTGTGCATTCGAAATATGATCTTGTACTTAGGAAACAGGAAGCCAGTTTACAACTGTCTCTTTTTGCAATCTCGTAAATAAATCAAAATTGTATTTATTATTAAGTATACTATTTGTATTAATGTGTTTCCTATCATCCATATCATGTGGGCAAAGCAATGGCAACAAAGAGAAAGTATTTGATTGATATTTAAATAAACCAATGAGGTGCATTTACATGTTTTTAATCTACTTTCTGTACGCCTCCGTTTGTCACTCATCCTGCTGATTGGCTGTTTATAAAATGACAGAAAATGAAAAGTGACGACTGACGTCAGATGAGCAAAAACTGAGTACTGAGGAGTGAAGTGTGATGAGCGACTCCTGATTTGTGATGTGCAGTTACTGATACATGATACAGAGTAACAATGATGTTTGACGACTGGAGAAACGATAAATGGCGATGTCCTAAAATAGAAAGAATTGACGTATTTAAAATTATGTAAAGAAACTGGCACAGTGGATCCCAGCTATTACTTTAAAATAAACTCTTCAACAAGAACACAGGGACACAGTTACAGGCTCATTAAGAGCAAATTCCATACAAAACACAAACAGAGAAAGTGACCAAGTAGTGTGCTGGACAGTTGGACTTTACTGATCTTAAAACCTGATTTTATTTCACAGAATCTCAATGAAAAGCATTGGTGGTGGTGAATGGCCTGTTGTCATCACAATTATTCCAATGTTGTAATGTTCTTTATTTTACGTACTGTAGCACCATTAACAGCTCTTACAACCACAAGGTGCTTTATAAACCAAAAATATGATTACTGTTAAATAATAAATGTATAAATAGAGCAACAGAATATAAAACAAGGGAATACACAAAAATGAGCAGCAGTGACAGAGACCACAAGAAGCTTTAATATAAAAGGAGCTGTAGAAATCCATAACAGCAACACTATAAACCAAGAAACAAGAGGACAAAGAAACAAGACCACCACGGTGACTACGAGAGGCAGTCCAGACACTCAGTCATCTCATTTCATGGACTTGCACTCATATTCCTCACCAAGTTCACTTAGTCTCCCCTGTAGAGAGAGAACTGCCTGAATGGCTTTTCAGTGGTTGGATTGTGGGTGTGGCCAATTCAAATAGGCATAGGAATTAATTCAAATGTGACCTTTAACCCTGGATAACTCTCACCATTTCAAACACTGCAGGTGTCCTCCTGTTACACGTTTTAATTGTGAACAACAAAACAGACATAATAATAAGTGTGAGCTTATCAGAAAAAAATGACTGCTGGAAATTGTATTCTTAATCCAAATGGCTTTCTCTCCCTCAATACGTCACTCATTTTCTCTTTCTTTTACTTTCAGTCGTGGGCACTCAGCCTTCCATTTCCATCAGCACTGCAGAAGACCAACAGACCAGACTGGAGTGCAGCTCTGAGAAGTGGAGCTCTCGACCTGAAGTCACCTGGAGGGACATGAATGGAGTGGATATGACGTCACAGTCCACCTTAACACTACAATGGGATGATGAGGGTCTCCTCAGGGTCAGAAGCATCATCCCTATCAAGCAGGAGTTCAATGTGTTCTCCTGTCTGATGAGAAGTAACACAACCAGACCGGCCTATCAGTCCAAAATGGGGGTCTACGGTGAGTACTCAGAGGTCATGTCACTGACATTAGAGTGACTTTGACAGAGACCGTCACCTCATCTGCTTTTAGTATAAGACCTTCATGAATGCTCCTCACTTTTTTTGTGTCTTACATTAAAATGCAAAGAGTAGAAGGTCAGTCAGACTTAACTTGGTATGAAAGCTGAAAACCTATAAAGAAAACATGAAAAAAATAAATGTATTTAGAGAAAATATGAGAAAAGCTGAAAAAAAAATCTCACCAAAGTAAATGCTTAGCTGTGATGATAACATCACAGTGTACATGAGGTAGACATCACTGGCTGGACTTGCAATGACAATGGGAAGAACGTTCAATAAGTGAAGGAAAGGAGCCGATGGAGATTACAGTGAGAAGTGGAGGACACACTGCAGTATGATGGTGTGTGACAGGTGTGAGTAGTGAGCCATTAGGGGGCAGTAACTTCATCATATGACACTGTGGCCTGACCTGAATACACAGTTGCTCTTAGCTCTTTATATGAGTCACATTAGGACCAGGAGTGCAAAGCTCTGAGAGCCCAGGTGGTCACTGGTGTTTTTAGAAAGATGTCACAAGAGTTGTTATTGGCCAAAAGAGATGCAAGGAGTGAAAGTGTCCTGTGTTATTTATTTATGAAGAGATGAGAGGAGGAATCACTGCTACCTCTAATTAGGAGGTAGGAGTCTGACGTTTGTGATTCACCTCTCTGAACTCCTCACTCCTTTATTTCTATCACAATGTTATTTTTTATCCTTACATCCTGTTGAGATTCCTGACTTGAGCACCACGATGTGGCACAAATGACAATACTGTCCATGTACGGTATATAGTGTGTGTGTGTGTGTGTGTGTGTATTATGTAGTGTGTAAAGTCTGTGATTTGTTCATTGTACCTGTGAATTTTTTACACTGAGTCTACACTCAATGAAGAACACAAATGAAAATGAATTGAATTGCGTACCCATTTGAGAGTCAGTCTTTACACTGTGATTGTTACTGTTCTTTTTTTTACTTAATTGATTTTATTGAAATGACATATCATTCCATACAAGTAAATCCATTTTTACAAAAATAGGATTGAAACAAATCCACCCCCACTCCTGAAAAAGAGAGCTAGGCCAGCATAGTAAAACTTAAAGCTAGTAAAAATAAATAAATAGATGAGTATATAAGTGAGTAAATATAAATGAAGAAGAAAAAA
Source organism: Polypterus bichir lapradei (assembly GCA_026402145.1). NCBI lineage: Eukaryota > Metazoa > Chordata > Cladistia > Polypteriformes > Polypteridae > Polypterus > Polypterus bichir. Next base: position 16,821,040 of record JANRMT010028174.1, read on the forward strand.
AAAGGAAGAATCTGCTTCCTCAGTGCTTTAAAAGCTTATTCTAAAATGTTATTGATGAGATTCTGTCAGGTTTTGAAAATGTTCTGCACAGACCCTCTAATGAGAATTTGATTTTGTTCTAATTTCAAATAGTATATAACATCAGTTACCCACTGACTTAAAAGAGGAGAGTTAGGATTCTTCCAGTTGAGCACAATAAATCTACGTGCCAATAGTGTAGTAAAGGCAATCACAGTTTGTTTGTCCTTCTCCACTTTTAGCCCCTCTGTGAGCCCACCAAACACAGCTGTTAGTGGGTTAGGAGGGATTGTGAGACTAAGGCTATCTGAAAGGTATTTAAAGATTTTGGTCCAGAATGATGTTAATTTGGTGGAGGTCCAGAGCATGTGACCCAGTGAGGCTGGAACTTGATTGCAGCGTTCGCAGGTTGGATCGCGCCCTGGAAACATTTTGGACAATTTTAAGCGAGACAGATGTGCTCGATATATAATTTTGAGTTGAAAAATTCTATGCTTTGCACATATGGAGTGCAAGAGAATTCTCTGCATTGCTACCTTCCACTCCTTTTCTGAGATGTTGAGTGAGAGATCTTTTTCCCAGTGTCCTCTTGGATCTTTGACAGGGAGGGAATGTAAAGTGGCTTTATATATTGCAGAAATGCTGTCTGACTCCTCAAGACTAAGCAATATTTTTTCCGCCATAGCAGTAGGTGGGAGGTGAGCAAAATTGCGCAGGTTCTGTTTAACAAAGTTTCTAATTTGAAGGTAGTGAAAGAAATGTGCAGCTGGAAAGTTCAGTTTGGAGTGTAATTGTTTGTAGGATATGAAGATGTTGTCTATGTACAGATGTCTAAGTGATTTAATCCCAAATGTTTTCCAGACATTGAAAACTGCATATGTTTGAGAGGATGGAAAAAGGGGGTTCTCGCACAGATAAAAGCTTCTCCATCTTAAAATACTTCATACATTGGTTCCATATTCTTAGTGAGTGAAGCACATTTGGGTTATTAGTATATTGGCTATAACTTATATTTATTGGGGTGAAAAGCAAGGATTATAAAGAAGTGCTGCAGGATTTTATTTCTATTGCGGACCAGGCCTGTGTATGTTCATCTATTTGTGTCCATGTCCAGGTTTTTATAGCTTGTATGTTTGCTGCCCAGTAATAACATTGAAAGTTTGGTAGAGCCATGCCATCTTCTGCCTTAGGTCTTTGTAGGGTCTGTCTTTGGATGTTTTGAATTCCAAATAAATGAGGTTATGGTTGAATCTAATTTCTTAATAAATGATTTATTGATGTATATTGGAATGTTTTGAAAATAAAAGAGAAACTTAGGAAGGATATTCATCTTAACAATGTTAATTCTTTCAGCTATAGTGAGATGAAGGGTTGACCATCAATGCAAGACTTGCTTAATTTTTTCCATACAGACAGTGAAATTTTGTTGATAAAGAGCTTTGTGTTTACTTGTGATGTTGACCCCTAGATATTTAAACTGATCTGCAATGATAAAAGGGAAGGTGTCCAATCTAATATTGTATGCTTAAGAATTCACTGGAAAGAGCACACATTTAGTCAAATTAATTCTGAGATCAGAGATCTTTTGAAATTCTATAAGTGCTGTTAGGACTACAGGCACAGTATTTTTTGGTTCTGATATATACAGTACCATATCATCTGCATGTAGAGAAATTTTCTGTTCCAGTTCTTCTCTGATGATCCCCTTTATCTGATAAGCATTTCAACAGTGAACTGCCAGTGGTTCAATGGCGATTGCAAAAAGCAGTGGTGACTAGTTTAAAGTAGTCTGAATTAATGTTGTTAATACAAACTGAAGCTTCTGGACTGGTATACAGTAATTTGATCCATGCACAAATGTTTGGATCAAACCCAAATTTCTCCAATGTAGTGAAAAGGTAGTTCCATTCAATCATATCAAATGCTTTTTCTGCATCCAACGATAATAATATCTCTGGGGTGTTTGACTTTGCGGGTGAAAATATTACATTAAACAGGCATCAAAGATTTGAAGCTAAATGTCAGCCTTTAATAAATCCAGTTTGGGCTTGTGATATTACCGAAGGCAACACTTTCTCCATCCTTCTAGCTAGGACTTGGAAAGTATCTTAACATCATTATTCAGAAGTGAAATTGGTCAGTATGATGATGGGAAAGATGGTAATTGATGTTTGGCGAAAACTTTGAGGTAGAATTTGATTGTCTCTAGCTTCTGTAAATGTTGCTAATAGGAGGGGAGTTAGCTAAGTGGAGAATTTCTTATAAAATTCTGCAGGGTAGCAATCAGGGCCTGCTCCTTTCTCTCTGAAGTGACTTTATAGCATCTAGTAATTCTGATAGCAGCAGAGGTTTATCCAATTCCTCTGCGATAAAAGTATCTATTTGTGATATCTGTAATGCATACAGAAATGCATTAGATTATGTGTTGTCTTCTTTAAACTCAGTAGAATATAACAACTTGTAGTAGTCTCTAAATGTGTGCATTATATTTTATTGGTCAATAGTTTTGTCTCTGTTTATGTTGGTGATTGCTGGGATTGCATTGCAAACTTCTTGCTTGTGGATTTGTTTAGCTAAGATCTTATTAGCTTTCTCTCTATGTTCATAGTAATGATGTCTTGATTTAAAAATGAGTTGTTCAGTTTCTTTAGTTGTTAAGAGGTTGAGCTCTGAATGCAGAGCCTGTCTTTTCATATGAAGAGCCTCACTTGGACACCTGGCATGTTCTTGATCTATTCTAGTAATTTCGCTGGTTAGCTCTGATACCTTTTTGGTTTCCAATTTATTTATGTGGGAAAGATACAAGATAATCTGTCCTCTTAAGAAAGTCCTCAGGGTTTCCCAGAGTATTTCTGCAGAGATCTCTGAGGATGTATTTGTCTCTAAAAAAACTTGATTTGTTTTGATATGAATTCTGTACAGTTCTCGTCTCGTCTCTAATAAAAGTGGGTTAAGACGCCATCTGTGAGATGAGTATGTGGAACATAATGATTTTATCTCCAAGATCAGAGGGGCATGGTCGGAAATAACAATAGCATCGTACTTGCAACATTTTATCGTAGACAAGAAATTGTTATCTACAAAGAAATAATCAATTCTTGAGTAGCAATGATGCACTGGTGAGTAGAAGGAATATGCTCTTGAGTTTGGATTTAGAAATCTCCAGGTGTCTGCTAAGTTGTGATCAGTTACAAACTGTGTAATTGTCATTGCAGTGTTAGATGTCATCACCCCTGTGGCAGGAAAAATATCAAGGTCTTGATTTAAAACATAATTAAAGTCCTCAGCCATTATAATTTTATGCGTGTTCACATTCGGAATGGATGAAAATACATTTTGCATGAATTCCCTATCATCCACATTGGGTGCATAAACATTTATCAAAATCATTTTACAGTTAGATAAGTCTCCCATGACCATTACATATCTCCCTTCAGGATCCAATACTACATCTGATGCTACAAATGGTACTCTTCTATGTATGAGAATTCCCACCACCTCTAGTTTTCTTTGTAAACCTGGAATGGAACATTTGGCCGGTCCAGTCTTTGTGCAGCCGGAACTGATCCTTGCTTAGTAAGTGGGTCTCCAGTAAAAATACTATTTTAGCCTTTAAACCTGTTAGGTGAGAGAATACTTTTTATTTAATTTGTGATTCAGGCCTTTAAAATTCCAGCTCACAAAGTTAGCTGTCCCATCATGGAGACATTGATTCTGAATTTTTGATGTCACTTTGTAGTCTTAACTGAAAATAAGACAGCTTTGACCTTATTTTCCAATTTTCCTTGGAATTATTGCTCTGAATGGTGTTGTTACATTGGCATTTATAATTTCAAGGATTAAAAAGATAGATTAGAGATAGCTTGCTCTCTTTCTTTCCCCACCTAATCCCCTCACTCCTCCATTTTGGTTCACCACACTTCACAAAGTCCCAGTCCTCTGACATACCTAGAGACAGAGCACGTCCAGAACAAAACAAGCCCCCTAGCAGCAGTGTATGTAGATTAAAATTGAGATATCTATTGCCAATACAGTCCAAATACTATAACCATAAAATATAATCTTCAACAATCTTGAGATAGTAAGATAGTAAACGCAGGAAATGGTGTTAAAAAGTGGCCCCGGATAAGGATAGTAAACGCTAATACAATAATAACAACAACAATAAACCAAGGGTATGATGTTAAACAGTCTCCTTTAGAAGAGTAAAAAAAAAAGAAAAAAAGAAAAGTTACTAATTTAATTTCTTCCACACATTCATACATATACGAGTATAACTGTAATTAAAACATAAAGAGAAAGTGGCCGAGAAGGGAAAAGGATGTATAATTACAAGTGGATCAGACAGCCGGTAAGATCTTCTTTGCTATGCCATGACAGGATGTGACTCACTATCGTATTTCAGAAGAGTGTCGGGCTCAGTTTTCTTAGCTCTTTTTCTGCTTCCTCCGTAGTAGTGAAGATGTAATGTTGTCTTGAATATCCACTTTCAGTTTGGCAGGATACAAGAGGCTGTATCTGATCTCGGCTTTCCGTAAGCACTGTTTAATGTTGTAAAAAGTGACACGTTTAGCAGCTATTGAGGGTGAGAAATCAGGGAAGATCGAATATGGTTATTTTCAAATATAATCTGTTGTTTCTGTCTGAGAAGTGACATTACATTAAATTTAGATTGTAATTTTTCAAAATGCACAACAAGACTCCTAGGTTTAGAGGTATTTGATCCCCATATGCAGTAAGCTGCTGCTGTCTCGTGTATCATTTAAAGTCTTCTCCAGTCATTTTTGACAATAGTTCAGCTACGAATTTCACTGGATTTGGACTTTCACGATTCTCAGGTAGAACTTTGATTCTAATATTATTCCTTCTGCATCCATCTTCCAGAGCAGCATGTCTGTCTCCAAGTTTTTTGTATTCAGAATTCACAGCTGGATGCCAAATGTTTGGCTGTTTCAGTTCAAGTCCTGAATGTCTGCTTAACGTCTTCCAGCTGATTGACAAGTGCTCTCAGTTTATTCTCAAACTTAGACGCATTTTCCTGAACGTGTTCCTCAATTTTGTCCAGTATAAATTTAAAGGCCACCTCAAAGCGATTATATACACGTTTCTCCAAGTCTTTATTATCCTGCTGCTGCTCCAGCTACAGCTCCACCCGCAGCTGCTGCTCATGTTTATATATGCTTGCATATACTGTAATAGAACCTCCTTGGGTTGGGTAAATACAGGATACCTCCTGAAAGAAATAAGAGAAAAAATAACACAGCTGCTAACGGAGCTCCGCTTCAGACGTCCATCTCCAGTAACAGATGAGACTTACTCTCGATTGTTACTTTTCTATACCCTTTGTCATTTCAGAAAGCATTTTGTTTTGCTTTCTGCCCCAAATATTAAAATTTAAAAAATACGGAGACTACAGTGTCAGGCATGTTTGATGTGTCATCCTGATTCGTCAATTTCTGGTTCACTGAGCTTTCGAAGGAGGTTGTTCACCTGCATTATGGGAAAGAATTGGAGGAACTTACCCAGGTGTTCTCTATGGTGACAGTGTGCACCCCTAAGGTGGTGTGAGACCCCAGACCACAGAGATAGATACAGGCAGATGAAGAGTGCACATTCTCCAGAAGCATCAACCTCAGAGCTGGAGGTGTCCAACCATTTTCAGTACATTGTAAAGCTGGACAGGAACTCTGACACCTCTAAGGTGATTGGCAGGACTAAGGAGGCCCAGTAGCTCAACTCAAAACCAACCACTAGAAATAAGGTTGGATTTGTAGGAGGAGGTCAACTATTAGATAGACTAGAACACACATTTGCTCCACTGCCTTCAAATTGCACTGGTGAGAGACATCCTTGGGCATGTGGATGGGCTTCAGGCCAGAGTTGTGAGAGGACAAAGTCATATTTGTCCAAGTGGGAACAAAAGATACAGGGAAGGGCAGGCAGCTGCTAACTGTGTAAGACAGATTAAAAATGTACATCTGTCAAATGTAAATGTAAATTTGTTAAGGTGCTCTTACATGAAGTTCTTGCACAAGGTCAGGTAAGACTGAGGTGATCTGAAGGTTTAACATCAAATCTTGGCTTCTGGCCTTTTGAAACATCTGGTATCTGTGCCACAGGGTGGGTTACTGGTGAACTGAAGAAACAGCAATGTATTGGGCGGTCTGCTCTTTATAATTTAGTTCTTTCTACAGTCTGCATTCTGAATTGTCCTGTAACGCCATCAGCGAATGGACAGTGCCAGTTTATTTGGTGGAGGGCTGCATGGCGGTGGTTTGGTGATTATCACTTTACTCTCTCACCTCCTCTTCTTTGCCCAGTTGGATCTCTGCAAGGCCACCCTGGCCACAAATTGTTTTGGTGACCATGTTTAATTCACTGGGCTAAGGGAAATGAGTTTATGAGGTAGGCATCATTGGGTGGGTTTAAATGGTTTTATATAAACTTCCAATTTCTTTTTGACTATTATCTATTCAAATAAAAAACATGACAAAATTATTAATCACAATAGCCATGTGGTACCTTCACATTCAATTTGTATTTGCTACAGAAATCTCTGACCATCATAACATGTAAAACATAATTATTATATGGGTATGAGCACATTTATAATAATAAGAGCCACATTAACTTGTCCAGTGGTTGTGTGCCACCATGATCAGGTGATTTCCACTCAAGAGTGACTGACAGGTCTTTCCACCAATCACTGTTCTTGTTTTGTTGTGCATTTCCTTTCCAGCTCAGTCCTCACCAATTTTCTGCACTCCTCATATTTGGCTCCTCTTTTAATTTTCTACCTCTTGTACCCCAAGGCCACCATACATGGCACTCTGGTTCACAAGTGGGCATCATTAGGTGTACTGAAACCTAACTGGGCATGTGGTCATCACTAGTCAGTGTGTAACATTATCTTTGGGCTGTCCTCCATGACAGCATGGCTTTTATTAAAGATTTTAACAATCCTGGTGCTTCTGAAGCTCATAATCTCTCATTTCACGGTCACCTGACACTTCATTTGTGTTCTGATTGGTGTTTTTTTTTTTGTCACATTTCCCCTCTGCACAGTGCCCAGGTATCGGCTATTAAGCTCACTAATCTTTGATGCCTTCTCTCTTCTTTCAGGCCTCACACTTCCCCTCTTGTTGTGTTTTTCAGACTCATACAATAGATGTTTATTCTTCTCTTCTTTTTACAGTTTTCTCCCCAAACATCTCTGGCTGGTCGGTGGTTTTCTGGTTATTGATGGCTCTTTGTGTCACAGCGACTGTGCTGCTCATATTGAAATGGCGAAGAATGAGAGGTGAGTCCAGAAGTGTTAAATAAAGATGACCCCAGTTGTTATTATACCCATTTTTACAATATCCCTCTGTTTCTTTATTCTAGATAAAAAAGCAACATACAAGACCAAAGGTAAGAACACGTCAGATGAAATCCTTGATCTTCTGGGGTAGCACAAGAGCTCAGGTGGTGTAAACCAGGAAGCATCTGACGAATGTGTGACATTACATGTGAGACTCCATGTTTACTACAGCCGCCACAGGAGATCAGGGTTCAAGGCTGCTGGGGGGCATAGGATTGGACTAAATAGAGAAATCAAAGTGTTAATGTCCGAGGAGAGTGGGCTCATGTGGGGGCTGCCGTGCTAGTGTCATTTATTTAGGTGACAAAAATAAGAATGAAAATAAGCAAATGACACTAAATGAGGACAGTTTGTAGTCACCTTAGAGTCACAAGAATCTCTGCAATTGGACTGGAACAGAATTTAAAGATGGGGCAGATATGTGGAAAATGACATTTAACTTAATTTACTCTTACACAGCACATACAGGGCAGCAAAAAAAGACAAACATAAGATAATTAAAGCAACATTTAAAATACCACACAGCACATCCATACACACAGGCCCCAAAAAATTTAGGGTAACAACAGGTGGAGTGTTAATGGTAAGTGAGTCCTCATAAAACTGATTCATTAACATCAAACCCACGGCCAACAGCGGCTGCTGATATTCATTTCTTGAGGATCTAAATTTTTCATTATGCAGGTGTGAAGTTTATCTGACACCTTTATTTTCTCACTAAGCCACATCACTGACTGTGCTATTGCTTAAGACCCAAAGGACATGAACTACGCTTTTCATGGATGATTGCAACACAAAACCTGATTTTTTAAGCAAAACAATGAAAATATGCAACAAATGCACGGGGAGCTCTTTCCTCTGTAACAGAAGGATGAACAAGACAGGTGTTTTATCTAATTCAGTCCTCTGTCTGTCACAAATGTCAATCAAATCTCAAAAATTGTGACGTCTCCTGAGCAGGGCTTACCCAGAAAGCTGTACCAAAGCTCACCCTTCTCTAGGGATCAGTGAAAGGTCCAAATTCCATTCCCTTAAACAAACTTATTAATGCTTTTCTCTCTACTGCGCATAGCCATGAAGACCGCATTTCAGTCAAAATGTGTTGCCTAAACTTTATAACAAAGTAAAAGCTAAATCGCTGGAGAATTTGAGAAAATTCATCCCTTTAACTACCAATGGGTGGACCTCCAGTCCAACAGAGAGCTTCATGACAATCACACACAGTACATCACCGACTGCTCTCCAGACACGCACTTCCTATGAAAGCCTCACAAGTGACCACTTGACAGAAATACTACAGGAAGCTGAAGTGAAGTGTAAAATTGAACTGCCAAATGCCCCCATTCCTGTGAAATGCCAAGAAAACTGTGAATGCAGTTGAAGCTGCTGATAGATATAATAATAAATAATATACAAACAGATAATAAATGATATACACACACTTTAGTCTAAATATATTCCAGAATGACAAAAAAGCAAGAAAATTCAAAAGAAAAAAGAAAAGTTCTGACTTAGCAGTCCCAGTCACAGTGAGGCCTTATGCAGGCATATTGCTGTTGGCATTTCTTGACCCACTTCAGCTGAATGATTTGTTGTCTGAAAGAGCTCAGTGTTGGTGTGTCACAGAGATGATGTGAGGCATTGTTCATAATGGCACTCAGTTAGTCTTCATTCTCTACTCCTTTACTACCTTCTTGGGGTCCAGAGTGTGTCCCATAACTGTGACTGCCTTCTTAATCAGTTATTTGATTTGGTGGTCCTCTCTTATAGTGATGTTACCAGCCCAGCACACCACACTGGCCATCACAGAGCAGAAGGTGTGAAAGATGTCACTTCCCACATTAAAGGAGTGCAGTATCCTGATGAAAAATAGCCTGCTCTGCCCTTTCTTCAATAGCTTCTCTGTGTTCCGAGACCAACCCAACCTGTCATTAATGCAGACCCCAAAGTACTAAGAGTGGACCACCTCTACATCCACCGCTTGAATAGTGACCGAACACACAGGCATTTTGGTGTGGTAAGAGTCAATAAGCAGTTCCTTGGTTTGCTGATGTTAGGATGCGGACAATTCTCAAAGGTCTCCCCCTGACTCCTCTCCACTGTCTCATTCCCCTTATCAATGCACCCCATAAGTGCAGAATCACCTGAGAATTTCTGCAAGTGATCTGAAATGCTGAGGTGTTCAGAGTGAAGACAAAATAAGACGCTCCTGTTCCTTGTGGCACTCCAGGTTTCTCACACAGTCATGAGTCTCACAAACTGCAGTCTGCCTGGCAGATAGTCCATCTCTAGGACACCAGAGGCTCATCTACCTGCTTATATCTCAGTTGACCCCTTAAAAGGGATGGCTGAATGGTATTGAAGGCACTAGAGAAATCAGAAAACAGAATCCTCACCGTGCTGCCCGATTTGTCCAGGTGAAAATAAACCTTCTGGAGCAGACAGATAATTGCATCCTCCACTACAGTCTTTATCTGATTGGCAAACTGCAGTGTGTGCAGGTGGTCTGCCACAAGAGGACTCATACAGTCCAGGAACAGCCTCTCAAAGGTCTTTATGATGTGAGACATCAGTGCCACTGTTCTCTAGTCATTAGGTGAAGTGACACCTATCTTGGAACAATGCAGGAGGTTTTCCACAGCTATGTCACTTTGTGGAACCTTAGTGACAAACTGAACAAGTGACAGAGGACACCACAAAGTTGGTCAGCACAGGCCTTAAGAATCTGAGGACTGACTCCATCAGGTCCTGCAGCTTTTCCTCTGTGTAGCTTCCTCAGATGTCTCCTTACTTGGTCTTCAGTTATGAACACTGATGGTCAGAGGTGGACTTGTCACTGGCCATTCCAGTTGATGTGATAGGATTTGTTGATGTAATAGGGGTGGTGTAGATTTACTCGTCATTAGAAGGTGGCAGTGGATGGGAAAATCTGTTACAAAACTGCTTCAAGACATTAGCTTTGTCCACATCCCATTCTAGCACTGAGTCCTGGATTGCTTGAGTCCAGTAATGACACTCAGTCCATTCTAGACCTCCTCCATGTCATTCTCAGTGATTTTGTTTTCTATTTTAGCTTTTGAAGCTCCATTCCTTCACTCAGATTTTATTTAGCACACATTGTAAGTCCTTCAGTGCCTCTTTATCACTGGATTTGAATATTCTCTTTTTCTCACCACACATTCAATGCTTTTCACATATAGTTAGCCTGGCATTTCAGAAGTGGATGGGCATTAACTTCATATCCTGGCTTTTAGGCAGAGTGAGACAAGTGGTCATTTTCATCATAACACCAGTACTGCAGCAGTGCTAAAGGAAAAAAACACAAGATGCTCCAGCTTTCTTCACACAAGCTTATTAAGGATGTTCTCACTAGGAGGACCTCAGGCCACAACACACTTGTGTGTTACCTTGAACAGCAGGCAGTTGTTCAGCCTTTACAGGTAGGAGGAACATTAAGGACATTGTTCCTCTGTCTGAGGAGGATGTGAAAATAGCCAAGGATGTGATTCAGGCTGTCAAGTCACTGAAAATGGTGACAGCTCTGTGGAGCACTGAGCAGCTCATTCAATGATGATGTCACTGAAACACACAATCTTGGCATCCATTAAGCAGAGTGACTGAGGTTCAGCAGTTGTGAAAGATGTCAAAGCTGCTGTTGTATCAGACTTGAACAACAGATACCCGCCATGACAGGTCAGCACTGAGTCAGTTTTTTCAGGTCAGCACTGCACTTGAGCTATGTTTGAAATCTCTGACCTTTATTGCAAAATCTGTCCCAAGTCAGAGGGTTTTCTGCAGTGTAGGTGACATTGTCACAGGACAGTCAGCCAACCTCTCATCTGTGAAAGTGGACATGATGAAGTTCTTGAAGAAGAACAACCTCAAACTTAATGTAAGCATTTCCACAAATCACGTTTTGTTACTGACTGGGTTTTTATTTTGCAATTTATTTTTGTTTACTTACACCGGCCCTTAGTTAATGTATGTGAAGTTAAGCTGATCTACCATGTTATTTAGTGTTCTTCTCTTTAGTGTTTCAAATTGTTGGTGATTTAATAAAACCCAGAAACCCAACGTATGAACCGAACTGTGGCTACTCAATATTTAACTTGAACTTCCAAATATATTTTTGTCCTTTATGAAAATTAGACATTTTGTTAAAATAAAAACTTACCCAACTTTCCATGTCTCACTCCCATATCAATCCCAGAAGCCATACTGGTGAGTCTTGTTAAAAACTCAGATAGGATTTCAATAATATATAAAAAAGATTTCAAAACTCCACCCTTCAAAGAGCCTAGGAAATGGTGGGAATGGGACCTTTCAATTGGCATTTCCAAAATGGAGTGGAACTCAGCCATCCAGAGCATCTACTTTAGTTCTAGAAGCACCAAGCATTCCATAATTTAATTTAAGGTCTTTCATTAATCCCATTTATCTTGCTTAAAATTGTCTAAAATGTACCCAAGACCAGAGCCTACCTGTGAGTGCTGCCAGCTACAGCAGCTCCAGTGCCACTTGGCCGTTTCTCCTTTAGCAGTGATATATGTTGGATCGCATTAAAGTGAATGAAGAAAAATCGATTGTGACAGTCGACTCCACACAAGTAGCAGAAATACTGAGAGAATCCCAGCCCACCTGCCATAACTCAGCGGCTAAACAACGTTCTCTGTTAACTCAAATTAGAAAAAAAAATCTACTTATTGTGTAGAGGATATGGCGGTCAAAATGTTTCCAAAACATGACAAGAATTCATTCAAGTTCTTTTTGAATAAACCAGCTGGGCCTGTGATTAACTCTTTAATGCCATTAATGGTTTTACCATTTCTTATATTCCTTTGTACCTGAGTCTCTCTTCTCCTTTTTCTTCGGGTTGGGTTCGATCTCATTTTATTTTGTTTTTTGTTTTCTATTTGATGTTTGCTATTTAATTCAAAGTAAATTGTTCTATACGGTATGCTATTATTTGTTTGATTAGTAGAATGTGATGTTAGTGTTCTGTTTTTTTTTAATAAAATATATAAAAAAATGCAGATAATCACAGATGAGAGACCACAGCACAACAAGTAATGCTGCTCTGGTCGACCTGCACCTTTAAACAGAATATAAAGGCAGAAGGTGGCCCTGCAGCGGTGGTCCTAAATAAAGGAAAGGGAGAAAGTAACTAAATACATAAACGTGTAAAGAAAAATACATATATACTAAACAAGTGATGTATAAAATATTCAGAACACAACATGCTAGGAGACCAAAAGATAAAAAAACAAAATGAAATTCAAAAAACCACAAAACTGTAAAACAGAAGGAAACACACCTGGACGGGGGATGAGCTCCTCCTTAATCCATAACAGATAAACAGAACATGTGAGCAGAGTGAAGTCTGACGACGTTACAGTCAGTGAAATGATGGGAGCAGGAAACAGACAGAAATGGAGCCGAGTTATCTTTACATTTCAATGTTTTCTTCTGTTATTCTAGAAATTGCAAGCTGCTTAAGATGAATGTTTTAGCCGACATTTATGTGTATTGGACACTGATGAAGACGTTCTTTTTGTTTTGCTTTTTCATATTTTCCTCATTTTTAATGTTCTGCTTGTTTAAATCCCTGTTGTTTTTAAAGTCACATTTCTCTCCAACCCTCTGTGTTATTTGTGTCCCTCAAAGGTCCCAGCACAGTCATTCACGTCCCCTGTGACTGTCCTCCTGCTTTTCTTTTCTGGACGTCTGTTTGTATTTCTCTCTTACCGAGATCCTGTCCTTTCATGCTCATACCTTTTGGTAATGTCTGCTCTCTTTCTTTGTCTCCCTTATTTTTTCCAGTGAAGGCTTTTCTTTCTTGGCACAATGGCTGTCAAGCTGACAGTGGTGTCCAGATGTAAGGGCTCCAGTATTAATGGGTTGCCCCCCACTACCATTGTTAAAAGGACAGATGGAGGCGGAGGACATGACAGCCAAGTCTCAATGATGATTATTTCACTCTTTGTCCGTCTCTACTCAGGAGTTGGCATGTCGGGGACCTCTGGGGATCACAATGGCAGTGCGGTGTTAGCATTCCTGTGCTGTTGGCGGTGGGCACCACTGGGGTTTTCTTTTTGTAAATATGCTTCATTATTAACTTAATTTCGTTTTGTTTCCTTTATTTCTAATAAAAATCTGATACAGAAAAAGTTACATTTTAATTTTCTCTTTTTACACAGCAGTTGACATTCTCCCTGTCTGGAACCTGCGCAAGGAAATCGGTGAGCAGAAGGTTTCATTACAATTTATAGAAGCACAAAAGAAAACAAAAAAATAAATAAAAGTGAATAAGTAATATTTGAAAAATGGCAGATTCCTGTTTTATACTTCTTAACAGAGGCTCCGGTAGTTAATATGTCCACCCAAACCTGCTTAAAGTTTTCCAAAAAATGAGAAAGAGCGTGTTTGGTTATTGATGTGGAAGGAATGGATGACAGCTGTGATGTTTCCACATTGAAGGCCAGCAGGGCACCACATCAGTAAAGTTGTGCAAAGCTTACCTCATTAATTTAATGCATATTTACATTTATTTATCTTGAAGACACTTTTATTCAAAGTAACATATAAAAAGATGTCAACATAATGGAGTAAACATCTGTCTGGAGACTGTTTAAGGGCACATGTGACAGGACAAGATGACAAAGTTGATCAGCAGAAGTGAAAAACTTTAAAGCAAACGGAACAACACAAGACTTGTTAATCATTCCTTAGTTACAAAAACTTATCAATGCAATCATCAGTCAGACGTACTGGACATCCACATGACAAGGGGGGCTTCAAATGCTTCTTAAACAAACTGGGGGAGTCAGCAGTTCATATGGAGGTGGGCAGCTCATCTCACCAGACAGGAGTTACACATGAAGAGAGTCTGGATTGAGATTTGATTACCAGGCAGAGACACCATTTATAAGTAGGGCTGAGTGGTTGAGCAGTGGCCTCCATTACATAGGTGATGATTACTCTGTAACCACCATTAGTGATTTAAACTTAATGTGTACTGATAGAGGGAGCCATCGATCACTATCCCAAGATCGTATACTGACTTGATAGCCATGACAAGCCAACTTGAACAGAGATGGGGTGTTGAATAGACGGGCTGGCTGGGATAACAAGGAGGTTTGTCTTTACATGGTGGAGCTGGAGATGGTGCTCCTACTGTACATCCAGGTTGAGATGTGAGTGACATTCTAACTTATTATTAAAGTGTTTACAACAGCCCTCAGTTTTATCTTCTTAGATCATTTTTTCCAGTTTTTCATCCTATTCCCAAATGTCATTTCTTATTGCTTTTTGTAGAAGTTGAAATTATCTTTGTGCCAGGTGCTGCCAGCCTGTTTCTGGCTCATGGCTCTCACTTTATTGGCCCTGCCGTGTTCTCAGTTTCCCCTTTGCTGTAGGCACACTGCAGCCTGAACTCTCCAGTTTAGCATTGGGTCCTGAAGGCAAGAGCTTGGCTTTAAAATGTCCACTGTCTCTTTTTTTGATTGCACGCTTGCACTTTTGGTCTGAGATTTTTAAGTCAAAGCTATGCAGTGCAATCCAGCAAAGAGTTACAAAAGTCCAGGATCATTTTCTCCATTAAAAGTAACCACAGTTACCTGAAAAGAGAAAGGAGATCAATATGAGGAATGTATTGACCACAAGAGATGACGCTAATCATAATGGGGCTGAGCGCCATCTTGACCTTTACCCACCACTGAAGAGGGCTGTCTGCTGGCACTACACATGTGATCCTTCCATTTTGTGGAAAACACACCAGCAGTTTGATGCTCGGGTTTCAAAGAAGCACATCACGTGTCACATGAATGTTCAGTCCGTGTTACTGCGGCTTTCCTTTTTCATTTCAAAGCTTCAGTGTTTGTTTGATTCTAAACTTGAGGTGTTGTTGCTTCACTTTAGGCCTTTCATAGCCAAGAGATTTTCCTGGAAGCTGGTGATTGTGAGGCTCTCACTCTACTTAACGTTTTAATTACTATGGCTGCATTTTGTCAGATGATGCCAATGTCAGCAGGTTTCACGTTAATCTGATGCCAACTGAGACAGACAGGCAGAAGAATCCCAATGTCTGAGTGATTATTAAGATGTGAAAGGTGTGTGAACTTGCAAGTCTCGTTAGTCATTAATTAAAGAGGGACAGACATGAGTAGTAAGGTCAGTTCATAGAGATGTTGGACAAGTCTGCACTCAGAGAGGAAATTCTGAGATGGCCAACCACAATGTTCATGTCAAAAATGCCACTGAATAGTAAATGTGGCATATGGACATATTGGCCTTCAAGAGGTTATACTGTGGTTGATTTTGATCTCTCGATGTTTCTACAACATTCAGCTAATGGTAGAAATGCTGATCTCCTCCCAGTCCAAATATAAATCTTACACTTTACACTGCAAATCATTATTCAAGCTCTGATTAATCCCGTCAGCCTGTCCTTTGCACTCTGAGTGGTACCATGAAGGTTAACTTTATACCAAACTCTCTGACCCCAATCACAAAAATTTTTTTTTTTTGTTTTTGATTTTGAACATTAATGTAGCCAAACATATTCTTTATGAAGATTCCCATTAATTCTGCAGCAGGCAGTATATAAAGTAGTTAACCTTTAAAATATGTCCACTAATACCAGAATAGCGGTAAGACCTTAGGAAGGCGGTAGGTCAAATCACAAATCCTTGGTGATATCTGCCCACACACGGCTTTGTAACAACTGTAGCTGTGAGTCCCAAAATTACCAAAGTTCTGCAGCTTCAACTCAAAAAAATGGAATTCAACAAAAGCCTGACGCACAGAAATGATTCAACAGACAAAATATCTTCATTTTTAAAAGTTTAGTTAAGTTTCAAAGTAAAACAGTTCACACAAAAAGAAAAAAAAAATAACAAAAAAAAAGAAAAGATTAATGTTAAGAAAAGTTCAGTTCAGAGCTTAATCTTGTTACATCTCAAATCATTACCATTTACTTATCATTTCTTAACCATTTCAAAACAGTCAGAAAACTGAAAGCTTATCCCATCTCTGAGTAGAAAATGGGTCTATCAAGTCCCTCTTTACTGGGACCTGATCTAAACACTACTAACTTATTATCACACTGTTTCTCAGTTATAGTAAGAAGGTTCTATCTCTTGCTAACTTATAGGGGGAGAAGGCTATACCATAAATTATGACTATGAAAGAAATTTATATTCTATTCAAATTAAGCAAACATTAAGTTATTATGAGTTTAACTCAAAACTTTAAATTTCTAAGATTGGCTCTTACAACAACCATGATGGGTAACGGCTGTTAAGTTTGGCTCTGTTGTATATTTAACAGACTCTGACATAGTCATCTGTATCTACATGATGGTAGACCATCAATCTGGTCTTCAGAATTCCAGGGTGACCAGACTTGGAGATACAAGGCCACAGTCTAACACCTCTCAGTGGGCTGCTTCAACAATAAACTGTAATGGTTCTGGACATCCCACAGGAAGGGCTCTGTTTTCTTGAGTCTTCCTTCATTTTATTAACTGGCTCATTTACGTGAAATGTTGTCACTAAGTTTTGTGGCTCCGAATCTGTCACATCAAATAGCAAAAGTCTATAAATGGCTTGGCATTCTTGCCTCCAGTATTATATAAAATGACAAATTTAAATTGTCAAATGAATAAAGGCCTGTATGGCTTA
>JANRMT010028174.1:16884512-16903293 GCA_026402145.1 Polypterus bichir lapradei
ATCTGAGTCTGTATTTGGACAAGGACAACTTTATGTTGCCCTTTCAAGAGTCCGGCGTTCGTGTGATGTTAAAATGAATGTTTTACTACTCCATACCATGGACAGCTAATTCAAGGACAGGAAACCATCTTTACCAAAAATGTTGTTTATAAAGAAAATTTTGATTAAACTATTTTGAATTTACCATTTTATAAATTTTTGTTTCCAATTTGCTTCATTTAAACCTTTGCACTCCGATATGTTTTTTACTTATAAGTGCAGCAACTCAAAGACATTTTGGACTTAAATGATATAACAATTAAATTTCAATTTTAGTTTTAATAAATTGGCTATTTTTAGTACAAATATATTTATTTAATTAAATGAAAACTTTCCCAGCATGCTCCCACCCTCCATCATTTTTCATCCCTGCAAAGATCGGAGGGAACAGAAAGTGACTGCCTTTCTTGGATTTGCGATTCTTTAGAGAATCGAGGGTTTACTGGTAATAATAATAATTCAAAAACTATAGAAATAAATATAAAGAAATACCATCATGCACATACAGCTGTATCTTTCACTTTATTCCTCATTGTGAATGGCCTCACCACTGACTTACTCGTATGTGAAAATCTTTGATTATTTAACGCCTGCAATGACACTTTGGACTTCTGACAGATCTTCACATCGTCACTTTGTCTTTGTGTTGTTTCAAGTGTCAGCCTTTCTCTTCACTGGAGTGACTGCTTGGCTTATAAGACAGAAGTGCCTGCTCAATTAATAATAATAATAATAATAATAATGCATTTTATTTAATAGGCGCCTTTCTTATCACTCAAGGTCACCTTACAATAAAGTTAAACAACAATGAATAAAATAAAAACAAGAAAATGATAAATCACAAAGCAATAATTAATGAACAAGCAAATATGACAGACAGTAACAGTGTAGAATTCACAATTGATATGCCAGCTTGAAAATAAAAGTTTTGAGAGTAGTTTTAAACTGTGTTATTGAATCAAGCTGACGTATACGAGAGGGAAGAGAATTCCTGAGTTGATGAGCACCAGGAGAGACACTCGAGCTCCCATAGCACCGAGTCTGACGTGTGGTACAGAAAGCACAGCTGCAGAGGAGGATCTGAGTGAGCAAAAGGAGTGTCAGTCTGTAGGAGATCAGTGAGGTTGTGGAGAGCTTTAAATGTTCAGAGCGGTATTTAGTATTGTTTTCAGTAGTTAACAGGGAGCCAGTGAAGTTGAGAGAGAGTAGGTGTGATATGTTCAGTGGATTCAGAACAACAGGTTATTATCCTGGCAGCAGAATTTTGAAGAAGTTGAAATCAATGGATATGTTTTTGTGGTATGCCAGATAGAAGAGCATTACAGTAATCTATACATGAGGTGACTCGGGCATTAACCAATACTTTAGTACTGTGCTGAGTAAGAACAGGGCGAAGTCTAGAAATGTTTCGTAAATGGAAGAAGGCAGTCCAAGAAATGTTACTTATATGGGGAGAAAAAGAGAGAGTACTGTCAAGAATAACACCCAGGCTCTTAACTTGGGAAGAAATATTTGTGTTAATATTGTTAATTAAAAGAGAAGAATGGTTAACCTTAGCAAGTGTAGATTTAGAGCCAATGAGGAGCACCTCAGTTTTATTGCTGTTCAGTTGGAGGAAATTGTGAGTCATCCATGACTTTATGTGTTGGAGACATGCCATAAGGGCATCTGGAGGGAAAACAGAAGTGGATTTAGTGGATAGATATAGCAGTGTGTCATCAGCATAGCAATGAAACTTAATGCCATGGTGCCGGAAGATATTACCTATTGGGAAGATATAAATGAGAAAAAGAAGTGGCCCCAAAACAAAACCCTGCGGAACTCCCTGAGTAACGACTGCATTCTCAGATTTAAAGCCATTTATTTGAACAAATTGCTTCCTATCAGTGAGGTAGGAAGAAAACCACTGGAGGACAAGGCCACAGACTCCAAGACTAGCTAGACATTTCAAAAGTATCTGGTGAGATATGGTGTCAAAAGAGGAGCTGAGGACAAGAAGCACAAGAATTGATCAAAGTCCCATATTAGCTGACCGGAGAAGATCATTTGTGATTTTGACCAGGGCAGTATCTGTGCTGTGTTTAGGGTGAAATCCAGACTGAAACTGTTCAAAAAGGATATTTTTTGAAAGGTGGGACTGGAGTTGGGAGGCAACTATCTTTTCAAGAATTTTGGATATAAATGGAACATTTGAAATAAGCCGATTATTGTTAAGGATATTTGGGTCTAAACCAGTTTTTTTCAGAATTGGAGTAATTCAGGCCGTTTTTAGTGAGAGGGCCTGTAGTAAGGGAAGAGTTAACTATAGTAGTTATCATGGGGGAAATATGAGACAGATAGGACTTAACAAAGCTTGTAGGTATTGGATCGAATTGGCATGTGGAAGACTTAGATTTTGTTATAAGCTCTGAGATATATTTTTCAGATTATTTTCAGCCTGGTAAACTGAAATCTGAGAATAGGGTGGTTGGTAAGGGAACATGGGTGATAGTGGAGAGGATGTCATTATATGCAGGAATAGAGGAGGCAAGTTGCTGGTGGATTTTTTCAGTTTTTGAGTTGAAGAAATCCAAAAAAGTGCAGCAGTATTTAACAGAGAGGTTATGGTGAGCGGCACTTTTTGATGGTGTAATTAGCCTTTTCATTTGTAGAATAAAGAGCTCTAGTATTATTCCCTCCTCTATTGATAATGTTAGAATAATGTACAGTTTTGGCAGCAGAGAGAGCATTTTTGTATTTCAACATATGATCTGAGTATATTTCCTTGTGTACAACAAGACCCGTCTTTTTAGCTAGGCGCTCCAACTGTTGGCCCGAGGCTTTGAGCTGAAGGTGTTCAGATGCGAATAAATGAGACAGTCTGTGTTTTTAAGTGAGCTCGTGTATCAAAGGCAGAGGACAGAGCAGCATTGTAATGGTCTACTAATTCCGATGGTGTGGTAGCGGAAGGAGAAACACGCTGGGATTGCAATAAATGTATAAGGGTCTCTGGGTTTACATGCTTGACATTAAGAAATGAAATTACACACAGAACTTTGATTTACTGAGAGGTAAGCTAACATCAAATGTGATCATTCTGTGATCTGCAATAGGTAATTCAGTGGGAATAAGATTGTGAGGTGTGATAGCAGAGCAGCAAATTAAATCTAAAATATGACCTTGTTATGAATCAGAAAGTTGACATATTGAATTAAATTAAAACAGTCAAGAATTTCATTAAAATGATTTGTCAGTGCATCAGCTGGCACGTGAACATGTATGTTAAAATCACCCATGAGGATGAAATTAGTAGACATTGCACACAAAGTTGTTAAAACAGTAAAAAGTTCAGCAATAAAAACACTTGATGATTTAGGAGGTCTATATAAAACAGCAATTATAATAGGTGAAGGTCCGTTGAGTTTGCCAGCTAACAGTTCAAATGATGGATACGCTGGAAAAGATATCGGTGACAGTGTTAAGTCCTTATGGTATATTATTGCAAGACCGCCTCCCCTCCCCAAAGAAAGGGATTTGGAGATGCAGACAAACTCTGGAGGGAGTGCTTGATTTAGATGGAAATAATCACCGGGTTGCTGCCAGGTCTCCATAAGACATAAACAGTCCATCTTAGTGTTTATGATAACATTACCAATCAGTAGAGCTTTGTTAGTGATAGATCGAGTATTAAATAATCCAAACTTCAAAGCGTCTATGGACGTATATTCCTATGATTTTACCAAAGGAATCAACATGTTGTGATTAGCACATCGCTCAGAAGTACGTGGACATGTGTGTCCTTCAGACCAAATTGAAGGAATAGACCCACTGCTATTCCTGCTGAGGAAAAAACGACGACGATCCTCGGTGAACGTACTTTGGTCGTCGGAGAATGCCGCGGTGCAGCAAGAGATCAGCAGGCACTTCATAGTTTGATCAAACTCGATACAATTCATCTGGTGAATATTTTAGTTTTGAGGATGTGACTGCATTAGATAGCAAAGTAGACATAATAATCCATGAAAACCAATTGAGGTTTATCATAGTAAATTTCCAAAAGTCACCCAAGCATATTCTAGATTGGAAGCAAAGCAATGTACCCCTTGTGTATCTACTTGGCCCGATTAAAATAACACGTTAGCCAGTAGACTGTCCCCTCTGGGATTTCCACAAGCACTCAGCAATTGACAAGGGGCAGTTTCAACCACCTATTCATCAAAGCTAGTCACTTGAGCAGAGAAACAGTGAGAAAGTTTACACTTACCCACACAGGTTGCAGCCAGCAAAGAACAGTTCAACGAGGGCTCGTGTTGAGGCCGAAGGAGGCAAGGGACGCACATGCAAATGCGTGTTATCAGTTTTTAATCCAATGCAAAGGCAAAGGAAAATCCGATGCAAAAGGCAAAAAAAAAAAACGAGTTAAAAAACAACTAGTCAAAAGTACACAAACAGAACACCGGCAAACAGCGGCAGACAGAAACCCCAGCGTTCACTTCCGGTCAGCAGGACCGTACTTGTGGATTGCTTGTGGACTTTGACTCCCTACTGCTATTTGAACTTCACAAATGGCAGATCTGATCTCACTGATATTATCACACATTAGCCACTCAATGTGAACGTCTGAGTCCTGAGCTATGAACTGAAACAGAATGAAAAAGTCCACCACAGTTTGATCTTCACTGTCTAAGGACTTGTGTAACGCTAGGCAGTTCAGAATAGTTAAAAAGAAAAGACACGCAGAGAGCACAAGTTATTATCATCTTTTAGAGTGTCAGTTGCATGAGATCCTGCTCAGTTTGCTCCTAAGTGTAATTTATATTTATTGAACGTACATTTTAAATCTTGACTCAAGACAGTCATTTTTTTCTTCAAAGTTATAATATTGTGCTGCTTACCTTTCCCAAGCATCACAATCCATTCAAATACGTCTCATTGTAAAAATGCTTGTTTAAGATGTTATATTACTTAAAGTCAGATTTTTTCAAGAGGATTTTCCTGAATAAGATATTTAAGATACATTTTCTGAAAACAAGTCCAAATATCTGTGTCCAGTTTAGTTTTTTAAGTCAGTGTATCTTATATTAAGAATGGTTTGATCTTTTGACTTTAAACAAAACAAACACACTCAATAAGATTTACATTTTTTGCAATAAGTAGTAAGGGGTGCGCAGGCGGAGACGCACTTGTTTCAGATCAAACTCTGTGATTATTGCAAATCAACTGTTTGCTGAAAATGCAGCAGTCCCTGAAGTTTCTGCAGGAAGTAAGGTGGACAGTAATCTATTGGGTGAGCCAGCAGGGATGGCAGAACTCCCAGTAACAAAACCAGTCACTCCAAAGAGGAGCGAAAAGAAATGTCTGAGTCTATTAAATATGCTGTGCTGTCTGTGGTGCTGCCCTGGCAGACCTGACTGTGGCTCTGACTGATGCTGCTGTTGCAGTCAATAAGATGAGCGAGTTGGCAGAGACTGGCGTTGACCCCACACCAGCTGATAGACAAACCCCCCCACTAGAAAACACAAACCACTGCAAGCAACATCAGGATTGTGACAACAGGAGGTGGCTGAAAGTGGAGTGACGTGGCTGAGGATATGTAAGTCTGAACAGGGATGGCCAGTCACACCGAATACACAGAAAATGAAGAGACATTAGAGGAGGGTGTTGAGGCTAAACGGGTGAGCAAAGTGGACTCCACTATAAAATCTGCTGCTCCATCTATGAAGGAGACTCCTGTGAAAAGGCGCGACAGCAAGAGTGTGGCGGCTGATGGCGATGGGGAGGCCACTTCTTGTGACAGTGATACAATCTCAATAGGTGACACTTTATCGAGCTCTCAGAGCAGAGGCGACCATAGCACCAACAGTCTCACTGAAGGCAAGCGCATGATAAACGTGTCGATTATTTTCCCCTTTTTCTGACTTTGGCTAAGACTGTTATGCACAGCGCAGTCTCTCTAGGAATGGAGGAAAAAGAGAAAGTGAAATTAAAAAGTCTCGTCAGTAAAGTTTGATGTTCCCTTCAATCCCAGTAATGATGGACTTGTCTGCTTGGTCTTTTGTTTTCTTGGGAACATCAACGGCTGTAGAGACCCAGTGAAAAGAGCGGCCATATTGGAGTATTTAGCGCAGAAAGGCTGGAGTGTCGTCTTCTTAGAAGAAAGTCACACTGACACACACAATCAGACAGAGGGGCCGAGGGATTGGGGGGCACAGGGCAGCTCAAGTGTTAGTGGTGGGGTGCAATTCCCTTGAGTCAATCTGTTTCCCCAAACTCAGCATTCTCTACTGAAGTCATTAAAGGGTCCCTGTTAAAAGTTAGTGTGCGGATGGGGGGCCAGACTTTAGTTTTTATTAACGTTTATGCACCTGAGGAAGGAAGGGGCCAAGTTAACTTCATTCTGAGTCTACACGATGTACTGCTTCAATTTAGTGGGGAGCCGAAGACACCAAGGTAGACAGGAGCCTCATCTGGGGTCAGTCAAGACCCTGCAGTCAGAGCTACAAAAGCACAAATTAGTAGACGTGTGGAGTGTCCGGACAATACACCTGGGTTCAAATGTCTGGAAGTTCATTATCAATGGCCAGGCTGGACTGGTTTATGGGCTCAGACCTCCAAGTCATTCAGTGCTGGAGTGCTCAGTCATTCCCACTTGATTTTTGAGATCGCAGTTTAGTTTTTTTCTGAAGTTTGATTTTTCAGCTGAAGCTCATTTTAAATCTTATTGGCTCCTGAATTGTCGATGATTGAAGAATTCAGAGTTTGTTTGGCAGTTTGGCTGTTTTTTGGAAGACTTGGAGGGGAATCATGAGAGATTTTTCCTTTTTCTGCAGTTGTGGGACATCTCAAAGTCCAGATGAAGGTGTCAGCCAGCAGTGTGCTGCCCACTCCACTCCACCCAGTGTGCCACTGAAGCAGATAAAAGACCTGAGGGGGCATTGCCTCCATCTACACAACATTACAGGCCGGTGTTGATGCTGCTCTTTTTGAAAGTCTCAGGTCCATGAAGACTTCACTAACCATACTGCCGAATTGATCACACTGTTCTTCAGCTTATGGGCTAAAACGTATGCTTTTTCATGGCGCTTGCTTATTCATCTGTTGAGCTGAGGAGTTTGAACTGGATGCCTCGCCTAGGAGCTCAATTATATAATCACTGTGTGGCCTCACTGGTTACATCACAGATCTCGTCGGAGGCTGCACTGGAGTACGTCCTCCAGTTCTCTGACCATCAGTTTAATTCCTACCATCTGTTCTGCTCCTTGATATTTTCTCAATGGATCAAGTGCGAGGGGCAGAGGAGTTAACTTTGATAACCTTCGCTAACTTCAATACTAACGTATGATAAGGATCAATCAAAAAGACCGTGAAACACCTTTAAACTGCTCCATGAAGATGGCCTTAATGAACTTTCTGTCCTTAGCCAAAAAATCTTTTATCTTAAATGACTTTTTTATGTCTCACAACCTGAACTTTCTATTTATTTCAGAGACTTGGTTAAGTGCTGGCGACATAATTTCTCTCCATGATCTCTCCCCTCCTGATTGTACCTTTTTCAGGTCACCTAGAATCGCTGGTCAAGGCAGTGGGTTTGCTACTGTTTTTCAGAATCATTTTAAATGGTGACTTTTGACTTTAGACCATTTCTCCAGTTTTGAGTGGCTCAGTTCTTTAAAATTGATCTTACAATGTCGTGGCGAAAAATTCATCATCAGAAGGCTTTTCACCTGAAAATAAAGGCTATTAGGACTCGGGATAGACAGACAGAGTTTTAAGGCTTTATTGCAATAAATCAACAATACAGACTCAACCCAATTCGGCCGAATGAGATTGAGCCCTGAACATTGCCATAATCGAAGATTTTATAACAATTTCTTATCATTTTGACCTCGTTTGATTAGCTCATTCTGCACCTGGCTATTCTTTCTGTTGTTCACTCCAGTTTCTGTTTTGCTTATTCTTGATTGGTTCTTCATCTGGGCAGATGTTCCTTATTCCATATTTGATCTTTCATGGTGTCACTTCCTTCTCTAAGCTTTTCATGCTATGCTATAATGGTGGCCTAAAGCTAAGCTTTAATTAAAAAGAAATATAGTATATGCTTTCATTTAATCATTACTTGGCATGCTTGATTTGTCTTGATTTCTACACTAAAGTTAATTTCTAATATGGTCTTCTAATATTTTTGCTAATGCCTGAATTTACTAATGTTTTTTCTTCATGTATTACATCAGTGTGACCTTGCTTACAGCAAACACCTTTTGTTTCCTTTCTGCTGATTCATCAACCCAGTTGGTTTCATTACGTGCCTTCCAGAGCCATCTTCTCTGTGGTATCGTTTCCTTAGCTTCCTAGACTTGGACACCTGGTGTCCTCCAGTAAACTGATTCTGAGTTTGGGGGGCGTTATAGTTCATCTGGCTCTGGAGCTGGGGAGCATTACAGTTCAATTGATTTTGAGCCTGTGGTATACTGGACTGAAAGCATGGATTATTCTGAGATAAGTGATTATTGCCTTGTTGTCATGGTCTACTTCAGCAGTATTTACTAATGTGTCCCTGCTGGCCGCATACCAAGCATATCAAAGGGGCCCCAAATTGGGGTCTAAAATTCCCTCCTTTTGGAAATGTTTGTCGTCCCCGTCTTCCTCCTGCTTGCTGGTATGGAACAGGGTATGTGAGCATAGGAACTGGCATTCCAGGGGTTTGCCCTACCTGTGTGGGGACATAGGCAGGCTGCTGGGTCACCTGTACAGGAGCTGGCATTACCACAGGCTGTCCTACATATGGTTGGGCATATGCAGGCTGTTGGGACACCTGTACGGGAGCTGGTATTATCACAGATTGTCCTGTCTGTGGCTGCACAGGGGCAGTCTGCTGGGAAACCATTGGCGCCGTTACCTTACCGTCCTCAGCTGGACCCGTTTCCGGGGTGCGGATCACTGCCTGGACCTTCTTTTTATTTTTCTGTGTCAGTTCCCCCAACTGAAGCTGAGTTAGCTTTCTCAACATATCCCTTTCATGCTCACTCAGCCTCTTTTCCTCCGCACGGTGTTTTTCCACTGCATAGGACACATGATCACAGAACTCTCTATACGACTTCGCTTCCAGGACGATTGTGTCCTCCAGCTTCTCTCTCACTGGTCTAGGCAAGGCCTCGAGCACTGCCCTTCGGAACAGTACAGTCATTAAAGAATCCTTTTCGGGATCCTTTTCTGTTTCCAACCTCTACTTTCTCAGCTATCTGTCCACAAAAGCCACAGGATTTTCTGAGTCACCAATGGGGTCCCCTTTTAACATTTTTGGATCTATTTTTGTCGGGTATACTTCCCACAGGACCCTCCATAATGCTGGTCTATGAGGGTCAAAAAGATTTGCATCATATGCTGTGGTGCCCAGCACATCTGATAGTCTGGATTGTTCAAACATATCTGACATTGTACTGCTGCCCCCTATTTTTGCTATTAATGCTTTAATGTCCCCTATTGCCAGCAACTTCCCTGTTGTTCTCTCCTCAAATGCCCTAATCCATTTGGCCTCCTCTTCGTATATGCTGGGAAGTGCCGACACCAGGCTCTCCAAGTCTTGTGTCATCCATGGCGTATATTGTGCCCTATCTCCCTTAATTAGTACAGGGTATTGCCCTCCTCGTAATCTAGCCGGTGGTTTCAATGCTGTCCTGTTTCTTAATCTATTTGTGTATTCTTCCTGTCCGACACTAAGCAATTGATCTACTTCTTCCAGGCTCAAATCAATAACCTGTTTCTGCAGGCTGCCTACCTCATCGCTCGGCTCTGTTCCTCTCGGGGCTTTCCCTTTTTTCTGAGTCCCAATTTAGGCCTGATCTTTTCTCCTTGCTCCCTGTTCTCTTCTAACTTTTAATTTTTTCACAGTTTTATCTGACATGCCCTCATCCCAATCCTCATTGTCCTTAGAGTCATCCCCTGGTTTATCACACATGTGCTTCCGATGTTTACAGCCTCTGCCTTCAGTCTCACCCCTGCTTGGTGTTATCTCACTGCACCTCCCTTCAATAGAGCATCCTCCAATACTGCGAGTGCCAGTTTTTGCACCTCGGGGTGTCGAAAAACTGACTTCCTGGATCTTTTCTCCACTCTGGCTGATTTTTTCTAATATTTCTCTCTTTTTATTCCATTCTTCTGCAAAGCCCAATCCGGGATTTTCAAGTTCCCTCGTTATAGTTCTATAATAAGTTTTCCCACAGTCTTTCAACATTTCACCCGTACTCTGATATTCTTGTAAAGCCTTCTTCAAGTTATTATAGCCTGCGCTGTTTTTATTCTCAGTCTGCCGTTTCTCTCCTGAAACTGCACTTGCCTCCTCCCACCACACAAGGCTGTCATCTATCGTGCTGCTGCGTGTCTGATGCCGTCTTTGGGTTAATTTGAGCTCTCGCTCTTCTACTTTGTCTTGTCTTATTTTCCCCTTTTCTCTTCCTAACTCTTCTTCCTCGTCTTGCACTGCTATTTGTCCCTTAAATTCCACTTTTCCTTCTATTAATGGGAACTCATATGATATGCTGGACGGCGGTGCCGACGGGATCTTATTCTCTGTTTCTCTGTCAACAAAGAACCGATTCATTTTTTCTAGTGTTGTACTTCTTTTTATTGCTTCCCCCATAAACATTTGCATTATGTTTAGTTCTACTTTTCTCTTATCGTCTCTTTTTTCACTGACATCTTTTGCTTTATAATCTTGTATATGTTTTATCATTTCTTCGCATAGTTCCAGATTAAATGAGCCTTTTAGGGGCCAGCGGTTCTTAAGACTTTTTGTTCTCTTATACCACTTCTGACACAATTTTTCAATGAGTTCCTTATGGAGAGGAACTTTACACCCTAAAATATTTAAAGGAAATTCGCTCTCATCCATTTCAATTCCCTGCAACCATGGACTACCTACCGCCAATTTTAAATTTGGATCTTTATTCAAATTAGTTTTGATTTTACACAGAACACTCCTAACTGTGACCGCTGGCAGCACGTACCTCCCTATAGTGTTTTTCGGGCACCAATTTACACCTCGTAATATTATACTGAGTTCAATACCAGGATCTATCAGTACTATTCCTGTTATTCCTTTTCCTCTCTCAAAGCCATGATTTATTCCCTCCTGTAAGTATGGTTCTAAATGTCCCTCAAACGGAATTACAATAAAATGAAGTTTGTCAGTCTCCACTAGTTCCTCCAAAGTAGCTCCCAACTTTCTCACTGTCCAATTTCTCTCAATCACAGTTCTCCAATCTATATAGGGCCACTCTTCCTGTACTTCGTCTAAATTTGATATTTCTGTAATGGCTGTTAGTAAAAAATCTTTCGTACCCTCCAATAATTTGCACGGGTGTCTTGCCGCGTTTAGATAAAAATTTTCTTTCCAATAATGTGTATGCACACCATGAGTTATCTGTAAGATCCTTTTGGCAATGTGTTCTTGTGTCATAAAATTTGCTTTTTAACCCTCCTACAACTTATAACCTCGGTAATAAATCTGTACTCTATTTTCCCCCCGAGTCTCAAGCTGCCAGTATTCACGTAGGACCCTTCCTGTTTTTCGATCAGTGATTTCTACTATTTTCTCCCTTCTATCCTTAATAATTTGTAATATTCTGATCTCTATTCCACTCTCATGTATATATTCATCTACTTTTTGCATGGAAGAAATGCTTGTTTACAAAATCCCACTTACACCCTTTATGTGTTTATTACTTTACCGTGTTTTCTCGTCTTTGGGTTCAGAGTTTCACTCACACTTGTCTCCGCTCTCGTGACTTATTTTATTACCACTAAGTGAGCACGGAGCTCATGCAATCACTCACACAATCATTTATTTGGGGATGGGCTTATTTAAAATATTTGTGCATCTACACTTCACCCAGCTACGTTTCCACTATATATTTTTATCTCTTCCCCTACTTTCTTACAAATGCAAGATCTAATTCATTCCACTGAACTTGTATATATGGGTGATTAGACCAAATCCTGACTCCCATTAGCCACACCTCCACTACTTTTATTCTTCTTCGAATGCAAGTTGTATAAACGTTCAATCCTATTTTGTCTTTTCTTTCCCACGACTTATATCCTCCGTAACAATATTTCTCCATACACGTCTCTGAATGGTATATAAGGTCAAAACTATATATCTAAACAAAAGCCCTCTTTCTCTGTTCCTTACTGAGTGTCTTAGCTCTACTCTTCCTCCCACAGGGTGAAATTCATTTACAGTTACTTTTATACGCTTAGGTTTCTCTATTTTTTCTTTAAAGCAATATAACCTTTATTTTTATACATAAAAGTTACATTCCCCCTTTTAGTATATACACTTTGTACATTCCCTAGAAATCGTGCTAACCCTAGTGCCCTAATCTTTCCTTATTCTAGTTGTTGTACCTCTGTACCATTCATTCTTCTCCAATGTGCACCTGTGTGCTTCACTCGCCGCGTCGCTTTTTAAAGCGCTCCAAGCATTCTGCGCACCTGCACATGCTTCAACAATTGCCGCGACTCTTTTTTAAAAGCGCTCCATATACACAGCACTTGCGTGCCTCCCTACCCTACCCAAAAGAGAAATCATAAAATAAAATAAAGTTCTAATTCCCTTATCTGTCCCTTGTACTAGCACACTCACTCCCCCTGTTACCACACAGATCCCTTTCACCAGCTCTCTATATGAACTTGAAAGCGTTTATCCGTACAGGAATTTCTGCCTACACATTACCAAACCCCTTCTCTAATCCAGGGCAGCAATGATAAGTCTCCAAGTGCACCTGAATTAACTCTTTTACTGTGGCACAATCAGAAGGAATTGTCGGCACTGATATGCCATCAGGGTTCCCAAAAATTTGGCTCCCTTTCACAAACAGCTTGCAGACAGAGGTCACGCCTTCCTGCTCACGTTTCTGTAGCCCCAAAAATGGCTTGCAGATGGATGGCTATGCCTTCTTGCTCACGTTTCATGGAGAGCATATACAGCCACAGTATAGGGTGCTAATTCAGGAATTCCACACCTGTCTTATACACGGTTCACCGTCACAAGGCAACCTTAGTATTTGACAGGATTTCAAACACTACCCGTTACAATGCAATCTATATTCTGCACCGTGCAGCCGCCTGTCCCCCGGATAAGAGTGTTCTCTATTAAAAACCAAAAACTCAAATTCCCATTATTTTATTGCACTCTCATTCATACACATGCATTAGCTGTACAGTCTCCATACATTTCTTTTAAGTCTGTCTGCTCATCCCTTATTCCTACCTGTTCGTTTTAGAAAGGCCAAATGCTGCTTGTCTCTGTTGGAGGGGCGGATGCTCTCTGAAACTTTACACAAATTAGTTTAGCGAAAATATTGCTTATCTTTTAGGTGGCCACCATCTGTGTTTGTTTCGTAGAGCCTCGTCCCTGCCACTGGATTCGCGCAGCGTGACCTGTTATCTCTATCACATCGGGAAGTCACCAATCTGTCATGGTGAAAAATTCATCATCAGAAGGCTTTTTTACCTGAAAATAAAGGCTATTAGGACTCGGGATAGACAGACAGAGTTTTAAGACTTTATTGCAATAAATCAACAACACGGACTCAACCCAATTCGGCCGAATGAGATTGAGCCCTGAACATTGCCATAATCGAAGTTTTTATAACAATTTCTTATCATTTTGACCTCGTTTGATTAGCTCATTCTGCACCTGAATATACTGTCTATTGTTCATTCCAGTTTCTGTTTTGCTTATTCTTGATTGGTTCTTCATCTGGGCAGATGTTCCTTATTCCATATTTGGTCTTTCATGGTGTCACTTCCTTCTCTAAGCCTTTCATGCTATGCTATAATGGTGGCCTAAAGCTAAGCTTTAATTAAAAAGAAAAATAGTATATGCTTTCATTTAATCGTTACTTGGCATGCTTGATTTGTCTTTGATTTCTACACTAAAGTTAATTTCTAATATGGTCTTCTAATATTTTTGCTAATGCCTGAATTTACTAATGTTTTCTCTTCATGTATTACATCAGTGTGACCTTGCTTACAGCAAAAGCCTTTTGTTTCCTTTCTGCTGATTCATCAACCCAGTTGGTTTCGCTACGTGCCTTCCAGAGCCATCTTCTCTGTGGTATCATTTCCTTAGCTTCCTAACCTTGGACACAGACGTTCTCAAACTCTTATCCTGTTCTAAGTTGGTTTCTGTACGTCAATCTCTGTTCTTTTCTCACTCTGGAAATTTTGCTGTAAGCTTAAAAAAAAAGAATGCAATATGACTGATTTTTTCCTTCTACAACAATTCCCATACTGTGTGCACTGGATGGTTTAATGACCTCCTGGATATAACAAGGAGCATGTCCCGGAGTTCTCAGAGATCTTATATGTCATGGAGTCGCGCACTAATAGAATGCGGATTCTGGGAGATTTTAACATTCATGTTTGTTGTCTGACAAGACCCCTCGTTAAAAATTTTTTAAGTCTTGTGGATTCTTTTACTTTTACTCAGATGGTGTCAAGTCCTACACATCATTGGACTTCGTTCTAACACTTGGCCTCTCTGCAAATAACCTGGAGATCTCTGACGCTGGCATTTCTGATCATTTTGCAGTTGTTTTTGAAATTATGTTTTTGTGTCCGCCCATTAATTGCACTAAACCACATCACTCTTCACGCAGTATAAATGCTGACACAGCGCAGACATTCTGTGATATCTCCTCTGACAGTCATGAACCCTTGGTGTTAGAAGCCCTCTCTGTGTGTTTGGATATTACTGAGATGGTTAAGCTTCTCTGTCTCACTTGTATGGTCGCACCCTTATAGTTAAGGAGAGCTGAGGTAAAGGTCAGTGGTCAGCCCTGGCTAAATGACGCCACTCGTGCGCTCAGAGAGAAATGCAGGCAGGCTGAATGGAGGTGGATAAAGGACAAACTGCAGGTCTCTTATGAAATTCTCAGAACTCACTGGAAGTCCCATTAAGAGGCTGTGAGATCAGCAAAATCACAGTTTTTATCGTGTTTAATTGCGAATGCTGCCTCGAGACCCTGGGTGCTGTTTAGCACCATAAACCATCTCTTAAACCCACCTGTCAGTGGCTTACCTGAGAGTACGCCTGAGACCTGTGAGCTTTTTATCAACTATTCTATAAATAAAATCCAAGCCATTTGATCCAGCAATACTCATCAAGGTGTTGATCACTGTGGGACGACAGCAGCCCCTCTAAGGCCGGTGCACAGCCAGTTTACTTTCTTTCAACCTACTGACTCTTCTCAGCTAGCTGATATAATCCTGCATATGAAACCTTTCAATTATCCGCCAGATATCTTACCCTCACTCCTATTTAAAGATACGTTCAGAGTGTTTAGTCCAATTGTGTTGGCTATTATTAACAACTGTTTAACATCTGGTATGCATAATGCCAGACAACTTTAAACACGCAATTGTTGTTCACCCTACGCAATTGTTGAGCCTTTGCTGAAGAAGCCCACACTCGATCCTACAGCTCTTTTAAACTACAGGCTTATTTCTAAGATCCCATTACTGTCCAGATTTATGGAGAAAGTGGTTTCTGTGCAGTTAATTTCATATCTGGAGGATAACAGTATTAAAAGTTCAAAAAACTTCATAGTACTGAATCGGCTCTGCTGAAGGTAACAAATGCTATTCTATTAACTTTGGACTCGGGCTCTTCTGTACTCTTAGTCTTACAGGATCTCAGTGTGGCATTTCACACAGTGGACCATGGAGTTCTGTTAAAACAGCTTGAGGGTGAAGTGGCCATTCAAGGTTGTGCACTGAAATGGATTGTGTCCTACCTGAAGAGCAGATCTATGTCTGTTAACACAGATAGGAATTTCTCTCAGCCAGCCCCTCTCGCATGAGGCATCCCACAAGGTTCTATCCCGGCCATGAGGGCCATCTTTTACAGACATGATGTTGCGTTTCATTGTTATGTTGATGATATGCAGCTGTACCTAAAAGTTAGTTCTCACATCACTTCATCTGTAAAAAAGCTGTTGAAATGCTTTGAGGAGATTAAATATTGGATGACACAAAATTTCTTACAATTAAACGAAAATAAAACAGAGGTCATTAGTTTTGGTCCTACCACATCTGCAGTTGAAATTGGCACTCATTTAGGCTCCTTGGCAGCACTGATTCATAATGACATCAGACACCGAGGTGTCATCTTGGAGTCATCAGTAAGTTTTGAAAAACAAATCTCCATGGCAGTAAAGTCCAGTTTTACCAAATGAGGCACATTTCTAAACTAAAATCCTTTCTATCACAGAAGGAATTGGAAACTGTCATTCATGCCTTTATTATGTCTCGTCTTGATTATTGTAATTCCTTATATGTGTGTCTGCCAAAATTTGCTCTGTCACGCCTTCATTGGGTTCAGAACGCTGCAGCGAGATTCTTAATTGGGTCGAGAAAAAGGATCACATTTCCTCCATTTCACCCTCTCTCTGTCCACTGGCTAATGGTGAGGCGTCGCATTGAGTTTAAGATCCTGATGTTTGTTTTTAAAGCCTTGCATGGTCTCGCTGGCTCCAAAATATATCTGTGACCTCCTTCAACCCATGTGGCACCGAGAGCACTGAGGCCATCCGGTCGACTCCTCATAGTTCTAAGATCTCGGCTGAAGTCACGGGGAGACCGAGCTCTCTCAGTTGTTGCTCCATGGCCCTGGAATGACTTGCCTTTTCACATCAGGTCTTCATCGTCTATTGAGGTTTTTAAAAGTCGCCTTAAGACCTCCTTGTTTTCTTCCACCTTTCACTGTGTATGATGGCATTGTGGTGGATGTTATCATTGGTTGTTTTATTAATCTGTTTATTTTAATGTTTCTTTGTACTGCACTTTGGAACAGCATCTGTTGTTTTAAATGTGCTTTTATAAATAAATAATTTAATCTCATCTAACAAGTGCCAGGAGCCCTGCTGAGGTCCCCATTTCTGAATTTGTTGGTTATTTTTTGTCCTTGAGAAAAAGTCATCTCAGTCCAAAGTCATCCACTACTTGAAGGATAATAACAGAAGGGAGCCACACAGCCCTGAAGATATCAGAGACTTTGCTTTACGATTTTACCAGCAGTTGTTCTCGGCTGAAGAGACGGAGTCATCACCTAAGATGGACTTTTCTTTAAGGATTTGCCCAAACTTTCAGACTGAAAGACATTATTCTGATTCCTTCTTGTCTCCTGATGGACTCACTTCAGCCCTGAGTAGCCTTAATATCGGTAAAACTCCAGGGACTGATGGCCTGCCGTTCAACTCTAAGAAGGTTTTCTGGGAGCAGCTGGGTGGAGACCTACTGGAAGTTCTATGGAGCAGCATAAAGGACAATGAACTGCCATTAAGCTGCCGTAGGTCATTTATAACTCTGCTGCCAAACAAGGAGACCCCTGCTGTCTCCAAACCTGGCGGCCAGTCAGCCTTTCATGTGCGGACTACAAACTTCTTTTTAAAGCATCAACTGTCTGTTTGAGAACAGGAAAGAATCAGCTTATCTCACAAGAACAGACCTGCTGCATGTTGGGACACATTTATCGATAACAACATTCTCTTTGTATGTAGTCTGGTGGCTTTAAGGCGGGTTTGATTTCTCTTGATCAACAGAAAGCTTTTCATAGAGCTTTTCAAGACTTTTGTTTTTAAGACTTTTGGGTTTAAGGAATCCTTTTTGAACTTCATACAACAATTGTAAACGAATAGATTTAGTGTGTTAAAAATGAATGGTGGGCTGGGCTGTCCCCTTCAAGTGTTTCTGGGTTTTCAGCAGGGCTGTGCCCTCTCTGGTATGTTATATTCACATGCACTGTCAGGAGCCTCTGTTTCACCATCTTAGGTGCCAACTGCAGGGTCTGACCATTCCTTGCTGCCCCAGAGAGTCCTTTAAGGTGGTGGTCTGTGCTGATGATGTCTCAGTAATTGTCGCACATTGCGATGATGTCAGACCCCTGCACTGTCGCTTAGCAGCATTTGAAGCCGTGTGCTCCAGTAGAGTTAACTGGGATAAAAGTAACACTTTTCTAATGGGAAAATGGGAGACACTAAACCTCCAGAACTTCCAAAAAAGTGACACAGGAATAGATAGACTTTTAAATATCTCAGCATTTTTATCACAGAGTGCAGGAGAGCAGATGACAATTGGTGTGGAGTGATGGATCAGGACCACCATGGCAGATTACAGTGATGGAAATGGTGAATAAGCAAACTGTCATTTTGTGAATGGATACTCATCATCTTTAACCTTGGCTGTTCAACGTGGCAGCACATGTGGTGTGCTGACCCCCCAATCTTATTATTAACAGAAGTACAGACAATGTTACTGGGCTTTTACTGGGATGGTCTGCACTGGGGGAGGAGAGGGCAGTCCACCTGCCTGCAGATGGAGGAGCTCAGGGACTGGTGGGTGTTTCTTGCAGAATAGAAACCTTCAGGCTTCTTGGAAAACAACAGTCGCTTTATGGAAAAAATGAAAAACAAGTGCTTGGATTGCAATTATTTTACTAGGACAGGCCACATTAACTACTTGAAAAAAAGGAAGAAATAAAAATGAGAAAACATGGACTACTGATGGACTGTTAGTGATAGTCAAAGATTTAGTTAACAGCAGATTTAAAAGGAGAATTGACTTATTAGGAACTCAATACTGAGTAAAATACTAAATAAAAGTACTTGGGGTACTGAGGAAGAGTTACCTATATTTTAATAATATAGTGCCTTTCTATCTATCTATCTATCTATCTATCTATCTATCTATCTATCTATCT
>JANRMT010028174.1:16914916-16925997 GCA_026402145.1 Polypterus bichir lapradei
TTCACTTTCTGCACACTTTTTTGGGTTGTACATTTCATTTTAAATGAAGAAATTTGCCATTTTTGACCACCACTCCATACTTAATAACCCGTAATAGCAAAGTGAAAACATGTGACCAGAAAGGCTTACAAATTGAACGAAAATCAAAACCGAAATCTCAAATTCCTACAAGTATTCAGACCCTTAATTCAGTACTTTGTTGAAGCCCCTTTGGCAGCAATTCCATTTTCAACTCTTCTTGGTAAGTCTCCACAAGCTTTGCACACCCAGATTTGGGCAGTTGATTCTATTCGTCCTGGTAGATCCTCTCAAGCTCCATTAGATTGGATGCGGAGCGTCTGTAATCTGCCATCTTCAGACCTCTCCACTTGTCCTATGGGGTTTAGTCTGAGCTTTGGCTGGGCCACTCCAGCGATGTCGTGGCTCTATTTTTTGGGTCGTTGAACCGTCACCCCAGTCAGAGGTTGTGTGCATTTTATGGCAGGTTTCTTCAAGACCCTCTCTGTATTTGGCTGCATTCATCCATTCCTCAATTCTGACCAGTCAGCCTGTCTCTGCACCCCATAGCATGATGCTGCGCCACCATGATTCACCCTAGGCATGGCATTAGGCAGATGATGAGCAGTGACTGGTCTCCCATCTCAGCAGAGAACTTCTCAAGATCTATTAGAGTGACCATTGGGTTCTTGATGACCTCCATGACCAATGCCCTGCTTATTCAGCTTTGCTGGATGACCAACTCCTGGTGTCTTCAAACATCTTCCATTTCTATATTTTTAATGACCACTGTTCCCTGGGAACATTCAAAGCTTTAGCTGTGCAGTTATCCCCTTGTCCTGACTTCTGCCTCACAAGTATTTGATCACAGAGGACTACAAGGGGTTCTGTGGACTTCATGGTTTGGTTTTTGTCCTGACATACAGCGTGAATTGAGGACCTTCTACACACAGGTATGTTTGCCTTTCTAAATGATGTCCAGTGAAATCAGTTTGCCGCAGGTGGACTCCTATCAAGTTCTCCACATATCTCAAGAAGAATTAAAGCAAACAAGATGGCCAAGTGTAATCTGGAGTGCCACAGCACAGGCTTTGAATACTTCAAGGAAAGAACAGATTTCAGTTTGTGATGTTTAATAAATTTGCAGATCTTTCTGAAAATGTGTTTTCACTTTGTCATTCTGGGGTGGCGAGATTATCCACATAAAATGAAATTTACAACATAATAAAGTGTGCAGAAAGTGAAGGGGTTTGAAGACTTTATGAATCCACAGTAATGGATACTCTATAAGCAGAGAGTGAACAAATATGTCCTCAGAATTACATTACACTAAAACAACCTGATGGCTGCATTATTATTATCATTGTAAAGAGTGAAGTTTATTAACATGAAGCAAAATGTTGATTGAAATAATAAATTACAAGGCAAGCTGCAGCCCCCTAATTGATATAAACATAGTGTGGGTTTAGAATGGGAACAGAAGATCGGAGGTGTGGAATTTGCAACAAGGACTGTGCTGTGGTGTTCAGTGCCCACGGTGTGTGAGGAAGCCAACTGTACCACAAATAGCAGAGACCAAGACAGATCACAGCTTGTGTCACCCTGAGAGAGTCACTTAGCGGTGTCACATTAGGCTGAATATGATGTCCTGCGGGGCTCAGTACTCGCACCTTTACTGGGAACTCTCATTAAAGAACATCCCATTCATTGTCACTCGTATGCAGATGATACTCAGCTGTACCTTCCTTTTGGACTAAATGACATTTCTTTAATGGTATCCTTCATTAATTGTGTCAGTGAGTTAGAGGAGTGAATGGATGAGAGTGAATTGTCTCTGAATACATAAAAACAGAAATGTTATTTATTTGTGAAAATCACAGCTAACTGTCTCGCTAATATGGTCTACCCTAATGAATGTGTCAGTATGCAGTCCCCTGGGTTTACAGTCTGCCTTTCTCTGCCCTTAAAGGAATTACCAAGAATTACATGGAAAATGTCCTGTGCAAGCTGATTGGTGAGAAAACTAAGGATAACTAGGAAGTGGATGGTGGAAAGAAGTCAAGTAGTCAGTGAGGAGCTTCATTTACACGAGTTCATAATGAAATCAAAGTGACCTGAAGATATGGGAGGAAGGTGTGAGAGGAGGATCTTTTTAATTTCCTTTTAAGACGTACGTCTTTGAACACAAATACTAAAGCCTCTCTTAGACTCTCTGGTGGGCAAACAACTAAAAACTTTTGCTGGGGACTGGTGACATCAGAGTCACTTCCAGTTCATTAATGATGAGGAGCTGTGTTTTCATTTTCTCAATATTTCTGTTTCTGTTTTTCTTGTGTTTGTTAATGATGTACTTGTTAAGGGGACGGTAAGTGACATTTTGTTGTCAAGCAAGGATATTGAATTTTGTCCTTCAATGCATTTCTGTCTTATAAGATTATTGTGGTGATTGTGTTGTGATGTTTCTGGGGTGTAGTGCTTCAGGTAATTTAGTGTATAATATTCACCTGAGTTCCCAAATCTTTTTCAGTGTAACGTATATCAGCACTGAATGTCATTTATGTGAATCAGTGACACTTTTCATGTTACTAAGTGAACCAAGCAGGTGTTACATACAACCTAAAAATCCTTCAGATAAACATCACAGATAGTTTCTCCCAAGAAAAATCAAATCATACAATACAGTGTGACTAAGGTGTAAAAGGAGGGCATTTTGAGATCTTCTTTCTCAGCCTGGGAGTCACCTGTAGTTCTAATCCCAAAGCCTAACAGCACTTGTAGATGTTGTGTAGACTACAGGCATTAAAAGCTAAAACACCCCTGGATGTCTACGCCGTGTCTTTGGTACATGATATTTGAGAATCCATGACTGGAGCCCTGATTTTTAGCTCTCTGCACTTCACAATTGAGGTGTTGGCAGGTAGAGATGGATAAGAACAGCATAGGTAAAATGGCAGTAGTGACATCAGAGGGATTCTTCCATTTCTGTGTGATGCCCTTTAGATTAAAAAAGCAGGGGACACTTCTCAAAGTTTAAAGGAACAGGTTTTGAGGATATTCATTGGAAAATCCTGATATGTGTATATATACAATAGATGATGTCATCATATTTTTTTCTCCAAACCTGCACCAACACTCATGAGATCTCAACTTGGTTTTCTCCAGCCTGGGATGGGTTCATCTTTCTCTTAATATGAAGTTTCCTGCAAAAACAGCTTATTTTTATTGGGCATGTGATGTCTGATGCAGGGGTTCATCTGGACAGAGAGAAGGTGGAGGTCATCAAAACTATCCTGAACTTACTGGGCTAAAAAGTTACAGCATTTTTTTTAGAAATGACAGAGAGGTTCCATAATTTACTTCCTGTTTGGCTGACTTTGTGACCCCTTTGTACCACGTTATCAGAAAAGGGGTCCCTGGCACTGGTTTCATTCATATCAGAGACTTTCTTGAAGCTGAAGGACCTTGTAATAAAATCTACCTACACTAGCCCAGCCAGATTGTCAGCTCTTCTTTGTGGTCCAAACCGATCATATTGACCTCAGGCTATGGGGGCCATGCTAATTCAGTACAAGGATGTGCTTCATGATCAGTGGGCTCCGGAGATGAATTATTACAAAGTGGAACAGGAGTGTTTAGAGGGAACCATGTTTGATGTCACCACTGACAACTGTGCTCTGACGTGGGCTTTTATTTGCCCAAAGACATCCTCCCAATTAACCAGGTTGGTTTTAAGAGTACAATTTATTTTCCAGGTGTGCCATTGAAAGGGATGTGGAACTGAGTTGTCCAATGCGTTGTCTGGAGTTTGCTGGATAGGCTGCTGCTCTGCGAAGGACTGTTTGGACATTTGTACTGTGGTTTTTAATGTGTGTTTATTTATTGCTTTTATGGCTGGACACCCTTTTGTTTTTCAGGGCACATTTATTCATTTCAGTATTCATTATGGATTTCTCTCTTTGCACCTTTTGCACAATGAGATTGTTGTTAATAATCTTAGCGCCTATTTGCACGCTTCAACCCTGTGGTGGTATCCTCACTTGCCTTGTCCATCCTCAGCCTACTAACTACAAGACACCCAACCAAAGAATGGACTTTGGCACCGCTGCCACCATTTGTGACACCTGAGGCCTTGGCCACCAACTCTTTCGTCTTATCGCGCAGATTAAATCATTGTCAATAAAAGTAAGCTTTGCTTCAGTATAGAGCTGTCCACATAATTTAAAGAGTTTCTTCTTCTTAAGCCAACTGAGGTGTTCTTTAAACATATGTGCCACCTTCATGGCACAGCCCTTCTCTTCTTCACTGGTGCTGCCCTTTCATTTTCAGACATCATGATGTTTCAGTGCACCTTCAGAACGGCCTGTGCCTGCTCTCTCATTCATACCAACACTGCCTTCTCCTATTAAATTTTGAGTGTCTTTCCCCTCATCTGTCTCCCTCTTAGGCCATATAATATCTGCCTTATGCCAATAGAGGTGCATTCTTTTCTACTGTGGCTTAATGGCTATTTTTGGTAGGATATACCAGTCAAATATGGACAACTGATAAATTAGTCTTAGTCTCCCTACTGGAAACCTGAAGTTATTCTAAGCTAATTATAAGACACCGTTTCAGGGCTCACTTAACAACAGTAATTCCACTCCGAGCTGGGAGGTGGTGGCACTATCATTCTCATGCTTTTCACTTTTCCATCCTCAGCACAGAAGATTGACAGCACAAAGAGCTGTGATGTCACTTCCACTTCCGCTCATAATCCCGCCTCTTCCTCACAAAGACTCCATAAGAACAGGCACCACCAAGAAGCCAGCAGTCAGCGGAGTCCCACCTGAAGGACTTTATCAGTGGAATTGCGTTGATGCACAGTCTATTTCTCTTCTTTCTTTTTTTTTAAAGACAATCCTTACAATATGCGGACATCACCAGGCACCATGTACAGTATTTCAAAGTTAAATGCCTACGTGAACAAATTTGTTTGAAGTTGTTTTTGTAAAAGAATGAATTCAGTCAGGTGAACTCTTTAATGTAGGGAGGTTATTTCACAGTCTGCTCAGTATAAAGCTGAAGGCTCTGCCACCCAAAGAGCACAGGTTAGTTTGGGGCACAGCAAGGATCAGTGGACCTTAGGGGGCAGACAGGAGTCTAGTGATGGAGGAGGAGGTCACTGATGTAGTGCGGTGTGAGGCCATTTAAAGCTGTATAGGCTATGAGCTGTGCTGACCACCTAAGATGTGTTGTAATCTAAGTAATCAAAGCAGACCTCAGTGTTAAGGTGTCAGTGTATCATGTAATTCATATGTCTCTGTTATAGGCCATTTTGTAAAAGATTTGTAAAGGCAGGGCTAACGTTTGTGAAGTGCCATCTGTTGGAATGGCAAATGCAATGCATTTCACTGCTTAAAATATTTGTGATGTGCCATCAATGGAATGAAAGAGACATAGCAACTGGGCAGATAGACAGACAGACAGATAGACGCTTATACTTTTATTAAGGTGGATTAAGGAGTTCTGAACAAACTGGAGCTGTGATAACAAATTAGAAGAGGCACCTGAGAGTTGGGAATTTCAGTAATCGATGCGGGACAGACAAGTGTCTCAGCATGAGAAAAGGAGAGGAATGAGCGGACATGGGATACGTGACAGAGGTGGAAGTAGGAAGTTATATAATGTGGTTTATGTGAGTGGAATAAGAAAGTGAGCAAACAAAAAGGACACCAAGATTCCTAGTAGAAGAAGACGATCTGATGGCGTCATCACCAAGGGAGCTCATGTTCTTAAGCCGAGCTTTAGTGACAGTTTGCAGAAGTTTAATTTTGTTACAGTTTCATTTTAAAGAGTTCTATTCCATCCAGGTTTACATTTCACTGAGATAAGTTGTGAGCTGAGAAAACTCTGATGAACTTTAACTTTTAACACTGAAACAGATCTGAGTATCATCTGCATAAAAATGACAACCAAGTCCTTAGCTATGAATAACAAAGCCAATGTGAAGCCTGGAGATACAGAAGAGCAGAGGGTAGAGGACAGAGAGGTGAGGACCCCCTGGTGTGAGTGGCACTGAGCTGGACCTGCTGTGGCCCATCAGTCACATAGGACTTAAACCACAGGAGGGCAGGTCTCCATCCTGGGCAGTAGAATGTCACGCTTGACAAGATCAAATGCTGTGCTGAGGTCTAACAGAATTATTATGCTGTATCAAAGACAATAAATTTTGTTCTTAAGGTTTGTTTTACATTTGCATATTTCCCAGGGTTCTTGTCTAATTTGTATGTCTATTTTACATCCCAGAATTCAACACTCTGTTCAAACACATTGTGATTCCTGTCAATTTCTTTGCTGATGGTTCAAAAGAAGATAAGATCTAACAGACCCCTTTTTCTAAAGTGGTCTCAGGCTCTGCACAAGGTGTCTTGTTGGTTTGTCCAGTAGCTCAGCTGTCTCAGTGTCTCCTCCTGGTCCATCTTTAAGGCTGTCACAGTTTGTGCTTCAACTCCATGACTGAGTAGTTTAAGTGAAGCAGTGGTCCTTGGCTTCTGTCCTAAACACTCTTCTCCTTAATTTCTACTCCACTGGTATTTAAGAAGTGAATTTTAGACTGAACAACACTGAACAAGTGCAAGGCAGACACCTTAGACAGAAGACAATCTGGAGAGAATTCAGATTTAGGCAGACAATGTGACTTACTGTTGAAAGTGACACACATGTGGTGTAAAATATTACATACGCAAACACAAGTGACTTATAAGGCTTATGGGATGCTTGGCTGAATCTCTTTAGTTGTACTAGACAGAGATTGAGAGGTGACATGATGAAAGTGTTTAAAGTGGTGAAGGGACTGAGTTTGGTGGACAGCAGCTTTTTTTTTAACATGACTCATTCAACTAGAATGCCATTGAAAACCACTGATGGTGAATTTCACACAAACATGTGGATGTTTAACTTCACACAGAGAACCATAGATGACATAATGTGAGTCACTAAGCAGTGTGGTAGATGGCAGGTCTTTGGGACCCTCCAGAAGGTTAAATGACTCAGGCTTGCTGAGCCGTGCTGACCTAAATGGCCTTCTTTTTTCTAAACTTGTCTTATGTTCTTACACTCACAGCCTGTACTTCAGCCCATGAACATCTCCCCACTGCCTGCTTCATAAAGCCACCTGTTGGGGTGACTTTACCTCCCAGGCATGACATCCACACAGACCTGCACATCTGCTCAATTGCCAGTCCTTGATTCCTCTCAGGATTCAATGGTGTCATTTAAATTCAGGTCTACTGCCACCCATCTAATCTTCAGGAAAGTCAATGACAACATGTAATGGGAAGAGCCCAAAGACCAGTATAAACCAGTAACAGAGAAACAGCCCACCTTTGCCTCATCATTGTTGAGAATGCGCTTGGTGACCAGGAGCTGCAGGACGCTGCTGATGTCGAAGTTCATCACATAGGCCAGTTGAGGCTTGTAGTACTCCGTGATCTTGAGGAGATCTTCATGTGAGAATCCATTAATAACTTTAGAAAACTTCAGAGCTAAAGCTGCAGTGAGGAAAGAAAGAAGGAGTGTGATGAAGGAGCTGTGGACATCAGGGGGTCAAAAGTCAGTCAGGTGTGCCGGCCTATAATCAAGTAAATGCACATCAATCTCAACTCCTTCATGGACTCAACTGTTCATATGCTAAGTGTGACTGAACAGAAGACATTCATGTTGTGATAAAAGCTGCTGAAGTGGACCCCTCAGCTGAATCAGTCTCAAGCTGCCCAGTGGCTCCTCTCACTTCTTGTATCCACACTCGTACCACTATGGCTGACCGTTCTAACGGTTTTTAACAACTCTGACCAATCAAGGTGCTCATTACAGCTGAGGCCTTCTGTAAAGAAGAACATTTAAAATTCAATTTCTCAGCTGAAAGAGAAACACATTTTAAGGTTCAAATGTTCCTGCTGCTTCTTCTACTTTGAATTTTTTTTCTTTTCACTTCTTCTCTCAGCATGTATTGCTTTATGGAAATAACTGGAGTTCAGCCTGATAACTTGGTGTGGTATGAAAGCCCAGTGAGGCTGACGTGTGTGGGCCACGTGGTTGTCCTGTTATCTGCTCCTCCATTGTTCCTATTTAGAGTTGAACCTTTTCTTTGCCCTTCATAGCAAATGCAATTGAAAAGTCTAATAAAATTACAGTGGAAAACAAAACGGCACCGGGCCCACTCACACACACACACACATACATACACACTCAAATGAGGACATTTAGAACTGTCAATTACTTAACACACAAAATGGAGTGTGGTTTGAAAAAGCTGACTAATCAAGAGAAAAAACAGAGAGAGACGGGGAGAACATGCAGACTCCACACAGACTACCACTGTGTTCTCGACTCAAATCCAGACTGCTGTGTCCTTGAGGCAGCAGCGTTAACTTCTGACTGCACCGCCATGCCAGCTCCCCTTCATAAGACAGATTACCTGTCGCACTCTCCCAACCTTTTGCTCTTTGCAGGAAGCCTGCGTTTTTCACCTTGATGTACATTTTGTGCACCTCACGTTGTCGGTTTACAGACGGAAGGTCACTTTCTGTTTTTTTCTACATTGGATTCTTTGTTCCTTTTTTCCCTCTGTTGTAATTACTGACACCAGTTTATTAACGTCTTTAAATCATTTTATTCGGTTTCATCCTTTGTAAGAATTTCACTT
This sequence comes from Polypterus bichir lapradei, assembly GCA_026402145.1. NCBI lineage: Eukaryota > Metazoa > Chordata > Cladistia > Polypteriformes > Polypteridae > Polypterus > Polypterus bichir. Next base: position 16,923,597 of record JANRMT010028174.1, read on the forward strand.
GTCATACATTCCTTTAATCTTTAGTGCTTTTTAAGGTTTGGTCATAAATGCACAACACCCCTGCTCCACCAGTCTCCGCCCCCTTCCCAAACCTTCACTCCCCCCTCCCATTTAGTCCAAACACCCAATCAGATCAAGTGGCTGCTCCAATTAACCTAGCAAATGCAACTTGCGGTTCACCAGCTGATTGCGCACAAGTTCAGGTGGCCTCCTCCAGTTGGAGCAAACTGCCCGTGACATCTGTGATGACTTATTGGTCATGCTGGGTGGTCCATGGTTGAAGCTGTACTTGAATTACATGATTGAAAAATAACTCAAATAACAAAAGTGGAGACGTACCTGGGTGTTGTGCCATCTCTGAAAAAAAAGAAATAGACATGAATGACTGCGAGATGATTAACAATGTCCACCTCATCACAAGAGGCTTCTGTTTGATCAGTTTTTTTAGATTCTTCATTTCTGAAGGTCTGCTCTCCATTTTTATAAATTCTATCATTTCAGTTTCACACAGATGATAACTATAAGCTGCTCTTAGGAAGTTCCTTCAATTAACTTGCCCACCTTTCACAAATCACCTCCAGTTCCTCAGAATCAACACTTACCCAGATCGTTGTAGACGTGGACCACTCATGACATGTATGTATTCTAAATAACAATATATTATTTACCTTCTACAGCTCCAGGCACCTCACACCACGATAAAGAAACTTGAGCTGGGAAAAGTCTGCTACATTGGGTTGGTTGGGGGTGGGGTGGGATATTACAGCAGGCTGCTTGTGCTGATCAACACATTTGCAAAACAAAAGACGCTGAATGGAGAGGTGCGAAGGAATTTAAGGTGGCCTAGCATTACAACTTTCTTCATAGGCTTTAGGGATTCTAGTGTTAAAGTGACAGAGAAATGGGTCAACAAACATATATGACAATGTTTATCAAGAGGAATAAGATACTGGGATGAATGCAAATAAGACTAAAGAATACTGGGGATAAGTAAATGTAAAAGCACATACTAATATAGTGTAATAATTGTTAGACTGTAAAAGCGTGAAGTTCATATAAACTAACCAGAAGGCCTCCATTTTGTTTTTCTACATTTTAAAAGTGTGGCCATTTTGTGTATTAAGTTGCTATGGTGCTGTGTGGTTAAATTTATTAACATAATGATTACAAAAAAAGTGCTTTAAACAATAAATAATTGGAGAACGCATTTTAGTGTTGATGTACTTTGTTTTGGCTCTGATTTTGTTTTGGTATTTGAATGTTTGTTTTTTACTTTGACATTAGCTAACATCCTAAACAATTCATATGGAAAGTCCATAAAGGGACTCCCTCCTGAACTGAGCTCTGTGACTCGTTTAAAAACATAGTTTGCATGAAAGATTTATGTCTGGTCCTTGCTTGAATGTTACTAAACTTGCAGTTCATTTAGTGTTAGGGACCCAGCGGTCAGTCGTTTCTTTTCTGTCCTACAAAACAATTAAAGCGGACTATTGACTTGAACTTCTGTGCTCACCACAGCCTGTGCTGCCCTCTCAGCAGCTCCAAGTCTCTCATGTATCTTGGCGTTTGATTATTTTTTGTATTCTGTTTTTGTAATTTGTCTTATTTGACTGTTAACCCCTTTCAGGTATCTTCTTCTTCTGTTGTGTTCTAGCTGGTCCTCTTTGTGTATCTTGGGTTGGAAGGTGGGCCCCTAATTCAGTGACAGGCCCCAGTTGGCTGACACCTTCAGGTGTTCCCCAGGAGTACTGACGTTAGTCCAGTTTCAGCAATTCTTTACCTTCAGGCTTCTCCTTGTACTTTTTCAAAGGTTTTTTTGACAGTTCATATTTGCATTTTGTTTTTACTTATTGCTTTGTTCTTTTTGATTTGGCTTTAGGATTATGGATGTTTTGGTAATTAATGTTTTGCTTAATTTTTGCATTTTTTGTTTTTTCTTTTTCTTTTTCTTTCCATTTTTTCCCTTTTACATTTTTGTCAACTGAATTTTAAATTTTCTTTAATAAAATGTGTTTAGTGATAATAATTTAGGATAACTATGGCCAGAGACTTTTCCCATTTTCCCTCTCCATATATGTCAGCAGTCCTGTTATTTACTTTTAAGGGCCACAGATACCAGTTGGTGGACCAGTGAACTTGTAGGGACCTCACAGATCAATGGCAGCTCAGAAGTTTGACTTACAGCCTGGTAGTTTTGTTACTGAAAATGAAAAAAATAGCACCCATAATATCCAATAAGCGCCGGAAACGGAAGTGATGTTGAATCAGGCAGGTTTTCCCGTATTTGGCCTGCAGAGATAACAGAGGTAGGTTTAGTGCATCCTACAACCCCCTGGCCTGGCAGGTAATTACCTCTATCTACTTGGTCCATTCAGCCCCCTTCTAGTCGCATGTGTGTGAC
>JANRMT010028174.1:16976336-17002366 GCA_026402145.1 Polypterus bichir lapradei
TCTTTATTTCATCTTTGCTTTTTACAGAGAAAAATCCTTCCATTACAATCGGTCCCTCGCTCAGCGCAAAACCAGTGCTCTTACCCTTCTTGTTCTGATTGCAATTTTTCGTAAAGCACAAAATACATAACAGTTGAATATAGTCATTAAAGCGATAATAATAATAATCACCACCAAGGGGTGGATGAAAATTGACAATATCGTGGATGCCTTTGGTGACCAACCTGTAAAGATTGACCACCACGCATTCACAGATTCACCTTCAATTTTGGTCCCTAAAATTTGTAATTGAGACGTCGTCATAACCGTCTGCACAGTAAGTGCATCTATATATTTGTGATGTTTAACGGCCAATTCTCTTAATTGCTGGGAGCTATTTAACAGACGTTCAGCTATAGCCAGTGAAATCGAAGTCGGAGCATGCCAGACTTGCCACTGGACCTTAGTAAGATGCTTTTCAGTTGTGTAATTATTCAGATAATAAGTATTATTTCCTATTTGCCATACATATACATTATCGAGACACCCAGAAAACGGAACCCCTGGCAGCCGCCGAGTAGCGATGGTAGTGGTGACACAGAGTCGATGAGGTCCTACTTCATACAAAGTGGTATTTTGATTAACTAATCTCCAATTGCAGGTTGTTGCTCTACCTGTAATACATGGGTTTTCCTGTCCTGACATTAATCCACAGAACAGACCAATATTGGTATTTTCACAATTTCGTAAATCATACGTTTTGTTTGTTTTAGGTTCTAACCACTCACCATCCAATCGTAGCTGCCAAAAGTGTCCGTGTGCAACAACAGGTAAAACATGATATCTACACAAGGTTATCATAGTGGTAACATTATATTGTAACCAATACCCATTACATATTGTATCATTACACTTAGTATATTCAGGTTTAACCGTTAACCATAAACTACTGCTAATGTTCCATATATCTTGCCATATTTGCATATTATTAGTTCTTAAAGCCATTTGCATGTTATTTTTCTGTATCTGTGCTTGCAATATATTAAGAGTGCATGCAGTCCAGTTCATAAAGGTTGAAACATTCAGCCACCGAGTGTCATTGCTAGCCATGATTATCCAATCCGAAGCGCGTTGTTCCCAGTTTACTGTTTGTCGATGAGAGACAATGGACTGAGGTAACCACCTAGCCATTTGATCTGCCACCTTGTGAGTATGACGTCCCACATGCTCGAGCTTGTTCGCAGTTACTTCATTATCTACGGTGTTTAAAGTTCCTAGGGTGGTACCAACCCCTCCTAAGAAGGTGTCGTACCATGCCCGTTTAGGGCGCTTACACTGTAGCAACAGTGGAAACGTCACTTGCCATGTGACCTTGGTCCTTTTTGCTGTCGTAGAAACAAGCGTACATGTATCAATTATTGGATCCACGTGTGATTGTCTTACTTTGGGAGTTCTTGCCCATACAATCATTGCTAGCATGATAGTACGATTTGTAATGCAAGTTCCGTTCCACCATGCTATAATACCTGTCTCGTTAGTAGTGAACACACCGGATGTCGTGTTTGTCTTACAGGAGGTTGTGTTCTTCCATGGCCAAGAACTGGTGTCTGTCCAAAGCTCCACATACCAGTGAACCTCTGATGTCCAGTTAACTGTTAAATCTTCAGAACATTCGACTATAACATTGACATTACCTTTTTTATTTGTTCCTGGTAACTTTAATGAGGTAGAGTAACCTGTACAACCTCCCGTAGTGGTGATGTTGAGCACATTACAGGGAATGTTTGCGGCACACGTCATGTTCTCCTGTCGTCTGGGTTTAGTGGAATTCTTCCACCACCATCGGATTTCGGATGTTTCTTCCGCTTCGCCCCCCAGTGTGGTGGCTCCTACTCCATTCAGGACGCCCCCGACCCTGTAAAACAGAATATATAACAGGTTGCGCATTCACACCTCATTCTCTCCTGTCACAATGTTCTAAGGGAACATTTACCCATGCTTCTCCTCCATTGTATAGCACAGTTACAATCAAATCCTGCCCCATTGCGATGATTTCTGCCGGGCGGGGTGGTCCATGGGGTTGTTTGACCCACACCTTCGCCCCATTGACCAGTTTCAGAGCATTTATTGACCCAAATCCCCCCACGTTCCGGCCAGTCTTAACTACTGGTGCAGAGCTTTGTTGCACCTTTCCTATGTGAACTGGTATTATTAATAACTGCGCTATTCGATCTCCCTTAGTCAATTTGATTGGATCCCCCATTGAGGATTGTAATAGGACTTTAACGGTCCCTTGGTAATCTGCGTCAATTATGCCTGCTAGCACAGTGACCCCTTTTAGCGCTAGACTTGATCTTGGACATATATGCCCGTAATGTCCCTTCGGGATTTTAACCCCTATCCCTGTATTAATTAAAGTTACTCGTTCGGTGACGGTCTCATCCTGTATCGCATAGAGACCCAAGCCTGCTGCCCCCTCACTGCCTCTAATGGGTAGCTTAGCGTCTGGATGTTCTGTCCAGATCTGAATTGGTCCATCTATGTCTATTTTGCAGATCTGAAATTTCATCCTCTGTAACGGAGTCGAGCCCGTTGTCAATGGACGGTTATTAAGTGCGCAGACCGCATCTACTAAATGTTCCTTCCAGTTTTGGAGTGTTCCCCCTCCTCTCTTACGTAGTTGAGATTTCAATAATCCATTAACTCGTTCTACTAATCCCCGGCCTGTGGATGATAAGTAACATGATATACCCATTCTACTTGTCTTTTTGCCGCCCAGCGCTTTACCTTCCATCCCGTAAAGTGCGTCCCGTTATCTGATTGAATCTGTAATGGGAGGCCATATGCCAATTCTACCTTCTGGAGGGCCAATAGGGTGGCCTCTTGGTTTGCATGTAGGCAGGGGTGTACCACCAAGACCCCTGAATATGTGTCCACCACCGTGCATTCATACTCACACCCTTTGGACCTAGGCATAGGCCCAATAAAATCAATTTGCCAAATTTGTCCTGGTTCTCGCCCCCTGTTAATATGTCCCATTACTGGTTGTAGTACCGGTAACTTCTGCTGATGCTGGCACGTTTCACAATTTAATCCTACCTCCTTCGCTTTATTTAAAGTTAGGGCCACCCCCCTCTCTGCTGCCCACTTTACAGTGGCAGCCGCTCCAAGGTGACCCCCTTTTTCATGCGCCCACCTTGCCATGTCTGCTTCGTGTTCCATGATTTTTACTGTCGCGGTTTTGGTTTGGGCGTCCGCCACCGCGCTAAACAGGGTCTCTGCATCTGTCCCCTTTGTATGCGCGTCCACGTGCGACACTGTGATGTCAGGATTATTAGTGGCGATTTCCCAAATCTGTTCCCACATTTCTCTCCCCCAAACATCCCTTCCTTTGATTGTCCACTGGTTTTTCTTCCATATGGGCATCCACATCCCCAACCCATTTGCCACGGACCATGAGTCAGTGTAGATATGACAGGGACTCAGCTTTTCCTGCTGTAATATCATCGCTACTGCCTGGAGTTCTGCCCACTGGCTGCTCTTTCCTTCCCCTCTCCCTTCTAACATTTTCACAGTGTGAGGATTATACGCCACCGCCTTCCAGCAGCGCCGCCCCCCCACCACTCTGCAGCTCCCGTCAGTGAACCAGGCGTGCTGTTTTTGCTCATCTGTCAGGGTATCGTATAACTTGCCCCATTTCACTGGTGACTCTTCCTCGTGAGTGACCATTACTATTTCCTGTCCTTCTTCTGGTACCTCTGCCACTTTCTCGTGTAATACGGACACACTGGTTGCACCGGGCTTTGCCCGGTCAGCTATGTACCATTTCCATTTGATTATGGTATTTTCTTGGGCTTCCCCCACCCTGTGAGTTTTGGGGTTACTCGTCACCCATGTCATGATCGGTATTTGCAGTCGCAAAAGGACTTAGTGTCCTAATGTCAGTTGCTCTGTGTCTATGAGTGCAAGATAACACGCCTGCAATTGTCGTTCGAAAGGAGTGTAGCGTGAACATGCATCGGCTAATTTTTTGGACCAAAACCCTAAAGGTTTGCGTGTCCCATTCTGCTTTTGCCACAAGCTCCAGTTAGCATAGCACTCGGTCGAAGACACCTGCAATTCTAGAGGCCCATCCTCCACCTTTGCTAGGCTCCCTGCCTGCACTATCGCTTCCTTGGCTAGCGCGAAAGCCACCTGCGCTTCTGGTGTCCATTCGAACGTGTTCTTTTTGCGTGTGATTTTATACAGTGGTCCTAGAATTTGCCCCATATGCGGTATATGTTGTCGCCAGTATCCAAATAACCCCACAAATTTCTGCACATCTTGCTTGGTTTTGGGGGTTGCAAAATGAATGACTTTGTTACGTACTTTTTCTACTATCTCTCTTTCCCCTTTGTTCCATTGAATCCCCAAAAACTTAACCGTGTGGGAGGGTCCTTGTATCTTTTGTGGATTAATTTCCCATCCCTTCCTTTTCATGTGTTCTACTAATGAGGTTATCGCCTCTCCTACTTGCTCTTCTGTCTCCCCCTGAATCATGATGTCATCGATATAGTGAGGTCCGCCGACTTCTTCCACTCATCCAAATGTTCTGCCACCAGCCGGTGACAAATGGTTGGGCAGTGTAAATACCCCTGTGGCAGACGTGTAAAAGTGTATTGTCTCCCCAGCCATGTAAATGCAAATTGATCCTGCTTATCCTCAGGGATGGGGATTGTGAAAAAGGCATTTGCCAAGTCTATTACCCCGTAACATCTTCCCTTACTTGCCTGAATTTTCTCTATCAATGTAATAGTGTCAGGCACTGCCGCTGTCAGAGGAGGTGTGTGCTTATTTAGTTCTCGGTAATCTACCGTCATTCGCCAAGTGCCGTCTGATTTTTTGACAGGCCAGATTGGGTTGTTCCACTTAGTGGTTGTTCCCCTCAACACTCCGACGTCCAGGTAATCTTTTATTGCAGCCTGAATTTCTTCCTGACCTCCTGGAATCCTATACTGTTTTTGACACACTACCTTTCGGGCGATTGGGATGGGAAATGGTGGCATTTTCAATTTCCCTACTGTCACTGCCCTGACTTTCTTTGGACCCCCAAAGGAGAATGTCCCCTCATTGGGGAGATGGAGAGTCATCCCCCGTAAAATGTCCATCCCTATTATATATTCTTTGACTGGGGTAATTAGTACGGGGTAAGGTCTTGCAGGCAACTGACCAATTTGTAACATCACCGTCACCTGAGTGGCAGGGATGTCCGTTCCCCCTATCCCCTGCACTGTCAATCGTTTCCCTTTGAATTTAGATGGATTCCCATATATTAATGTGGCCTCCGCACCAGTATCAATGAGAGCCTTGACTATTTGTTTATTTTTAGTTTCCCAATGGATGGTTACCGATACAAAAGGTCGAATATCTGCATCATGCCAGTTTAGGGCTCTCACCTATGCTTGGCCTCCTCCCTAACAATTTCGTGCTGCACATTCTAATTCTTCGACGGGGTATAAGGTCCTGCCATTATTTTTTCCCTTCCCTTTGCCCCTGGCTTTCCTTCCTTCTTTCTTATGCCTACTCTTGCACCGATTTTTTTTTCTCTCTTCCTCTTCCTCCTCTGAGGAACTTTCCGAAGATGAAGAGGAACTAGTTTCCTCATTTTTACCATCGCGTTTCTTACTCAACTTTTCCCACTCAGCAAAGGTAAGAGTTTCATCACGCTTTTTACTCAATTTTTCCCACTCAGCAAAGGTAAGGAATGAATGTACTTCCGCCTTCGCCACTCGCTTCTTTATTCCACCGGACTTATCTACGAGTCCTTTTTTCTTGGCCATGTCTAAAAGTACCCCTGTAGGTTGTCCATCTATTTCCTCCCTAGGGACTTTAGCGCTAATTAACGCTCCCCATAACTCCCTCCTATTCACTCCCCCTGTCTTCTGGGCGCTACCCCTTAGTATAGTCCCACTGGGTTGTGTTACAGCTGTCCCTGGCAGGGCTCCTCCCCAATCTCCCAGATCACCTAAATCCCCTAATTTGGCCACGACCTCCCCCGTGTCTGTTCCTACCTCATTCAGCAGGAGAGTCATTACTATTCCTTTCAAATTAGCAGGGGCCGTCCTTATCAGAATGGTCCTGGCCATACAGTAGATGTGAATGGGAACACATCTAACTGATCCGCCTGGCCCGCTACTATAGCGTCCCTCATTGCCAATTCTCTAACCACTCGAATCGCCTGCTGTAGAGTCGTCCATGGTTTTACTTCAGGCCAATTCTGTGGGTGTGGGTATATTTCAAACGCTGCGTTCGCCACCAGCGCCAACAACGTACTATCCCCTTCCCCTAACTTACTCAATTCTTGTCTCATTGCCTGTTTAAACCGGGAATCGATGGCATAATCTGTAAATTCGGTACCATCTGCCCCATCCAGCTTCACATGCCCTGTCCCTGCATCATGCATTCGTACGAGCCATGTGTCTACTGGCTCATTTCGCCCCTGGGCGTAACGTAATCTAAATCCTTCCCTTTCTTGGGCCGTATAATCTTCAAACACATCTCCCCTCTGAACATTACCATGTGTGTCAGCATAAAGTCTGCGGCGCACCACAGGTTTAGCCTGTAAACTTAGGGGGTTAAGGTCTGGCTGGTCATCTACATCATAATCATCATCCCAAATGTTACCGTCCCATCTTTCAGGATCCCACTCATGGACGTTAGCTGCGGCTACAAATGCTCTGACCTTCGCAACATCCGGTCTACGCTTCTTTTTCGCATTCACCTTGGCTATGCAAAAGGCTGCCTTTTCCGCCATCACTTCGGCCCGCTGTACCCGCGGCAATAATACAGCTACCTGGGATTCAGCCATTGAGGCCCGCCCTAACGCATCCGCCAAGTCCCTTTGAATCTTCTTAATCTCCCTTTCTTTTTCGTCTACAAAACTGTCCAGATTTTTAACTGCAGTTAGCAAAACCCACCCCCGCGTCTGCAAGCCTGTTGTAGGTTCCTTTGCAGACACTTGACATTTCTTAAGCGCAGCTAGTACATTCACTGGTGTTGGAGGATCCAAACTCTGCCAATATTGTGCTGATCCCCCCCCCAAATCTCAATTCTCTGGCGCAGTCTTCCCATACCGTTTCCTCCCAGCCGGGAAGAGGTAAAGGAGCTGCCCCAGGGTCTTTATCCTTTTTCTTAAACTTCTCTGATTTCCTTTGCCTCACTTAATAGTTCAATATTTTACCAGATTCCCCATAATCCTGCCGACTACGCCAAAATGTTTTGATTTGGGAAAATGGTTCAAGGGGTTCTTTAGAGTAAGTGGGCAAAAATCAGAGAGAAGAGGTCCGATACTTCAATAAAATTTACTTATTCAATTATAACATTTAAATACATATGAATAGTATAATGCAATAACAATGGATTATAGAAACAAATATATATATATATATATATATATATATATATATATATATATACTTACAGTAATATCAAAAGACACAAACTTATGCTTACAGCAATATACATCAAAAGACCCAGAGCCATCATCCTAGACCAGTAGACTGAGGGAGCCCGCATGTCAGTCTCGTCAGAGGATCAACCCCGTTAGCCTTATCAAAGTACCGGGCGGTGCGCGCATTCCCCACGGTTGAGCTTCCAAAGAAACTGAGGGCGGAACCTTCCCTTATATACTAATTGAGTGTCCTTGCCCCAAAAGAGGCTTACGTGCAAGCAGTGTATACAGAAGTGATCAGTTTCAGTACACACCCTTCCACGGGACACGGTGTTGTTTTTCACTTGGTCCTGATGGAGACGGCACCTAGTACCAGAAGGCACACAAAAATAAGAGTTGCGCACAGTGAAGCCCCTTGAAATGAAAAACAAGTCAGCATAACCCTTTGGCCATCTTCCCAGTAAATTCCTTCTTGAAGCTGGTCTTTGTGCTGAAGCGACCAACGCCCATCTGATCTCCTGATTCTTTATTTCATCTTTGCTTTTTACAGAGAAAAATCCTTCCATTACAGGCATATACTTAATACGCACATAAATCAGTTTTCTGTTGTTGTTTTATGAGACCTGCCTCGTTTGTTCAAACTGACCAATCAGAGGTCACAGATCGGTATAAGTAGCCATTGTGGGGTCACCACTTTTTCTCCAAACATGCATGTGGTCTGCAGGACTCATAAAATGATTGTTTCACGTGGAGACTCACAGAAAGAAAGCAGAATTTCACATTTAAAATCACACTACACTCCTCCACGGTGATAAAATAGGCTTTACAACCGAGCTGATTTTCTTGCCGTGTAATGCATTCACCGCCGTATGGAAAATAAGGCAGGAAAGCACTGCTGTGTTAACGCTCCCTTACGGTAAACCGCCAAAGTCCTGTAACTTGGAGATTAAAGGCCTGTACGATAGTTTCTGAAAATGTCAGCGGTGAACTCTTTGTTAAACGCCACTTCATGCAGGACCGGAGATTCTGATGCGTTAAATCACTCCTAACTCATTTCATAAAGTTTACAGGACTTTGTTACATGACTTAGACACAACAACAAATATAATTAATATATGACACCTAACTGGCATGTCTTCTGATGTATTTCACACGTAACTAACATGAGAAGCTCTGCTGACTCAGTTTGTCGTAGCTGAACGTAACGCTCTGCTCAGGAAAGCGCTGCTCCACGTCCTGCTTAACGGCCATATTGGATCCCAAGACCCCCTTGACAGAGGTAAAGCTCGTTGCAGGTCAGACTAATGGAGCGCCTACTTATTGGATATAAAGGAATGATTAATAATTCTTAGTCCTACACTCTCTAACATTTACAATTAATCTCTAGTAACTGTACATATTTGTTCGCCCATTGTTGTTCAGGCGAGGAGGTAGAAACAGCAAGTGAATAAAAATACTTAGGAACTAACGTAGATAATAATCTTAACTGGAATACAAATACAAATAATGAATATTCACTTGTTTCTCGTCGGTAAACTCAAACTCTTTACAGTAGACGAGGACCTCATGCTGTCCTTTCACTGCAGTCTGTCATCACTTTGAGGTTCATTGCCTGGTTTAGTAGTCTGACAAACCACAATTTAAAAAGCTCAGCAGATTACTAAGCGTGCAGTTGAAGTTATTGGGGCTGACGGAGACGACCTGTCAAGTGTGTGTCAGAGGACAACGCTAAAGAAACTGGAAATCATCTCAACTGACGACAGACAGCCATTACATGTAGAGCTGAACTCCAGTAATCAGGAAGGAGAGTCGCTTTGAAAAGCCACACAAATCGCTCCTGAACTTCCTTTCTTCTTAGAGCCATAAGGAATATCAGAGAACACAGTCGAGGTTTGACACGAGTGTCCAGTAACATCTCTGTGTAAATCTGCACTCTCACGACTGCCTTACCTCAGCCTGCCTCGTCTCTGTCTGTTTGATTTATTTCACTCTGTCTCTCATCAGATGTAAATCACAAGTAACATTTCTCTTTTCTAAATAAACAGACCTTGAACACCACATTGCAGTCGTCACTCCTTTTAGAAATAAAAGAATGAAACCATTTCTCATTATTCTGCAGATTTTGAACACATTCTTATTAATTTTCTAACATGTTTCACATCGAGCAGGGACACCGGAGACACACAGCTGACCACCTCAGTGCTGCAGTCTGCGCTCTGATGAAGGACTAAATGTGAACTCCTTATTCTTCATTTACATTTTTAAACTTGAGAACTGACAGAACAAAAGACTCGAGTGACCCTGAGAGACCCCAGGTGTGTGTGTGTAATGGACAGCATGCTGTGTGACACCTCAGAAGTGACCACCGTCATCCCACCCAGTCAGCCCCCTCACTGGTGTGTCCTCAGGTTTATAGAAGATGAGCAGCAGCATGAAAGTGCAGCCATCAAACAGCAGGCCCTGAGTTCTCGGCGCTCAGATCTTTTTATTTATGTCTTCACTTTAATGTGACAGCCGGCCAGGAGGAACACACCTGAGTGTTAAAGAGACAGAAGACAGCAAAATAAAAAGAAATGTAACACACAGGTCAGTTATACTAAAATAAACACCAAAATAACATCAAGTTGAGCTGTGAAGGCCCCTAAAGTCCTGCTGTCCACCACACTAATTTATTCCATGTGTCTGTGGTTCTCTATGTGAAGAAAAACTTCCCAACATTTGTGTGGAATTTGCCCTCAACAAGTTTCTAACTGTGTCCCCAAGATCCATCCATCCATCCATTATCCAACCCGTTATATCCTAACACAGGGTCACGGGGGTCTGCTGGAGCCAATCCCAGCCAGCACAGGGCACAAGGCAGGAACAAACCCTGAGCAGGGTGCCAGCCCACCGCAGGGCCCCCAAGATCTTGTTAAATAATTTATTTTAAAGTAACCCCAAGGATCTCCAAACATTTCAGTCACGTCACCTCATCATTCACTTTAGAGGTTCAGCTCCTTCACTTTCTCCACACAGTCGTGAGTCAGCCTGGTTGCTCTCCTGTGGACTTTCTCGAGTGCTGCTGTGTCTCTTTTGTAATATGGAGGCCAACACTGAAGACAGTACTACTGTGGGGTCTCACCAGCGTGTTGTAAGGCTCAACACTAACCTCCCTTGACATGCACTCCACACATCAGGTGCTCATATACAGCCTGCCATCTTAGCTTTCTTGATCACTTCTGTCCACTGTCTGGATGTAGATAGCGATGAGCCCACCAGGTCTTTCACATTACGTGTACTTGTAAGGTTCGGCCCTCCTATTGTGTACTCAGCAGATCATTAAACTTGGTGCTGGAGAACTGGGGCCCATTGTCATTCATGTCCTCATCTGGGATTCCAGGCTGAGCAGAAGTCACTTTTAGCTTCAGAACAACTGAAGTTCTTGTGGTTGAGGGTCCAGTACCTCCTCGATGAACTCTAAAGATACTCTGATATGCTGCGTATCCAAGTCATTTTGTTTGTTATGTACACTGAGGTCCACTGCAGTTTTCTTCGAGGGGTGAGTGAGTGTTGTGGATGTTAACGTCTCTCTTTTCTGTGCCCTTTTGAGTTTGTCACATGGCTGACATGACGTGACTTTCTTCTTGATTTTTGATTGTATTTAGTGCTGTGCAGAACTCAGTGTTTAATGTCTCACCCAGTCAAACTCAATGTGAACTCCTTGATCAGCAGATTTACTTTTCATGATTCCTTCTCTTTGGCACCCTGGCAGATTTAGATGGTGACGTCAACTGTAAGCTGTGATTAAGGCCTCTGCCTGGAAGTAAACCAACTTCTTCATAAAGTTAAAAAACAGAGAACCACAGCTGACGTCCTCAGTGTCCACTGGTGTTCACGTCCTCTGCTGTCCACCATTCTGTCTGCTATACTTCCCATAATTCCTGCACTTTCACATACCATCTGTTATTTTACAAAGGTGCCAGTCCACAGAGGTTGTGTTTTGTGTTATCTTAATGACTCCGATATCTCCGTATCCACGTGTAGTCCAGCCTGACTCTTCATCTGCTCATCTTCCTCCCTGTCTGATTTTCCACTAAATGAATTCTCCTGCTGCTCACAATGTGCTGGACTGACTTCAGTGAAGACCTCACAGTTCAGATGTCTCCATCACTGATTTCATCATCCTGTGTAACTGACTGAATGACTGACTTTGACGTTTCTTTTTATTTTGTTCGTCTTCTCTTTAGGACTCCTTAACTTGTGTTCCTCCTGTCATCTCTCACATTAGAGCTCTGAAGTCTCAGGGTCTGAACTTGGAGGGCTTTATTTTGTTCTGCTGCTGCTTGTCTTTTATAACAAAAAAGGCTTTTCAGAGATCTGAGAAATTAGGAATCTGCCATTGAAGGAACTCTGACTTGTCAAAAGCACATAAGCCAAGAAGGAATGGAATTTTGTCATTTTAGGAGATAAAATGAAGGACGTGACGTGTCTGTTCTCAAGTTCGAATATGGAAATTAAAGATAAGGAGTTGACATTTAGGCCTTCATCGTAGCTCAGACTGCAGCACTGAGGCGGCCATCTGTGTGTCTATGGTGTCCATATTCATGGTCATCTACAGCTCACCATCACTGTTAGGAGTGACAAAGGCCGCAGTAATGTTAGAAATTAAATGAGTGCATGTGACAATTTAAATGTGCTAAGTGTGACAATGACACTCTGGAATCCTCCACGCTACAGGACTTGTGACCAGTGGGTCAGTAGGTGAGGTGGGCACCTGGTAATGTAGGAAAGGCAGCTAAATGTTCAGAGAAGTGAGAGCTTTCTTTCTTTACACTGAGTCTTCATTGGGTGGGCTGATGACCCATTTGAGAGGGTGTAGCCAATAGTAGCCATGACTCTTTCTTTTCTTTTATTATCTTATCTAATGTCTTTTTCTATAAGTTCAAGGACATCTTATCAGTCCCTGGAGCACACCAGGCTTGTGCTTCTTCTCATCAACCCTTCTTCATTTCTGATTCCATCCTTTAACATGGCGGCCAGTGATGTCAGATGTCATGTGACCCCCTGTCTTCTTTTGTCATTCCATTTGCCTACCATGATGAACCTTTAAGATGAGCACAGAAGCTTCACTCACAGCTCTGTAAAACTACACCTTTGCTAATCAAGATATGAACAATTGAAATTCTGTCTGTCTGTCTACAGAACTTTACAGTTATTATACGCTGCTCAAAAAAACGAAGAGAACACTAAATCATAGCGGCACGGTGGCGCAGTGGTAGCGCTGCTGCCTCGCAGTTAGGAGACCTGCAGGTTCACTTACCAGGTCCTCCCTGCGTGGAGTTTGCATGTTCTCCCCATGTCTGCATGGGTTTCCTTCCACAGTCCAGACATGCAGGTTAGATGCACTGGCGATCCTAAATTGTCCTTAGTGTGTGCTTGGTGTCTGGGGGTGTGTGTGTGCCCTGCATTGAGCTGGCATCCTGCCCGGGGTTTGTTTCTGCCTTGCGCCCTGTGCTGGCTGGGATTGGCTCTAGACCCCTGTGACCTTGTGTTAGGATGTGTGACTGACTGACTGACACTTAATCATCCCAGTCTAACACCAAGTCAGTAAAGCTTCAGGGATATCAGTCTGTCCAGTTAGGAAGCACAATTATTATTAGCATAACAATAATAATAACAATAATAATAATAATAATAATAGTAATAATAATAATAATAAGAATAACCTTTCCAATGCTCAAGGCTCTTCAGTGAATCTCAGAATGATCAGCAGGTATCTGTAACATTGGACCCAAATAATAACCTCAGAGAACACTAAACCAGATAAATACAGGATATACAAAGCATTAAATAGAATAAAGGACAATAAAGCAGAGTAAAATACTAATTTCAATACTAGAAGAAAAGCCTGAACAGATAACCTAATCTGTGATATAACACACACACACACACACACACACACACACACACACACACACACACACAGATTATCCTGAACATCTGGACAGAGAGGTAAACTGACAGAGGAGTCAGAATGTCAGGTTACGTTAAAGTCCTTCCTGCTCAGATGAGTTCTCAGTTTTATTTTAACAGAATGAATGGAGTCGGCTGATCTCATTAATTTCAGGAGGTCATTCCAAAGTCAGGTCGCTATACAGCTGAAGGTCCTGCTGTCACCCACAGAGTGCAGGTCAGTGTGGGGCACAACAAGATGGCCAGAATCAGAGGACCTCAGTAGGTGAACAGGGGTGGAGTGATGAAGAAGGTCACTGATGTAGTGGGCTGTGAGGCCATTTAAAGCTTTAGAGGTTAATAATTGAATTTTATATTCGATCCTGTAAGACACAGCAGCAAGGCAGTGAAGGTGAAGCAGGATGGTGTGATGTCCTCGCTGTTGCTGGTTTGTGTCAGGACTCTCACAGCAAAATTTTAAATCAATTGGAGATGTGATAGAAGATTAGAAGGGACACCTCCCAGTAGGGATTCACAATAATCGGTGTGTGATGTGATAAAAGCAGGGATGAGAGTCTCAGTATTAGAAAAGGAGAGGAATGAACAAACACAGAATATGTGATGGAGGTGGAAGTAAGAAAGCTTCTTAATGTGGTTCATGTGAGCGGAATAAGAAAGAGAGGAACCAACAATGACCCCAAGATTCCTTGCATTAGAAGAAGGTCTGATGAGATCACCGTCAAGAGGGACTGATTTTGAGCTCATTGCCTTAAGTTGCACTTTAGTGCCAATTTGCAGGAGTTCAGTTTTGCTGCCATTTCATTTTAAAGAGTTCTGCTCCATCCAGTTATTAATTTCACTGAGGCAGGTTGTGTGCTGAAAAAGCTCTGATGAAGTTTCACTTTTAACATTGAAATAGAGTTGAGCATCGTCTGCATAAAAATGACATTTCAGTCCATAGCTATGAATGATACGGCCAAGGAGAAACACAAAGACACAGAAGCCCTGAGGAACCCCTTGTGTGACTGTCACTGAGCTGGACCTGCTGTCACCAAGACTCAAAAACTCCTGCCTGTCAGTCAGATGGACTTAAACCACTGGAGGGCTGTGCCAGAGGCCCCCAGTGTGTTGTTCATTCTGGACAGTAGATTGTCAGGTCTGACCCGAGTGTCAAATGCTGCCCTGAGGTCTAACAGAATTACTAGGCTGGTTTGTCCAGAGTCTGCTGCCATAAGTAAATCATTGGTTACCTGAGGCAGAGCAGCTGATTATGAGTTAACGTCACCTGCTTTGATGCAAATGAGTAGTAAAGGTGCGTCACTATTATACATCATAAGATTTTGACAGGTGTATGTCCTGCCTCCCCGGCATTTCCGGTACCCACCTGCTGCCAACTTGGTTATTGGGCGGGGTGTTTCACCGGTTCTGTTAGGTGTCTCTGCCCCATTGTCCTGGGTGCGATGTTTGACAGGCATTGGACCTTTTGTCAGTCATGCGTAAGAAAAATGGGTCAGCCGATCTTGGCTTGGTCCTAAAAACGGAGTCATTGGTTTTGTAAGTCGAGACAGTGCTTCGAAAACCTGTAAGGTGTCAAAAAGGTAAGTCAGCAATGGGGCAGAGCAGACATCCTGGTCCTATCTGTGTACAGTGCCAGTGTGTGTACAGAGAGTACAGAAAGCGTGAATGACAGACCCAGCGAGAGGATGTACAAGAAAACTTTAGAGAGAATCTATTACACACCCAAGGAGCCTGGCAGTTTTTGTGGCATTAGCAGCTTGTTGAGAAATGTATCAAGTCGTCGGAAAAATGTTAAGCGAAAAAACGTATTGGAATGGCTGAGTGGACAATATACCTACAGTGTGCACAAACCAGCACGGCTCAGGTTCAAGAGAAACAGAACCATTGTTTCAACGATTGATCACCAGTGCCAAGCAGAGTTGGTCAAGATGTCTTATTACTCAAAATTTAATGATGGTCGTAAATTTATCATCATGTGTATCGATGTGCTCTCAAAATATGCTTGGGCTGTGCCATTAAAGGCCAAGACAGGGAAAGAAGTTTCTCTGGGTTTTAGTTTGATCTTTAGACAGGGCCGAGTTCCTAAGAAGCTACAGACAGACCAAGGCAAAGAACTTCATAACACATTGGTACAAAAACTTCTAAGACAGAACAATATTGTACATTTTGTCACGAACAGCGATGTAAAGGCCAGCATAGTAGAACAGTTCAATAGAACCTTAAAGTCCAAAATGTGGAAATATTTTACATATGCCAATACTTTTCGGTATATAGACGTCCTGTCAGACTTTCTGCAGAGTTATAACCACAGTTTTCACATCACGATTAAAACAAGACCTGTAGATGTGACTCCGGAAAATGCTCTGAGTGTTTGGAAAACAGTCTATGGTAAGGCCGGGCAAAGAAATTCTACTCTGTGCACTTTGAAAATAGGTGACCATGTCTGAGTTTCAAAATTAAAAGGGGTATTCGAAAAAGGCTATGAGCAGTCGTTTACAGATGAAATATTTATTATCGTGGACTGTTTTAAACGACTCAAACCTGAATATAAACTAAAAGATTACGCAGGGCATGAAATTCAAGGGACATTTCATGTAGAAGATTTACAGAAACTAAACCCCGATACTAACCAGGTGTACCGCATCCAGACAATTCTAGCCACTCGTGGGCGTGGTAGAAATAAGCATGTGTTGGTAAAATGGCTTGGCTGGGACCAGAAACTTAACAGTTGGGTCAAGGCTTCAGAAGTGAAAGACATAAGGAGTTGAGAAAGCAAGAAAAAAAAAATGTCTACAGTCAGAAATGGCTTTTATGTGACACTGCCGAGTAATTCATCGGCCAGGACTTTTCCCAACAACACGATAGCATCATTCACCTTTCAGCTAGCTAAGACAATAGAACTGTCCAGAGACTGGGAAGTGGCATTGGTGGAACTGACTTACCCAAAAACGTTCAATTCCATCACTCAGCCAGCGCCTTTTATACTAATGAATGAGGAAACAAGATCAACAAAATGGACATACACTTTAAACAAAGGCTATTTCAGGAATATAGAAGCATTGTTGTCGGAAATGAATCATGTCATTAACACCAACCCGTCATCACCTAAGCCAATACTTAAACACAATCCTGCCAGTAGAACCGTTCGCCTGATGGGTGATAAAAGCATTGTGCTCCAAGTGTCCGGCGAGCTGGCTTACATTCTCGGGTTTGATCATGATAAGCCGTCTAACAAGTCACTTCACCCGGCTGATATCACAGGTGGCTTTTCCACCATGTTCGTGTATACAGATATTATCGAACCACAACTTGTTGGAGATACGCATGCGCCACTACTGAGATGTGTAAACATAAAAGGTGAAGACGGTGCAAATGTCACCACATTTTTTGAAAAGCCACACTACATACCTCTCGCCGTGCAAAGCTTCAATACTATAAGGATTGAAATTAAGACGGACCAGAATAAACCAGTTCCGTTCCAGTATGGTAAGGTGATAATCAAGTTGCATTTTCGTCCAGCAAGATCTATCAATTTTTAAACATGCTTGTAACAAAAAACTATGGAGATCCACGCACCTACGCATCTTATTACAAGTTACAAGCTGGCAATGGTCTACTGGTGTTTCATGGTCTCCCGGTCCAGTACGGTGGTGGTATTGGTGGTATTTTGAAAGCTCGCTTCAGAAAAGCAGTGCCTGTGTTTAGGCCTGGGCTAGAAATTGCTAAACCTCATGTGAAGTCTGCAGTGAAAAGCATCGCTAATGATGTCATGAGTTACGTGGCCAGTGCTGTAATGAATAAAGCTACAACACCCCAACAAGAAGGTTCTGGTATGATTGTTATAAAGAGAGGTGCTAAAAGAAAAAGACACACACCCCATCTAGCACTGCTCGGGCCACCTGCACGGCCCAGGAAGAGAGCAAAAGAGGAAAAAAGCTCGACACTCTGCCAAAAGAAAAAGAAAATCAACCAAGAGAAGATCCAGAACTAAGTAAAATTCTGGTGATATATTCTAAAGATGGCATTTGTACACTGTGCGTCAGATGAATGTGCTAAATCGGAACTGGACGTATTTCATCTGTCACCAACACAAACCAGCATTGAATAAAGCTACTATGTTGAAGTGCCGCCTCTCACCGCATTGTCAGAAAGTGCAACACTTGAGTTTTCGATTGCCTGAGATGATCAATACCTGGACCTCAACAACACACTCCTATACTTAAGCTGTAAAATAAATAAAAATGATGGAACAAATGTGGCCGCCGATGCACGTGTTGCCCTTGTAAACTACCCGATTGCTCTTCTGTTCAGTCAGGTGGACATCACCGTCGGGGACAGACTGATTAGCCAGAGTAATAACTGTTACCCATATCGAGCGTTTATTGAAACCGTACTAAATTACGGAGACGAGACCCTGAAAACACAATTTTCAGCTGGACTGTTCTATAAAGACACACCCGGTCACCACGAAGCCACTGCTCTGGATGGACTTAAATTGGGGTTCAATAAAAGGGCTGCTTACTCGGTCAGAAGCCGCAGGGTTGATTTATTGGGTCACATCCATGTAGATCTGTTCTTTCAAGAGAAATTATTAATTAATGGGGTTGATGTGAAAATAAAGTTGGTATGGAATAAGGATGACTTTTGTCTGATGAGCAATGGTGATCAATTTAAGGTCACCATATTATCAGCATCATTGTTTGTGAAAAGAGTTCAAGTGAATCCTGAAGTCAGACTGAGCCATGCTGAGGCCTTGATGACCAGCAACGCAAAATACCCAATCGACCGGGTTCAGATGAAGGTGTTCAGCATACCTACTGGTAGTCATGTCTGCAACCAGGAAAACCTGTTTCTGGGACAGCTGACAGAGGAGGTTGGTTTGGGATTTGTTGACAACGCAGCCTTCAGTGGTAACTTCACACACAAGCCCTTTAATTTTAAACATAACAACATCAACTTTATGGCTCTTTACCTGGATGGAGAGCAGATACCCAGCAAGCCTCTGCAGCCTGATTTTGCTAATGGTCACTGTGTCAGGGAATATTTTTAACTGGTGGAAACCGCAGACAAGAGGATGAAAGGTAACGCCCTGTTAGTCGATCGTGAAGAGTTTGCTAGAGGGGATTCACTTTTTACATTCAACGTAAGCACTGGTATGGAATCACCAGGACACGATTCACTCATCAAAACAGGCAACTTCAGGACTGAAATAAGATTAGCTGAACCGCTGCAAGATACACTGAATAGGATTGTGTGTGCGGTTTGTGACAACATCGTTGAAATTAACATGCGTCGGCAAGTCATTTACGACTACAGTTAAGCCGTAGAAAAGTTCAGATGTTCAGCCTCTGGACACCGAGCAGCTCAGGACCACCCTTGCATCAGGACCACTGACACACAGCCATTTTCTGGATGTATTCCCTTCAGATCAACTGCCCAAGGAGAAGTTGGCTGTCAGACCTCTGTTTATGATCGTAAACTCAGACCCCCATGATAAACCCGGAAAGCACTGCATTGCCATTTACCTTGCAGATCATGGAAAAGCTGAATTTTTTGACTCGTATGGAATTCCCTCAGATTCTGAAATATTATGAAATTTTTGAAGATTAACTAATGCTAACTGCATCACTTATAACAGTATTCACTTACTGGAGTTTTTATCCACAAGTTGTGGTTACCATTGTGTTTACTATTTGAATCAAAAAAGCAAAGGACTTACATGAAGCAGATATTGGAGTTGGACTCAGGAGATGTTCATCTAAATGACCAGATGGTAGTTAAGATATTATCATCAAATAAAAAGGAGAAAAACTGAAAATATGAAACTGGACATGTTTACCCAGAAATCAGAAATAAGTCAGTCATGTCTTTGCTTTTGCTGAATATTATATGGAAAAATATTGTATGCAGAAAAAAAACTATGTGTATTCCCTTTGGTTGAAAATAAATAAATAAATGAGCTATTAATCAACATAAAAGTGTCTGTGGTTATTATAGTGAATAATCCAATAATCAGACAGATACAAATTAAAGTCTCTTTATGTTTATATTGTATTTATTTATTTACTATTTATTTTCTAAATGTTCACACAGTAATAACACATGTTGTAAAAGTATTTTCACAGAATTAACAGAGTCATGATACATTCAAACAAATGAAATGATCTAAATGAAAATACTAATAATAGTCATATTACACCATAATATAACACTGTACATTAAAGAAGTTTCTTCTTTAATTTTGTAATCATTAATACAGTGATGTAAAAGTATTTTCACAGAGTTATGACACAATTAAACAAAATGATCTAAATGAAAATACTAATAATACTATACTATACTATAATACTAATAGTTCATTACTGCATGGCACAGTACCTGATGCACTAAAAGTGTCAGTCATTAAACCATTACTTAAAAAGTCAGACCTAGACCCACACATACTAAATAATTATAGGCCTATTTCAAATTTACCATTTCTCTCTAAAATACTAGAAAAAGTAGTCGCCAGTCAGCTTCAGTCACACCTTACGCATTACAATTTATTTGAGAAATTCCAGTCTGGTTTTCGCACTGGTCATAGTACAGAAACTGCACTAACACGGGTTGTAAATGACATTCTGATATCCTCTGATGAAGGAAACTCCACTGTAATTATGTTATTAGACTTAAGTGCAGCATTTGACACCATTGACCATTCTATTTTACTGCACAGGCTAGAAAACGATGTTGGGCTTACAGGCCACGTGCTCACTTGGTTCAGTTCTTATTTATCAAATCGATTCCAATATGTACAGAAATGTGCTGACAGTACTCCATCATTATACACAGAAGTTCAATATGGTGTCCCGCAGGGCTCAGTACTGGGACCTTTACTGTTTTCACTTTACATGCTTCCACTGGGATCTCTCATTAGGAAACATAATGTTAATTTTCACTCGTATGCAGATGACACCCAGTTATACCTTTCATTTAAATCAAATGAAGTTTCTCCGATGTTGTCTTTAATTAGTTGTGTTAGTGAATTAAAGGAGTGGATGAATGAGAACTACTTGTCTTTAAATACAGATAAAACAGAGATGTTAATTGTTGGAGGGAATGACGCTGATCACAGCAATATTCTGTCATCATTTAACTCAGTTGGAATCCCAATTAATTTTACTGAATCAGCCCGCAATCTAGGAGTTATCTTTGACTCTAGCATGTCATTTAAAGCACATATTACAAAATTGTCCAAAACATGTTTCTTCCATCTTAAAAATGTTAGGAAATTAAGGCGCTTTCTAAATAAACAGGATTGTGAGAAATTAATTCATGCATTTATCTCTAGTAGGATTGACTACTGTAATGCGGTGTTCACTGGCTGTTCAAACTGTTCTTTATACAGCCTCCAGTTAATCCAAAATGCGGCTGAAAGAATTATTACAAGAACAAGAAAATATGAACACATAACTCCAGTTCTTAAATCCTTACACTGGCTCCCGGTTAAGTTTAGGGCAGATTTCAAAATCCTCCTTTTAACATATAAAGCATTAAATGGCCAAGGTCCGGCTTACTTGTCTGAACTTATCATGACTTACAAACCTGAGCGCACATTAAGATCTCAAGATGCCAGTCTGCTTATGATTCCAAGGATTAATAAAATAACAGTGGGAGGTCGAGCTTTTAGTTACAGGGCCCCTAAACTGTGGACTGGTCTTCCTGCTTCTATAAGAGATGCCCCTTCGGTCCCAGCCTTTAAATCCCGGCTGAAGACTCACTACTTCAGTTTAGCATATCCTGACTAGAGCTGCTGATTAACTGTACATACTGCATCTCTGTTGTTAGTCATTAGCACTAAAACATAAGTAACATGATAAGTATAATTGAATACTAACCCTCACCTATTCTGTTTCTGTTCTCGGTACTCAAATGTGGCAATTGGTGCCACGGCCCACCTGCCAAGTTGTTTGCCTGCCTATGGTAAAGTCATCCCTGGTGGAGGATCACAGGAATCATGGGAAAGAGGGGCCCTTTCATCGGATTGGCTGGCCGAGCAACGTTTCAGCCGTGGAATGGCCAAATGGGGAGGCAGCTTGACGGATGAGGTCTCCAGCACTCTAAAAATATCAAAATCTTATTATGTGATATCATCTACTGTTAAATTCTGCTTTGTACTTCTAAAATTTGTATTATTATGCTGTATTAAGGATTTGTTCTGTTCTGTGTATTGTATTGTATTGACCCCCTTCTTTTGACACCCACTGCACGCCCAACCTACCTGGAAAGGGGTCTCTCTTTGAACTACCTTTCCCAAAGTTTCTTCCATTTTTCCCTACAAGGTTTTTTTGGGAGTTTTTCCTTGTCTTCTTAGAGAGTCAAGGCTGGGGGGCTGTCAAGAGGCAGGGCCTGTTAAAGCCCATTGTGGCACTTCCTGTGTGATTTTGGGCTATACAAAAATAAACTGTATTGTATTGTATTGTATTGTAATAATAGTCATAATACACAATAATAAACAGTCATATTAAAACACTATTTTTCTACATTTATTTTTAACACACTTTTATTCACACTGTGAGCCATGTCTGTTTTTAAATAGTTGACTTTCTAAAGACTGGCCGTTTTCTGATCTGTCTCGATACCCTCGGTGTTTCAGTTGCAGAGCCAGTGGCCCAGTCAAACATGGTTAGAAAATCACGTGATACGGGCGGGCGAAGCTGTTTACTGGCTGTTTGAATCACATTGGGATTTTTTTTTTCATCTCTTGAAATAAAACCCTAACGCCCATGTTCTGAAAAATGGAACCGGGCACGTTAATTTCGGCCATAGCGTTAAAGAATAAATCCCAACCTTTTGGTTTTCCACTCTTGTTTAATGTTCGTGTTTGCGTGGCGAACTTGATCAGATCAGCCATATTTGTGCCAATAACAGGTGTGCCTTTATATAAAAATTATTTCATTCCAGGACGTTGTGGACGGGTTTTATGTCATTTTCCGAATTAGCATTTCCGTTTTTTTCCGGTGTCTCTGAGAGACGGATTCCAAAACCTCTCTTATGACAATATCACCCGTGTCATTGTTCGGGTGCAACAATGTGGTCTGGGATGGCGCTTCAGTTTCTGGTAGAAAGAGAGTCAGTGTAGACTTCTGTGATTCCCGTTGTCTCAATAGACTCAGATATCGCTGCAAAGTATGAAAATACAATTCCACTTTTTCATGCGGTGATAGGGCGCTATTTTGTAAAATACTCCTCATTTCATGGTCAAGAGTTTGCATAGTGTTTTTTGTCATATCTGTTTCTTCACCGGCAGATGTTTTGATCTGTTCTAGTTGTTTTTCTCGTACAAGATACATTTTCTCAGTGTGCTCCATTTACCGATTTGAAATTAGACCGGTGAGTAAAGGGATCGCTATGCCGAGTAGTTGACCGATAAATCCACCAGACTGATTTATAATACATTTCTTTTGTTTAATAGTAACGTTTTTATTGCTCAGATTTTTTATAATAATGCGCTTCTTTTTAAGAATGCCAATCCGTCTGGAATTTAAAGGTAAGCTACCCTTAATTGCATTGAGTGCAGTTTCACAAATAGCCAGAATTAAATCATCAGAAGCTGCACACAAAATGGACTTTCTCTGTTTTGGTTTTGCCTTTATAAGCAATCGCATGAGCTGTAAATTTCGTTTAATCCTGGACGACATGGCGTTCAGGGTGAGGTCTTTTACCAAATGACACCAGGGCCGCTACAATCACATTTTTTTATCCTTGGGCTTTTTAAACACGTAAGCCACTGGGCGCTGCGATGGGTATGTGGATGCTCTGAGACGAAAGTCATCTGGAGTGTTAGTATTTAAATCATCAGTAGAAAGTCAAAGGCTGACTTAGTGGCATCCTCATAAGCCTCGAGAAAGTAGCGCCACCTTGTGGGGTACATCTGACGGGCCGATATTGAGATCTGTTGTCTGTCTCTCGGATTCTTAAACAAAACAATGTATTTAGTATTTAAGGCTATAGTGCGGCTCTGTTTTCCCTGGCAAAAAAGATTCTGAACAATATAGATTACGCTCAGATTTCTATGATGAACATACTTTGTGAATGCCAATTCCAACTCATTACTTTTACAGGCAGATTGCATGAGATCATCCACAACAACAAGTTTATCTTATCACGAGGCAACAATACATCATCATTTAGGGAGTCAGGGAGACCTTCTATAAATTTTATATATCTGAATCTTTTCATCAATTCTGTATAGAGAGGTTGCCAAACGGAATAACAATGCAGGATATTCTGTGGTTGGTGAGACATCATTTTAGTCCCTGATTCTAGTAATGTTTTCACAAAAAAAGATTTTCCACAGTTACTCGGCCTGCTTAAGATACAGAAAAATGGGTGTTGTAAACGAACGTCCATTACTAATTATGTATTTATCTCAGAATCAATAGCCAAAAGGTAACGACTTGAAATTTATAGTTAATACGCGCTTGTCATATACAACTTTTTGTGTTTTTTTTATTTTTCTGGTTTCTATATGCCAGCTGCGTTTTACCCTGACAATACCAAAATCTTCAACTTTGATATTTTTATGTTCTGAAGACAGTTTTTTATTTTCTGCATAGTCAAATAGCAGTTCTTTTAAGCTTTGAAAATTCACCTTTTCTTAATGTTCTTAACATTTAATGTTATACCTTTAACTTTTAGACAGGTTTCACCGTTGGATAGCTTATAACCATAACTTTTTGGACCAGTGCTTACAAATTCAGTGATGTATTCATTCGCTGGTACCTCGCTCGTCAATTCTCCTAAATAGCATCCGGTTTCTGGGTCCCATTTGTTTGCTCTGGAAATATAAAGAATTGAATCGGTGTCATAGTATAGTATTCTTTCATTCAGTTTGTTTAAAAGATTATACAACTCTAATCTTGCATAAGCTGTAGTAAAACTAGCAATAAATATGTTTACATTGGCCGGTGTGCTGTAATGATCTTCATCGTATGTCCAAGTCACACAGGCACATTCATCATCAATAAAATCACAAGTAGATACCTCATAATTTGGGGCAAACAATAATTCAAACAGTTGTTCTGGATCCGTAACTAAAGATGTATGTGGCAAATTAGGTCTTTGTGCAAACTTACCCCATAAGGAATTTAAAAAAAGTTTTGCAATTTGTCTTCTGGCCAGATTTTATTTAATAAGGTGCTCGCTTAATTGTACACCTTCCTTTTCATAAAACATGGATACATACTGTTTACACTGTTCTGTGTTTAGGCAGCTCTCAGGATAACCCGAAGATTCCTGCTTAGCTTTTAAATGGGCATTAATATACTCTGAGAAAAGTTCGGTAGAGCTTTGTTCAAAATGCCATATCTCATATATGCTTTCAATTTTGTATCCCTGCTGAATGGCTGCAAGCAATTCCGGTGTTGTCCATCAGCCGGTAAGCGCTCTCTCCTCGTGAGAGTGCATACACTGCGTCTGCTGTTGTGTTACAGCACAAGTGTGGCAAAGTGTAAAGTACAGCTTTTTGTTTATTTTGCATGGCAAAACAGGGAATAGAAGATTTCTGGGTGGGTACACCCTAACCCAGGCTAATCCGAAATATGTTTCTAATGGTTCAAAATCCTTATAAATAATTTTTGGATGACCAATTGGATATCTTTTGGTTTTATTCACATAAGGATATAAACTCGTAAAATCATAGTAATGGATTTTTTCACCAGCGCCCACCTTGTTGTATAAGTGTGATGCATTTGTTCGACCACCAAAGAGAGATTCCCTGGGATTCAAAATCTGAGGTAGACGAGCCGTTTTCAGGAAATTCTGCACGCAGATGTTTTCACAAACCAGACGCCGCCAATTACGTTCACAGATTTGATGCACCTGAAATCTCTGCATTTTTAAGTAGTTAACTTTGTCCATAGTTCTTGAATAAAGCGAACCGAATGTCGTGTTTGTAACACTCTTCCATGATTTTTCACTGTAACAGATATTACAACCATGGTAAAAGCATCCGTTAAATTCAAAAGCCGTCTTTATACCATTATTTTCTGCATACCCGTCTAGATAATATTTTCCAATACGCATTTCACCTCTGGGTTTTAACGCATGTCGAATATCTATTTTATCTTCGGCCTCTATATACATGAGCCATTGGATGGATGGAGTAGAGTATCTCTTTTGTTTTCTGTGATAACTGTCTTGTAATGCAAAGCTAAAGTCTTTAAGTCTAAAATTTAAGTCTAAACATTGCCATACAGACGCTCGCTAAAGTAACATATTGAAAAGGATCAATAGATAATATTTTGTATTTGACCTGAAACTGCTCGTTTAAATCAATAAGTGTCATTTTGGTGATCTCCATAACCTCTTGCCTGAACACGATACACGCCGACCTTAGAATTTCAACATCTAAATGGCAGTACATTTTTAATTCCTTTTGAAAATCAAATACATCATTCTTGTGTTTAGAATACCATAAAAGAAAATCTTTCTTCTCGTCTGGCATCATACTTTCTACACCATAAAATTCTAAAGCCGGTCTAGGTCCGACATAATTTTGGTTTTCAGCAGTGTTAAAAAAATGAGGAAAATAACCCTTCGCTCCTTTAAAACCCAAAGCCTGCGGTAATTTACACAATTTTGATGCTAGAAAGTTCAAAGAGTCTATGAATCTGATGTTTAAACCTTTCAC
>JANRMT010028174.1:17012366-17033796 GCA_026402145.1 Polypterus bichir lapradei
TCGATGCACTCAGCGCATGCCCGAATCAGCATGGTGTAATTCCATTGGATAGTTCAACATGAGGCCAGTGTTTGTTGATTGGTTAAAATATGTTGGCGGGTTATCTAAAAAAAAAAATCTTATCTTTAAACGTTTTGATTGGCCCTAACGTTGTAAAAGCTTCGCCCAAAAGCATATTTAAAGACGAGTGATTGGACTCAAAGCCTCAGGCCTCCTCCATAACAAGAATCAGGTATGTTGTGGTAAGCGCTGGTGGTCATCTCCCTATGACTGAGACCTAGCAGGCTGGCATTGTCCGCCGCTATTAAGGTCAGAAGGAGACACTGACGCTTGTTTTACAGCTAACCATTCTTTTGACCGAGCTGAAGTAGGCTGGCTGAGTCCACCACTTTTGCAAGGTTTTAACCGGCTACGCTTACCCCTGTCCCTGTGTCGCTTGGCCAGTTGAGCGTTCTCTCTGGTCCATCGCGGCATCGGAGCTTAACGTTCCCAGCTTACCCGTGTCCCTGTGTCGCTTGGCCAGTCAAGAGTTCTTGCTGGGGATTAATAAAGTATCTATCTGTCTGGGATTTAATAAAGTATCTATCTGTCTGTCTGGGGGTTAATAAAGTATCTAACTGTCTGTCTATCCATCTCGGCGACACACCATCATCTGTATTGTTTTAAGAAGCAAGACATGGATTCTGCAACAATGAAACCAACCGATAAAGCAGAGGCCGATGTCATCATTTGAGAAGAATACCAGTCTGTAGAACGTGGAGGTGAAGCAGAGAAGTCTAATCAGGTCATTTTGAATGTATGCCTTTTATAAATGTTCTTGGCTTTCAGAGATGGTTTTTTTCTTGGCTTTCACAGGTGTATTGCCTTTTCTTGACTTTCACACCTATTTTACTTTATTCTTTAAAGGAGGTGCCAAAAAGAGAAACTCGCCACCCCGCGAAAAAGACCGAAGCACCGGCTGGATGCAGCACGACTTTTGACAAGAAAAAGACGGACACACCTGGCCTAGACGGCACGACCTTGGACATGGTGAGTCTGGACTTTAAGAACATTTCTGTTAAGTCTGTTTGCATGGCGGTACAGAATAGGTTCTGATTTTATTTTATTTTAACTTGACAGATTACATGCGGAGAGCCCAAGTATTATACAAAAGAAGTACTTTCAGCAACTTTGAAAGGTCTTATCAATAAAAAGAAAGATGATTTAAAATCAGATGTTAAAGATTTAATTTGTGACATTGAAAGGCTTGATGAGAGAATGTCTGCCTTAGTGGTGTGTTTCCTTTTTTCGGACAGAAGGGCCGATTTAAAAACCCTAACGGCTATTTCACGTGTGACTAGATGTATCTACAGATCAATAGGGAATACCATTCCTGTAATGACACGTGGTACGTTTTTGTGTCTTTTAAGACGTGTGGCTTATATCTGCTGCAACAGTGATGACGATTCTGTTGAGAAAGCCATCCAGTTGGCTTCTGAAATATTGTCCAGAATTCTATGTTGTGCTGATACCCCGTCAGGAATATGTATGTATCGTGTGGGAATATAACTTTTCTTTTTTTCCCCATAGAGTGACTCTAAGATGGCCGGTGAGGTCTTTAAACACGTTGTAAAAGCTTGTTCAACTTCAAATCTGAAGTCTCAAGACCTGTGTGTCATTCCCCAAACACCTGTCAGCCATCGCAGTCACAGAGCCGGATTGATTTTAATGAAGCATTGTGTGAAGTCTGTTGTAGCTTACCTGGTCAGTAGTTGTGTAAGAGATGTATTAACGGGGTCTTGTTTAGCATGCTGTTTGGGTGACGAATCTCAGGATGAGCACACTTGTCTTTTACTAGAATCTGATTCTGAGGAGATGCACCCTTGTGTTTCCAGCATCTGTCGACAGATCAGTATTAAAAGATTAATACAAATGATGTTTTCTATGTTTAAACCCTTGTGTGGATTAAGAATTGTAAAACCGACCAAAATTCATATTCTCAACTGTCTGAAGCAGTTTGTTGCTGAAGTAAACACTTTTCAGCTTATACAAAAGATGCACCGTGCAACAAAACCCAAGACTCGGAGAGCAGCTTTTGAACTTGTCTCTAATCACCATTACAGTTATTTTTTAAAGCCAAAATCGATTTACAGAAACCTAAGCAAACTGCATTATCCATGCTAAACAAGACCTGTTTGTGTCGTATTTTCTGTCGACTAACTGTTTGTATTTTGTTTTTTTTTTGTTGTCAGATGAACTGAGACTCAGCAACTAGAACAAGGAAAACCAGATCCCTGCCAGCGTGACACGTAATACAACCTATAGAAGGTCTTCTCCTTATTTTATATCTGCTAGAAAAAGATCCATCATGACCACAATTGGTCGCTCAGTCGTCTGGGCTTATGTGTTTAGCTCTGTTGAACATTTAGGAGAAAAATGTGCTGAATGTCAAGACAACAAATGGATACCAGATGGACACATTTGTAGGATTTGGTTCTCTAAACCATTTATTGAATATAAACAGTTTATTTAAGCTCCAAAGGGCTAGAAGAGATAGACTTGTGTCCTGTGTGCTGCTTTGTTAAAAATGTATAATCTCCCCTTGTTTTCATAAAGCTATCAAGAATGATGTGGATGATATTATAGCTGAATCTGAGCAGGGAGAGACACTCATTGATGGATACGCACATCTGATTCAGCCTGTGAAGACCAGCGTTATGTGGTCGGCTCAGTTCTAAACAGAGAAAATAGGCTGGCATAATTTAGTGAAATACGAATATATAAAGTATGTGCTGGCTTAAACATTTTATTTTAGGTGTATTACCGACTCACTGATGGGTTTGGACCTGGTTTGCATTTTCATTTGCGTACTCGTATATGTATACATTTTTTTGTGTTTTTGTTTCTTTTCAAGTGAATTGCTAATCTGTATACAAATAAGCTTGTGTGAGTATTTTACGACTGTTTCTCCTGCTTTTATTAATACTTTAAACAATTTTAATGTATAGCAAACAATTTGTAACTCAACGTGAAGACCACATCTTATTTTGCTATGTTTGGAATTTTGCTTCAATAAAACTTGTTGTTTTTTAAGACACTTTGGCATCTTTTTTGAATCATTGAATAAAACTTGTTGTTTTAAAACACTTTTGGTATCTGAAATATGCCTTGCTTTATAAAGGGCATGTTTTTTACATGGTGGGCAAGGTAATGGGATGCCCTGGGTGTGTTTGGGACGCACTGCCAGGCTCCTTGGGTGTGTAATAGATTCTCTCTAAAGTTTTCTTGTACATCCTCTCACCGGGTCTGTCAATCACGCTCTCTGTACTCTCTGTACACACAATGGCTCTGTACGCAGATAGCAGCAGGATGTCTGCTCCGCCCCATTGATGACTTACCTTTTTGACACCTTACAGGCTCCCAAAGGTCCGTCTCGTATCACAAAGATGATCAGCCCCAGTTTTAGCATCAAGGCTAAGATCGGCCGACCATTTTTCCTTACGCACGACTGACAAAAGGTCCGATGCCGGTCAAACAGCGCACCCCGACAACAGGCAGAGATCAGAGCGTGGGGGGAAATGCCCATTAACCAGATGGCAGCAGGTGGGTACCGGAAATGCCAGGGGGCGGGACATACACCTGTCAAAATCTGATGATGTATAATAGTGACGCTTTATACTACTACTAGTGTGTTTCTTCGTGCCGGTCCCAACCCCAGATAAATGGGGAGGGTTACGTCAGGAAGGGCTTCTGGTGTAAAATTTTGCCAAAAGGATGGACAGGACTGCAGTAACTACAGAGGAATAAAATTGATGAGCCACAGCATGAAGTTATGGGAAAGAGTAGTGGAAGCTCAGTTAAGAAGTGAGGTGATGATTAGTGAGCAGCAGTATGGTTTCATGCCAAGAAAGAGCACCACAGATGCAATGTTTGTTCTGAGGATGTTGATGGAGAAGTTTAGAGAAGGCCAGAAGGAGTTGCATTGCATCTTTTTGGACCTGGAGAAAGCATATGGCAGGGTGACTGAGAGGAGCTGTGGTATTGTATGAGGAAGTCGAGAGTGGCAGAGAAGTACGTAAGAGTTGTACAGGATATGTACGAGGGAAGTGTGACAATGGTGAGGTCTGCGGTAGGAGTGACGGATGCATTCAAGATGGAGGTGAAGTTACATCAGGGATTGACTCTGAGCCCTTTCTTATTTGCAATGGTGATGGACAGGTTGACAGATGAGATTAGACAGGAGTCCCCATTGACTCTGATGTTTGCTGATGACATTGTGATCTGTAGCGAGAGTAGGAAGCATGTTGAGGAGACCCTAGAGAGGTGGAGATCTGCTCTAGAGAGGAGAGGAATGAAGGTCAATAGGACCACCAAGACAGAATACATGTGTGTGAATGAGAGGGAGATCAGTGGAATGGTGAGGATGATACGGGGAGTAGAGTTGGCGAAGGTGGATGACTTTTAAATACTTGGGATCCACAGTACAGAGTAATGGGAATTGTGGAAGAGAGGTGAAAAAGAGAGTGCAGGCAGGGTGGAATGGGTAGAGAAGAGTGTCAGGAGTGATTTGTGACAGACGGGTATCAGCAAGAGTGAAAGGGAAGGTCTACAGGACGGTAGTGATGCCAGCTATGTTATATGGGCTGGAGATGGTGGCATTGACCAGAAAGCAGGAGACAGAGCTGGAGGTGGCAGAGTTAAAGATGCTAAGATTTGCACTGCATGTGACGAGGATGGATGCGATTAGAAATGAGGACATTAGAAGGTCAGCTCAAATTGGATGATTGGGAGACAAAGTCAGAGAGGTGAGATTGTGTTGGCAGCCAACAGAAGAAGAAGATTGAATTGTGAATAGTCAGTCATAAGACACTTTTTTGCATTGTATTGTACCTCATTTCAAAGCAGACTAGAATAATGGATGGGCAGTCATAAATAATTTCCCTGGGCAATATGTTCATCCAGTATCGTGGGTGGCAGGGTCCCTTTGGCAGTGCTTATATCTGCTTTCCTGAAAGGGTAAATGGGATATGAAAACTAAACTATCAGCTCTTTTGAGGTCCTTTAGAGTTATAAGAACGTTCGACTGGGGATGTGGCTCCATTATCTTATGAAGACTCTAACGTAGGTGGGGTTCTGAGGCATTTCTCTCATATGCTGGAAGTACAGCTGAGTCTATTAGTAAAACAGTCTCTCCTGTTCAGCTGGGTGAGATGGACATGGGTTTATAGTAGGAGTAGGGAAGAAGAAGAAAAGGAGTTTGGGTATTGCAAAGAAATACCTGTGTGTTGAATGGTAATTGTGTGAAAATACAAGAGCCTTTAGGGACCAGAGATTTGTGTGAGGTAGCTGTGTTCTGATTAGGGGTGTGACAGGCTCATAATGGTCAAAACTGAGATGGAGATATTACACATGAGTGTGTTGTGGTTGGTCAGGAAATTCTGATTTGTTTTCATGAACTCTTTATTTATTGCCCCTCATATTTTTCCAAAGTCAAACCTAGGGTTGTGTGTCTTCATTTCCCAGGCTGATGTATTTTTAGTTGATTGATTAACATCTCATTATTACTGATAACACTGCTATTGCTACTATGGCTTAGATTTGTTTGGTTCATCCAGGTGTAGCAGGTGGTGTTAGTGTGCACTCCAAAGTGGCTTAGGCCAAGACACCAGCTAGGGGAGGTGACAGAGGGGTCACAGTCTGACACAAGTGCAAGGTAAGACGTGCAGACTGTCAAGGGTCATCCACCCCAAAGCTAGAGAGCATCCACCTGTTTTCAAGACCTGGCAAACCTGGATAGTAACTCTCATAACTCTGGGATAGTAGGTAGGAATGAAACACCCTAAAGGCTGACCTACAAAACCAGTGTTAGAAAGAAGGAAGTAGTGATAATTGGGGATTCAATTAGGGGAATTGAGATGAAGGTTTGCTCCAGAGATACTTGAATGGTACATTACCTTCTAGACCAACAGCTCTCAGTGTCCATATTATCTACTTATTATTGAACAAACTAAAAGAAGAAGAAGACTGCAAAGTTGAGTTTAGGGGTGAGGTGAGACAGGAACTATGTGGCAGTGAAGAGTTACCAGAAAGCTGGGAAACTACAGCAGATGTAGTAAAGGTAACAGCAAAAAGGGTGCTTAGCATGATATCTGGACAGAGGAAGGAGGAAAAGGAAACCTGGTGGTGGAATGAGGAAATACAGGAGAGTATACAGAGGAAGAGGATGGCAAAAAAGAAGTGGGATAGTCAGAGAGATGCAGAAAGTAGACAAGAGTACAAGGAGATAAGGTGCAAGGTGAAAAGAGAGGTGGCAAAGGCTAAAGAAAAGGCGTATGATGAATTGTGTGAGAGGTTGGACACTAAGGATGGAGAAAAGGACTGGTGGGCTAAACAGAGGGGCCAAGCTGGGAAAGATGAGCAGCAGGTCAGGGTGATAAAGGATAAAGATGAAATGTACTCACAAGACGAGGAGAGTGTGTTGAGCAGATGGAAATAGTACTTTGAGAGGCTAACGAATGAAAAGAACGAGAGAGAGAAGAAGTTGGATGATGTGGAGATAATGAATCAGGAAGTGCAACGGATTAGCAAGGAGGAAGTAAGGACAGTGATGAAGAGGATGAAGAATGGAAAGGCCGTTGGTCCAGATGACATACCTATGGAAGCATGGAGGTTTTTAGGAGAGATGGCAGTGGAGTTTTTAAAGAAGAAGACTGAACAAACTTAAAGAGTAAAGGGCAAAGTGGAGGAGCAGAGCTTACAAAGTTATTATCTCTAAAGTTTAACCAACACCATTCAGCTGTCTAGGTAAGACTAAGTAGATCAGAAGGCTTAACACATACCTGAAATCTGGGGGTGGGATAAAGTTGGCCGGTTTGGGTTACAATTGAATCAGAGGGGTACTAATATAAGCTTACCATGTATTACAGGTGTGTTATAATTAGTAAAGAAAAGATTAAGTGACCCATGTCAAGAAAAGGAGTGCTACTGAGCAGTCAACATGGGTTTAGGTGGGGAGTTCATGTTTCACTAATTTAGGGTCACAGTCTCTGAATTGTTAATAAATAAAATAAGAAACACTGTTGATTGTGATATGCCATGGAGGATAAAATTATATGTCTTCTCTCCTTCTAATGAATCTAAATGTCATTACTAGTGTAGCTATGTTGGCTTTTCTATCCAATCAGTACCCAACCCGCTATATCCTAACTACAGGGTCATGGGCGACTGCTGGAGCCAATCCAAGCCAACAAAGGGTGCAAGGCAGGAAACATACCCTGGGCAGGGCACCAGCCCATCGCAGGGCACACACACACAAATCCACACATGGGACAATTTAGGATCGTCAATGCACCAAACCTGCATGTCTTTGGACTGTGGGAGGAAACCCACACAGACACGGGGAGAACATGCAAACTCCACACAGGGAGGACCCAGGACGCGAACCCAGGTCTCCTAACTGTGAGGCAGCAGCGCCACCTACTGCACCACTGTGCTGCCTTGGCTTTTCTAGTTTTAATTTATTTATTTCTTTAATAGGTAATGGTATCTTAATTCCACTCACTTTCATCTGCTGCACAACCCTCTTTGCCTTCTCCAGTTTCTTCTCTCTCTCCTCAAGTCTCCTTGTGATTTCACTCCGTGTCACCCCCAGCTGTTTCTGTTTGGACACAAAAGAGGACACGCATGGTCTTATCAGAATTCACTTTCACTTTTGGAGTTCTTGTTCATTTTGTGAGACCTGACATTTGTTTTGCATTTTGTGACACAACTTACTTTTTCTGTCACACTTGTCTTCATATTGACACTGTAGGTGACACATAGAGATTTGAGTCATTAAATATAAATAACACCACAAGATTACAAGAAAGGTTTAATTTACCAGTTAGATAAAGTTTGAGTTTGAAGAGTTAGACAAGTGAATGAAAGAGTATGAAGGCACACAGTTCTTGAGATTTAGAAAGTATGGAATTGCAGAAGTTCACAAACACCAAAAAAAGCTGGACTGTCTAGGTAAATAGATGTGTGAAAACAAAGGAGGACTTAGACACGTAATGGCTGAAATGGTAGGATCTATGACATCATTTTAAAACTCATATTTAATAAGTCAGATTTGCAAGAACGTTTTCTTAGTTGAGATAAGTGACTACACTACGACTTGTCTGTGATGAGTTCATTTAGAAGGCCAATTTAATGGAATATTCCACCAAAAAATGATATTTTTGTTGTATGTTACTTAACTCACAAGTTGTGTCGTGATGACTCCATATTTTCATGGAGTATGAAATTTTAAAAAAGTGCATAATACAAGCCAATGGTGACCTATACCTTGCAACAGAAAACTTATAAAAACAGCCTTGGGGAAAAAAAATATCTCACAACATACAAAACATGGGTATTTTTTGCTAAAATATTGCTAAACAGATTCTTCCAGAAAAATTAGCACACATCATAAGTATGTAATTCAATTCACATACTATTGAGATTAGATAGATAGATAGATAGATAGATAGATAGATAGATAGATAAATAGATAGATAGATACTTTATTAATCCCAAGGGGAAATTCACATTATATTATTATATTATTATTATTATTAGAGCTGAAGATGGAACTACTGACTAATGAATGAGCGGGAGAAGTGGATCAGCCTGTCATGACAGAGCAAGACAAGGACGTCCTGTTGAACTAAAATTAGTCCAATTCAGCAGACTTTAAGAGAAGCTGCCCAGGATGTCTTTAGAATTTGGCTGGCATTTATTCAAGTTGTCTTTAATTAATTCAGCATCCTGATCCTCCGCTGTCTTTTAAGGTGCCTTGATACCTTTGGGTGATTACTGCATTTAAATTTTATGAGACAATCAAAGTGACTTGGTTTATTTTGGCCTGCAAGAGACCTCTCTGCAGTGTGGACATCTGCAGTCTTGGCTCTGATCCCAGCAGTCCGTGAGGCACTCCAGACAGAAACTATGACCACAGGGGATGGAGACGGGGTCAGTCAGGGTGCCCAGACACAGCGAGCAGGTGAACTCATCCTGAAATCCAAACAGCTGGACTTCAGCTATCGTCAGTTTGAGGAGAAACAGGCAGAAAGAATCAGTCAGACAGACAAGGAAGTAGCTGGTGAAGAAATGAAAGTGAAAGTTTGCCTGTGCTCAGTGAGAAGGAGGAGGAGGAGGAGGAGATTAAAAGAGAAACATGAGAGCTGACAGAGAGAACATCTGAGGAGACACTGAGGGTGAACAGTTAATGTGAGACAGGAGCCCAGAGAGTGAAGATCACAATGTGATGATATGATGTACAGTAACAGAAGAGCTGACCTGTGCCAGGTTGTTCTTTAAAGTTTAATTCACATTGTTATCATCTGTTTATTTATAACAAGCTGCAGTTCACATGTGACAGACTCAGAGCTCAGTGCACATTTACAAATGCAATAAAATGAAAATAAAACAGAAATCACAAATCAGTGTAAACAGGTTCACTGCAAAACATTTTTTCTTAACAAGTAAACATTTCTTACTTTAAGGTAATATATCTAATATTTTGCCCCAAGAGATTAAATACCTCATGTTGCAATGTACCAGTGGAACCTCGGTTCACAAACATCTCTGAACATGTAAAAATGTTCGCCAAACTTTTGCATCTGTTCATGATCACACACTCGGGTGACGAACAAGCCAGTTTCCCTTCTGGTTCGTATGTGCCGATGATTTCCGCACGTGATCAGTCTCTCCCTGTGCATTCCCTGTGCAGCGAGCAAGAGAGTGAGCGCATGAGACAGAGAGCGCGAGCGAGAGAGACACACAGACACACACGTGCAAGAGAGACACACGTACACGAGAGAGAGACACACACACACAAGTGTGAGAGAGAGACACACACGCGCGTGCGAGAGAGAGGGCTGGCCAAATAAGGCTGAGAAGGTAGTTAAAGAATGCACCAGGCTTGTTTTTAAAGAGACTAATTCGAGCATTGTTTTGACCTCGTATTTAATGAAGACTTTTTTCTATTGGATTTTAACCTCCACATCACTTCTGTTTACAGTGATCGGTTCTTAGCGTGCATTGTTGCAATGTTATTTTTCTTGGTTGTTTATCCAATTACGGATTTTTCAAATGTTCATTTTTTTCCCTGTGCTTAAAACTCATTAAAAAAAAAAGTTTTTAGCGAGCAGTTCGTAGCGCTATAGCGCAAACTCTTGCAGTGTTAGTTTTCTTTGTTCAAGGTTTTCTCACTGTTATTCAATGTTTTTACATTTAGTTTACTATTATGCTGTTCATTCTATGGTGTAATTAACTATATTTGTGCTTAAAAATCTTAAAAAAATATATATTTACATGGTCTGGAACGGATTAATTGTATTTACATACAATCCTATGAGGAAAATTACTTCGTGACCCGAGGTTCCACTGTAATATCCAGTGTTGTTTTTAACCCATTCTTTGGATGTAAAGGAACATACCTTTCTTTGAGCATGTGTAAATGCATTCCCTGCGAAGTGTCCTTAGCTTTCCCATGCATCAGACGTTACATTTTGAAACGTTCTTAACGTAAGGTTATTAACAACATTACAATCTTTACATAGCTAAAATACTGCTTTGCTCTTCGCAGCTGATAAGTAACATATTTCCGCATATGAACATATATAAAATATATGTGGTGCACGTTTTCTTTAAATTTTCACTTAAGCTGTCACTCAAGTCTTCAATCTACCTCAAGAATGATTTAAGATATGAAGAGATAGAGGAAGTGATGGTGAAAGTGGGAGGGAATGAGAACAGCACCCGGACACATGTGCCACACAGCCACCCTACTGCGCACTGCTGACAGTTGATTCTACAATAAAATAAAATAAAAATAAAAAGAGGAATAACCTTGGAGGTCAATCATTACCCCGACAGCGAATAGTAGACGTCACGTAGTACATGTGTACCAAATTTCAGGTCAATAGTTCAAATGGTTTGTGAGCTACAGGTGATTTAAAATCCTGGACAGACAAACAAACAGCAATGGTAACATATTAAATATAAAGATAATAGGGAAAAGGAGGACGTTTCTTATATGAAAGTGACAACAACATAAATATCTACTATATATATATATAATTCACTAAGGCAAGACAACCATGGAAAGCACATCGGAAGGGGCGTGGATTCACTAAGCTGCCGACAAGTGAGACACTTATGGCGCACGCCGGAAGGAGCCACGCCGACCAACTCCAAGACCATTGGATACGACGACAACTCACAGAGCCACGCCCACCAACTCAGACGCAACGACACAGAAAAACCGGCATCATTTATATTCGTCTGTCGTAGAGGTCACATGCAGCTCTGACCCTCGTTGACTGTTCATAGAGGCATGTTTCTCGCGGAGGTGAATCGCCATATGTGGCATGTAAAACTGTTTGCGAGGGGTATCCCATGGGATCCTTAAAACATTCCTTTACAACTGAGGTTAAAACACAATGAAGTGAGCAGTCTTTAAAAAACGAGTTTTCTGTTATGACGCACGACCGCGTGCACCATAGCAAACTGTTTTACACGCTACATACAGCAATTCGCATCTGCGACAAACATGCGTCTTCTTAGATGCTCCTGCACTTTGTACACACCCCCCCCTCCCACCTCGCTGCTACAGTGGTCGGGTGTCTTGGTGGATTATATATAGAAAGGCAGCCAAAACCGCACAGAGCAATGAAAAGTCTACGTGAGTCACAGGTGCATCTGGACTGTGCAAAGACGACAACGACTCAAGTGACGAGTTGGTGGTGGGCACATGAGCAGGTAGTGCATATTGGACGAGAAATCAGCAGACTAGCATGACGGAGGGAGCGAGTGGACGTCATTCTCCTCTCCTCCCGTTCCACCCTCCGCACCTGAGCGCCGCACGGACGATTGTGTGTTGGTTCGTTCTGTGCATTGTTACAATGTTGCTTTTCTTGCTGATTTATTACATTACTTATTTTTCAAATGTTAATTTTCTCCCTGTACTGAAAAATTATAAAAAAACCAGCCTGATTATGCAGCGTATGGTACGCTGCGGGTTGGCTAGTACAGTATATTTATAGATGTGGACATTTGAAGAGAAGAAACTTGGGCTTGGTCCTTCTCAATTCAAATTTTCCATAATTCAATAAAAGCAGTTTGAAATGTCACACCTGAGCACACGACAGCTCATGCATTCATCAAGGCTGTTGCCCTGACATGTTCACCTCACCATGTGAATCTTGTGTGAACACATATTTATGTATGTGAGAATGATAGCGTGTTACATGTTAATTAGCACACACAAGTAAGACTTTCACAGTACTCATGTAGCACTTATTTAGTTCAATACAACATAGTGTGAAAATACTCCATATCAGTAGATAACTGAGCACATATTGTTTCTGTGTTTTATCAGGATGTAAAGAAGATGACTACTATCTTGTTTTTAGTTGCCTAAAAATTTAACAATGAAAATATAAGCGGTCAGATATTTGAGTAATGCTGTCTTTGATTACTAATTTCATTTACGTTAAATAAAAGTAAATATTTCCATTTATGTCAGGCTTCATCAAAGTTCATAATTCATAAACAGTTTATTGATAACTGCTGACTATTTTCATTGTCCTTTACCAGTATTTTATTTTTTTAACAGGAGCTGTAGTTTTCTGTGCAGCAGGATAACTTACAAGACAGCTGCACATCTCCCTCCTCTTCTGAATGTAATACTCTAAGATACGCCAGTCTTTCAACTGTCCCTCAATCCAGTGAGCAAGGATGTTCAAGAAAACTTTCAAGAGAAGCCAGCCCCTCTAAAATCATTCAACTAACAAGCCCTGAATACATCCTTCATAGTGACAGTGAGCTGGAGCAGGTCAGAAAACACTGCAGCGCATAGAGAAAGAGGAGCATTGTATTCTCTCAAAGGATCTGCGCTGGAGATTAATTAAAAATACAACATG
This sequence comes from Polypterus bichir lapradei, assembly GCA_026402145.1. Lineage (NCBI taxonomy): Eukaryota > Metazoa > Chordata > Cladistia > Polypteriformes > Polypteridae > Polypterus > Polypterus bichir. The sequence continues at coordinate 17,025,293 of JANRMT010028174.1, forward strand.
GTGCCCATACTGAGGACAACAAAGAGGGAAGACAGATAGCCCTCCAAACATGAGGTTTCTTCAATGGCAAAACGTATAGTCGAGTATTATCAAATGCTACATGCAGCTGAAGATCAAAATTCATAGGTGAGTGTAAGTAACTCGTTTTTATAGGGGCTTTAGACTGAGCAGTCACACCTTGTATTCACTTTTAAAAGAGTGTAATCTCATTACAGGAACCTGTGTTTAAACAACTCCTGAAAAGGCTACAGAATATCCGCACACCTCAGAAGTGACAGGACTGTATGCCTCAAATAAATAAGGAGATGTCTCAGCGTCACCACCGACAAGCCTGATGCTGCTGAAGTCGAGAATTCAGACGAGGCCGACTCCACTGCATCATCGGGGAATTCTATTGCTTGAGTGACGCTTGTTAACGTGTCACCTTCTAGTCGTACCCAAGAAGGTACAGCAGAGAGAATGTGAACCATCTGGTAAGTGTACAGTAGAGATGGTCGTATCCCATCTTAGTTCAGACTGTTTAGAAAACACAACTGATTGGATTGTTTATTTATATGTCTTTGTAGCTGTTGACACTACAAAACACTACAGGATCTTTACAAGAAGCACCTTCCTTGATCATGAATTTAATGCACAGAGGTCATTTATACAGTGGTGTGAAAAACTATTTGCCCCCTTCCTGATTTCTTATTCTTTTGCATGTTTGTCACACAAAATGTTTCTGATCATCAAACACATTTAACCATTAGTCAAATATAACACAAGTAAACACAAAATGCAGTTTTTAAATGATGGTTTTTATTATTTAGGGAGAAAAAAAATCCAAACCTACATGGCCCTGTGTGAAAAAGTAATTGCCCCCTGAACCTAATAACTGGTTGGGCCACCCTTAGCAGCAATAACTTCAATCAAGCGTTTGCGATAGCTTGCAATGAGTCTTTTACAGCGCTCTGGAGGAATTTTGGCCCGCTCATCTTTGCAGAATTGTTGTAATTCAGCTTTATTTGATTGTTTTCTAGCATGAACCGCCTTTTTAAGGTCATGCCATAGCATCTCAATTGGATTCAGGTCAGGACTTTGACTAGGCCACTCCAAAGTCTTCATTTTGTTTTTCTTCAGCCATTCAGAGGTGGATTTGCTGGTGTGTTGTGGGTCATTGTCCTGTTGCAGCACCCAAGATCGCTTCAGCTTGAGTTGACGAACAGATGGCCGGACATTCTCCTTCAGGATTTTTTGGTAGACAGTAGAATTCATGGTTCCATCTATCACAGCAAGCCTTCCAGGTCCTGAAGCAGCAAAACAACCCCAGACCATCACACTACCACCACCATATTTTACTGTTGGTATGATGTTCTTTTTCTGAAATGCTGTGTTCCTTTTACGCCAGATGTAACGGGACATTTGCCTTTCAAAAAGTTCAACTTTTGTCTCATCAGTCCACAAGGTATTTTCCTAAAAGTCTTGGCAATCATTGAGATGTTTCTTAGCAAAATTGAGACGAGCCCTAATATTCTTTTTGCTTAACAGTGGTTTGCGTCTTGGAAATCTGCCATGCAGGCCATTTTTGCCCAGTCTCTTTCTTATGGTGGAGTCGTGAACACTGACCTTAATTGAGGCAAGTGAGGCCTGCAGTTCTTTAGACGACGTCCTGGGGTCTTTTGTGACCTCTCGGATGAGTCGTCTCTGCGCTCTTGGGGTAATTTTGGTCGGCCGGCCACTCCTGGGAAGGTTCACCACTGTTCCATGTTTTTGCCATTTGTGGATAATGGCTCTCACTGTGGTTCGCTGGAGTCCCAAAGCTTTAGAAATGGCTTTATAACCTTTACCAGACTGATTACTTCTGTTCTCATTTGTTCCTGAATTTCTTTGGATCTTGGCATGATGTCTAGCTTTTGAGGTGCTTTTGGTCTACTTCTCTGTGTCAGGCAGCTCCTATTTAAGTGATTTCTTGATTGAAACAGGTGTGGCAGTAATCAGGCCTGGGGGTGGCTATGGAAATTGAACTCAGGTGTGATACACCACAGTTAGGTTATTTTTTAACAAGGGGGCAATTACTTTTTCACACAGGGCCATGTAGGTTTGGATTTGTTTTCTCCCTAAATAATAAAAACCATCATTTAAAAACTGCATTTTGTGTTTACTTGTGTTATATTTGACTAATGGTTAAATGTGTTTGATGATCAGAAACATTTTTTGTGACAAACATGCAAAAGAATAAGAAATCAGGAAGGGGCAAATAGTTTTTCACACCACTGTAGATTATATGGGAGGCTTATCCATGCATTAAAGAAAAGGATGATGTAAGTACATAAAACACAGACATTTGACTTAAATGTTTTTGAAAATGGTTTCTTAAAACAAAATATGTGTTGACTTTGAAGAGTGTGCTTATTTTATAGGTAATGGATGAAATGTGTTGTATTCTTAGTTAGAATAATAATCTTAACTACATCACAGAAGTTAAGAGCAGATGGACCAGTCTTTATGGAAAAGCACAGCTGTATGGAGTAATGAAGAAGATCCTGAAGCCTCCACGTATTCATGATGAGGGTAACGTGTGTCATGCGTATTTTATTCAAACTCCTTTTATAGTTAGTTATGCACTTTACTCAGTGTTGCAGCATGATAGGCCTAAATGAAAGTCAAATTGAAGTTGTTTAAAGTTATGATATTTTGCAGTTGATGCTCAAAGGGTTGCACTTTTTATGCCATTTATTCCATAAAGTCCAAGTCTATATTATAGTAAGCCAAACTTTGAAAAAGTTTCATGCAAAATATTATTACTGCTCTCTTTGCCAGTAACTGTTGATTTGTGAATTCCAGGTTCCCTTTTCTTCTTGTATTAGAAAGTTGTACTGTGTTATTCTGAAATACATTTTTGCCTACGTATATCCTAGTAATCAGTTTCTAGTGGGGCCAGGAAGGACAGAAAAAACAATAAAAACTCCAGACGGCTAGAGAAACAAAAATAAAATCTGCAGGGGTTCCTATGGATAGCAAATGTATTGAAGATGCAACTTTTTGATGAATATTATCAATTTTAGTTTTTAAAAAAGCCAAGAATGAATCACATGTAGCAGTGCAACACATATGATATGGAATTATATTAGGAGGTGCCAGAATTATGTTAATAGTGGAAAACAAAGCTCTTTTGTTGCTATCAGACATGAGTAATAAGCAGTTTTAACTGCAGAAAATGCATTTTTGTACAGACGAATGTGCTCGCGATACATTTCTAGGTGCACAGGTCCAGTTTTTTATAGAGACGTTCTATGTGATGGCCATTTGCTTTAAGCTGCCAAACCTCAGGAGTGAACCAGGGAGCAGAGAGTGTAAAGAAGACAGCTGGGATTTTAGAAGTACAAATGTGTCCAAAATACAAAATACTCTACAATGGAGTCTCTCATTGTAGTAAGAAACCAATTCACCAGGGGTAAAGTAAGTAAATCTTCTTTGTGGGTTTAGTTATCAGTCACTATAGAGATATTTATATTTTTTATGTTACGATAACACATATAGTGTTGTTGTTTAACTTTGAAGAATTGCAGCTTAACACTACATCAAATAATATATCGTCAGATATAAAGAAATCAGACGTATTACAATTACCTGGGGCAATGCCAGGGCAGCATGCAAGATCAAGAGTGTGGCCTCTGGAGTGAGTTGGGAAATTAACAAATTGTATTATACCAAGACAATCAAGACAAGACATAAAATCCTTTGTAGATGGGCAGTTAATATTATCTACATGAATGTTCAAATCACCCACTAGAATAACATTAGGAAAAAGTGCACACAGTGAAGTCAATAAAGTAGAAAATTCAACTAACAAGTCATTACTAAATTTGAGTGTAACCAGTATTGTATGTTGGTGTTGAACCATTAATTTTTATAGCTACTGATTCAAAAGAAGCATTTAGCAGCAAGGACAGTGGAGCCACTTTAAAGTTCTCATTATATAGTATGGCAAGACCACAACACCACCTCCCCCCCCCCCCATATGGTCAGGGTTTCAAGATGTAAACAAACCCAGGTAGACAACATTGATTAAGTTGTATAAGATCTTTACGTTGCTACAGGGTCTGAAACAAATAAAAGAAATCAAATACTCCATAAGACTGTAGATTAAAGGACCCTCATTGGACAGAGAACAGATGTTAAGAAGTCCAGTAGCTAACCTGTTCTTTCTGGGCCCAGAGCTGATTGACCTGGGTAGATACACTAGTACACTGCGGTCAATAGTCCGACCCGAGTTCCTAAATGGGGGAGAGTTTACAGATTAGAACGCGCATATTTGTTTGGTGTCGACATGTTTGAAGGTCCAATGAGATCCTCTGTGGGTGTATTTTAGATGATGATGATACACAATGCTTAGATGGAGTTGCAGTGCTGATAATGGTTCAGCTGAGCAAAGCCACAGTTGGAAAAGTTCAGCTGCCATATATTGAAACAATGGAGAAAAAGAAATCCAGATAAGAAGAATCCATGTTGGGAATCCGTAAAGCCGTATCATGACGCTGACACCTACTCTGTGACCTGAGCTCAGTCTGAGCAGAAACCCAGTCAAAATAAAAGAAGAAATAATCTAACAATCAGATAACAATTGATAATCCAAGATTAAATCGATACAGTCAAAATTGTTCAGTTCCACAGAAAAAAAGAACAGTAAGACTAAAAATACAAATTATGCCGGAAAGCAGCAGGAGTCAGACACACCAGCGTTAACTCAACCAGAAGCTGATATTGTCAAACACCACATACAGAATCATCTTCACTGTATCTTGCAGCGGTTCAGCTAATCTTATTTCAGCCCTAAGGTTACCTGTTTTGATGAGTGAATCGTGTCCTGTTGATTCAATATCAGGGCTTAGGGTAAATGCAAAAAGTGAATCCCCTCCTGCAAACTCTTTGCAATCGACTAGCAGTGCCTTGTCTTTCATCATCTTGTCTGCGGTTTCCACCATTTGAAAATATTCTCTGACGCAGTGACCATTAGCAAAATCAGGCTGCAGAGGCTTAGTGAGTATCTGCTCTCTATCCAGGTAAAGAGCCTTAAATTAATGTTATGTTTAAAGTTAAAGGGTTTGTGTGTAAAGTTTCCACTGAAGGCCGTGTTGTCAACAAATCCCAAAACCTTGTTGATTGGGGATTTTGTATTGCCGGTCATCAGCGCCTCAGCATAGCCCAGTCTGACTCCAGGGTTCACTTGAACCCTTTTCACAAACAATGATGCTGGTTATATGCTGACCTTAAATTCATCACCATGGCTCATCAGACAAAAGACATCCTTATTTCATATCAGCTTTATTTTTACATCAACCTGATTAATTAATAATTTCTCTTAAAATAACAGATCTGCATGGATATGACACAATGAATCAACCCTGCGGATTCTGGCTGAGTAAGCATCCCTTTTTCTAAATCCCTAATTTAGTCCATCCAGAGCAATAGGTTCATGTTGACTAGGTGTGTCGTTATAGATCAGCACTGCTGAAAATTGTGTCTTCAGGGTCTCATCTCTGTAATTTAGCACACCTTTAATAAACGCTTGATATGGGGAACAGTTACTGCTCTGACTGATCAATCTATCCCCGACGGTGATGTCCACCTGACTGAACAGAGAAGCAATTGGGTAGTGAGCTTCACCCCCGCGCCTCGTAGGTGCGACGACGACGCTGATGAAGACCTCGGCGTGTTTCAGCTATGCAGGCGGAGGTTCAAGGCTAGAACACCTCCATCGGCACAGGCGAGCATCTCAGTCCAGAACCAGTTCGACCCTCTCCGCGTCACCAGTTTGCCTTCAACTCCGGGTGATTTAATCGTGGTAGGTGATTCGATTGTACGAAACCTCAACATCACATGCCCTAATCGAAAATCTTTTGTTTCTTGTTTTCCCGGTGCTCGAGTCCGAGATGTGATGAGACTTGTGCCGACCAACTACGAGAAGCACAAGAGGGCAGTTGGATCCATTATTTTACACGCCGGCGTAAACGACATAAGGCACCGACAGTCGGAGGTTCTCAAGGCTGATTTCGCAGCACTAGTTAAAGACACGAAGGAGAGGACCCCATCGGCAAAAATCTTCATCTCGGGTCCACTACCTCTCGTCAGACGATCAAATGAATACTACAGTCGTCTGCTGGGTTTAAACAACTGGCTGAAAGGCTTCTGCGAGACTCAAGACATTGGGTTCATCGACAATTGGGACCACTTTTGGGAAAGGCCGCGTTTCTTCAATCGGGATGGCCTGCATCCGAATAGATTCAGTGCCCGGGTCCTCTCCGAAAACATCACTAAGGTAATTTGTCTATCTTGACTGTCTATTTCTACTTTAAACCCCTTCCGTAATGCTACTGCTTTGCTAGGACATAATGGCTTAATAAAGTCTTCCGTAAAAGTGCACAACATTAATAATCTAATAACCAATCTTAATGCACGTAAAAAATCTAGGCAGTGCGGCATAAACACCAATAATTTATTTGCAATTACAACTTTAGATGAACAATGCATTAAAACTATAAAAACAGATTGTAGATTACATAAAAAATACACAGAGAGCGGCGCTAACAAAAATAACTTTTATCAACGATCTTATTAGTGATAGAAAAATTGATTTTATTGCACTAAGTGAAACGTGGCTTAACTCAGACGGCGCGGCTGTTTTAATCGAATCTGCGCCTACGGATTACAGTTTTACTCGTGCAGACCACCAGGGAAAGAAGGGCGGCGGCTTGGCAAACATTTACTCGAGCCGATTAAAATGTAAAGATGTTAGTTTTACTAAATTTAAGTCCTTTGAGTATCTCGCCGTTGTTATTCATGGAGATTCTCATGTTCTAATTTTATCTGTGTATACAGTAGACCTCCTAAATTTAACGTGTCTTTCTTTGAGGAATTCTCAGACTTAATGTCAATTTTAATTACAAACTATGACACACTATTAATAGTCGGCGACTTTAACTTTCATATCGACAATCAGTGTGACCAAAAAGTAAAGGAATTCATGAACCTCCTGGGCTCTTTTGATTTGAGAAGCTCGTTAATTAACCTACACATAAAGCAGGTCATACGTTAGACTTAGTGATTACTAAAGGACTTAAAGTTTATATTAAGCAGATCATTGATATTGGTCTATCAGACCACTTTCTACTACTTTTTAATATAGAAATAATGTTAGAAAACACCCATGAGAAGCATATTGTTAAAAAACGCTTCTGTGACTCAGCAGCAGCTTTAAAACTTACAAACATTCTAAGCAATCAGTCCGTTTATAGTGCCAACTATAATAGTGAGGATAAGGTAAATAGTAAGGTGGAAAGATTTAATACTAAAGTGAGAGCTGCTGTTGACAGAGTTGAACCTGAACAGACAGTGAAAAAATCTTCTAGCATTGTTATACCATGGAAGACCCAAAGAGTGTCTGATTTAAAAAGAACATGTCGTAGAGCTGAGCGTAAATGGAGGAAAACTAAACTAACTATCCATTATGAGATATTGAACGTTAAAATAACAGAATACAATAACGCGGTCCGTCTTGAGAGGCCCTGCTATTTCTCTAAGATTATAAATAACAATGCTAGTAATCCCAGAGTCTTATTTTCTACAATTGATCGTCTGTTAAACCAGGTAACTCAAAGGAATGCCTCCTAAGTACTTCCAGTAAAACCTGTGAGGCTTTTGCTGTATTTTTCAATCAAAAAATTAATGATATTAGAAATAACATAGTATATCTCCCCAACACTGCGGATCCTCCTAAGCCCCAGTACTCCGTTATAAACAAATTAAATGCTTTCACCAGGACAGATTTACCTGATTTACATAGAATAATTTATCAACTGAGACCCTCCACCTGCGTCCTTGACCCAATACCAACAAGTTTATTCAAAGAAGTCTCAGGCATGCTAATTGACAATATTCTTGATATATTAAACTCGTCATTAGATACGGGGGTCTTCCCTGACTGTCTTAAGACTGCTGTAGTTAAACCCCTGCTTAAGAAACATAATCTTGACCCCTCTGCTTTTGAAAATTTTAGACCCATCTCTAACCTGCCTTTCTTAAGCAAAGTTCTGGAGAAAGCAGTCATTATGCAGTTAAATGACCACCTCAATAAACCTGCTATTCTTGATAAATTTCAGTTGGGTTTTAGAACAAATCACAGCACAGAAACTGCACTCGTTAAAGTAGTAAATGACTTGCGGGTAAATGCAGACAGAGGCCATTTATCTGTTCTCATCCTCTTAGATCTGAGTGCTGCATTTGACACCATTGATCATAATATTCTTAGAAATCGCCTTAGTCAATGGGTGGGCCTCTCTGGCAGGGTCTTAAATTGGTTTGAATCCTACCTGACAGGGAGAAAATTTTTTGTTAGTTGTGGTAATCACATCTCAAAGACACATGATATCCAATATGGTGTTCCACAAGGCTCTATCCTGGTCCGCAGCTCTTCTCAATCTATCAATCAATCAATCAATCAACATTTATTTATATAGCACGTTTTC
>JANRMT010028174.1:17048796-17061694 GCA_026402145.1 Polypterus bichir lapradei
CTGTTAAAGTAAAATCTAAGAAAAGTGAAAGGTATGTAGAAACGTACGCCTTTATAGACCTCGGCAGTACTGTAACAATTTGCACTGAGAAGCTCCAGAGACAATTATGACTTCAAGGGAGAAGAACACAAGTATTTCTCAAAACTATGAGTAATTATGATGATGATTCAAAAATGCTAACCCAATGTTCTGTCTTATCAGATTTACAAGTCTGTGGTCTCAATGAAGTTGACTATATTGATTTGCCAAAGGTCTTTACACAGGTCTCCATTCCAGGGAACAGAGAAAGTATTCCACTTCAAGAAGATATCGATAAGTGGACATATCTTAAAGAGGTACGTCTGTCTCATATTGACTCTGAAGTTGATCTTTTAAAAGGAATCAACAACCCAGAAATCTTCAAGCAGTCACGAATCATACCTAGCCAAGGAGGTGGACCTCACGCCATGAAGACTATACTTGGATGGGTGGTTGGTGGACCATACAAAGAGAAAGATGACCTCGCAAAACAAAGTGGTAAGACACCTAAACATTCAATCAATCGTGTCTCAATAACAGAAATTGAAGATATGCTGCTGCAACAGTATAACACAGATTTCCAGAGCGCAACTGTGAAGAAAAGGAGGAAATGTCACAGGAAGACATCAAGTTCATGCACATAGCTTCAGAATCTGCAAGACTGGTAGGTGGCCATTATTGTTTAAATTTGCTTCTAAAGGATGAAACACTTAAAATGCCGAATAACCGCTGCATTGCTGAACAGCGTGCTGTTGGACTTAAAAGAAAATTGAGCAAAAATTCAGGTTTCCACGAAGACTATAAAGCCTTCATGAAAGACATTATAGACAATGGTTATGCTGTTAAGATTCCTAAAGAAAGCCTGAATTGCAGTGAAAACAGAGTGTGGTACATCCCACATCACGGTGTGTATCATCCAAAGAAAAATAAGATTCGAGTAGTCTTTGACTGCAATGCCACCTACCAGGGGATTTCACTTAATGAACAATTACTTAAAGGCCCTGACCTAACTAACACCCTCATTGGCGTCCTTACAAGATTCAGAAAGGAGCCAGTAGCCTTAATGGCAGACATTAAGTCAATGTTCTACCAAGTTAAGATACCAGACAAAGACACAGATCTTTTGCGTTTTTTAAGGTGGCCTGAAGGTAATGTAAGTAAAGACTTAGAAGAATTTAAAATGACAGTACATCTTTTTGGTGCTACTTCTTCCCCCAGTTGTGCTTCTTATGCTTTGCGTAGAACAGCCGAAGACGCCAGAAATACATTTTCTGAGGAAGCTGTTCACACCGTTCTCAACAATTTCTACGTAGACGACTGTTTAAGGTCAGTGACAACAGAAGAACAAGCAATAAAGCTGGCAAAGGACCTCCAAGCTCTATGCCTCAAAGGGGGATTCCATTTGACTAAGTGGGTGAGTAACAACAGAGCAGTTTTATTGTCCATACCTGAAGAAGACAGAGCTCACGAACAAAAGAACTTAGATTTAAGCCACAGTCTCCTTCCCACAGAGCGTGCCCTGGGCATCCAGTGGTGTACAGAAACTGACAGTTTCAAATTTCAGATTAAGTTGCAAAACAAGCCCACTACAAGGCGTGGTATTCTGTCTGTTGTTAGCTCAGTTTATGATCCACTTGGTTTTCTAGCACCTGCGTTACTGCCAGCAAAGCTTATTCTGAGAGACTTATGTAAGGAGAAATTTGGATGGGATGAAGAAGTAGAAGTCAAACACATTCAGAAATGGAAAAAATGGATGGATGATTTGCAGTTACTCACAGACTATAAAGTGAACAGATGCTAGTGAAGATGGATATGGCACTGTTACTTACCTTGTTTTAACAAATGAAGAGGGCAAAAGGTACTGTTCATTCCTGATGGGCAAGTCGAGAGTTACACCATTGAAACGGGTCACAATTCCAAGAATGGAGCTGACGGCAGCCATTGTGGCAGTTAAAATGGACAAGATGCTTAAAAGTGAACTTCAAATGCCCTTACAAGAATCTACATTTTGGACTGACAGCACCACGGTGCTAAAATACATTTCAAATGAAAGCACTCGATTCAAGACCTTTGTTGCAAACAGAATCTCCGTGATCAGAGATCATTCACAACCTTCACAGTGGAGGTATGTCACATCTGTCCTTAACCCGGCTGATCAAGCTTCTAGAGGACTAAGCATAGAAAAGTTTCTCAAGAACACCACATGGTCACATGGTCCAAGTTTCTTATTGAAGTCAGAACGTGAGTGGCCAAAAAGACCAGATCAACTGAACGATTCACTCTTTGAAGATGATCCAGAAGTTAAAATTTGTGCAGTTAACATGGCAAGAGTAGAGGAGGCGACCGAACCCATCAACAAATTAATCACTTACTTTTCAGATTGGCCAAGCTTGAAGATAGCAGTGGCTTGGTTTCTCAAGTTTAAAGACATACTGTTACACTTAAGAAATGAAAGAAAAACATTTCAACTAGAAGCCAATCAGACTAAAGGTAATCTAAAGGAACAAAAATCACTCATCACAAAGCACATGAAAAAGTATCAACGGACCTTAAAACCAAGTCCAATTTCTCTAGATGACTTAGTTAAAGCTGAAACTGAGCTTATCCGTCTAAGTCTACAGCAAGAATTTCCAGAAGAATTAAAAGCTCTAAAGAAAAAGACTTGTTTTAAAAAAAACAGTAAAATCTATAAACTCGACCCGATCATACAAGATGGAATATTAAGAGTTGGAGGAAGACTCTGCAAAGCTGCAATGCCTGAAGAAGCTAAACATCCTGCAATTCTACACAAGCATTCACATGTTGCTTCTCTCATATTGCAGCACATTCATCAACGAATTGGACATTGTGGGCGCAACTATGTGCTCGCACAATTACACCAGAAATACTGGATACCTCAAGCAAATTCAGCTATCAGAAAAATAATTTCAAAGTGCACAACATGCAGAAGATACAATGCGAAAGCAGGTGAGCAAAAAATGGCAGATTTGCCAGAAGATCGCCTAGCATCAAACCAACCACCGTTCACTAATGTTGGAGTTGACTATTTTGGCCCCTTCCTAGTCAAAAGAGGAAGAAGTTTAGTCAAGAGGTACGGAGTAATCTTCACATGTCTAACAACCAGAGCTGCGCACATAGAAATCACACATAGCTTAGACACTGATTCTTGTATCCAAGCCATACTCCGATTTACAGATAGAAGAGGACAAGTTAAAATCATGCGCTCAGACAATGGAACAAACTTCGTTGGAGCAGAAAGAGAGCTACGAGAAGCTATTAAAAAATTGGAAGACAAAAAAATCAGTGACGCTATGATGCAAGAACAAATCAAATGGATTTTTAATCCACCATCAGCCTCTCATCAAGGTGGAGTGTGGGAAAGACAAATCAGAAGCATAAGAAAGATTTTAAATTCAACACTAAATCAACAAACACTCGATGATGAAAACCTCCCTACAATGATGTGTAGAGTGGAATCAATACTCAATAACAGACCCCTTACGAAGACATCAGATGATCCAAATGATCTGGAACCACTCACACCCAATCACTTGTTACTATTGAAGACAAAACCTGAAATACCACCTAAACTCGTTTCAGAAAATGAACCATACCCAAGAAGACACTGGAAACAAATTTAATACATGGTTGATTTGTTTTGGAAAAGATGGACAAAAGAGTATTTGCCAATACTTCAAAAACGTCAAAAATGGCTTACACCAAGAAGAAATTTTGAACCAGGTAACGTTGTTCTAATTGTAGATAAAGCTACACCTCGCAATTCCTGGGTAATGGGTCGAGTCATCAAGACGATGCCAGGTGCAGTCAGAAGAGTTTGTGTGCAGACCAAAACCAGCACACTGGACAGACCCGTAAATAAACTGTGCCTGCTTCAAGAAACAGCCTGATTTGAAACAGCAATGTTTGAAATATGAAATTTTTAAAATATTTGTTTGCAGTGTTATAGCTAACGATTTGAAAAGAATAGTTAATAATATAATTGGCTCATATTGAAGTAAAGTATAGTAATTGTCTCCACTCCCGCATAGTCAATTAGGGGCCGGAAATGTAAGAGCCAAACTTAGAAAGTTAAAGTTTTGAGTTAGACTCATATTGATGTTTGCTTAATTTGAATAAAATATAAATTCCTTTCATAGTCATAACTTATGGTATAGTCTTTTCCCCCTATAAGTTAGCAAGAGATAGAACCTTCTTACTATAACTGAATAACAGTGTGATAATAAGCCTTTTTTTGTTTGGAACAAGTCCCAGTAAAGAAGGACTTGAAAGACCCATTTAAGCTTAGAAATGGGATACGCATACAGTTTTCTGACCGTTTTGAAATGGTTCAGAAATATTAAGTAAATAGTAATGATTTGAGATGTAACAAGATTAAGCTTAGAATTGAACTTTTCTTAACATTAATTTCTCTCCTTTTTTTGCTATTTTAATTTCCTATTTTTCTGTATAAACTGTTTTACTTTAAAACTTAACTAAATTCTAAAAAAAACGAAGATACTTTGTCTGTGGAATCATTTCTACGCGTCAGGCTTTTGTTGAATCCCATTTTTTTGAGTTGAAGCTGCAGAACTTTGATAATTTTGGGAAAAACGCAGCTACACACTGAAAGATGCTGAGAAATTAATTCCCGCTTTTGTTTTAAGTCGACTAGGCCCAAAAAAGACATAAATCATTTGCAACAAGTGCAGAATGCAGCTGCTAGAATCCTAACTAGGATAAGAAAATCCGAGCACATTTCTCCAGTTTAGATGTCACTACACTGGTTACCTGTGTCATTCAGGATTGACTTTAAAATTCTGCTTATGGTTTATAAAGCCTTAAATAATCTCGCTCCATCTTATATATCAGAATGTCTGACACCTTATATTCCAAATCGTAACCTCAGATCATCAAATGAGTGTCTCCTTAGAATTCCAAGAACAAAACTTAAAAGAAGTGGTGAGGCGGGCGGCCTTCTGCTGCTATGCACCTAAAATCTGGAATAGCCTGCCAATAGGAATTCGCCAGGCTGATACAGTAGAGCAATTTAAAACACATTACTTTAACATGGCCTTCTCATAACTTTAACTTAATCCTGATACTCTGTATGTTCAATTTATCATAATAACTATTCATGGTGGCTCTAAAATCCGTACTGACCCCTAGTCTCTTTTCTGTTTCTTTTTCCGGTTTCTTTGTTGTGGTGCACCACCACCACCTACTCAAAGCATCATGATGCTCAAACAATGGTGGATGGATTAAAAGGCAGAATTCTACGTGACCATCATCATCAAGTCCTTCCGTGAGAACCCTAAATCCAAAGAGGACTGTTTCATTTATGTTAGGTAGAATGCCCAGAGGGGACTGGGCCGGCGGTCTCATGGTCTGGAATCCCTGCAGATTTTATTTTTTTCTCCAGCTGTCTGGAGTTTTTTTTTTTTTTTTTCTGTCCACCATGGCCATCGGACCTTACTCTTATTCTATGTTAATTAATGTTGTCTTATTTTATTTTCTTACTGTGTCTTTTATTTTTCTATTCTTCATTATGTAAAGCACTTTGAGCTACATTTTTTGTATGAAAATGTGCTATATAAATAAATGTTGTTGTTGTTTACAAGGGCAACACGTGCATCTGCGGTAATATTTGCTCCATCATTTCTGATTATTCTACAGCTCAGGTAGAGGAGAGTGTTGTTGAGCTCCAGGTATCGATCATTTTCTGACAATAGAAAATTCAAGTGTTGCACTTTCTGAAAAAGCTGTAAGAGGCAGGACTTCAACATAGTTGTAACTTTTATCAATGTTGGTTTGTGTTGGTGCAAGCCGAAATACATCCAGTTCAGATTTTTGACATTCATCTGACCCACAGTGTACTAAACCCATGTTTAGAATGTATCACCTGAATTTCCCTTGTGTTTTATCTTGGTAGAGTAATATATTTTGTTCTACTTTCCCCTGTTGCATTATTAATATGTAGCCTTTGTCAGAATGCCTAATCTCACAGACTTACCACTGTTTATAAGGTATTATAGTATATAACTTCTCCCCACCTTCCCTACTACATGTATAACCTCAGGCAATTGGGTGTAGTAAAAAGACAAGCAGGATTTAAAATAAATAATGTATTATTGATAATATTCATAAATAATAACAAAATGCAAAGTACATTTGAATATTGGCAACCATACAACCTGATTAAATGGTGATGTGTAGTTCAGGCGGCACACAGACTTGTTTGTTACTTAAAAATGTCTCTAGTTCATTTATGGTCAGCTTTCAGCCAAATGTTTGTTTCAATATGGCTGCTGAGCTGTGCTCTCCATTGTGTTGTCTTCTTCATCAGATGTTAGTAAGAGACAGATGCTTCTTCATCATCAGAGGTTAGTAAGAGAGAGTTTGAGGTTAAGCAAGTAAATTTATAGATGTTCTGTCCAGCCCCTAGAGCCAATAGGGCGTTGTAGTACTTAAAGGTCTCTGAGACAAACCAATTGCAACAGCCATACCTCAGACCAATGGGGAAATAGAACATCTTAGCACCTGCCACCCCCAAACCATATGTTAACGTAAAGCTTGGCAGTTATGAAACCTGGTTTTGTGTGGGGGTTGAGGGAGAGACTTCAGAGAAACATTAGCCAAACTCGTTTAAGGCACATCCCTCCCCCCGAACTCTGTCGTAAAATTCAAAGAGACCCATTCCTGGTGGGGGGTAAATATGGATGCTTTTCACTACTGTAACACTAAATTAAATTGCTTTGCCTAAATTACAAATAAAGACATACAAAATATTTATCAAGTTATATGCAAAATCTTACATCACAACACCTTGGCTGAGGTTCTTCTCTTTGCTGACTTTCTTTTTATTTTGGCAGAGTGTTGACCGTCTTTCCTGGGTGGTATAGATGGCCCCAGCAGTGCTAGATGTGGTGTGTCTTTTTCTTTTAATACCTCTCTTTATAACAATCATACCTTGACCTTCTTGTTGTTGTGTTGTAACTTTATTCATTACTGCACCAGCCATGTGACTCTTAACATTATTGGCAATGCTTTTCACTGCAGAGTTGACATGAGGTTTAGTGATTTCTAGCCCTCGCCTAAACAGAGGTACTGCTTTTCTGAACAGAGCTTTAAAAATACCACCAATACCACCACCATACTGGACAGGGAGACCATGAAACACCAGTAGACCATTGCCAGCTTGTGTCTTGTAATAATGTGAGCAAGTATGTGGGTCTCTATTGTTTTTTGTTACAGCCATGTTTAAAAATTGATAGATCTTGCTGGATGAAAATGAAACTTGGCTATTACCTTATCGTACTGGAATGGAACTGGTTTATCCTGGTCTGTCTTTATTTCATTTCTTGTAGTATTGAATCTTTGCACGCCGAGGGTATTTAGTGAGGCTTTTCAAAAAATATGGAGAAATTTGAACCGTCTTCACCATTTGTGTTTATATGATATCAGTTTACACTAACATTGTGAAAAAAACAGTCAGACGAGTGAGGTGACTTGTTAGACGGTGTCTTTGGATCAAATCCCAGAATGTAAGCCAGTTCCCCCTTCACATGAAGCAAAATGTTTTCATCACCAATGAGGCAAACAGTTCTACTGATAGGATTATATTTAAGTGTTGATTTAGGCGATGTTGGGTTGTTATGACATGATTCATTTCCAACAATAATGCTTCTATATTCTTAAAATTTTCTCAATAGTCTTTGTTTATGGTGTTTGTCCAATTTGTTGATCTTGTTTCCTCATTCATTAGCAAAAATTATGCTTCCTGGGTGATAGAATTGAATGTTTCTGGGTTGATCAGTTCCACCAATGCCACTTCCCAGTCTCTTTACAGTTCTATTGTCTTGGCTAACTGAACGATGAATGATGCAGCTGTGTTGTTAGGAAAAGTCCTGGCTGATGAATTACTTGGCAGTGTTACGTATAACCCATTGCTAACTTTGAACATTTTGTTGCTTTCTTAACTCCTTTTGTCTTTAACTTCTGAAGACTTGACCCAAATGTTAAATTTCTTGTCCCATCCAAGCCATTTTACCAATACATGTTTGACTCTACCACCCCCATGGGTGGCTAGAATTTTCTAGATGCAGTACATTTTGTTAGTATCAGGGTTTATTTTTTTTTAACTGTACTGCATAAAATGCCATTTGAATTTCATCACCTGCATAATATAAGTTTATATACAGGCTTGAGTTGTTTAAAGCAGCCCACAATAATAAATATTTCATCTATAAATGTCTGCTCATGGCCTTTGTCGATTACACCTTTTCATTTAGATTATCTGACATGATCACCCATTCTCAAAGTGCATGCAGTTGGTTTTCTTTGCTCTGCCTTTCCAAACACTCAGAGCATTTTCTGGAGTCACATCTATGGGTCTTGTTTTAATCGTGGTGTGAAAATTGTGATTGTAACTCTGCAGAAAGTCTGACAGGACGTCTATCCACCTAAAACTATTTACATATGCTAAATATTTCCACATTTTGGACTTTGAAGTCCTCTTAAATTGCTCTACCACACTTGCCTTTACATCACTTACATCATTCATGACAAAATGTAAAATATTGTTCTGTTTTAATATTTTTTGCATCAAAGTGTTATGAATTTCTCTGCCTTCGTCTGTCGGTAGATTCTTAAGAACTCTACCTTGTCTAACCATCAAACTAAACTCTGATAAACTTCTTTCCCTGTCTGGGCCTTTAATTGCACAGCCCAAGCATATTTAGAGAGCACATTGATACACGTGAGGATACATTTATATCCATCCTTGCATTTTGACTTATAAGGCTTCTCTACCAAATCCACTTGCCACTGGTCATCGACTGTTGAAACAATTGTTCTGTTTCTCTTGAACCTCAGCCCTGCTGGTTTGTGCCCACTGTTGTTCTATCGTCCACTCATCCATTCCAACACACTTTTTCACTTGACATTTTCCCCACGACTTGATACATTTCTCAAGAGGCTGTTAATACCACTAAACCCCCCAGTCTCCTCGGTAGTGTAGCAGATTATCTCTAAAGTTCTCTCGCACATGCTGTGTCTGGGTCTGTCACTCAGGCTCTCTGTACTGTCTGTGTATGCACTGTGGTCACCATGGACTAGGATGCCTGATCCACCCATAGGTGACTATCTGGCTTTCTTAGAGGCTCGGTTTTAAGGCTGTCCTCATCCACTCCCCTTTCAGGACTATAGTCAACATGGCCTCCATTTCTCAGACTACAGCTAAGATGGCCGCTCCTTTGACACTACAGACAAGATAGCTGCCCTTCCATTTGGATAACAATTATTTCTAGAGCACATTTTCATATAAATGATGTAGCTCAAATTGCTTTACAGGATGAAGAAAGAGAAAGAAGACAAAATACAGAAATAAAATTAGGCAATACTAATTAACATAGAATAAAAATAAGGTTCGATGGGCATGGAGGTCAGGAGCCCACTCTAGGCATTCTACCTAACATAAATTACCTCAATCGGTCCTCATGGTTTTCAGGCTTCACATGGAAGAATTTGATGATGATGGTCATGTGGACCTCTGGCCTTCAAACCATCAATGTAAGGGCTGCATGGTGCCCTGATCAGGTGGTGGTGGTGCAGATCGCCAGCTCAAAAAACCGGAAAAGAACAGAAGAGAAAGTAGATGTCTGCTTCCTATCAAACCCCCCACACATCAGGTACAGAATAGATGGCTGAACTTCGACTAACTCAGGTAATGCTTGGAGAGAATTACTTCCACCAGATATTCTATGCTGACTGGCTAGGACACATGTTGAACTGTTTTGATGGATTTTGGTGCCACTTTATAGTACAGGTGTTTCCTGCCTTGTGCCCTGTGCTGCTGAGTTAATAGTAGTAACCAGAAGTAGGCACTGCCCTTGTGAATCCTGACTTGAATGAAGAGGCTTTGTGATCTTATGATGTCAGCCAAATGGATTCTTTGCTCTTCACATCGCATTTTGAGGCGGCTCGCTATCCTTAAAAGGGCTGCATTCTGTTGTCACACTACTTGGAATTCATGAGCCACGTTGGCAGGCCTGCTGTTACTCTTGGGTCCCCTGCAGTGGGCTCTGATGTTGCAGACTGGCATGATGGAATTCCAGCTCATACTGTGGGCCTTATGTTATTCTAGTACTTATATATATTCCAGTTATTTTGCACCCTTTCTTTCTCCAACCTGCCTGCCACATTTCCCTTCTGTGTGTTTTATTGCTCAGCAGACAGGGGTTGCCATTAACAGAGGTTGTGTTTTATTTTAATGCCTCAGGTGGCTCAGTATTCACATGAAGTCTATGGTGACATAAACTCCATCTGACTTTCACTGAATGAATTCTCCTGCTGTTCACAACGAGCTTGATTGGCTTGTGTGAAGGCCTCACTGTTCAGATGTGCCCATCACAGACATTCCTTTAGTTGAATTTTTACATTTCCTTTTATTTTGGTGCCTTCTGTCTCTTTAAGACTCAGGTGGGCTCCTCCTATCTGGCTGCCACATTAAAGTGAAAGAGAAAAATAAAATCATTTGAGCACCTAAATCTAAGTGCCTGCTGTTTGATGGCTTTACCTTCATGCTCCTGCTTGTCTTTTATAAACCTGAGAGCACAAATGGATTTCAAGAGCTCTAAGAAATAAGAAATGACTGACTTGACAAAATTGAAAATGATATCAGATAAGCAAGGAAGGAGCTGAAATTTCAATTTGCCTTACAGTGAAAAGAGCAGATAAACTGAAGGACGTGACGTGTCACTGAAATACAAAACCAGATGACTGACAACAGACAGCAAGACATGAGAATCACAAACAGTCCAAATAGTCGCCTCGGTGGGCTTAACACAAATCAGCCTTGGGAGCACCAGTAAGAGAGCTGACTGAACAGGAGGACGTAGGACACTGCTAAGGCGTCACTTTGATGAATACAAAGCATGTTTTCCACACACACACACACACACACACACACACACTGAGGGTGCTTCTGTGGTCAGCAGGGTCACCAAAGTGCCTCGTTCGGTCTGTTGTCAGATTTAAATGTGGAAATTTAAGATAAGAAATTCACATTTAGCATTTCATCATGGCTCAGACTGCAGCACTGATGTGGTCCTCTGTGTGTCTGTGGTGTCCCTGCTCACTGCCATCTTCAGCAGACCACCACTGATAGAACTGGTGAAGTGTCACAGTGATATTAAAAGTAAGAGGGGTGCATTTAACCGTTTATTCTAAATCTGTGAAAGTGTGTAATCCTCCATGTTACAGAATGTCGCTTTGTTTAAACCCCACCTTTTACTACAGATGAGGAGGGTCTTTCAGGTTAATCTTCTTTAAATGCTAATCTCTTTTGTTGACTTGTCAG
This sequence comes from Polypterus bichir lapradei, assembly GCA_026402145.1. Classification (NCBI taxonomy): domain Eukaryota; kingdom Metazoa; phylum Chordata; class Cladistia; order Polypteriformes; family Polypteridae; genus Polypterus; species Polypterus bichir. The sequence goes on from JANRMT010028174.1 coordinate 17,060,171, forward strand.
TCATGTCTCTTGTGTTCTTTGTGATGATATGATAATAAGCAGAGCTGACAGGGAGAACTCGCTGATCTGGTTTTTTAAGAATTCCTTTCTCTTTCATTTTTGCTGTCTCCGTCTTTTATTTTTCAGTTCTCTGATTCGTACTTCACAACTTTTCAGCTTTTTACTTTTTCTTTTCTCCAGTGTCATTAATGTTACTGACTTGTGGCCAGTGGAGTTACTAGGGTGGGGTGAACAAATTGGCATTTAGGGAAGCCAGCTAAAAGTTCAAATAAGTGAAAGCTTTCTTACTTTTTTATGAATGTTTATTGGGTGGGCACTGCCAATAGATACACTCCCCTGTAGCTTATGATCATGTTTTTCTGTCCTCTGTCTTTTAACTTTTCTAAATCTGTGTTTCTACTATTTTAATGACAGCTAATTAGTGATATTAATCAGACCCTGGAGCTCACAATGTTTTTAGAACACTCTAGACGAGAACAGGCCACTCAGCCCAACAAGCTCACCAGTCCAGTCCTCTTAATTCCTCCAAAATAACATCAAGTCGAGTTTTGAAAGTCCCTAAAGTCTTACTGTCTACCACACTACTTGGTAGCTTATTCCAAGTTTCTATCATTCTCTGTGTAAAGAAAAACGTCCTAAAGTTTATGTGAAATTTCCCCTTAACAAGTGTCCAACTGCGTCCCCGTGTTCTTGATGAACTCATTTTAAAATAACAGTCGCGATCCACTGGACTAATTCCCTTCATCATTTTAAACACATCGCCATTTTCTATGCCTAGCACCCCTTGAAATTGTTAGATTTCTCTTTGCCCTCCCTACACATGTAGTATCACATTTGAAGATGAAGAAGTCAAATCTCTCATTTTTGAACCACACAATAAGCCACATACAGTGCTGCGGATGAACAATTTAAACACAAAAAGAAGCTTTTAACTCAGAGCAGAAACATTTAAATAATAATTGAGATTTAAAAATCTTAATAATCTTGTAAATGTGTCCCCCATTAAGCTTAGACACTTGATTGATGATTTAGTGGTTAGGGTACCCTGTGAAGTATCAAGGGCACTGAGGAAATGACACACAATCCACAATTGAGGAGTTGGGGGTATTGAAGACCCTCAGGAAGTAATGAGTGCCAGTGCTGCTAACCAATGAAACAGAGTCGATAAGTTTTGTCCCCTGATAACACTTGCACTGCAGTTCAAAAACAGATGTGTTGCACTTTTAAAATTGCCAGGACCACCAGCAGGTGAGATGGGGTGAGTGTAAGCAGTCAATTCAGTCCCACTTGACATTTGTAAAACATTTGTAAACCTGTTCCACTGATCCTCAACTGTCTTTATACTTTGACTGGGATAAGCTTTTACCTTCCTTAGACTTTACTGCATTTTCTCAAAATTAAATATGCTAGTGTTAATATGCCATGAACTGCCCCGAGGTGTGGGAATCGGCCTTCATGTCACCTGCTCGTGAGCTCCACTCAGTGTCATTCAGTCTTATTTGATTTCTCAAACTTATTTCTAAA
>JANRMT010028174.1:17062094-17091879 GCA_026402145.1 Polypterus bichir lapradei
ACTCAGTGTCATTCAGTCTTATTTGATTTCTCAAACTTATTTCTAAATACCCCATTTGTTTTTCATACACTGTGACATTCAGGCAGTCACTTTCTAATCTTTGTCTGAAGGAATGGTAGGGGGGTGGCTGGAACTGGGGTTTCTAATTTAAGTGGTGGGCAGACCTCCTAGGGGGTGAGTAACAGGGGTGAAGTTAAAGAGGGGCAGAAGTGTGGGGTTAAGTATGTTAGGAGTGAGGAGACTAAAGGTGACAAGTGAAGTGGAAAGGTACATAAAGTAGTTGAGATAGGAAAGCTATAGGACTGTGATTCGTGTTTAAGGTTCTAGAGGTGAACTTCATAACCCAAAATAATGGAACTAACAATAGGGGTCCATTTTACAAAACTGAATCTGAGAAATAAAACTGACGAAACCCCAACAGCTGTAAGTCCACCTGTTCTTAATTACATGAGTCACTACAATACATTAAATTAGATTAGATTAGATACACTTTACACAGGGGGAAATTGAAATTAATGATTTACATTTTATTAAAATGTTGAGTCTTTCCTAATTTATTCTGATAACGTAGTTTTGAATAAACAGAATTCTATTTTATATGAACATCTCCAGTCATCAGAATTCTTCACCCACTGTGACTCCTCACCTGCTCATCTGGAGCTCCTGTTTATGACATGTCCTTCTGTCTCATGGTGGGGGGATTTGTACTTGTCAGGAGATAAACAAAAACTCAAATAAACTTCTAATGGTGAGCAAACCTTTTATTTCGTTCATCATGTTCTGTCTCTTTAAGACTCAGGTGTGTTCCTTTTGGATGGCTGCCATGTTAAAGTGAAAGAGAAAACAAAGATGGCTGAGCAGAGCGATCTCAGGGTTTGAGCTGTGAAGGTCTGACTTTACTACAACTGCATGTGTTTTATAAACCTACTGATGGAACATGGACAGTCACACAAAGATCTCCGTGTTGATTAATTCTGAAAAATAAAATCTGTGATGGAGGAAAACTGAGGAACAAAGTGAAAGCAGGTAAGTGAAAAGTGAATCTGATTTTGTAATGTTAACTGAACTGAGATTAGTGAGCTGATAATGAAACAACAGAAAACACACAAAAGAAGATGAAAAGCTGTCGATATGTTAGAGCAGAGGCCAGCAAATGGGAACCACACAGAGATAAGACACTCCTACTCAGCTTGTAAGCCTTATTAGCCTCAAAGAGATGTCACTGCACTGCGGTGCTTCTCCGTATTCACAAGGGGGAGCTGTCTGGAAGTGAGGGGTCAGCAGCTGCTTGACGTGTCTGTTCATGGGATAAGCATACAATCACACAGCTTCAGATAGTCATGTGCCATGTGTTGACCTTGTTCTGTTTCAGATAGCATGAGATGAACAGACAGGTAAGAGCTGCAGATTTGACACTGAACTGTGGTTTAGACTGCAGCCCAGAGGGGCTCACTTAGATGTGTGTGGAGTTGACGTGTCCAGTGTCACTGAATATACTGTGTATATACTGTATATATTTTATATACTGAATATACTGCGGTGCACCAGAAGGACACGCATATCTGCTGGACAGACAGACTGACATCAGTGAGATGAACGTCTCAGTCTGCAGTGCGTTGGCTCCACACAGTGGCAGTTCACAGAACACTTTTGTGAGGAGAAAGGTGAAGTGGATTCCTTTTTTCCCACCAGTCGTTATAAACTGAACAAAGATTTCTGTAGTTAAATGTTTTTTTCAGCTGAGACTTTTAGCCAAGTTAAAGGCCTTACTTTACGTTAGTGATTTTGAAAAACCTGTGTTTTTATAACATCACATTTGGACTATCGCACCTCTCTGTATGAAGGTGTTGATTGGCATCATTATGATGCCTACAACTTGTCCAGAATGCTGCTACTTGCCTGTTGAGTACATCATATCAGTACTGATCTCGCTGCATTGGCATCTGGTTCACTACAAAATTAATTTTAAAATCTTATTTTTAAATGTTTCAATAGAATGGCCTCCTCTTACGTATCAGAATTCCTTCACATTTATGCATTGACAAGAGCACCGCTACTAGCCCGATAGTCTTAGTGGTGCCAAGGTCGAGGCTGAAGAAAAGGGGCTTTTGTGGTGGTCTCTTTAGAATAGTTTACCTTATTATATCAGGTCTGCCCTGGCATCAGTTACTTTTAGGGCATCATTAAAGGCTTATTTCTTTTTGCTGACCTTTTAACCTGTAAGAGGTTAAATGTTATGCTTGTATGTGTTGGTTTGAGTACATTCATGATTATGAGTGTTTATGTGGGTATCCTGAGTGTATCTTCATGTACAGTTTGTTATGATGGTAGTTTTGTTATGTGTATATATAATTTAATTGTTCCTTTAGCTTATCTGTACACCCCTTTATTTCAGTGTAGGCTGTTTTAAATGTGCTTTACAAATAAAGTTTGACTGGACTTTTTTTATGCAGACCCCAAATGAGGACATGACTGATGTGATTACTGTCACAGTTTTTAAGAAATTCCCTTCTCTTTCAGATCTATTAACTCTTTGTCACATTTGCTGTTTTTTTGATGTTTGCTCACATTTGCTCACTGTGATTATCTTTGTCATCTGGTTTCTGTTACAATGTAAAGTCTTTAATTACAATCACTTAGAATAAAGACTTAGGAGTACCATCCTGGTAACCCCATATAATTGAATGGCAATTAAAATAAAAAACATAAAATAATTAAGGAGAGGTCTTTGCAGACAATAGTTCAGGACGGAAATGCCAAAGATGGTGGAGATTCCAGATTTCAGAAGAGGTGAATCCAGTTGGACAGACACCAGAAGTGATGTCCGAGGTGGTATAGCCGTCAATCATCTGGGGCCTCATGCATAACACCTTGCGTAGAATTCACACTAAAACATGGAGTACAGACAAAAACAGAAATATTTGTATGCAAAAAAAAATCTAGATGCATAAATCTGTGCATTCGCCAACTTCAACGTTCTTCCGCCCCATAAATCCCGGTCAGCGTGAAAAGTAATGCGCCTTCTGCCACTCCCTAACTCCTTCCAGAATTGCGTCTCTTTGAATATGCAAATTAATATAAATAGCCCATAAGCTCAGAGTTCTGTGAAAAGGCAATGGCAAAAGCACGGGGGAAAATAATATGTTTTTCTTTGCCTCCATTTGGTTTTCGCTGAAATTCTTCTACTTGTTGGTTTAAACAGTAGTATAAACAACAAAAGGAAGTTGATCAAGTGACATAGAGTGTCAGAGAAACTCGAAAGCTGAAGTTCACAAACTCGCAGAGTACCCGAAATAAAAAAGAAGTCACGTATCAAAGTCACTGTGAAAAGGAGAGTTATAGCCCACCGTCTGAGTGTCATATGAAGGCTTATTAAGGTACAGAGAAAAGAAAAATAAATAGGCAGACAGTAGGAAAAAAGTTTGAAATGTCAACTTTAATCTCTGTAGTACTAGGGTGTTGTACTGTGTCATTTTGCTTGACTTTTCATAACTTTAATCTCAAAATTTCCACTTTAATCACGTAGTTTATTTTGTCATTAAAGTAGAACATCATAAACTTCATCTTTAAATCGTTTAATTTACTAGTTTCTCAAATCCCATCGTAACTAAAGTAGCACATTAAATGCTTTGTTTTGTATTTGATCTTCTATGTGCTCTATGTGTGTGAATCACTACGTGCTTCTTAAATGGCTTTCTCTTCCTCTGACAGGACACTGAATCCATTACATTCGTGATATTACAGCTCTCTGAATAATTAAAATACTGAGACGTATACTTGATATCATTTTCATGATAATGGGAATTAAAGCATGTATTAAACATAGGAACACGGTGGCACAGTGATTGTTCCTGTACCCCTTGCAAGATGCTTGCTGTGCTGTGCGCGACCTTCGATGAAATACTTTATTATAGCAGTACTGTCTCTTTCAAATGTACTAACCCCCAATTCCTGTCCTTCCTTTTCTTTCTCCAAATACCCAATCGCCACACAATCAGCTCTGTAACAGACGTTAAGCCATCTGCAAGCTGAGAATGCCGATTTCTTCAAAACTTTTAAGGAACATTGAAATATCTTTGAAGTAAATTTAATTATTTTATCCATCTATCCAATGGGACGCCAGCTCCTTGGTAGCACTGCAACACCATGTCCTCACATGTTTAACTTCATTTAAAAAATCTATATTTTTAATAATTAAAGTTTTATCTGTATAATATAATAAACATATTTTACTGCACTTCATCTTAAAAATAACATCATTATCATATGTAAATATGCGCTTTATAAAGTGGTTCAGGTTGTACAATATTATAACTTATAACTTATAAGTCCAAACAGTTCTACATGGAGCACTTGATTGACTGATTGAGTGCGTTTAGAGTTCTTGGGATGAAACTGTTTCTGAACCGCGAGGTCCGTACAGGAAAGGCTCTGAAGTGTTTGCTATAAGAGAGCAGTTCAATAGGTAGCATAGCTGAGGCAGTGTGTGCTTGATGCTGTATCCCGATAATTCTCTTTCCGATCAGCTGCTGTAGAGCTGTGATTCCACACTCAGATCCAGTGATATAAATACTCAGAGTGGTACAGTGAGAGTAATATGGAAAAAGATGATCCGCTGTGGCAACACCTAATGGGGGCAGCTGAAAGAAGAAGAGGAAGAAGGTGCAGTGAGAGTAACAACACTAAAGCAGCTATGGTATTTAGAATAGTTTGGTCATTCCATATACCATTATATTGTTACAGGTTAATTACAATCAGATGCTTTAAACTAATAAACTATATACCATTAATTCCAGTGTATTTATAAAGCCACATCAGAGGGGACTGGGTGGTCTAATGGTCTGGAATCCCTGCAGATTTTATTTTTTTTCTCCAGCCGTCTGGAGTTTTTTTTTTTGTTTTTTCTGTTCGCCCTGGCCATCGGACCTTACTTATTCTATGTTAATTAATGTTGACTTATTTTGTTTTCTTATTGTCTTTTATTTTTCTATTCTTCATTTTGTAAAGCACTTTGAGCTACTGTTTGTATGAAAATGTGCTATATAAATAAATGTTGTTGTTGTTGTTGTTGTCAGGGATATGGATCTTAAAAAGAAAGGGAAACCACACAGGAACAGTAGCACTTCTTTGACATTGAGTACCGCCAGTCTGCAAAATCGAGCGGAGAACTTGCGTACGCCAAGCATTTAGGTACCGTGAAATGGAAGTGTGGAAACGGGCTTATGCAACATTTCTGTGTGTACGCACCATTTATACATGAGGCCCCAGGAGAGGACTGGTCTGTGGGTCTGTGCCATGCTTCTGCTAGGTTTCTGGTTACCCTCTTGGTCATGATCCCCTGCTGCTGGCTTCCAGACCTCAACTGGTATGACACAATAATATACTTGGAGGCATCAGGACTTTGTCTTTCCTTGAGTGTTCTCTGTGCTGCCAGTGTGGACATCACAAATGGAAGTAGTGAACTGGGACAGACATTAATGGAGAGCAGAGAGTAGAGGAGAGGCCGACGGCAGCATCTACAGGTTTAGCTTAACAGTCTGTGACCAGATGAATGCCCACCCAACCCTACTGTCTGTGTTATCTTGTAGGTTGGCCCTGTTTTTACTTGTAGCCCTCCAAACTGTTCTTGCTTTATTTAATGCTTCATCATACCACCTGCTTTATCCACTTTTAATTTACAACACTGTGAGCTCAGGGTCGCTGAACTTAAGGAGGAGATGGCCAGCCTGCAAGTGGTAAGGAACTGGCAGATCGTACCCTGGCATCCTTTAGGGAGATGGTGTGGATCCCCAAAGTGATGCATGGGTCACAGTCAAATGTAAGGGCAAAGTAAGAGTCCCAAAAAAGAGAGAAATTGTGATAGTGGGGGACTCAGTATTGCTTTCTGAGTACACAGGTGGGAGACCACTTTGGAAAGGTGCAAGTAAATGTAAAGAATTACATACAAGAAGAAAAAATATTAGATTTGAATACACAGGGGGATGTTTGATGTTTGAAAGTACTCCTTATGAGAAGGACTTGGGAGTTGAAATGGACTCATCACTAGACAGTGGACAGAAGCGACCAAGAAGGCGAACAGAATGTCAGGTCCTCTGCTGTGATGTTCAGACAGCCAAGGAAAAACACGAGGCCTAAACAGTTAGTTTCACTTGGGAATGTTCACTGAGACTAGGATTGTCTCTTCTTTGTACCAAACTACATAGTCTGGTCTTGATCCACTGTCATTATCTCAGGTAGGCCTACACTGACACTAACCCAGTGTGTCTAAGTTGATGGCCATCAGTCCATCACTGTCAAAGGACAACTCTCAACCCTACCAAGGCTGAGAAAGCCACATTCCCTTGGGGTGCGTTGTGTGCAGTGGTGTTGGTGAGCTCTTGTGCTGTGTTCATTGATTGACTTTTTGGATTTGTTGACCTCTGTGCCCTGTTTTTGACATTTCTTTAAATATTTTGTATTGGGAATTGTTGATTTTGTGAAGGTAACGTCTTCTGGACCTTTTGTGCTCTTTGAAGCTTTTTGTCACACAGAGCAATTTTGATTAATACATCTTTTATTTTGAAAAGATTCTTTATCTGTCCTTTGTGTTTTGACAACAGTTGGCAACAGTTGACAGATCCTTCTCTTTGTAGAACTTTTGGCATCAGTTATTGGGATTTTGTTAAGAAGTACTCCCCGAGTCACAACAAAACCCAACTGACACCTCATACATTAATACAAAACTTTTATTAAAAAGTAATGAATAAATATAAATGATATGTTATGGAATATGTTTGTGTTGTATTGTTTTTGTTAATTATGAAAGATTATTTGTCTTTTATGTATATTTTATCTGTCATTTGGCTAATTATGCACTGAGTTTGTAAATGTCAGTATATTTTCAATGTGTTTTGTGGGTGATCCCCCCAAGGGGTGGGACACCTGCCAATCACAGCTGGTAACTGCCCTCCGCTCAATGATTTCAGAGTGTTGCAGCCTAGGAGTCCCAAGCACTAAAGACTTTTAAATGCACTTCCAATAGTGCCCAATAGGGAGAGAACACCATTAAAAACCCTAGCAGCTCAGACAAGATGGCCATGTTCAATTCTCACACAAGGAGTGAAACAAACAGGGGCACATGAGAGCAAGCTGGTAATAAATGTCTAGCATAGCAGAAGGATGACAGCTTGGCCGGTGTAGCTGGTCAGCTACTCTACTGAGAGGGAGACCTGAGTGGTGATGGTAACTTTTACCCCATTGCTAGCAGACTGGTGATCAAGAACATATAAGTAGTTTTACACAATTAGCATCTTAAGTTGTTCATCAATTTAAATCCAGCTCAGCATGATGTGGGTCACCAGCTCCATAGTAACTACTGAGGTCCTCACCTCTAAGTCATCTGGGCAGGTGGACAGGCCGCTGTCTAACAGCAAGAGTCTCCACCTCTGGAGTGTAGTGCTGTGCTGCTCTTCTAATCTGTTACTTAAAAAGAGATTCCCCATTTGTTTGTCCACAATTGTCCTGTAAGTGAAAGGAGAAACCCAGCTGAAGGAGAAGGAATTCAGTGCTCCAATGTACAGGTCCATCTCAGGAGAGCTTCAGGGGCAGCTCAATGGAGTCTGATGATTTTGATCAAATGGCCAGCTTGACTTTCTTTAAAGCCTGTGAGCAAACACTGGACATTAATTGGCATTAGCAACCACTTTATAAATGCCATTATAAATGCTTTAGTACTGATCACAAAGCATATTTATAATGTCTTTGATAACTGCATTTATGATGCTTTATTAATGATCAATTAACTAATAATTAATATTTTTCAAAGAATCAGTACTAAAGCATTTATAATGGCATTTATAAAGTGGTTGCTAATGCCAATTAATGTGGAAGCGATGCTTTCTAAATGATGAACAAAGTATTTAGTCATGCTTAACTAATGCTTCATAGTGTGCAGTTATTATAAAGTGTTACCTGCTGTTTATGCCAACGAGAGGTGTTGTTGTCAGTGACTTTAATGCCCGTCACAGTCAGTTGTATACACAGTGTGTACACTTTGAGAAAACTCTCATCTAATATGCTAAGAAATCCTATACGTTTTACTTGTAAGTAAACAGACATGAAGGGCAGCACTGTGTGTCCAGGGGATGGCGCCATCTTGTCTGCTTCATGAGAGCATCTGAGGATGTCAGAATTATTTCTTACTGTCTGGAAAAACCAAACTTTGATTCTTTTGCAGTCATGAAGGCCAAGAAGGGAAGGAGCTGCGTTTTGTTCTTTCTATTCCACATGACACACGTCGCCTGGACACGTATGTGTTTGTATGATTTGTTTCTCTTATTTTATACCACTTTTTTTTCAATTTAAACAGAATTTATTTTTGTTTGTTAGAGGGTTTTATTGTAATTTTTGTTTTATCTTTCTGTTTAACTCTATTCCTAACCCAAACTATGTGTAGTATAGATGTGTGATCTCACAATAAGAAAAAAGAAAGGAGCTGCAAAAAGAGAGAGAGGGAAAAAACAGGAAATGGAGAAATTGGAGACCGAGGGGTTCAATAAAAGTTGCTTTAAAATTAAATGGACTGGTGATTGACCCACATCACGACATATTAACGACAAGTGATGAATTGTACATTTGTATAATCATATTGGATTGAACAACATTGAATTGACATTCAATGAATCTGGAACAGAAACTCAACAGAAATCACCATGACTTACAGTCATATGAAAAAGTCTGGGAACCCCTCTTAATTCTTTGGATTTTTGTTTATCATTGGCTGAGCTTTTAAAGTAGCAACTTCCTTTCAATATATGACATGCCTTATGGAAGCAGTAGGATTTCAGCAGTGACATTAAGTTTATTGGATTAACAGAAAATATGTAATACTAGGCTGACCCACCTTTTAAGGTGACCGACTTTTAAGCTGACCACTTCTTAAGGCAATTCAATATGTAGATCAATTTGATATTTTATACAAACTCATTAATTTGGTTATATTGCATTTGAGCGGTATTACTTTAATACTCGTAGTTTCTGTTATTTTTGTAATGAAATGTAAACTTTTTTCTTTGAGGTCGCCCTTTTGAACCGCCCTGATATTTACTACGTGGTGAGGCATTTGTACTCCATCAACATTAATTATTTCCAGAGACATAATTTTGTCTATTTTTCCAGCGCATCGCGCACAAAAGCAAGGGAACGATGGGAGCACCAGAACTCTGCTCGCATCATGTCGCTTCGTACCGCAAGCTGCAAGTAGTAAGTCTGTGATAAGCGGAATACCGCTACGCTTTCCACTAACGGGACGGAAGGACAATCCCGACCGCTTTTCTATAGTAAGAAAGAAGAAGAAGACATTGCACAGTCTGGAGTAGAAAATCATCTTTTACCTGGAAAAACGAAACTACAAATCCCATTGTGCATTGCAAAATGGACGGGGCGTGTGTGAAACTCCGCGCCTGCGTAGCACTCACGGGACGGAAGGACAACCAACCGCTTTTATATAGAAGGATGCATCATAACAAAATATAACAGGTGCATAAATTTGGGCACCCCAACAGAGATATGACATCAATACTTAGCTGAGCCTCCTTTTGCGCCTTTGAGCCTCTAGACGCTGTCCTCCTATAGCCTCTGATGAGTGTCTGGATTCTGGATGGAGGTATTGTTGACCATTCTTCCATACAAAATCTCTCCAGTTCAGTTCAATTTGATGGCTGCTGAGCATGGACAGCCTGCTTCAAATCATCCCATAGATTTTCGATTATCTTCAAGTCAGGGGACTGTGACGGCCATTCCAGAACATTGTACTTCTCCCTCTACAAGAACGCAAGTGTAGATTTCGAACTGCGTTTTGGGTCATTATCTTGTTGGAATATCCAACCCCTGCATAAGTAACTTCAACTTTGTGACTGATGCTTGAACATTATCTTGAAGAATTTGGGTTGAGTTCATTGGACCCTCGACTTTAACAAGGGCCCCAGTCCCTGAACTAGCCACACAGCTCCACAGCATGATGGAACCTCCACCAAATTTGACAGTAGGTAGCAGGTGTTTTTCTTGGAATGCGGTGTTCTTCTTCCGCCATGCAAAGCGCTTTTTGTTATGACCAAATAACTCAATTTTTGTCTCATCAGACCAAAGCACTATTACAAAATGAATCTGGCTTATCTAAATGAGCATTTGCATCCAACAAGCGACTCTGTTTGTGTCGTGAGTGCAGAAAGGGCTTCTTTCTCATCACCCTGCCATACAGATGCTCTTTGTGCAAATTGTGCTGAATTGTAGAACGATGTACAGATACACCATCTGCAGCAAGATGTTCTTGCAGGTCTTTGGAGGTGATCTGTGGGTTGTCTGTAACCATCCTCACTATCCTGCTCATATGCCGCTCCTGTATTTTTCTTGGCCTGTCAGACCTGTGTTGATTTAACAGCAACTGTGCCTGTGGCCTTCCATTTCTGGATTCCATTCTTTACAGTTGAAACTGACAGTTTAAACCTCTGAGATGGCTTTTTGTAGCCTTACTCTAAACCAGGAGACTCAACAATCTTTGTTTTCAGATCTTTGGAGAGTTGCTTTCAGGATTCCATGCTGTCTGTCACTCTTCAGAGGAGAGTCAAAGGGAATAAAGCACAACTTGTGATTGACCACCTTAAATACCTTTTACCGCTCATGATTGGACACTCCTGTCTGTCTATGAAGTTCAAGGCTTAATGAGCTCATCCAACCAATTTGGTGTTGTAAGTAATCAGCATTGAGCAGTGACAGGCATTCAAATCAGCACAATTACAAAGGGACCCACATTTTAGCACAGCCAGTTTTTCACATTTGATTTAATTTCATACAACTAAATACTGCGTCACTAAAAATCTTTGTTTGGAAAACACCCCAGTGCTCTGATGTTCCTAGGAAATGAAAGACATACCACTGGTATCTTTTTTCTTGAAAGGAGAGTCAATTATTATGCAGGCTGAGAGGGGTTCCTAATCTTTTTCATATGACTGTACACTCAACTAATGTCACCGGACTGCTCAACATCAGTGCAGAAAAGGAGTAAGAGCAAAAAAAGCAAATCAAAGTGCAGATAACAACCAGAAGTGCTACAGATGTTGGCTAACGACACAGCAAGCTAATGAGTGTGGAGCAAAGACAGCAAAATGTCTGTATTGCAAAAAAAATGGACATTATCTATATGTGTATAGAAAGAAAGGAAATGACCAGAAAACAGAAATGAAAAAAGGTAGATAAGCAACTAAAGAGAAAAATCCATAAGAGCAGTTTATGAACCAAGTACCAAACAGATGATTCAGTGGAGTTTGACTACTCCATTGATCCTGGGACAGATATTCACACAAAGTCACTATAGATGACAAAGTTGCACCTGTCGCTCAGGGATTTAGACGTGTCCCATAACAAATGAGTGAGGCTGAAAGTCAAGAATTAGGTGAGATGATTGTGGAAGGAATTATCAAAGAAGTTAACAAAGGTGCAGGGTGATTATCTAGTCAACTATTGACTTCAAATAAAAAATACTTTAGAGGTGAGACTGTGTGTGGAACTGAGAGAAATCAATAAAGCAGTCGTTTGTGAAAGGCTTCCAATTCCTACTATAGATAGCATTCTACAAACCATACAAAGCACAAATGTGTTTGTGAAATTAGAGACCAAGAAAGATTTTGGCAGGTTGATTTAGTAGAAGAGTCAAGAAGTCTTACAACATTCGTTACTCACTGTGGGTGCTATTGGTTTTGTAAGGTCCCATTTGGATTATCTAGTGTACCTGAAGCCATAGACTCCATATAAAATTGCCTTATAGGTGTAATATGAGATAGATAGACAGATAGATGGAACTCTATCTGTCTACAGGGCGCAATTTGGCTTTTTACAGAAGCACTTTAAATAAATAAATACATAAATAGATAAATAAAATATAAACAAATAGTAATACACATACACTTTGGTCTTAACACACACTGGAATTACCATAAAACAAGAAAATTCAAATGAAAGAAAAGTCCCAGTGAGGCATCATACAGATGTGTTACTGTTGGTATAAAGGAGCCCCCATTGTGTTTCTTGACTCACTTCTGCTGAATAATGTGTTGGCTGAAAGTCCTCAGTGTTGGTGTGTCACAGAGAGGAAGTGCAACTTTGTTCATAATGGCATTGAGTTTGGTTTAAATTCTCAGATTTCCTATGACCTCCAATGGGTCCAGAGTGTGTCCCATAACTGAGCCTGCCCTTTTAATTAGTCTGTTGCTTCAGTGGTCATCTCTTGAAGTTATGTTACCAGCCCAGTACACCACAGCATAGAAAGTCACACTGTCCACGACAGTTATGGAAGATATGGAGGATGTCACTATCCATATTGAAGGAATACAGTCTCTTAACACAAGAATTACCAGAGCCTACGAAAAAACTCCACCTTAAATCGCTTCTTAAAATCGTTTACAGCTTTCCACCAGCGTCTTTTGTCATCTAAATGTGCTGATAAAAATCAGGCAGCAAGCAGCTGGCTATTCCATCCCTTCACCGACTTAGAACGTGCACAAACTTCTCTCAGCTCATGCCTTGATTGATTATCTGGGAGTGAAGTGGAGTTTTAGAGTAGAAATAATAGATCATTATTTGGAACACACGCATTTCATGTCTGTTCCGTTTCTACAGTAATCTGTGTAAACACATTGTTAAAACAGAAACTTTTTTATATTCAAGTAGTAGATGACAAAATGTAGGCATAAACTATATAATGTATGAAGCCTGAAGTCCAAATATCAAAGAAATATTTTCACAAAAGGTACAAATATAAAACACCTGTTTGTCTGTCTCTCTATTACGCAGTGCTCTGTCTGTCTGTGTGTTATGGATCTTAAAAGTAACAGTTATAAGAACACTTGTTCATGTTAATTGCAGTCTCAGTTGTTAAAAAAATATTTTAAAAGGAGCATCCCACATGAAAATATAACGATCTCATTAACTGACAGTGCATACCAATTTATAAATTTTATGTCCGTTTGAGGCTAAAAAGAAAAAAAAAGAACACTTTTTCCTCACTTGGTAATCAAACTTTGGTCTTTGAGGCACAACAAGCCACGAAAGCTGTTGTATTATTCTTGAACCTTTTGTGAAAGTGTTTATTTGAAGTTTGGACTTTAGGCTTCACACATTCTATAGTTCATGCCTACATTTTGTAACATTTATTACTAAAATATGAAAAAGTTTCTGTTTCAACAATGTGTTTACACAGATTACTGTAGAAATGGAACAACACATGAAATGCATGTGTTCCAAAAACGATCTATTATTTCCAGTCTAAAACTCCACTTCACTCCCAGATAATCAATCAAGGCATGAGCTGGGAGAAGTTCGTGCATGTTCTGCGACGGTGGGGGATGGAATAGCTGGCTGCTTGCTGCTCTTAATCTGCACATTAACAGGACAAAAGATGCTGGCGGAGAGGTGAGGACGGATTTAAGAAGCGATTTAAGGTGGGACTGATCTACGAGTTTTTTTGTAGGCTCTGGTAATTCTAGTGTTAAGGGAAAAGCTCTTCCCTTTTTCTCTAATTCTTCTGTGTTCTGAGACCAGTCTACACTGTCATTGATGTGGACCACCAAGTACTTGTAGAAGTGGACCACCTCTACATCCACACCTTGAATAGTGACTGAACACAGAGACACTTTGTTTCAGCAAAAGTCAATTACCAGTTCCTTTGTTCTGCTGATGTTCAGATGAAGACAATTCTCTTTGCACCAAGAAACAAACTTTTGCATCTGACTGTTTTCCTGTGTCTCATCCCCCTTATCAATACACCCATAATTTCATAATCATTGGAGAAATTCTGCAAGTGACCTGACCTGCTGTTATTTCTAATCAGAGGTGTTCAAAGTGAAAAGTAAATCAGACAGGCCTGCTTCTTGTGGTGCTCCAGTGTTGCCCACACAGTCCTTGAGTATCAGAAACTGCAGTCTGTCTGACAGATAGCCCATCATCAGGACACCATAAGGTCATCCACCTGCATATCTCTGAGTTGAGCCCTTAACACTAGAATCCCTGAATGCTACAAAAACTACTTCAGATATTACATCCGGAGACAATTCACTCAGATTTCCTTTTTTATTTAAGGTACAGGAGACACTTGCCTTTTCTGCCACATTTACCTTAATGGAGAGTCCTGTGCCAAGCTTCCTTTAACACTAGAATACCTGAAGCCTATGAAAAAATTTGTAATCCCATCCTACCTTAAATCCCTTCGCACCTCTCCATCAGCGTGTTTTGTGTTGTAAATGTGTTGATAAGCACAAGTAGCAAGCAGCCTGCTGTCCCATGAACCCTCTTGACAGAGCTCAACTCTCCCAGCTCAGGGCTCTTTATCTTTGTGTGAGGTTCCTAGGGATGTAGAGGGTAAATAATCCAGTATATCTTTATTTGGAATACATGCATTTCATGTGTGTTTCATATCTACAAAGATCTGGGTAAGTGTGGGATGTAAGGAAATGTGAGGCAACAAATATTGAACACTTACCTGAAACAGAAACCTTTTCCATGTTAAACTAATAATGACGTGAAGTGTATAATGTGTGAAGACTTTAGTCGAAATATCAAATAAACGTGCGCTTTTATTCAAGAATATATCCAAAGTAAAAAAAAAAGATTTGATTTATGTGTGGTTGTCAATAAGATAAAAACCCAAACTTAAATGTCAATCGACAAGGAACTTACACGTAATCTTGAATGGTGTAGAGGTAAGAACTGCTGCCTTGTAACCCAACAGCCCTGGGTTTTAGACTGGGCTCTCTGTGTTTTGAGTGGTGAGCTGCTATTATTATTATTATTATTATTATTTCAACAATATAATAAAAAACATACATTTGATTTCAGCCTGTAGCACCTAGTGTAAATTTTAGCTACTTATAAAAGTTAGTGCTTTTATTTATTATTCAGTTTTATTCTCTCAGTGATGATCACATGGTATAACAAACATGCCTCTCCATCTGAGTTGATAGATAGATAGATAGATAGATACTTTATTAATCCCAAGGGGAAATTCACAGGTGTTTATCTCCATTCTTTTCACAAGAGCAGCACTGTGGCTGATGCCTGCTCAGAACTATTTGTTGTACTGGCAATCAAAGATACGATGTCCTATGACCGCTATCAGACTGGACAAAGGCCAAATCATAACAGTACGCTCAGTATTCCTCAATACAGAAGCAATTTGTCATGCTGCTGTTTAGATCTGGCAGTGCCATGATGACAATGTATTCGCTCAAAAAGAATTCTGTCTGCATTTTCAGTATCATGCACCATAATGTGGAGTACAGGGAAGATTAAAAAAAAATGTTCAAATGACAACTCATGTTCAAATGGCATACCATTTTCAAATTGTGACGTTTTCATGCATGGATGTGGGGCAGATACAGATTTGATGTTAAGTGGTTACTGGAATATAAAATAAACACTTTTGCAAAGGTATAATGAAACAAGTGCACTTTTATTCAAGAATGAAACTGAATAACAAAAAATTCAAGTGACAACAAGATACCAAACTGACATGATTCACTATAGTTTGTGTGTCTGCTTATGCCCCTTCAGCGATATCTTTTACAGGTAGCAAAACTTTACACCGGCTGTTACAGACTTCTTGTGAAGTGAGATTTTGCATATAACTTGATAAATATTTTGCATGTCTTTATTTGTAACTTAGGCAAAGCACATTTGATATTAGTGTTACATTAGTGAGAAGCATTCATGTTTACCCTCCCCCACCCCCCCTTAGGAATGGGTCTCTTTGAATTTTAAGAAAGAGTTGGGGAGGGGGGAGTTAGAGGGGGAGTGCCTTAAACCAGTTTGACAAGCGTTTCTCTGCTAAAGTATTTCAACCCCCGCAAGAAAGCCAGGCTGCCTAACTGCTAAGCTTTACCTCAACAAATGGTTTTGGGGGCAGGTGTGAAGATGTTTTATTTCCCCATTGGTCTGAAGTATGGCTGTTTGGAATTGGCTTGTATCAAAAGCTTTTAAGTACCATGACATCCTATTGGCTCTGGGGGTTGAACAGAACATCTATAAATTTAGTTGCTTAGCCTCACACTCTCTCTCTTACTAACATCTGATGAAGGAGCATCTCTTGCCAAACTGATGAACTGAAAGGACAACACAATGGAGAGCACAGCTCGGCAGCCATATTAGAACAGGCATGCGGCCTGTTCTGAAGAAAGCTGACCACAAATGAACTAGAGACATTTTCAAGTAACTAATAAGTTTGTGTGCCGCCTGAAACTACACATCACTATTTAATCAGGTTGTATGGTTGCCAATATTCAAATGTACTTTTCATATTGTTATTATTTATGAATATTATCAATAATACAGTACATTATTTTATGTGTAACTTAACTCTTGCTTGTCTTTTACTACACCTAATTGCCTGAGGTTATAGATGTAGTAGGGAAGATGGGAAGTCGTTATATGATACAATACCTTATAAACAGTGGTAAGTCTGTGAGATTTGAGGCATTCTGACAAAGACTACATCTTAATAATACAAAAGGGGAAAGTAGAGCAATATATTACTCTACCAAGACAAAACAATTGGCGCAGTCCAGCAGGATTTTGGGGTAACCATGTTTTGCACCCTGTTTTCAAATACTGTTGATGTATATGTGTGTGTATGTATGTGAATTTTAGGGCACCCAGTGTACAAATGCGGTGGAAGTAAAACATTGTTTGGTTGCTGAATGGAATATAACCAGCAAAGTGTAGAGACTTTATGTGTGTCACGAGGACACCCGCATGTTTGTTAGAGCTGGTGGTAGTGAATCCCTAATTAAAGTGCTAGGGAGTGATGGGACATGCATGCGTCATTCATACGGCACTTATTCATTTAGAATCTTTGTGTATGTATGTGTATGTTTGCTTACAGGGGCAAAAGTAGGCCAACCAATAATGAATTTGGAAAATTGTATCAGAGTAGCATTGTAGACTCAGAAATGCCTAAATTCATATTAAAGTCAGCCGTCTTTCAGTGGTGTGGCAGAGGCATGCAGGCTAAAGCTAGGAAATGGAAACCTGTAGTGCAGGTAGAGAAAGCAGAAGCTGAGCTGAGCATGCCACAAAATGGAAGGGGCTGGAAGGATTAAAATCAGGAAAACAGAGATCAGGTTTAAAGAAGACAGTTGCTGTTATGAGAGGCTTACTATCTTGTATTATTGGTAACAAGGAAGATCAGTATGAAAAAGAAAATAGCAAAATGACTGAAAGATATGGAATGTTGTGTGAGAGTTTTGAAAGACGTAACAGTTGGTGTGAAAATTGTGAAGTGCTAGCATGTAGAACACCCACTTCTGTAAGTGGAAAGTAGTGAAAGCTGGGGAAACAAGGAGAGAAACCACCCGTGGTGAAAGTTAGTGCAGTAGTAACCGGATCGGACTGGAACCCTAAAACATGGATGGGTGACTTATCAGAGACAGATGAGTGCTCAGATAAAGAGTGGGAATGTGACTGTAAGGAAAAGAAGAGAGAAGAAAGGAAGGGAAAACAGCAAGGGTGTTTCATTTCATTATTCTCCACTGCACCACAATCTCTGTGGTGAGTTTAAATGGCAATTTTTGACTGAAGGGCATGAAATGGATAATGGCTTAAGGATACTGAGTAAAGAAAGTGTGGAATTAAAACAAAGAACAATGGAAATTAAGGGAATTCAACTGTTTGTGTGTGAAAGGTTTAACAGTGCTAGTGCAAGAATGACTGAGTTGGAAAGAAAGTGCACCAAAAAGCACACACACTTAGGTTCAGTAATTCGAAACCTGACTGACCAGTTGTTTAAAAAGACAGCCTATGAAACTCCCTGCAATAAAATGGAGAAAAGTGAGCTGGTCTTGAGTACAGAACAGAGGCCAGTGTTAGGAGAGATGCTGGATTTGGCACTTGGGGATTTTGGAGAGGTTTTAGCCCACACTTTAAGGTAGCAGTTACCATAAAATAAAAAAGGTCACACAGGCAATGAAAAAAATAGAAGGATAGCGCAGGAAGTCAGGAAAGAGAAAACAGTTATTTCTGTTTCAATTTTCTGGCCTTTTGCAATAGTGCAACTTCTATTGTAAGGTTTTATGGACTTTGGGTTGGTGCAGGTAATAAATAGTGAAGGCAATTAGCAGAGTAAAATCCATGCAGGAGATCGGGTTACCATTAGCACATTGGAGCAGAGTGGCAGTGTGGCCAAGCTGTTCCAATGAATGCCTGGCAGCAAAGTTTGAGTGTTGGCACCAGGTCGACAACCATGAAAATGAGATGGACTTTGTCACCATCCATTTTGCAGACCTGCCTACATAGCGGAATGAAAAAAGAAAGAGGAAAAGACAACAAGCAAAGACTAAAGACAAAGACATGAAGAAGAACTGAAGAGACAGCAAGAAAAAGACACTTACTGGGGTTTAAGTGAGTGACGAGTCCACAAGTCATGTAATAATAAGGCTAGTCAAAATAGTTATAGTTTAAAAGGAAAGGTTTGTTCATTACTGCAGCAAATTTATATTCCAAGGGGTGGAAACTGAACAAAACAGTTAGGAATGCCAAAATAAGGGGATTAATTTGGGTTCATAAAGTATACATTCTGGGTATTAATTAATTAATGGAATAATTAATATAATTAATACAATTGTTAAAGAAAGGTATACTAAGCAAATTGGTGAAGCAGGTGCAGCTGGTACACTTGCAAGTCATATGGGCTCCGATGTTTAGGTATAGTCTAATTGGGAAAATACGGCAGCCCTGCTGAGATTGTCGGCTGTAGTATAAGCAGGAGACCAGTGGGCCAATTCTGAACCGAGGTGTTTAACACAACGAGTATGTATATGGTGAGCAAACAACTCTGGGGTGGCCTACAGGGAGAATGATGAGGGTTGCATGGCTGTGATGTCTCATGGTAGTGATGCCAGCCTATACTGGTAAAGGCTGATGGCAGTCAAAGGTTGCACCATGAGTAGAAAAGCACAAGAGGCAACTAAGTCAACCCCAAATGTGCAAAGAGTGGCCACAAATGTTGGTTTATGAACAGTTTATGCAATGGCACATGTGCTCTCACTTGGGCAGAAGTGGTTGTACTGGCACCTGTGGTATGTTACCTTTCAAATTTTGAAGTTTATTGTACAGCTGCATATGCTTAAACAGATAGTTTGGGACAGGGGTCTAATTAGCAGTTAGGCACAAAATCATTATGGATTAAGAAAAGAATTCACACAATAGACTAAATTTCAGTGGGCTAGTTTAGTGGAAGGTGTGGACTTGTCTCATTTTGAACCACCAGATCTGATAACATATGAAGACTGCAGAAAGCTAAAGAAACAGTTGACGCAAGCCAGAGCAGATACAAGTGATTAGGACCAGATCCACGTTCTTCTGATCATCTTTGAAATAAAGAAGATATGTAATGGACAAATGGTCACGGACAACTTTTAACACTGGGAGAGCAAATACTGCAAATCAAAGCACAATTTATTCAACAGACTCTTTAAACAATTAACACTGTTTATAAAGACATTGTACAAAACATTTATCGTGGTGGAGTGTTGTGATGTAAGATTTTGCATATAACTTGATAAATATTTTGTATATCTTTATTTGTATTTTAGGCAAAGCAATGTAATATTAATGTTATATTAGTAAGAAGCATTCATGTTTAAGCCCCCGTTTACGATTGAGTCTCTTCAAGTTTTACAACAGAGTTGGGAGAAGTGTTTGACACAAA
The DNA here is from genome assembly GCA_026402145.1 of Polypterus bichir lapradei. Lineage (NCBI taxonomy): Eukaryota > Metazoa > Chordata > Cladistia > Polypteriformes > Polypteridae > Polypterus > Polypterus bichir. The sequence continues at coordinate 17,081,824 of JANRMT010028174.1, forward strand.
TGTTTCTCTGCTAGAGTCTCTCATTCCCCACAAAAAGCCAGGTTGCCTAACTGCCAAGCTTTACCTCAACAAATGGTTTTGTGGGGATGGCAGGTGTTAAGATGTTCTATTCCCCCATTGGTCTGAGATATGGCTGTTTGGAATTGGCTTGTAACAGAAGCCTTTAAGTATTATGATGCCCTATTGGCTCTAGGGGTTGGACAGAACATCTATAAATTTGCTCACTCCCTCACACACTCTCTCTCTTACTAACATCTGATGATGAAGAAGCATCTCTGTTACCAAATTGATGAACTGAAAGGACAACACAATAGAGAGCACAGCTCAGCAGCCATATTGAGACAGGCATGTGGCGAGCTGACTACAAATGATACCTTAACTAGAGACATTAAGTAACTACAAGTCTGTGTGCCGCCTGAACTACACATCACCATTTAATCAGGTTGTATGGTTGCCAATATTCAAATGTACTTTGCATATTGTTATTATTTATGAATATTATCAATAATATATTATTTTATATGTAACTTAACTCCTACTTGACTTTTACTATACCTAATTGCCTGAGGTTATACAGTAGATATAGAAGGAAAGGTGGGGATAAGTTACATACTATAATACCTTAAAAACACTAGTAAGTCTGTGAGATTTGAGGCGTTATGACAAAGGCTACTTATTAATAATACAAAAGGGGAAAATAGAGCAATATATTACTCTACCAAGACAAAACAGGACTGAAAGCAAAGGCTTCTTCTTTTTGGGCATATACACCATCACATCAGCACGGCGCTGCCAGATCTAAACACTAGTGTGGCAAATTGCTTGTGTACTGAAGTGACTTTAGCTGCAGGTGGAAGTCCCTGTGATAATAATACAATAAAGACATCATCAAGGTTTGGGGCAGCCACCCATATATTGTTTTTCCCGGCTGCAAAGATTTAAGTTTTTTAAGCACGATGTGAATAGAACAGAGCCCACAACAAAACTTATTACAATAGCCCAAGATGGAGGCTTTAAAGGTCCGTAGAGGAAATGATGTTATCAAAAGGGCCGGAACCAGAAGTGACGTCAGCAAAGGGGGCGGCTTCGGAAGTGATGTCTTCTGAGGAGCCAGAACCTTGCAGAGTTTTCCTGGAAAGGTCTGTTGGGAACTGAGAAAGACAGTCAGCACACTCCGCTGCCCCCTGGTCAGATGTTTTATTAAAATTACTCAGACCCTTTAGCAGCCTCCTACGCGCACATGTGTGACATCCCATTTTAGTCATGGTGCCAAGCAGAGTTGTGTTGCAGTGCAGCAGCCTATTAGCCAATGAAAGTGCTTTAAAGAAGCTGTCTGTTGTTATGGTTCTGCCTTTGTCCAGTCCGATAGCGGTCACAGTACATTGTATCTTTGATTGCTGGTAAAACAAATAGTTCTGAGCAGGAATCAGCAACAGCACCAACTGTGGTCATCACTGCTTCTGTGAAAAGAACGGAGATAAATAGGATCAACTCAGAGAGGGAGAGACAAGTTCGTTGTACCACAAGAACGTCATTGAGAGAATAAAAACTGAATAATAAAAAAGCAAGCACTAATTTTTACATGTAGCCAAAAATTACACCTGGTGTTACAGACTGAAATCAAATGTATGTTTTTCTTATATTATTATAATAATAATAATAATGATAGCAGCTCATTACTCAAAACGTGGAGTGCCCGGTCTCAAACCTGGGACCTTCAGGTTATAAGTCAGCGATTCTTACCTCTACACCATTCAAGAACATCTATAAGACCCTTGTTGACTGACTTTTGAGCTTAGGGTTTTAACTCATTTCCAGTAACATGTAACTCAAATGATTTATTTTTTCTTTGGTTATATTCTTGAATAAAAGCGCACGTGTTTATTTGATATTTGGACTAAAGTCATTATTAGTATGGAACATGGAAAAAGTTTCTGCTTTAGGTATGTGTTCAGCATTTCTCGCATTTATTTCCTGTCATCCTACACTTACCCAGATCTTTGTAGACACGGAACACACATGAAATGCATGTGTTCCAAATAACGATGTATTATTTACCCTCTACAACTCCAGGCAACTCACATACAGGTAAATAAAACTTAAACTGAGAGAGCTTTTTGCCCAAATTGAGCTGCATCGGTGATGGGAATGGGACAGCAGGCAGCTTGCTGTTTGTGCTGATTGGCTTGTTTACAAAACAAAAGATGGCGATGGAGATGTGCAAAGGGATTTAAGGTGGGCCGGGATTACAAGTTTTTTCATAAGCTTCAGGGATTCTAGTGTTAACAGGGATGGCTGGATGGTATTGAAGGTGCTGAAGAAATCAAAACACAGAATCATCACAAATCATCACAGTGCTGCTAGGTGAGAATAAGCCTTGTTGAGTAGATAGATAACATCCTCCAATCCAACTTTTGTCAGATAGGCAAACTGCAGTGGGTCCAGCTGGTCAACCACTGGAGGACTCATGTAGTCCAGGACCAGCCTCTCAGAGGCCTGTAGTCATTAGGTATATGGACGATGTTGTGGTTTTTGCAGAAAAAGAAAAGAACTGGAAAAGAGATTTAGAAAGGTGTCTAAAAGATTTAAAGAAAGAGGAAACCAAATAAATGGACAGAATGCATCTTTGGCCTACAACAGGTAGAAGTTCTAGTTCATTTGATCACATCTGAAGGAATTAAGCCCAGTTTTCAGAAACTAAAGACTGTGTATGAAGCACACAGACCACACAATGCACAGTAAGGCAACTCAGATCATTTCTGAGCACATGTGGATATCTTATGATGTTTATATCAAACTATGCAGACATTTCAAAGCCACTCAGATAACTCACAAGAAAAGGTATGGAATGGGAGACTAAAAAGTCTTTCAGAGACTTAAAGGTTGCTATAACAAGCAAACCATGTCTTTCCTATTTTCAACTTAATGCTCCAACAGTGGTAATAAGTGATGCAAGCCCAGTTCGACTTGAAGCCAATTTGTTACCATAGCAAAAAAATGGACAATTGACACTAAACAGCATATGCCAGTCGTTCATTAACTTCCACAGAAAGGCGTTCCTCCTAAATTGAATGTGCAGCTTTGGGCTGTATTGGGGGTTATAACATTATAGATGGATCACAAGCCATTAAATCTACATGCTCAATCCTGAGAAAGCTACACTGCTGCCATGACATAAACAACGTTTAGGATGGAAGATACAACCTCATGACTATAAAACAGAGCGTCTAATAGGCAAGTCATTTTTTTTTTTTTTTTTATTAATTTTATTGCAATCCATACAAAGCAATCAAGTTTTTACAAAAAGAAAAATTGAGTTAAGAACAGATCGATCCCCACCCTTGAGAGAGAGAGCAAGCCAAACGGCGTGAAAATTTTATGGCTTTTAAACATACCTAAATTAATAAATTCTCTGTGCTTCATGAACTTATTTTAAAATATTACTGATTAGATCCTGCCATGTTTTGAAAAAAGTCTGTACGGATCCTCTGACTGAGTATTTGATTTTTTCCAATTTCAAATAATATAACACATCGGTTTCCCACTGACTTAAAAGAGGAGAGTTTGGGTTCTTTCAGTTTATCAGAATAAGTCTGCGTGCCAAAAGTAGGCAAGTCAAATTTAGCGGATTGATTGTCCAGACTTTCATTGGCAAAGACTGAATCAGAAGAGTATGTTGAGGGTTATTTTCAGAAAGTTGTGACCGTACAAGTACTAGATACAGCAACTAAGACAGGCAATTGAAATGGACTAATGGCCAAATCCTATTCCTGTGAAGCTATCACCTTACTTAAGATATGCCACTGAACTTTCAACTTATGAGGGATTAGTTCTGCATGGAAGTAAAAAAGTATTTCCAACCTCTCTGGTGAGCAAAGATCTGAGAATTGCTCATGAAACACACCAAGAGGTACTTAGAACCAAACAGTATCTAAGAGGTAAATTTTACTGGCCTCACATGGATGTGATAAGAATAATTAGAAAATACACAGTGTGTGTTATGAACCAGCCTCATACTGAAGATCAGCCATTACAACCTCTCGAGTTACCCTGTGGACTAAGCTGGGAATGGATATAGTTGGACCAGTTCAAGATAAATATATATTAACTGTGATTGATTATTACACATTTTCCATAATGATTTCAGACATTTCATCACGTACAGTAACAGCTGAGCTAATGAACATTTTTGCTTATTCTGGATATCCTTTGGAAATTATTACAGAAAATGGCAGACAATTTGTAGACCAAGCTTTGGAAGCTTTTCTGAAAAGTGGAGGTATCAGACACATTCGAGTGTCACCATATTATCCAAAAAGCAATATATAAGCACAGATATTTTAAGAAAGCATTCCGAGCATGTAATAATAAAGGAAAGATGTGGAAGGAGGAGCTTCCAAAAATATTGATGCCATTTTGTTAGGCTCCTCATCCTGCTTCAGGGGAAACACCAGCATTCCTTATGTTTTCCAGAAAAATTAGAATAAACCTTCTAGGTACTGAACTAAAACAGAAGAAGAATACACTAGAGTTTAGGAGATATCATCAGAAATATAAAGAGTAAATAAAATATTATACACACTAAACAAACAGAGCAAAAGAACATTTGCATATTGCAAATATAGAGCTTGAATATTGCAGGTTGGATAATGGATGGATGGATGGATGGATGGATGGATGGATGGATGGATGGATGGAAATATAGAGCAGGGAAAGTTGGATTCAATATTCAGAAACATCAAATACTGTATGTCCTGCTTAGCAAAACCTCAGACAACTCAGTTGAATTGGTAAATGTTGATGATGGGTTGAGACTCAGTAGAAATGTCAAGTATCTAAGACATGCTCAATTATCCGCTGAACTTTGTTGTTGCTGGGACTGAAAATGGACAAACAGCAAAACAAACACAAAATACACCAGTTGAAATAGAAACCGCAAAGCAATGTGAACAAACATCATTGCTAGTGACTGTGTCTGATTCAGCTACAGAAGAAACTGTTAGAAAAACAACTACTAGAAATGGACAAGTCATTATGAAACCTTCTGGGTTCAAGGATATAGTAATATAAAATAAAAAGACAAATAAAGATCTGTCAGGGACTTATGTTGATAAATATCTAGGAAAGGACCTGATACAGTTCTGTGAGATTGTTGAAATGTGTAAAAGTGGATGTTCACATCACAACACTAGATTCTGACAGAGATGCTTGTGTCAGATCTGAGCGTCAGACAACTTAATGTAAAGAGTGAAGTTGAGAATTGTCAGTTGAGTAAAAAATCAAAAACTACAAGTGAACTTCTCATTTGTTTGTCACTGAAGCAGACTGAGCCCAGTGTTTAGTCTTCATCTCTTTATTGACTTAGATGGACTAAATAAACACATCTTAACACTCACTGCATCTTTTTGTGTTTTCTTTTCAGAGATTTTTGAAGTTGTTGCACCTTCCCCAGCTGTTCGCGCTTTTGTTGGTGAAGATGTGATCCTACCAGCCTCACTCTCACCAGCTATCAGTGCTCGGGGGTTTGAAGTGAGGTGGTTTCGTGATGATTTCTTTTCTCCTGCACTTTTATACCAGAATGACAATATCAGACCTGAGCATCAAATTCAGGCCTATAAGGGAAGGACAGCACTGTTCCTGGAAGAGCTCCAGAATGGAAACGTGTCTCTGAGACTCCAGGATGTCCGTGTTTCTGATGGCGGCCTCTACAGATGTTTTGTGGACTCTGTGCTATTCAATGATGAGGCACACATAACTCTGAATGTCGAAGGTGATTTTCTTCTTTTCTCTTGTTACCCTGAGTCCCCTGTAATGACCATGACACTGCTCAATAATGATCAGAAGCCATTGCACATTTATGTTTTTCCTATTCCTGACACTTTGATAATCCACAGACACAGTCACATAATTGTTCTTATGTCTCAATGGCTCTCTAGCCTATTGCAAAATTTCTTCATGGATTAATATTTTAGCCAGTGTTGTTATCTTGGCTTAAAATCCTTGGTGTCAGAATTTTATGTAAGTATGGTTAAGCCCGATTCAGACTCGGGGTGATGTTAAAATAATCCTCTTTACAGTATTAAGCCTAAATAACTCTCAGGACAGCCTTTTAGTAGATAAAAATAACATCACACTACAAGAAGTCATAAATATTTCTGTGCATCCTTCCACATTATATTAACCTGATGCTAACTCATCAGTTTTCGTGAGCAGGGTGGAGACTTCAAACAAAAGCACAATATAAATGAAAAGGCATAAAACCAACTTTGTAACAAACTGGACTTGAACCATTGGTTGAATCAAGGGATAGTGCTGATGATGTGAATTGGTCATTAGACATTCACATGGACAGTAAAACCAAGTGAGATGGTAAGTGCAGTCAATATAGCATCGCTATATCATCTGCGGTGTCACTAGTGGACCTTTTGTTTTGACCAGTGTTATTGTATAATGACTGATACAGTAATTTCTACACATCACCTATGCCTGGTAACTCCAGTTGTGCAAACGCATGATGCTGCAGTAGTTGATTGCAATCAAGTAAAAAGACAAGGAAGATGTGTGCCTCCTAAGCACTCTTCATAATGTTTATGTCAGAGGAAATGTGGAAGTCACTAAGCCTTGTACTGTAGTAGCCCGCAATAACACCAGGGATGCATTCATTGTGCTGGGTAGTCACTGGCATTTTACTGTCATGCATGAGTAACAGAAAACATATTACCAAAAACGTTTCAACATCTGCTCGAACAGGGCCTACAGGCATTGGTGACCGTTTCAACACATTTCACATGAAGGACGTGTGGTAAATCTACATCAAGAAGCTGTGGACACTCAACAGGCCTTTCCTACTGTGGTTATGTTGATGTTTTGGTATTTAAACGTTTCTGTTATGCATAGGAAACATTTTTGGTTGAAAAAAATCAACACTTTTGGCTTGTTTTTCTGGGGTTAAACATAACACAAAGGATTTTGAATTTATTTCTTGCTTGCTTAGTCTTCCTGTTGTTGTTTAAAAAATTATGTTCTGTTTTAATTCTGTTCTTGGCTGTGCATTTTTGTAATATTATGAATCTCTTTGTTATGATTTTGTGTTTGTACGTAGTGTTTTTTTTGTCTGCTCTGTCTCCCTTAAATGGAGCCAGAGAGGTGTGTAATGGTCTGGGTTAGCTCCACACTCCCTACTAACTTCCAGGTGCTTCCTGAATGCAGAAACATCGATAGCTGCAAACTCGAATGAGCCAGGCGAATGAGGGCACACACAGCCAGCAAGGGTTAGTGCAAAATGTTAAGTGCTTTAATTTAAAGCAACAAACAAACAAAGTGTCGAAAAACTGCTATACATGAATAAATAATCTATAAAATCTAGAGTAACAATTTTAAAATCCAGATAAAACAGTTACTTAATTCCAGGGAAAACCATATCGTCCGTGAGTTCCTCCTATGCCAGCCTAGTATTTCCTTCACCACACGTCTCCGCATCTCATCCCAGCAATCATTGTAACTGCTAAAGATGGTGTCAGCTCCAATCACATTCCTAAATCCCAACCTGCCTGCCGCAGAGCTTGTAACAAAATAGCGGCAATTAAAACGCACCATCAAAATCGCGCTGACAAAATCGCCCCGACAAAATCGCGAAAGTTTCATTAAATATGAATTACTAGTTTAAAGCATATATAATAATGTTTATTTTAGAAGTCAATATTACGAGACGCAGCATGCCATCAGCACGGCACGCAGATAGTCCTTAAGATCACGCCCTGCATATGTAGGAAGAATTGCAGCAAGGGCGTCCCACTCTCTTGGCCTCTCTTGCGATTTTGTTGGCACGCATTTGTTGATAACCAGTTAGCGGGTTTGTCGGCGCTCATTTGTCGTTCGCGTTTTTTTATGGGCACATATGTCTATCGCGCTTTTGTCGGTGAACCGCAAAGCCACACCTCTATCATCCCATATGCCAGCGCAGCACTACCTGGATGCCTGGAAGATTTGTTCTCTGCCCTTCACTCCTACACTGCAACAAGGACACCCCACAGAGTGTAATTCACTTTGCTCTGCTCATGGGGTCTGGTCGCTTTGCCTCCCCTCTCATGTGCTGATGCTGCAGTTGCCATCTGGTTTACTCACTTCATTCACCTCGTCAGCTCTCCTCCAGACTGTCTCTTTTTTTATTTCTTCTCAGTCAACTGTCTCCCCTCTCTGCCAAGTAGGCTCCCTTTATAGCTCTGACTGGGTGCAGATGTTGTCCTCCACCCGCTTCAAGGCGTGAATAAAGCAAACTGACTGACCCGCTCACATTTACATTTGAATGTGTGATCAGATAAGCACCCTAATCAACCTTGGAGCTACACATGTACAGAGTTAGCACGCTCCTGGACTTATGATTATTTATTTAAAATCACACTTCGCCCAGAGCTCTTATCACAAGGAGGCCCACCTAATGGTGCACCTGGGGGACTGGCCAGCCCAAGAAGTATTTAAGGAGAAGCTGAAGTTCTGACTTTGTTGATTGTTTGTGGCTAATTCTTGATTCTCATTTTGTTTCTTTTGTTCTCCTTTGGATGTTGTGGTTTTGACCCCTGGCTCTTGGAAGATTTTGTGTTTTTTAAATCAGTTGCGGACTAATTAGTGACTCTGTCTCAAAGATTCTGATTCTAATTCTAAAACTACAAGCTGTAGACATCAGAGGCAACCTACACAACTGCATTCAAGTTGGCTACACGGAGACAAAGAGTACAGATAAGCAGAGAATGGGGTCTTCATTGAAGTCCATTAAAATTGATATTAATATTCTGGTGTAATTAGTGAACAACACTAAAAGAGCTGGGGAAACACTTGGAAAATGAAGTTTAGAAATTGAATGTATGTAGAAAAGTGCAAAGTGTTACATGTGGCCAAAAGGAACATCAAACAAGATGGGAGACAGTGAGCTACAGGAAGAGAACTGTACTGCCACAACATGGGAAATGACAGTCAGGGGATAAAGAGAGTAAGGACAAGGAAATGAAATGTGACTTGAAAAATAAAGCAGAGGTTTAAACTAGAACATCAGGCCTACCTGACATCAAGGCCAAAAGTTTAACCAGAATTCAGATTAAAAAAACTAGAGCTGAGGAAACAAAACTACAAAATAAGTCTCAGTAGACATCAGAGGGAGCATCCACAATCTTGGACAATGAGTTACACGCAATGCCAGCTTACATACCATCACACTTGTGATGCCTGGAATGTGCCTGATAGAAACACAAAGTCGCTACATTGAATTCCCTTAAAACACCATATATTTGGAATCTTCGAGATTTAAATCACAAAGGAAAAATGATTTTATATTCAAAAAAATTATTTTCAGAAAAAAATGAATAAAATATCAATTACAACACAACCTGTGAAAAGGATTTAGGGGTTCACTTTGACCCTACATTGTCACTGTCTAAGCCAATTAGAAACTTTCAAGTCCCATCCTTGACCCCCAGAGGCCGCAGGTCTTCACCAGAATGACTAAAAAAAAAGAAAATTTCAAAAGAGGGGGAACTTCTGATTTGTCATTCCCACTTCCTGTGTGGTGCTATAGAGGTATGCTGTTGGTATGAAGGAGTTCCAGTCGTGTTTCCCGACGCACCTCTGGCTGCATATGTCATAGTTGTATATTTAGTGATTGGTGTTACCTATTCTTGTAGTTTGTACTGTTGTGTTGTTCTTCTGAGGTGGTAATGATAGTGTGGCCATCAAGCTCTGTGAAGAGTATTACTTGTGATTGTATTTACCCCATCTTGACACCCTCTGCATGCCCAACATATTTGGAAGCTCTCTGAGTTGCCTTTCTTGAGATTTCTTCCATTTTTTCCCCTACAGGGTTTGAGTTTTTCTTTGTCTTCTAAGTGTGTCAAGGCTGCTGGGCTGCCAAAAACATGGCCTGTTTAAGTACATTGAGGCCTTACTTGAGTGATTTTATGCTACACAAGAAATAAATTGTTGTAGATAGATAAACATCAGATAGAGAAAGGCACTATATGATAGATAGATAGATAGATAGATAGATAGATAGATAGATAGATAGAT
>JANRMT010028174.1:17102141-17115774 GCA_026402145.1 Polypterus bichir lapradei
AAACAGTAGCTCAAAGTGCTTTACATAATGAAGAATAGAAAAATAAAGGACATAGCAAGAAAATAAAATAAGTCAACATTAATTAACATAGAATAAGAGTAAGGTCCAATGGCCAGGGTGGACAGAAAAAAATAAATAAATAAAACGTCTGGAGAAAAAAATAAAATCTGCAGGGATTCCAGACCATGAGACCGCTCAGTCCCCTCTGGGCAACCTACCTAACATAAATGAAACAGTCCTCTTTGGATTTAGGGTTCTCACGGAAGGACTTGATGATGATGGTCACGTAGACTTCTGGCTTTTAGTCCATCAATGTTGGAGCATCATGATGCTTTAAATAGGTGGTGGTGGCGCAGGCCGCCACCACAAAAAAAACGGAAAAAGAAACAGAAGAGAGAGTAGGGGTCAGTACGGATTTTAGAGCCACCATGAATAGTTATTATGAAGAATTGAACATACAGAGTATCAGGATTAAGTTAAAGTGAAGTTATGAGAAGGCCATGTTAAAGTAATGTGTTTTCAGCAGTGTTTTAAAGTGCTCTACTGTATTAGCCTGGCGAATTCCTATTGGCAGGCTATTCCAGATTTTAGGTGCATAGCAGCAGAAGGCCGTCCGCCTCACCACTTCTTTTAAGTTTTGTTCTTGGAATTCTAAGCAGACACTCATTTGAGGTTACGATTCGGAATATAAGGTGTCAGACATCCCGATATATAAGATGGAGCGAGATTATTTAAGGCTTTATAAACCATAAGCAAAATTTTAAAGTCAATTCTGAAAGACACAGGTAACCAGTGTAGTGACATCAAAACTGGAGAAATGTACTTGGATTTTCTTTTCCTAGTTAGGATTCTAGCAGCTGCATTCTGAACTCGTTGCAAATGATTTATGTCTTTTTTGGGTCTAGTCGACTGAAAACAAAAGCGTGAATTAATTTCTCAGCATCTTTCAATGATACAAGAGGTCTAATATTTGCTATGTTTCTTAAGTGAAAAAATGCTGTCCTAGTGGTCTGATGAATATGCAATTTAAAATTCAGGTTACAGTCAACAGTTACCCCTTAACTTTATTTTTACCTCTTAACTTTTAATCCTAATGTATCCAGTTTATTTCTGATAGCCTCATTGTATCCGTTATTGCCAATCACTAAAATTTCAGTTTTCTCTTTATTTAGCTTGAGAAAATTACTATTCATCCATTCAGAAATACCAGTAAGACATTGTATTAGTGAATCGAGAGAGTTGGTGTCATCAGGTGCTATTGATAAGTACAGCTGTGTGTCATCAGCATAGCTGTGGTAGCTCACGTTGTAACCTGAGATAATCTGACCTAAAGCAAGCATATAGATTGAGAAGAGCAGCGGACCCAGGATAGAGCCTTGTGGAACACCATATCGGATATCATGTGTCTTTGAGATGTGATTACCAAAACTCACAAAGAATTTTCTCCCTGCCAGGTAGGATTCAAACCGATTTAAGACACTGCCAGAGAGGCCCACCCATTGACTAAGGCGATTTCTAAGAATATTGTGATCAATGGTGTCAAATGCGGCACTCAGATCTAAGAGGATGAGAACAGATAAATGGCCTCTGTCTGCGTTCACCCGCAAATCATTTACTACTTTAACGAGTGCAGTTTCTGTGCTGTGATTTGTTCTAAAACCCAACTGAAATTTATCAAGAATTGCAGGTTTATTGAGGTGGTCATTTAACTGTATAATAACTGCCTTCTCGAGAATTTTACTTAAGAAGGGCAGGTTAGAAATGGGTCTAAAATTTTCAAGAGCCGAGGGGTCAAGATTATTTTTCTTGAGTAGGGGTTTAACTACAGCAGTCTTAAGACAGTCTGGGAAGACCCCCGTATCTAATGACGACTTTAATATGTCAAGAATATTATCAATTAGCACGCCTGATACTTCCTTGAAAAACCTTGTTGGTATTGGGTCAAGGACACAGGTGGAGGGTCTCAGCTGAGAAATGATTCTATGTAAATCAGGTAAATCTACCCTGGTGAAAGAATTTAATTTGTTTATAACAGGGGCTTAGGAGGATCCTTAGTGTTGTGGAGATGTACTATGTTATTTCTAATATCATTAATTTTTTGATTGAAAAATACAGCAATAGCCTCACAGGTTTCACTCGAAGTATTTTGGAGACAATCGTAGAAAATAAGACTCTGGGATTACTAGCATTGTTATTTATAATCTTAGAGAAATAGCAGCGCCTCTCAAGACGGACTGTGTTATTGTATTCTGTTATTTTAACTTTTAATATTTCATAGTGGATAGTTAGTTTAGTCTTCCTCCATTTACGCTCAGCTCTACGACATGTTCTCTTTAAATCAGACACTCTTTGGGTCTTCCATGGTATAACAATGCTAGAAGATTTTTTAACTGTCTTTTCAGGTGCAACTATGTCAACAGCAGCTCTCACTTTAGTATTAAATCTTTCCACTTTACTATTTACATTATCCTCGCTATTATAGTTGGCATTATAAACGGACTGATTGCTTAGAATGTTTGTAAGTTTTAAAGCTGCTGATGAATCAAAGAAGCGTTTTTTAACAAAATGCTTCTCATGAGTGTTTCCTATCTTTATTTCTATATTAAATAGTAGAAGAAAATGGTCTGATAGACCGATATCAATGATCTGCTGCACATCAACTTTTAGTCCTTTAGTAATCACTAAGTCTAACGTATGACCTGCTTTATGTGTAGGTAGATTAACGAGCTGTCTCAAATCAAAAGAGTCCAGGAGGTTCATGAATTCCTTTACATTTAGGTCACACTGATTATCGATATGAAAGTTAAAGTCGCCGACTATTAAGAGTGTGTCATAGTTCGTAATTAAAATTGACATTAAGTCTGAGAATTCCTCAAAGAAAAACGCGTTAAATTTAGGAGGTCTATACACAAATAAAATTAGAACGTGAGAATCTCCATGAATAACAACGGCGAGATACTCAAAGGACTTAAATTTACCAATACTAACATCTTTACCCTTTAACCGGCTCAAGTAAATGTTTGCCAAGCCACCGCCCTTCTTTCCCTGGTGGTCTGCACGAGTAAAACTGTAATCCGGAGGCACAGATTCGATTAAAACAGCCGCGCCGTCTGAGTTAAGCCATGTTTCACTTAATAGATTTAATAGTGCAATAAAATCTATTTTTCTATCACTAATAAGATCGTTGATAAAAAACGTCTTGTTAGTTAAAGCTCTAACATTTAATAGTGCCATATTTAGTGTTTCGGAGGGGCAGAGCTGAATTCTATGCATGCTATTGGTATTTGAAACAGAAACTAAGTTATTTTTGTTAACGCCGCTCTGTGTGTATTTTTTATGTAATCTACAATCTTTTTTTATAGTTTTAATGGATTGTTGATCTAAAGTTGTAATTGCAAATAAATTATTGGTGTTTATGCTGCACTGCCTAGATTTTTTACGTGCATTAAGATTGGTTATTAGATTATTAATGTTGTGCACTTTTACGGAACACTTTGTTAAGCCATTATGTCCTAGCAAAGCAGTAGCATTACGGAAGGGGTTTAAAGTAGAAGTAGACAGTCAAGATAGACGAATTACCTTAGCAATGTTTTCGGAGAGGACCCGGGCGCTGAATCTATTCGGATGCAGGCCATCCCGCTTGAAGAAGCGCGGCCTTTCCCAAAAGAGGTCCCAATTGTCGATGAACCCGATGTCTTGAGTCTCACAGAAGCCTTTCAGCCAGTTGTTTAATCCCAGCAGACGACTGTAGTATTTATTTGATCGTCTGACGAGAGGTAGTGGACCCGAGATGAAGATTTTTGCCGATGGGGTCCTCTCCTTCATGTCTTTAATTAGTGCTGCGAAGTCAGCCTTGAGAATCTCCGACTGTCTGTGCCTTATGTCGTTTACGCTGGCGTGTAAAATAATGGATCCAACTGCCCCCTTGTGCTTCTCGTAGATGGTCGGCGCACATCTCATCACATCTCGGACTCGAGCACCGGGAAAACAAGAAACAAAAGATTTTCGATTAGGGCATGTGATGTTGAGGTTTCGTGCAATCGAATCACCTACCACGATTACATTACGGAGAGGGCCGAACCGGTTCTGGATTGAGATGCTCGCCTGTGCCGATGGAGGTGTTCTAGCCTTGAACCCCCACCTGCATATCTGAAACACGCCGAGGTCTTCATTGGCGTCGTCGTCGCTCCTACGTGGCACGGGGGTGAAGCTTACTACCCAATTGCTTCTCTGTTCAGTCAGGTGGACATCACCGTCGGGGACAGATTGATCAGTCAGAGCAGTAACTGTTCTCCATATCAAGCGTTAATTGAAGGTGTGCTAAATTACAGAGATGAGACCCTGAAGACACAATTTTCAGCAGTGTTGATCTATAACGACACACCTGGTCAACATGAAGCCACTGCTCTGGATGGACTAAATTAGGGATTTAGCAAAAGGGCTGCTTACTCGGACAGAATTTGCGGGGTTGATTCATTGTGTCATATCCATGCAGATCTGTTATTTTAAGAGAAATTATTAATTAATCAGGTTGATGTAAAAATAAAGCTGATATGAAATAAGGATGTCTTTTGTCTGATGAGCCATGGTGATGAATTTAAAATCACCATATTATTAGCATCATTGTTTGTGAAAAGAGTTCAAGTGAACCCTGGAGTCAGACTGGGTCATGCTGAGGCGCTGATGACCAGCAATACAAAATCCCCAATCAACCAGGTTCAAATGAAAGTGTTCAGCATACCTACTGGTAGTTGTTTCTGCACCCAGGATAACCTGTTTCTGGGACAGCTGCCAAAATTGGTTGTTTTGGGATTTGTTGACAACACGGCCTTCAGTGGAAACTTTACACACAAACCCTTTAACTTGTGGACGAAGGTTCAAACAAATAGCAGGCAGACACCAATTCTAATAAGCAGAATCTTTTATTTCTGACTTCTTGGTGAGCAGAGCGGCTTTTCCTTACAGAGAGAAAATGCAAGGAAGGCCCCCGACAAGGGGGGTTCAGCTGCATTTATAACAAAATCTTCAAAGAGAATGGTTAGAAAAAAATAAATCAGTTTCACTCCAAGGCCACAGAGCATCCTTTAGAAAAATTTGTTGATTACAACGGAAAGCATAAATTCTAGTCTTATATTTGGAATGAAGCTTATCAGAAAACTTGTCATATGTTTGGCACATCTTACTTGGACGATAACCAGACACTGCTTGAGACAAGCCGGGAAGTGGCTGAGAGCTGCATTCCACAGCTGGCAGCCCTACTCTTGTAAGCACGCTGTTATTATACTACCTAGCCACACAGAGAACATGCAGATTTTCATACAGAAGCTAGCAATAGATTTTAACTTCCATTCCACAAACTTTAAACATAACATTAATTTATGGCTCTTTACCTGGATAGAGAGCAGATACTCACTAAGCCTCTGCAGCCTGATTTTACTAAAGGTCACTGCGTCAGAGAATATTTTCAAATGGTGGAAACCGCAGACAAGAAGATGAAAGACAAAGCACTGCTAGTCGATCGCAAAGAGTTTGCTGGAGGGGATTGAGGAAGAGAAAACATTATTATTTAACTCACAGATATCAAGGACTGTGTTTTGAGTTGATCATGCTGCAGAGAGCTATATGATTTGTTGCTGATTTATGCAGAAAAGGAGTCGGGCTGTGTGCACAGCATTAAGAGACTAACTTGCATCATTTATAAAAAATGCTGACCTCTGATACTAACAGAAGACCCTGTGAAGAATGTAAGATCTTTATGGACTATAAGAATGTTTAAATTGATTCTAAGTGTGTATAATTAGAAAGGTGTATTCCTTAGGAATGCAAATGGCTGTTTGTTTCATGTTTTAGGACATTCCAGTATGTCATAAATTAAGATTTAACCTAAGCTATGTATAACCTTAGAATGAACTGCTAGGGTTTTTTTCTTTTCTAGGATATAAAAGAGAGAACGGGTTTACTTTAGATATTCTGCTAAAACCCAAATCAGTTGACTGAGTTGGGAAGAGGTAGTCTCACATTCTCTCTACTCACCAAGAATTAAGAATAAAGAAATTATTTTTACTTAAATTGGGTTTCTTCCGTTGTTTTCCGGCTTCAGCGCTCACAGTTTTTGGGCAGAGACGGCCAAGCGACTCCTTGAGCAGGATCGTCCAGAGGACCGGTAAAAGGACCAACACCGGCCGGGTCGGGAGGACCAGATCCGGAAAAAGTTAGGACTGGCCTGCCTCGGGCGACTCCTGCATGGGGAATCCTTGACCTCCTCTGATTCTTCCTGAAAGTCGAATAAACTGGGAACTTCCAGGCGAAGGGAAAAATTCTTGGTGAGTAGACCGAGGGAGTCCGACCGGGGAAAAGAAACCAGGCAGTGAGTGGACCAGAATGTATAGATAAGCTCTCGGAAATAAAACAGTGTAAAGATTATGAATGTTAAGGACATGAGTTAGTACACTCCATAGGAAATGAAGAAGAAGTCTCTTAGAGGCTTAAAAGTAAAATAAAGGAAGGGAGTGGGAAGAATAGATAAATAACTGAACATTTCGTGAACGGGAAAAAGCACTGCTGCGGGAGGGCGAGACTCTTTGCTCTAACGATCTGGTTATATTCTGAACTCAACGGGTCACTCAGGGAAATGATCGCCTAAACAGCGGTAACCAGCGTCCTTCGGGTGAAACTGTCAGTCCGCTAATCAGGTTGATCGTCCCGGTGAACCGGGGAATAGGAGGGACCGGGAGTGAAGCGACAATTGAGGCTGGTTTAGCAAAAAGAGTGCGGAAAACTCACTGACCATGGGGACAACTAATAGCAAACCGGTTACAACTCCTTTGGGAAACAGAAAGCATGAATCAACGTACTCATCTGTGACTGAATAAAGACTGATTGATTGAACTATTCCTGTCTTCCTCGGGTGTTACTTCCACTATTTATTTGGCACCCGAACAGTTCCCTTTGTGTTGGAGAACCCGAGTGAAGGTGCGAATTGCAGACAGGAATAAGATCGGTGACCGCTGAGTACAACTGCTTTACCGTCCGGGAGAAGTACTGGGACATAACGATAAGAGCGCCTCTTGGAATGAGACGGAGTCTTAAGTAGACTTACAATTAGAAGGGAGAGGTGGAAGTGTAATAAAAAGGGAAAGTACCTCCCGGTCGGGGATTCTGTAAAGAAAGAAATTGAAAAAACAGGGTGTGAATGAGGAGCCTCTGTTTGGAGGATTGTTTTTGGAAAACGTACCAAGGAAGAAAGAAAAAAAAAAAAAAAAAAAAAAAAACGGCTCTCCAAGACGCTACATAGAACAAAACACAGGGTTAGATTAAAAAAAAAAAAAAAAATTGTAAACGGTGGAATAAACAGAGCAGGGACAGGTGGCTAGTAGAAGGCGATATGAGTAAAATACAGGAAGTTAGGAAGATTGTATATAGATATGCACGAGGGTGCTGTGGTCGAGAAAATGGAAATGTTTAATAGATGGGAATTGATAATTAAAGATAGAGCCCTGAATGTGATGCAGAAGTGCAATGAGGGACTGCAAAGCCAAATTAAACTTATTGCAGAAAAAGAAAAGTTGTTCTTGATAATGCAAGAACTGTCCCAAAAGTCCGGATAAAAGAAGGAAGAATAAATAAATACAAATATATGAAAAAGAAGAAGAACAGATTATACCTTGATTTAGTGACAGCATGTGTTTAAACTCCCTTTGAGGACAATAGTCCATCACCACCCCTTGGGCAGCTGGAGGAATTAATGAGGGAGTGGAAGAAGATGGTCCCGATGATTTTTTAAAAATGAACAGTTTCAGTCAGAGAGGGATGAAGAAGAGGGAAAAGGGATGCCTCATAAGCCCCGATTCTGACTCCTTAGGGTCAAAAAAACATGAATATGAAAGGATGGAATTTTAAACACCATTAATACAAGTGCCCTTTCCGCAAAATAATGTACAACAGCCTGACTCAGATTAAAACTGTCCCACCTTCATGGTGCAAAGAAACTGGGACCTGCAAGAATTAAAAGAGGTGGTGCAGGAATTGCTGAACCAGTTCATGACAATGGAGAAACAATTAGATGACATATATAAGCCAAATACTGCAGAATGGATTCAGGTCCTTAGAAGGAAAGCTCATTTCAGGCTGAAATGATGTGAGAGTGCAATGGACAGAGACTCTGGGACGACAGCGGGTTGATAGTGGCCAGTTCAGTGTTCAGTGGACAGTTACGAGCACAAATAAAAGCAAAATATATCAGCCCTCTAATGTCCAGTGAACTTGTCTGGACAAGACTTGATGGTCCGCCTGTGCCTTTGCATTTCAGTTACGAATAAGGGAGTGAAGGTTGCATCAGAACAGCACACCGCCCTTGCACTGACCACCACCATTACATGCTTGTAAGCTGCCTTGATTGTTCATGTTTGTCTCAAAAACAGCACAAATCTCTGCTGTCCTGGGTTCCTCTTGGATTACAGTATTCACAATCATTTTACTGTATTGCATGATTTTTGGACTGTATTATGAAGTCTGACTCTTGGATTTGTCAGCTGCTGTTTTCAGAAAAAGAGACTATTTGCCTAACGAACTGTTATATCTCAGCAAAACTGGCTGGAGCAGTATTACTCTTTTTACAACAATCACTTTTCTTCTGGAGTGGTTTTACCACATATCCTCATTGCTAAATTCTCTCGTTTTCAGTGGCATAATGTGAGACAATGGGTAATAGCATGTCCAGAAGGGGAGGATTGGGAGTATGTGGGACCTAACATTTAGTTCACCCAGATAGATCTGTTAAGAAAATAGCAGTAGAACTAGTTGTACCTGTAACCCGATCCGTTCTATCATTAACTTTCACTTCTCCACCTAAACCCATACTGTTTACCCTTAAAATTTTTTAGTTAGATTTGCTCCACTCATCTCTCTGGGTACAAGGGAAATAATATTTTGTCTGAATAGCTCATGCTGAACCCTTGGTCATTTTCCCAAAGTCATCCTTCCGTTTACATTGTGCACAATATCTTATTTCGTTTGAGGCTGGGACTGGTATTACAATTGTTTATGCTGATTTAGTTAAGCGGGGTGCCATTATTCTGATCCAATATTCTCCTATTCTTCCAGTTAGAAAGCAGATGATTCATGACGATTCATTCAGGACCTCCGTGGAGTCAATGCTGCTATACACCCTAGGACTCCTATAGTCTCGAAACCTTCCACTATTCTCTGTACTGTCCCGGCCACTGCTATGTGGTTTTCTGTTACTGATCTTGTGAATGCTTTCTTTTCAATTACTGTACACCCTGAGTCTCAGTTCTGGTTCGCATTCACTTTTAAAGGGAAGCATTGGACCTGAACTGTGATGCCACAGGGATATACAGAGGCTCTGTGTGCGTGCATGTGAGTGTGTGCGTGTGTGTGTGTGTGTGTGCACGTGTTCGTGTGTGTATGGACAAGAATTAGAAAAGATAAAAAGTTGAAAGGTTATTGGCCAAAGGGGGGTGGTGTCCTGGTGTAATATGTAGACGAGTTGCTTTTATGTTCTGAGGCTCAGGAATAATGCGAAGAAAACACAAAGGCTTTGTTGGTTTTCCTAGCGGAAATCGGGCACAAGGTGTTCCGGAAAAAGTTGCAACGGGTTGAAAGAAAAATGAAATACCTGAGTCATGATTGGACTTCAGGGGAATGTGCACAGTCTGCAAGACGGCAAGTTATGTCTGTTCTTGGAATATTATGATATTGATATTGCCGGCAATGGGTTAAAAAAGATTTTTTTTTTTTTTTTTTGCTGAAAAGCACAGCCACTCCAAGATTTAGCGACCTCTTCTAATTTGGTTTTGACTGATAAAATTTCATGGATGGAGCAGGCTGAGAAGGCTTTAACTGATATAAACTAAATTTTGATGTCTGTGCCTGCGTTAAGAGTTCTGGAGTACGGTAGTCTCGTCCTTTCACTCTGTTTGTGGACGAGAAAGGGGGGTGTATGACTGCAGTATTAACTCAACAACAAGGAAATAGACAATGACCGGTCACATACTATTCTAAAAAAAATTAACAAATAAAACTGGATCCAGTGGCCGCTACAATCCCGGCCTGTTTGAAAGCAGCTGATGCAATAACAGAGGCCATATTAGCATGCTCAGATGTTGTTCTCATGAGTTTATTAACTGTTAAGGTACCACATGCTGTACATTCCATCTTAGTAGAGACAAAAACATCTTGCGGTAGTGAAGTGTGAAGCTCACAAGGGGAAAACGAGTCCAGTGAGTAAGGGAAATGCGCAAGCACACATGTGGGCAAAGAAAGCCGCCCAGGATCCTACTTCACCACTAACTTCTTTATTTCTATAACAGAAGGAGGAACAAGAGTCACACAAGGATGCAGTATTATCTTTACGAACTGTAGCAACGGAAAAGGAGATAAAGACGTTGCAGAAAGAGGGATCAGATAAAGCTCTGAAAGGAATTTAGATTCATCCATTAACTAAACATCCTTTTTTTCCCAAAAGCTTTCTTTCTAGGAATTGCAAAGGCTGCACATGGTTTGGCCCACCCTTCCAGAAGACGCAATGATGGCACAGGTGCAACAATACTGTCACGCCCGGGGTTTTTGTAACTTTGCTGATCAGTTCTGTAAGAGGTCTACATTATGGCGAAGATTTAATGTAGGAAAAGGCTTGCAGGTTTGCGTAGTGCCTTACAGATAGAGTGCATGAAGAAGTGAGGGAAACATGGTGAACTACCTCACTACTGTAAGGGCAATACACTATTAAAATGTGCTCTGTACCCTGTCAAATGTCACTATTGAAAGATGCTCAACTCTGTATCCGGCTACCCTACTTCCCACTGAGGGAGAGGGGGAACCACATAACTGCCAGGATGAGATAACAAAGGTCCTGAAACCTAGTCCGGACCTCCAGTAAACTCTACTAAAAACAGGAGAAATTCTTTATGAAGATGGCTGTGCCTTGGGATTGGACGACAGAACACTCTCCACCAGTTATGCAGTGGTCAAGGAAGACCACTTACTTGAAGCAAACCGAATTTCTTCTAGTTTAAGCGCACAAGCAGCTGAGCTAATAGCTCTCACTCGAGCTTGCCAATTGTCTGAAAGGAAGGTCATAACCATTTACACAGATTCCAGATCTGCCTTTGGAGTCTTCCATGATAATGGGGCATTATGGAAATTAAGGGGATTCAAAACCAGTACTGGTAAGCCCATACAACTCCAGAAATTAGTGGAATCCCTTCTCGAAGCTATAACAGAACCATCAAAACTGGCAATACTTAAATGCCAAGCCCATACTGGGAAACAAAACCCAGTCAGCCAAGGAAATGAACTGGCTGACCATTTTGCTAAACAGGCCGCCTGTAATAACACACCAGTGTCTTTATTCCAACAGAAGGATGACAAAGACTCTGATAATCAAATTATTTCTTTACAGAGCGCTACCACTGACTGAGAAAGGATAAAGTGGTCCCGAGAAGGATCCCTCACTGCTGGGGTCTGGACCCATAAGCAAACTAACAAACCTTTCCTCCCAAAGGCTTCTTTTCCAAAACTCACACGGCCTGGATCATGCAGGAAAAGACACTATGACTCACGATGTCGAGCGGCATTGGGAAACCACAGGGTTCTCTACATATGCTAAACAATTCTGCTGACGATGCGCACTATGCCAAAGGTTTAATGTAGGTAAAGGTACTCAGGTAAGCCCCGCCGTCACTCCTAACCCAATGGGTCCCTTTGAACACCTCCAAATGGATTTAATTGAGTTAACACCATCTAAAGGCTACCGTTATTGCTTGGTAATTGTCGATGTGTTCTCCCGATGGGTGGAAGTTTTCTCTCTAAACATGCAGATGCCAAAACTGTGGCTAAAGCTCTAATAAAAGAAATCATTCCAAGATGGGGAATATCACAGAAACTGCATACCGATAACAGAACCCACTTTGTGAATTCTGTAATAAATGAGCTGACTACTTGGCTCCAGATAAATGTGCATCATTACTGCAAATACCATCCCCAAAGTGGAGGTATTGTAGAAAGGTGCAATGGTACCCTAAAATCAAAATTGGCAAAAATCTGTGAGCAGACAAACTTAACCTGGCCAGATGCTCTACCCCCGGCCTTGATGGGGTTGAGAGGAAGGATACCTCGGCAGTTGGGACTGTCGCCATTTAAAATTGTAACTGGATGCCCCATGCCTGTTGGCATGGTTATCGGAAATGTTACTCTGCTTACTGTGGACAATGATCTTCTCTCTAGTCTTACAGGTCTCCAAGCCTCCCTGAAGGAAGTCCACAAACACGTTAACCAGGCTTGGCGGACCAGTCCCCCACTGATGGAGTTCCAGATTCCCCTTGGAACCTGGATACTGGTCAGAGACACCCGAAGGA
This sequence comes from Polypterus bichir lapradei, assembly GCA_026402145.1. Lineage (NCBI taxonomy): Eukaryota > Metazoa > Chordata > Cladistia > Polypteriformes > Polypteridae > Polypterus > Polypterus bichir. Next base: position 17,114,519 of record JANRMT010028174.1, read on the forward strand.
AACATTGGCATCAACCTAGCTGAAGGGGAACCATTCCAGGTGCTGCTATCTGCACCCCACATGCCGTGATGGTTGAAGGACTCTTTTCTTGAATGCACATCTCTCACTGTAAAAAGTGGACTGAATCATTAAGCTGTTGCTATTTTTGGACTTTCTATGTTGGGACTCTGTCAAGGGATTATTCCCTTTGTTTTAGGGGATAATCTGTGATGGTTGAAGGTTACAGTTACACAATTAAGAACAGATTCTTGTTATGCATGTGCCACTGCTAAACCCAATCTCCTAGTTGTATCCCTTCTCAATAATCTACCTGTGCTTTAGCTGGCCTTACCTCCCTATCTATCTAATTAGCAGAACACTCAGGAACACCTGACTCTTTTTTTTTTTAACTCTTTCAAAGATTGGTTCAGTTCTTGAAAATTATTCTCATAACTGTGCCTTATTTCTCTGGCAGTTTTCATGTTCTTGGGTTGCTGTCTAATCCCGTGCATCTGAGCCCTTCTACAAAGATTTATTAATGCTTCCATTACTAAGGATTATCTCCTCAGTGTTGACCCTGACTCCCAGTACAAACCTTTTCTTCCATCCCCAACCCTTTCCTGAACTCTGATGATGCAGAAGTCTTATTATTAATGTGCACATTTTATGTGCAAAGGGGGGAACTGAGGAAGGGAAAACATTATTATTTAACTCACAAATATCAAGGACTCTGTTTTGAGTTGATCATGCTGCAGAGAGCTATATGATTTGTTCCTGATTTATGTAGAAAAGGAGTTGGGCTGTGTGCACAGCATTAAGGGACTAACTTTTATCATTTATGAGGAAAGGCTGACCGGGTTTACTTTAGATATTCTGCCAAAATCCAAATCAGTTCACTGAGTTGGAAAGAGGCAGTCTCACATTCTCTCTACTCACCAAGAATTAAGAATAAAGAAATTATTTTTACTTTAATTGGGTTTAAGTTTTTCCGTTGTTTTTCGACTTCAGCGCTCACAGTTTTTGGCGCCCAACTGGGGCAGAGACGGCCAAACGACTCCTTGAGCGGGATCGTCCAGAGGACCGGTAAAAGGACCGACACCGGCCGGGTCGGGAGGACCAGATCCGGAAAAAGTTAGGACTGGCCTGCCTCTGGCGACTCCTGCATGGGGAATCCTTGACCTCCTCTGATTCTTCCTGAAAGTCGAGTAAACTGGGAACTTCCAGGCGGGAGGAAAAATTCTTGGTGAGTAGACCGAGGGAGTCCGACCGGGGAAAAG
>JANRMT010028174.1:17121983-17133372 GCA_026402145.1 Polypterus bichir lapradei
GTCCTTTTAACCAGGGTGCAAAACGAGTTGTAAGTGGATGTAATAAGGCAGTAGTCTGGATGGAATCTGCTTTAGGGATTTGGATTGAAGACTGCCAGAAGAAGAACAACGGCAGTGCTACACAATCGCCTGAAGTGGCTCCTTTACAAGGGCTGTAACGCTCTCCTTTGTTGTGCAGTAAAATTAAACTCATTGTTATCGGACAAGTCATCGTGTCATTGTTGGTGAGTAACCATAATTAATTTTCTTCTTACAGTGCTTAGTACATGTATGTACGTTTAGTGTCACTGTACACACATTTACTGTATACTATTTTTCTTGCAATGTACGTATTTATTGCTGGTGACCTGTCTATCGTAATGGCTGTAACATATGTGATATCGGAGACACTCAATATCTTTAGGTTAATAATATTTAGGTTTTACTGTATATAAACAGTGTGTGTTTATATACATAATTTCAATGAATCTTACCTAATATCTAAGAGAATACAAAGGGATTATGCTGTATAACGCTGCGGGGAATATTTATAAACAGTGCGGGAGAGTTTATAAGGGCTTAAAATATATAAAAATAACCATACAAACATATGGTTTCTACTTCGCGGATTTTCACCTATCGCAGGGGGGTCTGGAACGCAACCCCCACGATGGAGGAGGGATTACTGTATATAGATATATATATAGATATATAGATATATATATATATATATATATAGATATATATATATATAGATAGATAGAGAGAGAGAGAGAGAGAGAGATGACAACAACACTCATATCAATGACAAAACAATTACATTAACAATCATGTTACGTTATTTTTAAAATATTTCCTTTTCTTTTTCATAACGTCTTTAACACACTACTTCTCCGCTGCGAAGCGCGGGTATTCTGCTAGTATAATATAATATGATATCTAAGATAGTAAGAATTAGAGCAGTTAGAGCAGAACCCAGGAAGTTTTGATTACCAGTCAACAGTTGATACCGTTGCGCCACCGAAGCGGTTGCAGTAAATGCGTGTCAATGTCGCACCCTAACATGGGTTATATTCTTAAATAGAAGCTATAGAAGTTATATTTGTACTTTTTGTGAAAGTGTTTCTTTGACATTTGGACTTCAAGCTTCACACATTATAAACTTCATGTCTACATTTTGTCAGTTATTACTAAAACATGAAAAACGTTTCTTTTTTAACGATGTGTTTACATAGATCGTTGTAGACAAGGAACACCCATGAAATGCATGTGTTCCAAATAACGATATAGTATTTATAAAAGGTGTCATTTTGCTTGACTTCTCACTCTATACAAGTCCAAGCAACTGACACGCAGATAAACAGACCTGAGCTGAGAAAACTGTGTGGGGTGGGGTGATGTGATAGCAGGCTGCTTGCTGCTTATCGACACATTTATAGGACAAAAGACGCTGATGTAGAGGTGTGAAGCGATTTAAGGTCGGACGGATCTACAAGCTTTTTCAAAGGCTCTGGTAATTCTAGTGTTAAACCTGTGTCCAGAGCATCTGTCTGTTGGGTTTCATAGGGGCAACAGAGCCCTCAAGTGTCCAGACCAAATATGCATAGACATACACGCTTGGTAATAAATGGTCCAGCAGTCAGTGTGTTAATCAGAGAACAAAAATGAAAGCACATCAAGTTTTTTTTCTCAGAACATCCACCGTCCTGGACAAAGTGTTCTGTGCAGTACTGGCATAAATATTGTTGTGCCAATGATGTCACATCTTTACCACTTTAAAGGGAATGCTTTTGATAACTTTTAAGACTTCTGTTTTTTTGTTCAGACTGAGGCCCCATGGACACTGTTTTAAAACACAAGAACAGGCCAAATATTATGTCAAAATTATTAAAAATGCTTCACTTAAGAACACACTTTACTGTGGCACATTAATGTATCCCATGATTGTAAACACCAAACGTATCATTTAATGTAATTTTTAACAGCATGTTTGATGGCTGAGGTGAAAGTTGCAGAAGAAATAAGAAAAATCAGCAGAGAAGAAGAGTAACAGATAAACAGGTTAATTTACACTCAGGCCTGACAGCTGCAATGGCGCCCTAACTAGAGAAGGGCTGATGAGGTGTAGCCACCTACTCAAGCCACCCAGGGTCTGCCTGTCAGGAAGATCAAAACGCCACTGCACAATAAAGTTTTTTTTTTTTTAATTCAGCATTTTTGTCTCGTTTTTCCAGGGATAAAGATAACACTGAGAAGACTAATGAAGCTAAATAAACAAACAGGAATAGTCAAAATCCACAACCTGTTCTGTATCATCTCCACATCTAAAGTGCTGCTTCTTCTGTCATGGGAGAGTCAAACAGAGGGAGCAACCTCGAGGCTTCCTAATAGAAAACTCCATCTTCTAATGCTGGAACATCACGTCAATTAGCTACAGAGGCAAACATGTCTGGAGAGGCACAATGAGTGCTCCAATCACTCTCAGCACAACAACACCATGAATCGCTGTCACAGGGGGACCATCAATGAGGTGAAGAGCCCAGCAGGACTTCCTTCAACAAGTTAGACTCAAATCCTGTAGATTTATTTATTGTTGAAAATGACATGGATACAGTGATTTACAATAGATGTGCAGTCTCAAGATGTGTTTGAAGAGCTCTGGAATAGTGAACTATAAAGCTGAAGGACACAGTGCATGTCTTCTTGGGGCATCCTTGTTAAGATTGTCTAGTTTCATAAGGTTATAAAGGTCCACATATTCTTCTAATGGACAGACAGGACAGTAGATCAGACAGATAGGAAATGATTAGCATCTCCAACTTTCCCATTATGCAATGTTGCAATGTGTTGACTGGTAAAATCAGGCAGAGAGAATAAATCAGCACCAGGTGGTGGTCTGGGACACCTTAAACACCTGACATCATTGAGATGAAGCTCGCAGTGGTGATGGTGTGTCTTCATCCTCTGGTGTTCTCTTACTTAAATCCCCAACTTGTTCTTTCTTCATATTCTCAGTTCAACTGTCCCTGGCTGGAATCATCAATTTCTAACAGCAGTTTCCAACCAAACCTTACTATCTCCTGCTCTTCTCCATCTTCCATTTAATTTCACTTGATCTCCAGACAGAACATTTAAAGAGCTCAGAGCCACTATGAACTTGATTTTTAGTCCATGGCATCACACAGTGTGCTTAAAGCTACCAGTGGACCACCGCTCATACCAGTTAGTGCCTGTGGCACACAAACTAACTAAAGCTCACTGTCTGGTTTCTTCATCTTTCTATCACCTGCCTGACTTTTTTTTTGATTTATGGGCTATGGAATGTCAGCAAGACAAAGGAGCTGATTGTGGACTTCGGGAGAAACAGCAGAGGCCTTATTAGCACCCCCTCAGCATTAACAACATTTCAGTGGAGAAGGTGGACAGTTTTAGATACCTCAGTTTCCACATCACAGAGGACTTGACCTGGTCCAAGCAAATTGAGACCTTGGTGAAGAAGGCACAACAACATCTATAGCACTTCAGACGCCTCAGGGTTTACAGACTGCTCGCCTAGATAGCATGGAATTTCTACACATCCACCACAGAAAGTATTTTGACAGGAAGTATCACCGGAACAACAGGGAGCAGGACCTCAAAGCTCAGATGGTGGTGTACTTAACTGATGACACCACTGGGGGTGCACTCTGTAACTTTGATGACATCTACACCAAGCAATGTCAGACCAAGGTGAAGAAAATTATCAGTGACATCAGCCATCCTGGCAGTCAGGTAAACGCTATAACTGTGTGAAGAGAAGAGAAACCGAGGTGGAGCTTCTGACCACCATCCATCGACATCTTGAATAAGGAAAAGCATCTAAGGGTCCACGATGCCCTATTGTTCACTCTTTTATGTAAGTTTTATAATGAGTAGTACTGTTGATATTTAAAAATGATTTTTACTAATATTTTTTAAAAAGCTGATTATTATTATATTACTGTTATTGCCCATTTTTTTCTTCTTTAATGATAAGTCTTAGAGTTGAGCAACTAGGCCTTCACTTCATATTATACTGTGTGTACAATTTATATGTGTCAAATAAAGGTTGATTTGATTTTAATTCTGTTTTTTGTGCATCAATGTAAACTTTTCAGAAATAGTTTTATTCATTAAGATCAATCATTCAGTAATTATTTCTCAAACTCACTTCATTCATTTCAGAGTTGTGGTGTCCTGAAGCCAACCCCAGTAGCACTGGATGCAAGGCAGGAAATAGTCCTGGATGAAGCAGCAGTTCCTCACAAGGCCCACTCACACTCCTTCACACACTCACACACACCATCAGTCATACTGGGTTCAGTTTGGAGTTGCCATTCAGCGTCAGCGCTGAAATGCAGTTGAGAAATCAACCTTCTGGAAGTCACAGCAGTTCAGAGTTAGTGCAATGAGGAGGCCATAAACTCAGAGTACTCACCATAGACTGTAAGGCCTGAATGCCAGTCAGGCTTTGGCACTTTACTTCTCATGAGACAGGAGAACACGTTGAACTCCTGCTTGATGGAGATGAAGCTGCTGACTCTGAGAAATCCCTCATTGTCTCGCTCTTCAGTGACACTGGACTCAGACGTCAAGTCCACTCCATTCATGTCCCTCCAGGTCACATCTGGTGTGGTGCCCCACTTGTCAGCCTTACACTCCAGTCTGTTCTGCTGGTCTTCTGTAGAGCTGATGGAAATGGAGGGCTGGTCACCCAAAACTAGCAAGACACAAGAAAGAGAACAATGAGAGGGGCACAGAGGAAGAGACAATATGGCAGTCTATTGTGAAAGGATATAAGAATTAAACTGTTAGAAAGCACACTGTGTATTTTAATTATAGGAGTCGCTACTCAAGGAAGGAATTGAAGATCAACAAAGTACATAAAGCAAAAAATTAGGAATAACTGGTTTATCATTTAACGTTTCTGGTCTGGTGAGCCATAAGCAATATATTAGTAGGAGATGAAGGCCAAACAGGATTGAGGTGTTGCTTGTTATGATTGTAATCCTGACTTGTTTTTCTTTAAGCCTCTTAAGATGAGGCCCTGGGATCTTCAAGCTGTCCATGGTGATTCCACCACACTTGCGGTGGAAGTGGCTCACTCACTTATTTTTATCATTTACACTAAGTGTAACCACTTCAGTCATCTTTCATTTGGAGACATGTGGTAGTATTAACGCTGCTTTCATCTACTGAAAGTGTAACTGAAACAATAAAATACATTTTAGTGTCCAATCATCAACCACTTATGGTATAAAGTTGTGCTTATAACTTACACACAAACACCCTTTAAATTCAAGATAGAATTAGAACTTGGTTATCTAATCCAGGACAATTCTAAGGTATGAAATATGTGCTCTGGCAAAACAGCGAGCTCACAAAGTCTGTGCAGATTTGTGTCAACCAGAAACTGACCTCGCCACGTCTCTCTCACAAACACCAGAAAGAAAATAAAAACAAATGAAACAACTGAAAGTGCACTCCACATTTGAGATTGTCAGTAGGTACAGTGGGTCACTGGGACACACTGCATTGTTGTCAGAGATCACCTCCCAGAAGGCATCACAATTCACATCATGAGCACTGTCTTCATCATTTCTGAGATTAAGGATTTGAATAAGTGATGGTTTGGTGTTTTAGGTTTTGATCTTTTGGTGGTGATCCATAACTTTCCACATCTTTAATCAATTCTCACACTTAGTGTTTTGACTCCTGGTCATTCTTGGTTGAGCCCTATGGTTATTAACAGTAATCCTCAGTCCATTTATAATCCTGTTTGTTCTTGTTTCTGTCTCAAGATACACACATATCTCCTTGTCTGATAGTAATAACTTATAACTATTGTTGGTGTCTCTCATTTTGTCAGCAGGCTGTTTGTTCAAAGAGGAAGGCTGGAAGTTAAAAGGTATGTAGAGAACATCGGTGCTGTGGTCCAGCTGAGACACTGGGAGGTCCCACATCTGTCATTCGGTGTTCAGCCGGTCTGTTATCAGTCCTTAAACATATGCCAATTAGTACCACCTGGATGAAGGTCTATCTGGTCAATGTGGCACACTAATATTAAACCAGCAATAAAGTCTCTGAAACATCTCTTAGTGACAGAGCAAACATCGTGTTTATTATAAATCCATTGGAATGGCCTTTCAAAAGAACATAAGAAATTTGACTAATGAGGGGAGTCCTTCAGTCCATTTGTCACTCGATTATTGAGCTAATAGCTGAGCTATCCCAACATTTCATCTAGATCCTTCTTAAAGCTTGTCAAGGTTTATGCTTTAACTCTCTGTCTTGTTCAAGATTCCCACAACTCTTTGCATAAAGAAGTGTATCATGGCTTCAGTTTTAAATGCACCTCCTCTTACTCTTCACTGATGTCCTCGAGTATGTGGTTCACCATTAAGCTGAAAGAATAATACTGGATCTACATTATCAATGGCTTTGAAGATTTGTAAGACATGGATGTGGTCCCCACATAGTCTCCTCTGCTTGAGACTCAACAGATTTAATTTGCTGAGTTCAACTGTTCCTTAAGTCCTGGGATGCACTTGGCTGCTCTTCTCTGCACAGCTTCATGTGCTGCTGTCTTTATTGTTCTGCAGTGACCAGAAGTGCACACAAATCACCTGATGTGTTCTCACTAGTGAATTATATAGGCTGAGTATAATGTTCTGTTATATTTAACAGTCTTTACAATACAACTTAACATTTAATTTGCCTTTTAAATCACTTCTGCATATTGCTAAGATGATGAAAATATTGTGTCAACATAAACCCTAAATCCTTTTCAGAGGTCTCTTCATGTAGCTCAGTGTCTCCCATTTTGTATTTTTATTTGCTTTTTCTTTTGCCCACATGTAGTATTTTGCACTTTTTTGCATTAAACTCCATTTTCCAGATGTTCACCCAGGTCTTCTTGAATTGTTTTTACTGTCTCATCAGTGTCTGACCTCCCTCCGTTTTTAGTGCCATCTGTGAATCTGACAAGTTTACTAACCATAACAACAACAGCAACATTTATTTCTGTAGCACATTTTCACATAAACAATGTAGCTCAAAGCTCATTATAAGATGTCAAAGAGAAAGTCACATGAAAAGAAAAACAAATATGATAAGGAAATAATATTAAAGAAGAAAAAATGAATCTAAACAATCTTAAAAACACAAATGCACTGGTACACAACACACAACAAAACACCTCAGGATCCCGGTTGGCAAGCAACCCCCAAAGTAGACAGGTGGTTCACTCCCACCTTCCAGAAATGACCATCTATCTGCTGGAGCCAGGTGTTACATGGACATCCCCTTGACCTGGTCCAGCCATTCAGGTCCTCAGCAACGAGGATCCTGTGAATTAGATCACCTTCAGGGAATCACACAACATGGCCATAGTGCCCTAACTGATGCATCCTCACAATGCAAGTAATGAGCCTCATTCAGGACTCCCTTTAGCAACTGCTGTTTCAACACAAAGTCAAAGCAATGGTACCCTAGATTCTTTGAAGAGACACAGTACTGAAGGAGTCCAGTCTTCGTCTCAGGTCACTGGACAGCATCCATGTCTTGCAAGCATATAGAAAAACAGGAAGCACCAGGACTCTAAACACCTGGACTTTAGTCCTTTCACAAAGATATCGGGAACAACACACACCCCTTTCCAGAGACTTATGATCTCCAAGTCTGTCTACTGACTTCATAAGAAGAGTCACCAGGGACATTAATGTCACTGCCAAGGTACGTAAAACCTCTCGACAAGGTCGACACTCTCTCTGCAGACAGACACACTGCTGATGGCCATACCTAAGAGGTCATTAAAGGACTGAATCTTGGTTTTTATCAGGACACTCGCAAGCCCAGACACTCAGACTCCTTGCTCAGTTTCTCAAGAGCCCCGATCACAGCCTCCATTTACTCTGTGAAGATCACAGCATTGTCAGCAAAGTCAAGATCAGTGAATCTTTCTTCACCTACAGATGTCCCACAGCCACTGGACCCCACGACCTTGCCCAACACCCAGTCCATACAAGCATGAACTGAGTAGGAGCAGACGAACCCCAGAATCAAACCTAACATAAATGTTCTTAATTCACTCCTCTTTAGGGTCCTCTAATCTGTACTCTTTGTCTCCTGATGGTTAGCCAGTTTGAGCTCCAGATTTGTATGTTATCTCTGATGCCTACAGCTTCTCATTTCAAAATTAATTATTGTGCTAATTAATTCATGCTTTTTGAAAGTCAAACTCGATCATGATGTATGCTTTGCTTTTATCAACTTTTATGATTCCTCAAAAAAAATCTAAAAGATTGGTTTGGCAGGATCTTTCTCTTATAAACCCATGCTGTCTGTGATGTAGTATGTTATTTTTAGGTTCTTTTCTAATTCATTTCTTTTAAAGGTTTCTATACAATTGGCTGTGCTCGTGAAAAATGTCAGAACCTACAGAGAATGCAGCTTGCTGTGTTTTAGTGAAACGTGGCTAACAACTACCATCCCAGATGCTAACGTGGAGCTACCCGGGTTTAGCACAGTTAGAGCGGACAGAGACGCAAGTACCTGCGGGAAGAAGAAAGGAGGAGGACTCACTCTCTATGTCAATACAAAGTGGTGCAACTCAGGACATGTAAACTTTAAAATCTCCAATTGCTGCAGGGACATCAAACTGTTGGCCATAAGTCTGCGTCCCTGTTACTTGCCCAGAGAGTTTGGACACGTGATTGTTATTGTTTACATCCCCCCTTAAGCGAACGTGGAGATAGCGAGTGACATCATCCATTCCGCAGTTGCTAAGTTACGCGGAGATAGCGAGTGACATCATCCATTCCGCAGTTGCTAAGTTACAAACGCAGCACCCTGAGGCACTTGTGCTAATCTCTGGAGACTTTAACCATGTAACGCTGGACAAAACATTACCTGCCTTCTCCCAGTATGTGGATTGTAACACCAGGGGAAACAGGACTATCGACCTACTGTATGCAAACGTTAAAGACGCATACAGTGCCACCCCGCTGCCTGCGCTTGGGAAAGCAGATCATAACCTGGTTCGGCTACAGCCTCAATACAAACCAAGAGTGAGGGCGCTACCTACAACCACACGCTCATTCAGGAAGTGGTCCCCTGAGGCAGAGCAGGCTCTGAGAGACTGCTTTGGAACTACAGACTGGGATATCCTGCTGGGGTCACATAGTGAGAACATTGAAGAGGCTGTTGAATACACAACTGATTACATCAACTTCTCTATGGACATTGTAGTTCCAGTAAGAACAGTACGCTGCTATGCTAACAACAAGCCATGGGTTACAAGTGACATCAAGGGCCTTTTGAACCAGAAGAAAAGGGCTTTTAAAAGTGGTGATCAGCATGAGCTCAAGCGCGTGCAGAAGGAACTCAGGGCGGCGAAGGAGCAGTACAGGAGAAAGCTGGAGCAGAAGTTGCAGAACAACAGCATGAAGGAAGTGTGGGATGGGATGAAGATTATCACTGGCTGCAGCTCGAAGCGGGGTGCCACCATTGAGACAGACATGGAGAGAGCAAACCAAATGAACAACTTCTTTAATAGGTTTGATCACCCTAACCCACTCTCACCTTGGAGTACTGCATCCTCCAACCATCCTTCTGCTGATACCAGCATAGGTGAGACATCCCCAACCACAATTACAGCAGCCCATGTGAGCAGAGAGCTGAAAAGACTTCGTGCCAGCAAAGCAGCGGGTCCAGATGGTGTATCGCCACGACTGCTGAAGGCCTGTGCGTTGGAACTGGGGAGTCCTCTACAGCGCATCTTCAACCTGAGCCTGGAACAGGGGAGAGTCCCAAGGCTTTGGAAAACATCTTGTATCACCCCAGTCCCAAAGGTATCACGTCCTGGTGAGCTGAATGACTTCCGGCCTGTTGCTCTGACGTCACATCTGATGAAGACCATGGAGCGGCTGCTGCTTCACCACCTGAGGTCACAGGTCCGCCACGCCCTCGACCCTCTGCAGTTCGCATACCAGGAGAAGGTGGGAGCGGAGGATGCCATCATCTATATGCTACACCGATCCCTCTCCCACCTGGACAGAGGCAGTAGTGCTGTAAGAATTATGTTTTTAGACTTCTCTAGCGCCTTCAACACCATCCAACCTCTGCTCCTTAGAGACAAGCTGACTGAGATGGGAGTAGATTCACACCTGGTGGCATGGATTGTGGACTATCTTACAGACAGACCTCAATATGTGTGTCTTGGGAACTGCAGGTCTGACATTGTGTTCAGCAATACAGGGGCGCCGCAGGGGACTGGACTTTCTCCGGTCCTGTTCAATCTATATAAATCAGACTTCCAATATGACTCAGAGTCCTGTCACGTGCAAAAGTTCGCTGATGACACTGCTATCGTGGGCTGCATCAGGAGTGAGCAGGAGGAGAAGTACAGGAAGCTAATCAAAGACTTTGTTAAATGGTGCGACTCAAACCACTTACATCTTAACACCAGAAACACCAAGGAACTGGTGGTGGATTTTAGGAGGCCCAGGCCCCTCATGGACCCTGTGATCATCAGAGGTGACTGTGTGCAGAGGGTGCAGACCTATAAATACCTGGGAGTGCAGCTGGATGACAAATTGGACTGGACTGCCAATACTGATGCTCTATGTAAGAAAGGTCAGAGCAGACTATACTTTCTGAGAAGGTTGGCATCGTTCAACATCTGCAGTAAGATGCTGCAGATGTTCTACCAGACGGTTGTGGCGAGTGCCCTCTTCTATGCGGTGATGTGCTGGGGTGGCAGCATAAAGATGAAAGACGCCTCACGCCTGGACAAACTTGTTAAGAAGGCAGGCTCTATTTTAGGAGTAAAGTTGGACAGTTTAACATCTGTGGCAGAGCGACGGGCATTAAGCAAACTCCTGTCAATCATAAATAATCCACTGCATCCACTGAACAGTGTCATCTCCAGGCAGAGGAGCAGCTTCAGTGACAGACTTTTGTCACTGTCCTGCTCCACTGACAGACTGAGGAGATCGTTCCTCCCCCACACTATGCGACTGTTCAATTCCACCTGGGGGAGTAAATGCTAACATTTTATTTTTATTTATTTATTTATTTATTTTATTACTATTTAATTTAATATTGTTTCTTTGTATCAGTATATTGCTGCTGGATTATGTGAATTTCCCCTTGGGATTAATAAAGTATCTATCTATCTATCTATCTATCTATCTATCTATCTATCTATCTATCTATCTATAATTTTGCATGGCATAATTGGTCTGCAATTACCAGATCCGCTTTATGTCCTTTCTTGAAGATTGAAGGTCACATTAGCATCTCCTCAGGTTCTTCTCCTTTCTGAAGTGACTGCTCAGATACGCCTAATAAGGTTCAGAGATATCATCTTTCATTTTTTTCAGTAAAATAG
>JANRMT010028174.1:17142249-17164747 GCA_026402145.1 Polypterus bichir lapradei
ATCTATCTATCTATCTATCCACAACAATTTATTTCTTGTGTACCATAAAATCACATAAGTAATGTCTCAACAGGCTTTAAACAGGCCTTGTTTTTGACAACCCACCAGCCTTGACACACTTAGACGACAAAGAAAAACTCAACATCCTGTAGGGGAAAAAATGGAAGAAATCTTGAGAAAGGCAACTCAGAGAGCTTCCAAATATGTTGGGCATGCAGAGGGCATCAAAAATGGGGTAAATACAATCACAAGTAATGTTCTTCACAGAGCTTGATGGCCAGTCTATCATTACCACCTCAGAAATACAACACAACAGTACGAACTACAAGGCAAAATACAAGAATAGGTAACACCAATCACTAAATATACAACTATGACATATGCAGCCAGAAGTGTGTCGGGAAACACGACTGGAAGTCCTTTATACCAACAGCATGCCTCTATAGCAGCTCACAGGCACTGGGAATGAAAAATTGAAGTTCCCCCTCTTTTGAAATTTTCTTTTTTGTTTAGTCATTCTGGTGAAGACCTGCAGCCTCTGGGGGTCAAGGACTGGACTTGAAAGTTTCTAATTGGCTTAGACAGTGACAATGTGCGGTCAAAGTGAACCCCTAAATCCTTTTCACAGGTTGCGTTGTAATTTATATTTTATTCATTTTTTTCTGAAAATAATTTTTTTAAATGTAAAATAATTTTTCCTTTGTGTTTTAAATCTCAAAGATTCCACACATATGTTGTTTTCCTTAAGGGAATTCAATGTAGTGACTTTGTGTTTCTATCAGGCACATTCCAGGCATCATGAGTGTGATGGTATGTAAGCTGGCATTGTGTGTAACTCATTGTCCAAGATTGTGGATGCTCCCTCTGATGTCTACTGCGACTTATTTTGTAGTTTTTATTTTCTCAGCTCTAGTTTTTTTACTCTGAATTCTGGTTAAACTTTTGGCCTTGATATCAGGTAGGCCTAGATGTTCTAGTTTAAACCTCTGCTTTATTTTTCAAGTCACATTTCATTTCCTTGTCCTTACTCTCTTTATCGCCTGACTGTCATTTCCCATGATGTGACAGTACAGGTCTCTTCCTGTAGGTCACTGTCTCCCATCTTGTTTGATGTTCCTTTTGGCCATATGTAGCACTTTGCACTTTTCTACATACATTCAATTTCTAAACTTCATTTTCCAAGTGTTTTCCCAGCTCTTTTAGTGTTGTTCACTAACTACACCAGAATATTAATATCAATTTTAATGGACTTCAATGAAGACCCCATTCTCCGCTTATCTGTACTCTTTGTCTCCGTGTAGCCAACTTGAATGCAGTTGTGTAGGTTACCTCTGATGTCTACAGCTTGTAGTTTTAGAATTAGAATCAGAATCTTTGAGACGGAGTCAAAAATTAGTCCACAACTAAAAAACACAAAATCTTCCCATAGCCGGGGTCAAAACTACAGTATCCAAAGGAGAACAAAAGAATCAAAATGAGAATCAGGAATTAGCCACAAACAATCACAAAGTCAGAACTTCATCTTCTCCTTAAATACTTCTTGAGCTGGCCAGTCCCCCAGGTGCACCATTAGGTGGGCCTCCTTGTGATAAGAGGTCTGTGGCGAAGTGCGATTTTAAATAAATAATCGTAAGTCCAGGAGCATGCTGACTCTGTACAGTTGTAGCTCCAAGGTTGATTAGGGTGCTTGTCTGATCGCACATTCAAGTGTAAATGTGAGCGGGTCAGTCAGTTGATTTATTCACGCCTTGGAGCGGGTGGAGGACAACATCTGCACCCAGTCGGAGCTACAAAGGGAGCCTGCATGGCAGAGAGAGGAGACAGTTGACTGAGAAGAAAAAAAAAAGAGACAGTCTGGAGGCTAGCTGACGAGGTGAATGAAGTGAGTAAACCAGATGGGAACAGCAGCATCAGCACATGAGAGGAGAGGCACAGCGACCAGACCCCATGAGCAGAACAAAGTGAATGGCGCTCTGTGGGGTGTCCTTGTTGCAGTGTAGGAGTGAAGGGCAGCGAACAAATCTTCAAGGCATCCAGGTAGTGCTGCGCTGGCATATGGGATGACGGAGGTCTGGCTCTGCGGCAGGCAGGTTGGGATTTAGGAAAGTGATTGGAGCTGACGGCATCTCTGCCAGTTAGAAGGATTGCTGGGATGAGCTGGGGAGACGTGTGGTGAAGGAAATGCTAGGCTGGCATAGGAGGAACTCACGGACAATATGGTTTCCCTGGAACTAAGCAACTGTTTTATCTGGATTTTAAAATTGTTACTCTAGATTTTATGGACTATTTATTCATGCATAGCAGTTTTTCGACACTTTGTTTGTTTGTTGCTTTAAATTAAAGCACCTAACATTTTGCACTAACCCTTGCTCGCTGTGTGTGCCCTCATTCGCCCGGCTCATTCGAGTTTGCAGCTATCGATGTTTCTGAGTTCAGCAGGCACCTGGAAGTTAGTAGGGAGTGTGGAGCTAACCCAGACCATCACACACTTCTCTGGCTCCATTTAAGGGAGACAGGGCAGACTACAAAAACACTACGTACAAACACAAAATCATAACAAAGAGATTCATAATATTACAAAAATACAAAGCCAAGAACAGAATTAAAACACAACATAATTTTTTTAAACAACAATAGGAAGACTAAGCATGCAAGAAATAAACTTAAAATCCTTTGTGTTATGTTTAGCCCCAGAAAAACAAGCCAAAAGTGTTGATTTTTTTCCAACCAAAAATGTTTCTTATGCATAACAGAATTGCTTAAATACCAAAACATTAACATAACCACAGTAGGAAAGGCCTGTTGAGTGTCCACAGCTTCTTGATGCACATTTACTACACGTCCTTCATGTGAAATGTTTTGAAACAGTCACCAATGCCTGTAGGCCCTGTTTCAGCAGATGTCAAAATGTTTATGGTAATATGTTTTCTGTTACGCTACAGTTACATGACAGTAAAATGCCAGTGACTACCCAGCACAATGAATGCATCCCTAGTGTTATTGCGGGCTACCACAGCACAAGGCTTAGTGACTTCCACATTTTCTCTGACATAAACTTTGTGAAAAGTGCTTAGGTGCCACACGTCCTCTTTGTCTTTTTATTTGATTGCAATCAACTACTGCAGCTTCATGTGTTTGCACAACTGGAGTTACCAGGCATAGGTGATGTGTAGAAATTACTGTATCAGTCATTATACAATAACACTGCTCAAAACAAAAGGTTCTCTAGTGACACCGCAGATGATATAGCGACACTATTTTGACTGCACTTCCCATCTCACTTTTTACTGTCCGTGTAAATGATCAATTCACATCATCACCACTATCACTTGATTCAACCAATGGTTCAAGTCCAGTTTGTTATAAAGCTGGTTTGTTTGAAGTCTCTACCCCGCTCATGAAATCTGATGAGTTAGCATCAGATTAATATAACGTGGAAGGATACACAGAAATATTCATGACTTCTTGTTGCGTGATGTTATTTTTATCTACTAAAAGGATGCAGAACACTGACCTCAGAGTTATTTGGCCTTTTACTGTAAAGTGGATTATTTTAACATCACCCCGAGTCTGAATCAGGCTTAACCATATTTACAAAGAATTCTGACACCAAGGATTTTAAGCCAAGGTAAAAACACTGGCTAAAATATTAATCTATGAAGACATTTGACAATACGCTAGAGAGCCATCGAGACATAAGAACAATTATGTGACTGTGTCTGTGGATTATCAAAGTGTCAGGAATAGCAAAAATGTAAATGTGTAATGGCTTCTGAGCATTACTGAGCAGTGTCATTGTCATTACAGGGGACTCAGGGTAACAAGAGAAAAGAAGAAAATCACCTTCGACATTCAGAGTTATGTGTGCCTCCTCATTGAATAGTCCAGAGTCCACAAAACATCTGTAGAGGCCACCATCAGAAACACGGACATCCTGGAGTCTCAGAGATACGTTTCCATTCAGGAGCTCTTCTAGGAACAGTGCTGTCCTTCCCTTATAGGCCTGAATTTGATGCTCAGGTCTGATATAGAGATTCTGGTATAAAAGTGCAGGAGAAAGGAAATCATCACGAATCCACCTCACTTCAAACCCCTGAGCACTGATAGCTGGTAAGAGTGAGGTGGGTAGGGTGACATCTTCACCAACAAAAGCACGAACAGCTGAGGAAGGTGCAACAACTTGAAACCTCTCTGAAAAGAAAACACAAAATGATGCAGTGAGTGTCAAGACATGTTTAGTTAGTCCATCTGAGTCAATAAAGACAAAGCAAGTGTTTGTGTGAGATGAAGACTAAACACTGGGCTCAGTCTGCTTCAGTGCCAAAAGTTCACTTGTAGTTTTTGATTTTTTACTCAACTGACAATTCTCAAGTTCACTCTTTACATTAAGTTGTCTGACACTCAGATCTGACCCAAGCATATCTGTCAGAATTCAGTGTTGTGATGTGAACATCCACTTTTACACATTAATAAATTCATATTTCAACCATCTCACAGAACTGTATCAGGTCCTTTCCTAGATGTTTATTAAAATAAGTCTCAGACAGAACTTTATTTATCATTTTTTTTATATTACTATATCCTTGAACCCAGAAGGTTTCTTAATTACTCGTCCATTTCTAGTAGTTAGCTGTTTTTCTAACAGTTTCTTCTGTAGCTGAATCAGACACAGTCACTAGCAGTGATGGCTGTTCACATTGCTTTGCTGTTTCTATTTCGACTGGAGTATTTTGTGTTTGTTTTCCTGTTTGTCCATTTTCAGTCCCAGCAACAACAAAGTTCAGTGGATAACGAAGCAGGTCTTGGAGGCTTGATGTTTCTACTGAGTCTCAACCCATCATCAACATTGACCAATTCAACTGAGTTGTCTGAGGTTTTGCTAAGCAGGTCACACAGTATTTGATGTTTCTGAATATTGAATCTAACTTTCCCTGCTCTATATTTCCATCCATCCATCCATTATCCAACCCGCTATATTCAAGCTCTGTATTTGCAATATGCAAATGTTCTTTTGCTCTGTTTGTTTAGTGTGCATAATCTTTTATTTACTCTTTATATTTCTGATGATATCTCCTAAACTCTAGTGTATTCTTCTTCTGTTTTAGTTCAGTACCTAGAAGGTTTGTTCTAATTTTTCTGGAAAACATAAGGAATGCTGGTGTTTCTCCTGAAGCAAGATGAGGAGTCTAACAAAATGGCATTAATATTTTTGGAAGCTCCTCCTTCCACATCTTTCCTTTATTATTGCATGCTTGGAATGCTTTCTTAAGATATCTGTGAAAACTCTATTTTTCCATTGCTTTTTGGATAATATGGTGACACTCGAATGTGTCTGATACCTCCACTTTTCAGAAAAGCTTCCAAAGCTGGGTCAACAAATTGCCTGCCATTTTCTGTAGCAATTTCCAAAGGATATCCAGAATAAGCAAAAATGACCAACGAAGCAACAGACTAATTAAAAGGGCAGGCTCAGTTATGGGACACACTCTGGACCCACTGAAGGTCACAGGAAAGCGGAGAATTTAAACCAAACTGAGTGCCATTATGAACAAAGCTGCGCTTCCTCTCTGTGACACACCAACACTTAGAACTGTACGTCAACAAATTATTCAGCAGAAGTAAGTCAAGAAACACAATGGGGGCTCCTTTATACCAACAGTAACACATCTGTATGATGCCTCACTGGGACTTTTTTGTTTGAATTTTCTTGTTTTATGGTAATTCCAGTGTGTGTTAAGACCAAAGTGTATGTGTATATCTATTTGTTTATATTTTATGTATCTATTTATGTATTTATTTATTTAAAGAGCTTCTGTAAAAAGCCAAATTTCACCCTGGAGACAAATAAAGTTCCATCTATCTGTCTGTCTATCTCATATTACACCTATAAGTCAATTTAATATGGAGTCTATGGCTTCAGGTACACTAGATAATACAAATGGGACCTTACAAAACCAATAGCATCCACGGGGAGTAACGAATGTTGTAAGACTTCTTGACTCTTCAGTGAAATCAATCTGCCAAATCTTTCATAGTCTGTAACTTCACAAACACCTTTGTGCCTTGTATGGTTTGTAGAATGCTATCTATAGTAGGAATGGGAAGCCCTTCACGAATGACTGCTTTATTGACTTCTCTCAGTTCCACACACAGTCTCACCTCTAAAGTATTTTTTCTTTGAAGACAACAGCAGACTAGATAAGCACCCTGCACCTTTGTTAACTTCTTTGATAATTCCTTCCTCAATCATCTCACCTAATCCTTGACTTTCAGCCTCACTCATTTGTTATGGAACACGTCTAAGTCCCTGAGCGACAGGTGCGACTTTGTCATCTACAGTGACTTTATGTGAATATCTGTCCCAGGATCAATGGAGTAGACAATCTCCACTGAATCATCTGTTTGGTACTTGGTTCATAAACTGCTCTTATGGATTTTTCGCTTTAGTTGCTTATCTACCTTTTTTCATTTCTGTTTTCTAGACATTTCCTTTCTTTCTATACACATATACATAATGTCCATCTTTTTTACAATACAGACATTTTGCTGTCCTTGCTCCACACTCATTAGCTTGCTGTGTCTTTAGCCCACATCTGTAGCACTTCTGGTTATTATCTGCACTTTGATTTGCTTTGTTTGCTCTTACTCCTCTTCTGCACTGATGTTGAGCTGTCCGGTGACATTAGTTGAGTGTACAGTCATATGAAAAAGATTGGGAACTCCTCTCAGCCTGCATAATAATTGACTCTCCTTTCAACAAAAAAGATAACAGTGGTATGTCTTTCATTTCCTAGGAACATCGGAGTACTGGGGTGTTTTCTGAACAAAGATTTTTTAGTGAAGCAGTATTTAGTTGTATGAAATTAAATCAAATGTGAAAAACTGGCTATGCAAAAATGTGGGTCCCCTTGTAATTTTGCTGATTTGAATGCCTGTCACTGCTCAATGCTGATTACTTGCAACACCAAATTGGTTGGATTAGCTGGTTAACTTGTGAACTTCATAGACAGGAGTGTCCAATCATGAGTGGTAAAAGGTATTTAAGGTTGTCAATTGCAAGTCCTTCCCTTTGACTCTCCTCTGAAGAGTGACAGACAGCATTGGATCCTCAAAGCAACTCTCAAAAGATCTGAAAACAAAGATTGTTGAGTGTCATGGTTTAGAGGAAGGCTACAAAAAGCCATCTCAGAGGTTTAAAGTGTCAGTTTCAACTGTAAGGAATGGAATCAGGAAATGGAAGGCCACAGGCACAGTTGCTGTTAAACCCAGCAGGTCTGGCAGTCCAAGAACAATACAGAAGCGGCTCATGCAGAGGCAGGATTGTGAGAATGGTTACAGACAACCCACAGATCACCTCCAAAGACCTGCAAGAACATCTCGCTGCAGATGGTGTATCTGTACATCGTTCTACAATTCAGCACAATTTGCACAAAGAACATCTGTATGGCAGGGTGATGAGAAAGAAGCCCTCTCTGCACTCACGCCACAAACAGAGTTGCTTGTTGTATGCCAATACTCATTTAGACAAGCCAGATTCATTTTGAAACAAAGTGCTTTGGACTGATGAGACAAAAATGGAGTTATTTGGTCAGAACAAAAAGCGCTTTGCATGGCGGAAGAAGAACACCACATTCTAAGAGAAACATCTGCTATCTACTGTCAAATTTGGTGGAGGTTCCATCATGCTGTGGGGCTGTGTGGCTAGTTCAGGGACTGGGGCCCTTGTTAAAGTCGAGGGTCGGATGATTTCAACCCAATATCAACAAATTCTTCAGGATAATGTTCAAGCATCAGTCACAAAGTTGAAGTTACTTAAGCAGGGGTTGGATATTTCAACAAGACAATGACCCAAAACACAGAAATCTACAAAGGCATTCATGCAGAGGGAGAAGTACAATGTTCTGGAATTGCCATCATAGTCCCCTGACTTGAATATCATCGAAAATCTATGGGATGATTTGAAGCAGGCTGTCCATGCTCAGCAGCCATCAAATTGAACTGAACTGGAGCGATTTTGTATGAAGAATGGTGAGAAATACCTCCATCCAGAATCCAGACACTCATCACAGGCTATAGGAGGACAGCGTCTAGATGCTCAAAGGAGCAAAAGGAGGCTCAACTAAGTATTGATGTCATATCTCTGTTGGGTGCCCACATTTATGCACCTGTCTAATTTTGTGTTAATTTTCTGTTAATCCAATAAACTTCATGTCACTGCTGAAATCCTACTCTTTCCATAAGGCATGTCATATATTGAAAGGAAGTTGCTACTTTGAAAGGTCAGCCAATGAGAAACAAAAATCCAAACAATTAAGAGGGGTTACCAAACTTTTTCATATAACTGTAAGTAATCACGATTTCTGTTGAGTTCCTGTTCCAAGTTTAATGAATGTCAATTCCATGTTCAATCTAATATGATTATACAAATTTACGATTCATCACTTGTCGCTAATATGTCGTGATGTGAGCCAATCACCAGTCCATTTAATTTTAAAGCAACTTTTAATGACCCCCTCTGTCTCCAATCTTTCCATTTCCTGTTTTTTCCCTCTCTCTCTCTTTTTCCAGCTCCTTTCTTTTTACTACACACAGTTTGGGTTAGGGTTAGACTTAAAACAGAAAGATAAAATAAGAATTACAATAAAACCCTCTAACAAACAAAAACAAATTCTGTTTAAATTAAAAAAAAAAAAGTGGTATAAAATAAGAGAAACAAATCATACAAACACATACGTGTCCAGGCGGTGTGTGTCATGTGAAGTAGAAAGAACACAAAGTAGCTCCTTCCCTTCTTGGCCTTCATGACTGGAAAAGAATCAAAGTTTGGTTTTTCCCAACAGTAAGAAATAATTCTGACATCCTCAGAGATGAGGCAGACGCTCTCATGAAGCAGACAAGATGGCGCCATCCCCCAGACAAACAGTGCTACTCTTCATGTCTGTTTACTTACAAGTAATATGTAGAGGATTTATTAGCATATTAGACCACAGTTTTCTCAAAGTGTACACACTGTATATACAACTGACTGTGATGGGCATTAAAGTCACCGACAACAACACCTCTCCTTGTTTGCTCACAGGCTTTAAAGAAAGTCAAGCTGGTCATTTGATCAAAATCATCAGACTCCATTGAGATGCCCCTGGAGCTCTCCTGAGATGGACCTGTACATGGGAGCACTGGATTCCTTCTCCTTCAGCTGTTTTTCTCCTTTCACTTACAGGACCATTGTGGACAAACACTGAAATGGAGAATCTCTTTTTAAGTAACACATTAGAAGAGCAGCACAGCACTACACTCCAGAGGTGGAGACTCTTGCTGTTAGACATCAGCGTGTCCACCTGCTCAGATGACTTAGAGGTGAGGACCTCAGTAGTGACTATGGAGCTGGTGACCCACATCATGCTGAGCTGGATTTAAATTGATGAACAACTTAAGATGCTAAATGTATAAAACTACTTCTTCTTGATCACTGGTCTGCTAGCAATGGGGTAAAAGTTATCATCACCACTCAGGTCTCCCTCTCAGTAGAGTAGCTGACCAGCTACACTGGCCAAGCTGTCGTCCTTCTGCTATGCCAGACATTTATTACCAGCTTGCTGTCATGTGCCCCTCTTTGTTTCACTCCTTGTGTAAGAACTGAACATGGCCATCTTGTCTGAGCTGCTTGGGTTTTTAATGGTGTTCCCTCCCTAGTGGGCATTATTGGAAATGCATTTAAAAGTCTTTAGTGCTTGGGACTCCTAGGCTGCAACACTCTGAAATTATTGAGCGGAGGGAAGTTACCAGCTGTGATTGGCATGTGTCCCACCCCTGGGGGTGGGGGGGAATCACCCACAAAACACATTGAAAATATACTGACATTTACAAATACAGTGCATAATTAGCCAAATGACAGAAAATATATACATAAAAGACAAATAATCTTTCATAATTAACAAAAACAATACAACACAAACATATTCCATAATATACAATTTCTGTTTATTTATTACTTTTTAATAAAAGTATTCTATTAATGTATGAGTTGTCAGTTGGGTTTTGTTGTGACTCGGGGAGTACTTCTTAACAAAATCCCAATAACTGATGCCAAAAGTTCTACAAAGAGAAGGATCTGTCAACCGTTGCCATGTCAAAACACAAAGAGCAGATGAAGAATCTTTACAAAATAAAAGATGTATTAATCAAAATTGGTCTGTGAGACAAAAAGCTTCAAGGAGCACAAAAGGTCCAGAGCACAGAGATCAAGAAATCCAGAAAGTCAATCAATGAACACAGCACAAGAGCTCACCAGCTCCACCGCACATAACGTACCCCAATGGACTGTGGCTTTCTCAGCCTTAAAAGGGTTGAGGGTTGTCCTTTGACAGTGATGGACAGGTGGCCATCAGCTTAGACACACCAGGTCAGTGTCAGTGTACCTGAGATACTGGCAGCGGAGGAAAACCAGACTATATAGTTTGGTACAAAGAAGAGACAATCCTAGTCTCAGTGAACAGTCCCAAGTGAAACTAACTCACAGATAGTCTTGTTTGTGCCTCATGTTTCTCCTTGGCTGTCTGAATGTCACAGCAGAGGACCTGACATTCTGTTCGCCTTCTTGGTCTCTTCTGTGCACTGTCTAGTGAGTCCATTTCAGATTCAAAGTCCTTCTCATAAGGAGTACTTTCAAACATCAAACATCCCCCTGCGTATTCAAATCTAATATTTTTTCTTCTTGTATGTAATACTTTACATTTACTTGCATCTTTCCAAGGTGGTCTCCCACCTGTGTACTCAGAAAGCAATACTGAGTCCCCCACTATCACAATTTCTCTCTTTTTTGGGACTCTTACTTTGCCCTTACATTTGACTGTGACCCACCTGTCACTACCTTAATAGTCTGGAGACCCCTCATGCACCACTTTGGGGATCCACACTTTCTCCCTAAAGGACACCAGGGTAAGATCTGCCAGTTCCTTACCACTTGCAGGCTGGCCATCTCCTCTTTAAGTTCAATGACCCTGAGCTCACAGTGTTGGAAATTAAAAGTGGATAAAGCAGGTGGCAGGATGAAGCATTAAATAAAGCAAGAAAGTCAGCATTCTGCCATTGAACAGTTTGGAGGGCTACAAGTAAAATCAGGGTCAACCTACAAGACAACACAGACAGTAGGGTTAGGTGGGCATTCATCTGGTCACAGACTGTTAGGCTAAACCTGCAGGTGCTGCCCTTGGCCTCTCCTCTACTCTCTGCTCTCCATTAATGTCTGTCCCAGTTCACTACTTCCATTTGTGATGCTCACGCTGAGTGCAGCCGCCGATGCAAGGCAAGGTCCAGCACGGGTAAACGTGTGTCAAAAAATCTCACAGTCCAAAAGTTTGTTTTAAAATATTTAGTGAAAGTTAAAAGCAAATAATCCAAACAACAATAAAGGAAAAATAGTTACACAAATAGAATAAAAGGCAAAAAAAAAAAAAAAAAGTATCTTCTATAATCTTAGCTTTTCTTGAGAAACTTTAGTTATTTCTGTACTTAAAAGTTCTTTACTTTTTTATATTTCTGCTTTTGTCTGTACGCCATATTTTAGTGTGAATTCTACGTATGGTGTTATGCATGAGGACCCAGATGATTGATGGCTATACCACCTCGGACATAATTTCTGCTGTCTGTCCAACTGGATTCACCTCTTCTGAAATCCGGAATCTCCACCAACTTTGGCATTTCCGTCCTGAACTAATGTCTGCAAACAAAAATCTCTCCTTAATTATTTTATATTTTTTATTTTACTTGCCATTCAATCATATGGGGTTACCAGGTTGGTACTCTTAAGTATTTATAGTAAACCAGATGACAAAGATAATGACAGTGAGCAAATGTGAGCAAACATTAAAAACAACAGCAAATATGACAAAGAGTTAATAGATCTGAAAGAGAAGGCAATTTCTTAAAAACTGTGACAGTAATCATATCAGTCATATCCTCATTTGGGGTCTGCATAAAAAAAAGTCCAGTCAAACTTTATTTGTAAAGCACTTTTAAAACAGCCTACACTGAAATAAAGTGCTGTACAGATAAGCTAAAGGAACAATTAAATTATATATACACATAACAAAACTACCATCATTACAAACTGTACATAAAGATACACTGAGGATACCCACATAAACACTCATAATCATGAATGTACTCGAACCAACACATACAAGCATAACGTTTAACCTCTTACAGGTCAAAAGGTCAGCAAAAAGAAATAAGCTTTTAATGATTCCCTAAAAGTACCTGATGCCAGGGCAGACCTGAAATAATAAGGTAAAGTATTCTAAAGAGAGGGTGTGACCACCACAAAGCCCCTTTGCTTCAGCCTCGACCTTGGCACCACTGAGACTATCGGGCTAGTAGCGGTGCTCTCGTCAATGTGTAAATGTGAAGGAGTTGTGATAAGTAAGAGGAGGCCATTCTATTGAAACATTTAAAAACAAGATTTTAAAATTAATTCTGTAGTGAACCGGATGGCAATGCAGTGAGATCAGTACTGATATGATGTGCTCAACAGGCAAGTAACAGCATTCTGGACAAGTTGCAAGCATCGTAGTGATGCCAATCAACACCTTCATACAGAGAGCTGCAACAGTCCAAATGTGATGTCATAAAAACACAGATTTTTCAAAATCACTAATGAACAGTAAGGCCTTTACCTTGGCTAAAAGTCTCAGCTGAAAAAAACATTTAACTACTGGGAAAAAAGGAATCCCCTTCACCTTTCTCCTCAAAAAAGTGTTCTGTGAACTGCCACTGTGTGGCGCTAAAGCACTGCAGACTGAGACGTTCATCTCACTGATGTCAGTCTGTCTTTCCAGTGGATATGCATGTCCTTCTGGTTTATGACATTATCAGTATATTTAGTGACACTGGGCGCGTCAACTTCACACACATCAAGGTGAGCCCCTCTGTACTGCAGTCTAAACCACAGTTCAGTGTCAAATCTGCAGCTCTTACCTGTCTGTTCATCTCATCCTATCTGAAGCTGTCTAATTGTAGGCTTATCCCATGAACAGACATGTCAAGCGGCTGCTGACCCCTCACTTCCAGACAGCTCCTCTAGGTGAATACAGAGAAGCACCGCAGTGCAGTGACGTCTCCCTGAGGCTGAAAGGCGTACAAGCTGAGTGTGAGTGTCTTATCTCTGTGTGGTTCCTGTTTGCTGGCCTCTGCTCTAACATGTCGACAACTTTTCATCTTCTTTTGTGTTTTCTGTTGTTTTCATTATCAGCTCACTAATCTCAGTTCATCTTAGATTACAAACTCAAATTCACTTTTCACTTACCTGCTTTTACTTTGTTCCTTAGCTTTCCTCCGTCATAGATTTTATTTTTCAGAATTAATCAACAAGCAGGTCTTTGTATGTCTGTCGGTGTTCCATCAGTAGCTTTATAAAACACATCCCGTCATAGTAAAGTCAGACATTCACAGCTCAGGCCATGAGATTGTTCTGCTTTGCCGTCTTTGCTTTCTCTTTCACTTTAAAATGGCAGCCATCCAAGAGGAACACACCTGAGTCTTAAAGAGACAGAACATAATGGAAATAAAAGGTTTGCTCACCATTAGAAGTTTATTTGAGTTTTTGTTTATCTCCTGACAAGTACAAATCCCCCCCACCATGAGACAGAAGGACATGTCATAGACAGGAGCTCCAGACGAGCAGGTGAGGAGTCGCAGTGGGTGAAGACTTCTGATGACCAGAGATGTTCATATAAAATAGAATTCTGTGTATTTAAAACTAGGTTATCAGGATAAATTAGGAAAGACTCATCATTTTAATAAAATGAAAATCATTAATTTGAATTTCCCCCTTGTGTATTGTGTATCTGATCAAATCTAATTTAATGTATTGTAGCGACTCATGTAATTAAGAACAGGAGGACTCACAGCTGTTGGGGTTTCATCAGTTTTATTGCTCAGATTCAGTTTTGTACAAATGAACTCCTATTGTTAACTCCACTATTTTGGGTTATGAAGTTCACCTCTAGAACCTTAAACACGTATTTCAGCCCTTTAGCTTTCCTCAATCTCAATTACTTTATGTACCTTTCCACTTCACTTGTCACCTTTAGTCTCCTCACTTCTAACACACTTAACCCCACACTTCTGCCCCTCTTAAACTTTACCCTGGTCTCTCACCCCCTAGGTGTGCCCACCCCTTAAATTAGAAATCTCAGTTCCACCCCCACCCCCCACCCCATTCCTTCAGACAAAGATTAGAAAGTGACTGCCTGAATGTCACAGTGTATCAAAAGCAAATGGGGTCTTTAGAAATAAGTTTGAGGAATCAAATAAGACTGAAAGACACTGAGCTGAACTCACGAGCAGATGACATGAAGGCCGATTCCCACACATCATGGCACTTCATGGCATATTAAGTTTGAATGACAAGTCAACCCCCGGCTAGCAAAGCTAAATACAGAAAAACAAAAAGCAAAAAGGAGTAAGATTGTACAAAATTAACAGAGGACAAACTCCTTTGCTGTGCTTGTATTTCCCGTTGTGAACTAACAAAAGGTGAAAATGAACAGAAATGAAGGCTCTGGTCTGACGTCTGACTTCTCAGTTGACTTCACTGACTTACGTTGGTCAGTCTGGTAGGAGACATCATCATCTTACATTGGCATTGACAGCACTGCCCACCCAGGCCTGCTTCTCCTTTTGCACTTTCAGTCGTCAAATGTACTTCTTGTAAAAACATTGTTAGTCAACATGAGCAAGTGACAAAAAGAAAAAAAGAAAACACCAACCTTGGAGTTTAGGGCAGCAGATTGAAAACATACAATTTCTAATTTAAAATATTACATTAAACACGCACTGTTAGTTGTTCTAATAAGTCTCCTGATATTAAAAACATTCCTGTCGATCAATCAGCTCTACCACGGACTCTGCTGGCCTTCAAGCTCACATCACGTCTACTTGTGCGGCTCGACTGTTTCATGTGTTGATATTCCACCATAGACCTGAGAGAGGAGACACACAAGTCAGAACTTCATTGTATGCCACACCACAATTAACCTGAACCTAAAAGCCTATACACACACACACACACACACACACATAAAAATACAAATATTCAGTACACAGTGCAGTGTAAGAGTCTTAGGCAAAAAATGTTGTGAAGTAGGAATGATTTCAGGAATAATTCCATGAATAGATTTTATTGATCAATACACTTTCTAGGAAGTGCAACGAGCAGAAATAACCTCAAAGCAGCAATGTGTGGTGTGCCCAGTGTAGTGACGGTGAGGGGCTGAGTGAGCGAGAGCCCAGCTGAGGCCACTAGGAGGCGCTCCACAGTGACACTTACAGGCAGTCCCCGGGCGAGCAGGCCTGGAAGTTCTCCTATTGGCTCACACTGTGACGAGCTGCTCCAGAGGACCCCCATTTGATTTGTCACTCACAGTTCTACAAACAGCACAATGTGGAGTGAAAAGTTTAGTCGCTAAGCTCTGAGACTGTGAATTAAAGAAGAATATAAAAAAACAATAATACATAACTTTAAAAAAATAAAATAAAACTCATTGTTAAAAGTCAGCAATACTGTGTATTATATTAGAATCACAAAATATGTGATAAATAAATAAATAAGTTTATATAAGAGAATTAACAGTTGGTCATCACACCTCTCTAGACACATCCTCATTTATAATGTAGATGGACGGTGGTCAGAAGCCCCTCCTCAGTCTCTCTGGTCTTCAGACAGCTGTCGTGTTTCCCTGACTGCAGCAAAGAGAAGCGGCTGCTGTTGGGATGGCTCATATCTCTGATACTCTTCTTTGCCTTGGTCTGATATCGTTTGCTGTAGATGACCCAGAAGTTAGTGAGTGCGATGAGTTCATCTGATGGCACCACTCTCTGCAGAGCCTTGTGGTCCTACTGTGTGCTGTTCCCAATCCAGGCGGTGATACTTCCTAACTAAATGCTGTGAATGGTGGCTATGAAGAGGTTTCTTAGAAACCTGAAGGCAGCCTAAAATCCCTGAGGCATCTGAAGTGGTAAAGACGTTGTCGTGTCTTCTTCCTCCGGGTGCTGACGTGCTTGGACCAGGTCAGGGTCCCTGTGATACAGAATCCGAGTCATCTGTAATTGTCTTGCTGACATTCAGGAATAGGTGGCTGTCCTGACACCACTTCATCCAGCTAAACCAGCTCATTGTTGTTAGCTATCAGGCCCACCACACCTGTGTCATCAGCAAACATGACAGTGATGGTGGAGTCATGTGCAGCCATGCAGTCAGATGTGTAGGGGGACTCAGCACACATCCCTGTGGAGTGAGTGCCTGTGTTAAGGGTGAGGGATAATGAAGTGCGGCCACCCACCCAAACTACCTGCGGTCTGCCTGTTACGAAGTCATAAGCCCAACTGCTCAGTGTAATGTTCAGACGCAGGTCCCTGAGCTTGGTGATGATCTTAGAGGGGATGAACCTCTTAACTTTCGTAATTCACACAGCACAGGTTCACAGCTGACCGCCAGCATTTACCACAGTGCAGAATGTGCAACCTGGGATGGCTTGTCAGTGCAATTCTATGACAAAACACCCACCCTTTTCCAGTTTTCTTCAGGCCCACTATAAAATGTTCCTCACGTGGTTGTTTCTTCCTTACCTCAGTTCTATTGCAGACTTTGGCTGTTTTACTTGTAATCCCAGAATGCTTTATGATTTGGAGACCAGGGCTCTGTTTTGCAGGATTCCTTGCTCATCTTTTGATGATTTTGGCCGTGACTTTGCGGTCATTGCAATGATGTAGAATGATGTCAGGGCTGATCAGATGACTCCATGGTGGTATTATGTGATGGATAAGAGTCTGCCTGTAATTCTCAGCAGTAAAGGGTCCATCAATTGTGATCTAATAAACAACTTTTTTTCAGATAATACAGCCCAAACCCTGCATGGCTCACGGTGGCCTGCAGACACTCATCCATGTAGCGCTCACCGACTGAAGATGAGCAGAGTGTATTTGATGTCCTTCTGTGAAGATTGTGCTCAGGTGTGGATTCATCATAAGACAAACGTTAGAGTCACTCAAGGTGACCTGTCCACTTGACAGACAGTAAAAGCAGCAGAGACACCATAGAGTTGGGCTGAGGTGGGCCTGCCATGTTCCCATCATGCAAATGGTACAGTATTCTTTGGAGCCTCCTATATTTTGCAGTAAAGCTAAAAACTCTGCCATTTTTTCAGCCTTCCTGAGTTTTTTAGAAGCAGCAGAAGAAGTTTGTAAAGCTGTCTTCTGGTTCCTGTGAAATTCTCACATGCACCTCAGGCCAACATACAACAAGCAGCGGTTACTCAGGTGGTCAGCAATCATATGAATCCCCTCAGAGGGTCACCCAGCATTCAGTGCGGTGTAACTGTGCTCAGTGTATTTAATAAGCTTTCAGCTCGTATACGTACATAACCTGCTTATGAAATATTATCTTTGGTATGCTTTATACATTTTACTGTAGTTCTACTTGACATGTTCCATTGCTTGGTTTTCCTTTTTATTACTTGTTTTTGAATTTTATTTTTCACTTTAATGTTGCATCAGTTGTATTTCTTGGGCTCTAACAGGAGAAATGCTGAGAAAGTTGTTAGTTACCAGAGAATTATAGCAGGTGAAGCCCCCAGTTAGACCGTACTTGGTGTGTTGTACTGAAACATTATTAAAGTTATAAAAATGTGAGCCCGCCCTGATCAGCACCACCACTGACCTGCTCAGCCCTGGAAGTTTAGAATCCATAAGTCCATAACTGCCCACCCTTCAAACACTTCAGGTGGGGTCTCCTAGCAGAGCCTGAGATTGGACAGTGTGGTGAATGAATGTTTAATTCAACTAAGTGTAGTATTGTTTTGCATCATTATTTATTGTTGTTGTTCTGCTTTAGGTGACTTTGACTTTTCCATTTTGCATTTCTGTGGTCCTTCCATAGCACTAGTGCTCCCTACTGGACACAGGTTTGAACCAGACTGCACTTCTCTGACACCTGTTTTTGATATCATTTAAGTTCCTTGAAGCCATCGTCCTAATGAATGATCAGCAGAAGCTTCACTTCTTAAAGTTTTAAAGATGGAGCTAAGAGAATGAAGTCATAAATGAAGAAGGGCTAATCAAGAGAAACACAAACAGAATTGAGTCAAACGGAATTTAAATGTAAGTCCTCTTCAGTTGGATGATGAGCCCCATTTCATTGAGGACATGTGGCTTCACCTGGAAAATAGGAAAGAGGTCTTATTTTAGGAGTGTGTTATAGACCACCCAATTCAGACAGTAATTTCACACATCATTTTAGTAATATTAAAAAGGTAGGTTTATAGGGGGATATTATAGTCATGGGGGACTTTAATTATCCAAATATTAACTGGGATAACCTTACAAGTAGCAGAGCACAGGAGTTTTTAGAAGTAATTAGTGACTGTTTGTTAAACACAGCATGTTAAAGCACCAACACGGGGTGAAGCCTGTCTGGACTTAGTATTCTGTAATAATCAGGATAGAATTGAGGGTGTAGAGGTGATTGGACCACTAGGGTCACATGACCATAATATCATACAATTCTTAGTATTTTGTAAGAGTGCAGATGCAAAGACTAAAATTGTTAAGTTTAATTTTGAGCAGATGTGGTAAAGTCTAAGGAAGATAAACGATTATCCCAGTCAAGGTATAAAGACAGTTGAGGAGAAGTGGAACAGGTTTACAAATGTTTTACATGTAATGAAGGACAGGTACATACCTAAATTTATAATTAATATGAAATTTAAAGTAACTCTGCAGTGGGTTAAGAAAGATGTAAAAAAGAAGCTTCAAAGGAAAAAAAAGACAAATAAGATGCACAGGTATAAGACTAATAACTGCAAAGTGAATCGTAGGGCGTACAAGAACAAGAGGGCAACCATCAAGAAGGATATCAGGGAGGCTAAAAGACAGTTGGAGAGGAATATTACAAATAAGGAGAAAGAAGACCCCAAGAGATTCTTTCAGTATTTGAGTAGTAAACGATCAGTCAAGAAGGAGGTGAAGTGCATCAGGAATAGTAAAGGGGAATAAAAAAATACAAAAGGGAAATAACCGATGCTCTAAACTTGCATTTTTTTGAGGTCTTCACACTTGAGGAGGTGGATAAGCTCTCAGCGGTAACAGGGACTATTTAGGAGGTACCGAGGGATTTGGAAATCGTATAGCAGGGGGTGCGACACAGAGGAAGGCTGCATTGCAGTTTGATAAAACTGAGTGAGGTGTGTTGTCCCGACTTTATTGTGGTGCAATCAGTGTCATGCTGTGTATTGTTCTTTGTAGGTCATTTATTATTTTTTGCTCCCGTTCAATGATATGACAGGAATCAAGCATTGCACATCCAAATGTCACCTGAGAATGAGCCACAGAAATGTGCATTCTTGTGGGCTCCTTGCTGTGGGCTGAGTGTTCGTAAAGGTGATTAACTCTTTTTTAAAGAGTGTA
This sequence comes from Polypterus bichir lapradei, assembly GCA_026402145.1. NCBI lineage: Eukaryota > Metazoa > Chordata > Cladistia > Polypteriformes > Polypteridae > Polypterus > Polypterus bichir. The sequence goes on from JANRMT010028174.1 coordinate 17,161,711, forward strand.
ATAAGAACACAAAGACAGGTCAAGGTTTGAGGTTTCCGGCCCCGTATACTGTAAAGAACAAAACAAAATATTTTTAACAATCTGCACAGGTGCTATGCTTTGACAGCAGGTCATTGCATCACACAGTCTTCGCTTGCAGAGGGGAACTTAAATAAGGGGGGACCGGAAATTGAATGGCATGCTGGGAGGGAACCGTAGTGGTGTGTGGGAGGAATGACGTCATCGTAGGGATACCAGCAAGGGATGGAATGTGGAAGTGGCTACATGTTGTTGTCCAGGCGTTCAGGATTTTATAGCGGCACTGAGTCTGTCTTTCTATGGGAACACTACTGGCCTGATGTGATACACGGCTCGTCGAGTCTTTCCGCGGCTCCCTATGCGGGCATGCGTTACAGGACCCCCCCCCCCCCTCAGCCCAGACCCATCGGGTCAGGCGGCCTGAACCAAGAGGTCGTGGACCCGGGAGAGAGCATCAGCATTGGCCTGCAAGTTGCCACGACGATAAGTGACGGTAAAATTGTACGGCTGTAGGTCCAAAAACCACCTGGTGACCCAGGGATTCGACTCCTTGTGCACAGCCATCCACTGGAGGGCGGCGTGGTCAGTCACGAGAGTGAACTCCCGTCCCAACAGGTAGTACCTCAGGTGTGTAACCGCTCACTTGATCGCCAAGGCTTCTCTTTCCACCGCAGCATATCTGGTCTCCTGGTCCAGCAGTTTCCGGCTCAGGTAACACACGGGGTGCTCGGCACCGCCGATGCTCTGGCTCAGCACGGCACCTAGACCTGTGTCCGAAGCATTAGTCGGCACGATAAATGGAAGAAAAAAGTCAGGGGTTCTTAGTATCGGTGCCGTGGTTAGGGCCGTCTTTAGGTCACTGAATGCCTGTTCCATTAGGTTGTCCCATACCACATATACCGGAGCCCTCTTCCACGTTAAGTTCGTCAAAGGTGCGGCTCTCTCGGAGAAACGGAGTACGAACCGGCGGTAGTAAGCAGCTAACACCAAGAAGGCTTGCACCTGTTTCTTGGTTGTCGGACGGGGCCATTTCAGGATGTCTTTAATTTTAGAGCATTGTGGTTTCACCAGCCCTCCGCCCACTAGGTAGCCTAAGTATTTGGCCTCATGAAACCCAAAATAGCACTTGTGGGGATTGATACGGAGGCTGGCCTTCGCTAGTGTGGAGAGGACAGCGTAAACGTGCAAGATATGTTCCTCCCAGGTGCCGGAATAGATGACCACGTCATCCAAGTAGGCGACACAATAGGACTGGTGGGCCTTTCTCACTCTATCCACCAGACGCTGGAAGGTTGCTGGGGCTCCGTGCAGCCCAAATGGGAGGACCTTATATTGCCAATGCCCGCTAGGGGTGCTGAAGGCGGTTTTCTCTTTAGCGGATGCCGCTAAAGGAACTTGCCAGTATCCTTTAGTCATATCAAGAGTAGTCAGGTAATGAGCCGTACCCAAGCGTTCAATGAGCTAATCTACTTGGGGCATAGGGTAGGCATCAAATTTGGAGATCTGATTAAGACGTCTAAAGTCATTACAGAATCTCCAGGAACCATCGGGCTTAGAAACGAGGACGATGGGACTGGACCAGGGGCTGTGGCTCTCTTCGATAATATCCATATCGAGCATTCTCTGTACTTCTAGCTCCACCTCGTCCTGTTTTGCCTGCGGGAGGTGGTTGGGGCGTTCCCTGATCACCACCCCTGGGTCCGTCACTATGTCGTGCTCAATCCACCCGGTGCGCCCCAGTGTCTCACTGACTACCTCTGGGACGGACAGGATTGCAGACTTCAGCTCCTGTCTTTGGGGGGGCCGTCAAATTAGGTCCGAGATTAAGGGTGGTTTTCCGTGAGAAAAGGGAGAGGGTGTTAGTCATGTGAGGGCGGTCTTCCCGGTCCCACCAAGGTTTCAGCAAGTTTATGTGGTAAACCCTCTCGCTCAGTCGATGATTCGGTTGTTTCACTAAATAGTCGACGAGTCCCTTTCTCTCCTTTATCTCGTATGGGCCCTGCCAATGGGCTAACAATTTGGAGTGGGAGGTAGGCACGAGCACCATTACACGATCCCCCGGCTGAAACTCTCGGAGGGTGGTGTTATGGTTGTAGTTACGCGCCTGTGCGATTTGGGCCTGCAACATGTAATCCTTTAGAAGGGGCCGTAGTTTATTCATTCTTTCGTGCAGTTGCGCAACGTATTCCAAAATATTGGCGGAGGGAAGCGCCTCCCCTTCCCATCCTTCTTTGACAATGTCCAAAATGCCCCGGGGTTGGCGGCTGTATAAGAGCTCAAAAGGGGAAAACCCCGTGGAGGCTTGAGGCACTTCCCGATAGGCAAAAAGTGCAAGGGGTAAAAGTTGGTCCCAGTTCCTACTGTTCATGTCGACTACCTTGTGGAGCATCTGTTTGAGCGTTTGGTTAAACCAATCGACCAACCCGTCCATCTGGGGGTGATAAACAGAGGTTTTCAGATGCGTAATCCGGAGTAACTTGGCAACCTCCCTGAATGTATCCGAGGTAAAGGGGGTACCCTGGTCTGTGAGGACTTCTTTGGGTATTCCCACTCGGGAGAAAAGGGCTACCAATTCCCGTGCAATGTTTTTCGTGGTAGCGGAGCACAAGGGAACTGCCTCTGGGAACCAAGTCATGTAATCCACCATGACCAATATATATTTATGGCCACGTGTAGAAGGCATCAGGAGTCCTACTAGATCGACTCTGATCCTTTCAAAGGGGATATCAATGAGGGGGATCGGAACGAGAGGAGCGCGGTCCCGCCGGGGTATCTGACGTAACTGACAGTCAGGGCACGACTGGCAGAAATGTCGGACTTCCTCATTAATCCCGGGCCAATAGAACTGGAGCTTTATCCTCTCCAGCGTTTTCTCGGCCCCGAGGTGGGCACCAAGGAGGTGGGTGTGAACCAGCTCACAGACCTCCCGCCGGTAGGTCCGTGGGACTAGCAACAGCTTCCACGCCTTGCCTTCGTGATCCGCGACTCGATACAACAGATCATTGTCGAGGACGAAGTA
>JANRMT010028174.1:17190460-17212620 GCA_026402145.1 Polypterus bichir lapradei
GAAGTAGCAGAACTCATGAATATGGTTGTATATGTCACTCGCTCGCTTCTTATTGTTTCGCTGCCTTCTCAATTATATAATGCATGTTTTCTTCAGCGTATTTTGGAGCTCTTCCTGGTTTTCTACATAGTGCGTTGACAGTCAGTTCACGTGATTACGTGGGCGGCGTGATGATGTCACACGAAACTCCGCCCCCACGGCGGTCAAGCTCAACTCCATTACAGTAAATGGAGAAAAATACCTTCCAGTTATGACCATTACGCGTAGAATTTCGAAATGAAACCTGCCCAACTTTTGTAAGGAAGCTGTAAGGAATGAGCCTGCCAAATTTCAGCCTTCTACCTACACGGGAAGTTGGAGAATTAGTGATGAGTCAGTCAGTGAGTGAGTCAGTGAGTCAGTGAGTGAGTGAGTGAGTGAGTGAGTGAGGGCTTTGCCGTTTATTAGTATAGATTCATTCTTGACATTTTTTAAAAACCAAAATTGATAATATTCATCAAAAACTTGCATCTTCAATATGTTTGCTATCATACCTTTCCCATGCTTAAGGTGTAACTGCACCACCTTTACCATCTCTATTTACCACTCACCCTCACTGCTTATGCCCAGAAATTATTTTATGGATTGCTGTGAAGAAAATGTATCTCATAAGTCTCGCAAATTATTTGTCTTTTTCTTTTAATTAAACTAGTTACTACTATGCCAGTGTTAATAGAGTGTTTCTGATTACTTTTATCCCAAATTATTCAAATAAGCATTTACCTAAACATACTTAACATATACTACATATAAAAATAAAACAAAAGGATAGGAATTGGGATTTGGTATGTTTGATAAAGATGGCATGGCTCCAATAAAGAAAGTCCACTCAGAAGAACATCCATTGAATTCTGTGTCTGTGTCCCCAACCACCGACTCAGAAACCCAAATCTTTCACCATATTTCAGTTAAACCAGTAGGACACTCATTCATACATGCAGCCTCTTGGAGCCTCAATCATCACAAGTGACATTAATGTACAGCTGCTTTTGTAGTCACTTTTTAGACATGTTGTTGCAAGGTGTCCTGGGAATTTAATGGATGTCCTTCTGGATGAGCTTTCTTCATTGCACCAGTACTTTCCCTATCAAATGTCTTAGCCCCCATTTCCTGTGCTACCATTTTCTTTCTCCATAACCACAACAAATTATGTGTTTCAAATAAATGTAAAACCAGCTGTAGGCTTAGAAGGCCAATTCCTCAAAACTTTTAAGGAACATTGAAATATCTTCATAATACATGTGTAATTATTCCACCTATCCAGGGTTGCGCCAGTCCCAGCCGCTTACAGCGCTAGGCAGGACCAGCTCATCGCAGTGTGAATGTGAGCATGCACACACACACACACACACACACCCCAGTAGTGTCAATTTAGCATCACTAAATCCCCTAACCTGCATGACTTTGGAAGGAAACCAACCAGGAAAACATACAAACTTCAGGCAGGCAACACCCGGCACGTGACCCCCTAACTGCACTTCCACCACGCCACTGTGCCCCCACGTGTTTAATTATTGACAGTATACATTATTTAAATGAAGGTAACAATGTATCTGTATAATGTAATATACATAATTTAAAGCATTTCATGATAAAAATGATATGAAGTATACATCCTAGTACTCTAACAGCTCACAGCTCCACGAGGAGAGCTCTTAGGAATCTAAATCGACTTAGAAGCCAGTCTCCATCATCATCATCATCATCTTTAAATACGAGGCGTTCTCTTCTAATTCTTCCATTTACGACGTCTTCTAACAACACTGAAGCAGCCATGGCCGTTGGAATAGTTTGGCCGTTCTGTGCTCCATTATATTGCTACAGAAAGATCAATCAAGTAAATTCAATTTGTAAAGGATATGTAATTAATTTCAGTATCTTTGATAAAGCACATGTCATGGATGCAAATCTCAAAAAGAAAGGGACACCACACAGAAACAGAAACAGCAGCGCTGCTCTGATGCTCGGTGCTCCCCATTTACAAAACCAAGCAGAAAACGTGAGTACGAATAGTTTGAGGCTGCGGTGAAAATGTGTGTAGTGCTACGCCAAGTTTAGTTCTTAAACATCACGAAGTGAGCGTGGAAACAGGCGTACGCAACATTTTAATGTGCTCTCACCGTTTATGCATGAGGCCCCTGGTCTTGTTTAAAACTACAGTGAGGGGTCAGAATGTCTGAAGGCCATCGTGGTGGCCACGTTATGCACAAACAGTGTCCCCTATTGTCCTTATCGGTCCCTGCACCTGTACAGTGTATTCACCTAAGGACCTCAACATAAACCTGACACATGAGCAGAACGGCCATTTTAACTTTAGTTTTGTCACAGAAATTCTGCTCAATTCATTCATTCACTTGGCTTTTTCTTTTTTTTTAAAGGACACATCTTTATTTATGAATAACTTGAAATGTCTCTGCGGTGGGCTAGTGCCCTGTCCATAGCTTGTTTCCTGCCTTGCGCCCTGTGTTGGCTGGGATTGGCTCCAGCAGACCCCCGTGACCCTATGGTTGGGATATAGTGGATTGGTTGATGGATGGATGGAAATGTCTTCAGGGTTTTAAATGTTACCTTTCTGTCTAAATAAAGGTCTGTTCTGTTTTGTTGGTTTCTTTATTCTTTACAATGTATTTAGTACTGCGCATTTCTCACCTTTTAAGGTCTCACCCTGGTGGTCTCGATGCAAAGTTCTCGATCAGCAAATTGACTTTTTCTTTTACTTTTTGGATGACTGTTTCCCATTGTCAGCTCCATATCAAATTTAAACAGAGATCTCATGTAAAAGGTTTAACAAAGCCATGCTTGGAAATCAATTATTAATAAAATTAAGAAATGAAGAAGCTCACGTCCTCTCCTGTCTGTCACCCTGAACACTCCTGCAGTTTCAGCTCCACTTCTCTCATCCATTTTGTCATCTGTTGTTTCCCAAGTTGACATGGCTGCCTTCTGCCCGTTACTGTCGATGTGAATGTCAGCTCCACCCTGGTGCCCTTGTGTTCATGTTATTGGGGTCTACATGAACTTCAGTGGTCCTCGGTCATTTACTGTTGGGTTTGTGTGTCTCCATTGCTCTCTGAGTGTGTCCTGTTGGTTTATTCACAGGTGGGCTTCGTTTTATGTCACGCTTTACACACATCTTGTGTGCCAACTTCATGTGTTGGCTAGATTGATTTGGCATGTCTAATGACAGAGCTCTGGACAAAGTGCCCACAGAATTCACACAAAGCACTCGCCACGCTGACTCACAATGGTAAACCACCCAAGTGCCAACATCAAATTACAACATGTGTGTGTGTGTTTTTTTTTTTTGGGGTGGCACAGTGCTGAGTTAATGATGCCAGCTCCATTGAGTCCTCACTTCTCATTCCTACCCGAACTCTGTCAGTGTGAGGTCTGCCTGCTCTCGCCTTGTCCCTGTCAGTTCTTCTTATGGTACTCTGGGTTTCCTCACATATTCATTAAAGACACACAGGCTCTGGGTGACTGTGTGTGTGTGACTGGGTAAAGTGATGGGCTGGCGTCCTCCCCGGGTGTTTGCTGCCTTGTGCCCAGTGCTGATAGGATAACAGTAAGCAGTTGTGGGCATTGGCTCCTCATCCAGTATGTATGCTTTGGTCAGGGCCAAATGCTTTATTTCCGTAGCACTGCATTTATATACAGTTGAGCTGTGTGAGTGCTGAGGTAAGAGTCCGCGGGGAGACAAGTGGACGCTGCACACTCACGAGGAAGTCCTAACCAAAAATCAGTGATGCCAGTCTCGCTCAGCCCTGACATATAAAGGACATGTGGCAGCAGGAGCACCAGCATGTTAGTCATAAGGAGGGGGACACCAGCACTTTTCTACTTTCTTATGTTTATTTTGTTTGTTTTGCTTTTCTTTTGCCTTAACGCAATGAAATTTGGGATTTTTAAAGCTGGGTCCCCAACACTCTATGATGTTCTTTCTTGGTTCAGTTTAACTATATTTGCATTTCTACAAAACTTAATTCTAAGAAAAGTTAATGCAGTGTGTAAAGTGCTGTGATTGTTAAAGTCTCCCTGACCTGCCATATGACAAGAATTTCAGTTTCTCCACAACAAGAATCCCAAAATCTCAAAACCTGATTTGATTGAAATCTGGTAATGTTACAGAAAAAATATTTCTTATTTGTCAATATGTATTGTTAATAATGCTATAGTGAGTGAGATATTCTAAGGCACTGTGTCCCTTTTTCACCTCAGCACTTTATTTATAAAAGGCACTTCTAATTTATTTGAATCTGGAGCCTTTTCTGAGGGGTCCAAAGGGGCTTTATGTGGTGTTGGCAGACCCTTAATGCACAATCTTCTCTAAGTTTTTTTTAAATGTAAGTATCCATTAGCTAAATGCCAGCTCTTTAGCCCAAGCCATTTGGAGAGAGTGATGCTCGACGATATTCGCCTTTGTTCATCAGGTCTCCCTGTGCTCACACAGAGCATTTTATTATCATGGGAGCAGTAAGGACATCCATCTTGGCCAAGTGTGGGCTGTTCTGATTTTTAATCAGTAGGAACATCCAGGTGACGTGACTAACTACGTCCATGCGTGTCATGCACATTAATTTGTAGTGTTGCTGTATTTCTACTGGCATGATTTATGGAATTACAAACAGAGTTCAGTTTTATTTTGTATTTTTTTTGCAGACTGCCAGCAGATTTACAAATGGTTCACAAGCCCACCCCCATCCCAGCCCTCCATCTGCTTGATTTAAAGAGGGATGCCCCCCCCCCCCCCCACTTCCTCATTCTCTTAAATTTTTGGCACAATAGAGGAGGACCACATACAGCAGACGGAAAACACCAAAAGACGTATTTGAGTGAACAGCAGTAGCAAATACAGAAATGATAAATATCTAAAAATAATAATAATAATAATATATCCTCAAATTTCCCAATACTCCCACTGATTTCCTATTGTAGTCCTAAAGAATACACGTTCATGTCAAATTGTGTCCTCCAATGACCATCAAAGAAAAGCCGAAGTCAGCAGGAAAAGCAGGAAGTGATGTGTGGCTGGAATGTTCTCCTCATGGCCAGCTGAGTATGTTCAAGTGTAAGCAGCACCAGTAAACTGATAATCTTATTTTTTATTACTTATTATCTGATTGATGCCTTTATACAAGTGACTTACTCCATTTGAGATACACTTGGTTCCATTTTCTTTTCTTTTTCAGTGAAGGCACAAGCTCAGGGTCACACACTGGTGTCAGTAGCAGGATTTGAAGCCACAACCTCAAGATCTGAAGTCCAAAGTCCTCTGTGTGTATGAAATAAAAATCATAAAATAATTAAGTGCTTAAAAGTGTACATTTTATTTTCAAGAAGACTTTCACTTCTGCAGTAAAAAAAATGGAAAATGGATACTTTTTAACTTATTATTTTTCAGGAGAAGCATTTTTTTAGGGTATGCGATGCATTAGATGATTAAATGTTATAAGTGCACAGTATCATCTGGATGCTGAATATTTCACTGTCTCCACACTTTGACTATTCCAGGCTGCCTTAGCGATTCCCTGCACTTTATCACTTTTCATTGATTTCCAGACAGCTGATACATTTGGCCTTGTCAGAAGTCAAGCTACCTGAGTATCAAAATCCCGACTTGATAGCCTCTCTCCTTCGTTTGGCACACTGACCACTCTTCAGTCACCTTCCCCAGCAACAGGAGACACCAGGCAGACATGGCGGCTGTAATTGAGATTCACGAGGGCCAAGGACTCGACCAGCACTTCCACTGTTCAACACACAGAGATGACCCAATAAATATTAAACTTACCTGAATGAAGTGCAGATAATGGATGCTTTCAAATTTTCTTTCACCTGTGATCTTGTGAAGAGAAACGCTGTAGTGTATTCCATGAGATATCATTATAGGTGGAAATTTCAAAAATGAATGATGTTCAGAAAAGAGGAGTACAATGTTGCCCCATGTGGGGACTTGAAATGGCCACTCTAGCTGCCCACCTACACACCAAGGAAGAGCCCTGGCTATGGCAGCACAGACTCACAAAAAGAGAGAAAAACTGGTCTGACAGACCAGAAGACATTTGTGTTTCTGCCTGTGATCTTCCAACAGTTGAGCACATCTCAGCACATCATGTCTGCCCTCACTCAGCTCATCACATAGGTCAGCTCCTTTTCTGTGGAAGATGACACAGACTCTTGACCACCAAGACCACCCAGGGCAGGCTGGCACAGAGAAATGCACAACTAGTTAAGTCCAGACCTCTTAAAAGACATTCCTGGATGAAATTAGAAAGGAATTATAATCATAAAGAGAAAAGCAGATGAAACCAAACTAAGGGGGACTCAGCCCAAGCTGTGAGCTCCTGAGTGTTCTTTCAAATCAGTGAAATCAGAAGAACGTCATTGAAGAACATAAAGTCACAGCTCACAGGACATGAGGCTACGTGGAGACTTTGCTAAATTCTTCAAAATTCTCAGAGGCCTTCATATTGGGAATCCAGCAGAATTCTTTGAATTAAATATAAAACAACACACTCGGGGAAACTGGTGGGAATCAAGGAAAAAACGTAAAGTTCTTGTTCAGGCAAAAACTTCAGGAAATCTGGAAAAAAAATGCTACCAAGTCAGAGTTGAAGAAGAATCTTTGACAACTTTTAAAGAAGATTTAGATGAGACATCAGACAAGTAAGGAATCAGCCGAGCAAACACACTTGACTGAATGGTTTGTCAACGTCTTATGTTCTAAGAGTATGAGGTTCACTGAACTGGAGAAAGAGAAAGCACATTAGAAAGAACACATGAGGAGGCATTACAGAATCAGGATAGAGTTGAAGGTCTGGAGAAAAGATAGAAAAAAAGATAGAGGAGACAATTCAGACCTCACAAGTACATTACTAGAAGAACAAGGCTGACCTCAGAAAAAACAACCAGAACAAATGACCTTGCAGATCATCAAACTGTCAACAAAAACAACAACAACAACAACAACAACATTTATTTATATAGCACATTTTCATACAAAAAAAATGTAGCTCAAAGTGCTTTCAAGCTGTCAGGCCACTGGAGCACTGGAGTCTGACAAAGAGGAGCCAAGCAATGGCGGACACCAGAGGATTCAATCAGAGTGTCATCAGCTGTCTAAATGTTCTCTAAATGTCAGCCCTGCAGACACATCTGCTCTTTCTTTCCTTCATCTTCACTCGTCCACTCCATGTTTGCTGTTTTTCACTGAGTTCTGCAGACCTTCCTCACATCCTAAATGTGTGTCTTAGATGAACTAGCCATTTTAAACTGGTCTTGCTGACTGTGTCACTGGACTCTGTCATGTTGTGTCACTCTGTCCAGGGTTGGTTCCTGCTTTAAACCTGATGCTGCTGGGAGAGCCTCCAGGTCCGTGTAAACCAGAATGTTAAGTTGTGTATTTGGAGGAAGGAGCTGACATGTGCTGAGTGGATTATGGGAAGGAATGGAGCTGTAGACAGAGCCAAAGGAGCTTACATGGGCCGGGACTGACTAGAACAGGGGTCCTAAATCACACTCCTGGAGGGCCGGGGTGGCTGCAAGTTTTTATGCAAACTTGTTTCCTAATCAGAAAGCAGTCCATGCTGATAATGAAACCTGGTATTGAACTATTTAGCTTGTTAATACTTGAATTCATCCAAGAGCAAACTGAATTGCACTGTAGAGTTTCCACAATATCCATGTGTTTTGTGGACGAAAAGAGATTTAAGCTTAACGGTCCTTCCAATTCCCCTGTCATTCATTTCTAAACATTTTTTTTTTATCACAGATACTTCATAGTAAGCCCTTTATCTGGAGAGTTGCTGGTTTATTGGTTAGCTGCATCTCATTATTAACTAATATCTGATTAAGAAAACTGTGGTGGGCTGGCACCCTGCCCGGGGTTTGTTTCCTGCCTTGCGCCCTGTATTGGCTGGGATTGGCTCCAACAGACCCCCGTGACCCTGTAATTAGGATATAGCAGGTTGGATGATGGGTGGATGGATGATTAAGAAAACAGGCACAATTAAAAGTTAAATGCAGCTGCTAAAATCTAAAATAGGCAATTAAGAGTTCTGAATGGTAACAGGCAACAGAACTAAAATTAAGCCCAAAAAACGTATTGCTTTAGTAGTAAATAAAAGGGATCTAATTAAGAAATTGGTTAAAGTGAAAACCTGCAGCCACTGCGGACCTCCAGGAGTTATTGAGGACCTCAGATCTACAAAGTAACTAAACTTTGTCTTTGGTGAATAAAGACAGTAAGAAGGCGTAGAGTTAAACACCAACTTTCATTATCAGCAAGAATGGAGTTCAAATTAGGACACTGACCGGAATGAAAACTCATTGGCACTGCGGCCCTCCAGCACCGTGATTGAGGACCCCTGGACTAGAGGGACAGAAAGCTGGCAGGACATCAGCATGTGGGCTCACCTGTAAAGACAAGAACAGAATCAGGATTATCAGAGAGGGGACAGAAAGGGTTAGACCATCTGCTCGTGTGCCACTTTCACTGAGCTACCTGCAGGTCTGCCATTTCTGTCTTAATGCGGCTCACCTTTGCCTGTCACACAGTTTACATGTCAGCAACATCAGTTTAATGTGACTTGCTGTGAGGGGATTTGTACTTCTGAGCACACTAAAGGTTTGGCTGTGACCTCAAGAAGGTTCCCATTTGGTTATTTCAGCTGCCTTTTCTTTTTGTGTCCTCTGTCTCTTTAAGACTCAGGTGTGTTTCTCCTGGAGGGCTGCCATGTAAAAATGAAAGTGAAAGAAGAACAGGAGAGCAGCGGAGCTCAGGGTCTGTGCTGTGAAGGTCTGCTTTTATAAACCTACAGATAATACAAAGACAGTTTTAAAAAGATCTGCTCATCAGTGAATTCTGAAAAATAAAATATGTGATGGAAGAAAAACGAAGAAATAAGTAAAAGCAGGTAAGTGAAATGCAAGTTTGATTTTGTCATTGTAATTGAGCTTTGACGTCTGCTCATGTTTCCTCCATTTGGTTGTTTTCAGTGTTCTCATGAAGGTCTTTTACACTGGATGTCTGCCATTTTGGATGTTTTGTTAGCTTTATTCCTGTGATGTTACGGTCAATGAAGTGAACAGTAATGATAATTCTTTGCATTTATATAGCACTTTTCTCACTACTCAAAGTGCTCAGTAATCGTAGGTTAAGGGCCTTGCTCAAGGGCCCAACAGAGCAGAGTCCCTATTGGCATTTACAGGATTCGAACTGGCAACCTTCTGATTGCCAACGCAGATCCCTAGCCTCAGAGCCACCACTCCACCTGTCATCACAGCCTCACGTCTTCAGGCTTCTTCACATTTTTTTCTTCAGTATTTTTAGTGACAGCTCCACAGCACTGCTAAACACAGAGATGGCGACTTTGTTGCATTTCTTCTTAGTGTAAAGTTGATTTTTAATGGTTATTTTTTGACATCAGGATTTAGTTTACAATGTTGATATTCATGCAGTTCTTGTGTTACTCGGTCCTGGGACATTGTAGTGAATGCTCCAACCTCACAGTTCTCTAACATCCTGAGCTTAAATCAAATTGCAGTTTGTGTGTCCTCGTTGTGTTCCCTCAGGCTACTCCCTTTTTCCTCTAACACTCAGGTTAATGTCAGTCTCTGATTCTAATGGTGCCATGTGGGTGTCTCCAGGGGCAGGCGTGGTGGTGCACTGTTAGTCAGGCCTGCCAGCATTTTATATCAGCAGATGTGAATGTAATCGAAGGGCATTTGAGCAACTGACAGACACCACTTATGAGGTGTCCTTATATTTATACAAGCCATTGTGGGGTACAGCCCGGACACAGACAGGTAGACATGATGGTTTCATCACACACACGTTTATTTACACTATTTACGCAAATAGGTGAGCACAAACCCAGTGGCGCAGCACCAATCACCTCTCAAGTCCAGGCCTTTCACAATACCTTCCTCTTCTCTGGTCCGCCTCCACTCCTCTCCTCCGAGCTCTGTCCTCTTCCACCCGACTCCAGCCATCGAATGGAGGGTGGTGGCCCCTTTTAACACCCGGACGAGCTCCAGGTGCTTCCTGATAAGCCTCCGCCCTCCGGGTGTCCCCGATCCTCCTCCCCCCAGCCGGCAGAAGTGCTGCGGTCCAGGGCTCTCTCAGCATTGGGGCACCCCCGGCAGTGACCATTGGCCCCTACAGAGTTGAGCTTCCATGCTCTCTACCCGTGGTCCCCAAAGCAACCAGGGCAGTCACCCCCTCGTGGTCTGGAGGAGGTGCAAGCCCTCCTCCGGCTCTCCTGGGCGTCCCGGCTGGGTAGTAGTTCCTGGCACTCGCCACATCATATAAATAAGAGTATATTTGAATTAAGTTTAGATATAAAAATTCTAAACACACCATTTATATATAACAGTAAAGTTCATCAATACATTAGTGCAGGCTCTGTTTCCTCCATCTTATTTTATCAGTACAGAAGTTTTAAATTGTTTTACTGTGAAGGATGACAAGAGGGTCCCTGGTACTCAATAGGCCCAAATGATGGACACCTTACCATTTATTTTTACAAAACAGAAAACTCTTTAAGCTCAAATTACTCAGCATGGATGACCTTCACAGGGTGGAGCTCCTTCATGTGGCTTGCCAGAAGTGAACTGACCCTGGCACTCCAGGTGCCTCATGTATAACGCTGTGCGTAGAATTCACGCTAAACAGACACTATACAGACAAAAGTAGAATTATACATGTGCACAAAAAAATCCAGATACATAAAATCATGCGTAAGCCAACTTCCACACACTTCTGCTACATAAATCCTGGTCAGCCTGATACCCCACCCTGACTCCTCCCAGAAATATGCAAATCAATATAATTAGCCCCTTCTGTTCAGTGTTTAGTTAAAAGACAATGAAAAAAGCACATGAAAAAAGAAGAATTTCAGTGAATGTGGAGGCAAATAAAAATGGGGAGGGAGGGCAGACCAGGCAGGGCGTGGCGAGCACGTTGATCCCTCGGCCCCAGGAAGCGGTGAGCTCACGACTGGGGGGGTGCTCTAACACTGGCAGTGGGTTCTGCCAACCACCTTCTCCCCCTGACCCTTCCCTGCCGACCTGGAGCCGGTCGCATCACACCGGGTGGCGATCCCGCGCCCTACCTCATGCACCCACCCCCAGGGGGATGGGGATAAAAAGGGCAGAGGGATCCACCGACACCAGGACGGCCGACCCAGGTGGCCCGCTTGGTTGAATCCTCTGGCCAGGCGGCGGGTTCATGCCCTCTTGAACTCTCTCTTCACCACTTTGGAGTCCTCACAGCCCCGGACCAGAGCCAAATGGACATCTGGTCATGTATCACATTGAGACCAGATGCGTGCCCACTGTCCCCGGCTGTCTTCTGGTCATGTAAGAGAGGATAAGAGAAGGAGATGGGAGGATGTTTGGAGTTAAGTTTGGAGTTTAAGTTTTGGTTGTGGTTGTGCCTGGTCAGGCAATGGAGTAGGATGGAGGGGTTGAAGGGAAGGTGAAGGGGGACAAAAGCTTGGCTTGAGGGCTGACTTTCAATATATCACAGCGAGGGAGCTGCTCTGCTACGTACGACACCCCAACCCAGAATCAGGTCATCTACGAGTGATTTAGCACTTGGTTCCCCACAAATGTGCGGTGCGAATAAGGAAGAGGGAACGGCTGCTCATCCAGGCCACTCCCCAGACTCCTTACCGGTCAACCACCACGGGGAGGGTGGCCTCTGCCTATCCCTGGCCCACCGAGGCTCTGCAGCACTAGGGTATCATCACATTTAGGAGGGATTCTGACTTAGAGGTGTTCAATCATAATCCCACAGATGGTAGCTTTGCACCATTGACTCCTCAGCCAAGCACATACACAACTTCTCAGCCTGCGGTTCCTCTCGTACTGAGCAGGATTGCTATTGTGACAACGCTATCATCAGTATGGTAAAACTAACCTGTCTCACAATGGTCTAAACCCAGCTCACGTTCACTGGTAATGGGTGAACAATCCAACGGTTGGTGAATTGTGCTTCACAATGATAGGAAGAGTCGACATCGAAGTATCAAACAGCGACACCGCCACAAGCCAGTTATCCCTATGGTAACGTTTCAGACACCTCCTACTTGAAACCCAAAAAGCCAGAAGGATCGCGAGGCCCCGATTTCATGGTCTGTACTCATACTGAAAATCAAAATCAAACGAGCTTTTGCCCTTCTGCTCCACAGTAGGTTTCTGTCCTCCCTGAACTCGCCTTAGCATACCTGCTTTATGGTGTGACAGGTGTACCACCCCAGTCAAGCAACCCACCTGCCGCTCTCCACGGAGCATATCGCGGCCGCGAGTGGCTTGGGTGCTTTACGCCAGAAGCAAGAGCCACGTAGGGCTCCCCCTCCTGCCTCACTGGGTGAGTGAAAAAACGATGAGTACTGGTGTTTCACCCGTGGCACCCCATAGCCTCTGGCGGAGCCAGGAGCCTCCCACTTATTCTACTCCTCTCATGTCTCTTCACAGTGCCAGTGCCAGACTAGAGTCAAGCTCAACAGGGTCTTCTTTCCCCGCTGATTCTGCCAAACCAGTTTCCTTGGCTGTGGTTTCGCTAAATAGTAGGTAGGGACAGTAGGAATTTCGTTCATCCCTTCATGCGCGTCACTAATTAAATGACAAGACATTTGGCTACTTTGGAGCCTGTTACCAGGCCTATTCCGAGTTTTAATGTTGCTCGTCAACTGTGCCCCTCAGGTCGGTCTTCTCGCCCATCGGCCTTGTCTGGATTGTCATCTAAGTGACAATCTCTTATGGCCAAGGCAGTACACACTGACTTGGTATGGCTTGGGGATGTAATCATTACGAGATTTGATCCCACTGACACCTGTTGTGGTACTAATTCCTGGCCCAGTCTTCTGAATGTTATGGATATTATTGTCTAATTGTAGAAATGGGAGTATGTTATGGCCCCTGAATAAGCATGTCTGTCCACTAATAAGACGCAAGAAGTAATCAAATTATTAAGTACTATAGGGAGATAAGTGGTTTTGTGCTATATTCGGTTTGTACAGTCTAGCTATGCGATCTAATGGTTAAGTGTGCAGTACTGAAAACAATTTATGTCTGAGTGGTTGTAGTAATGCTGTTATGTGTATTTTTATTTTTGTTTTTATTTTTTAATGTTCACTAAGAAGAAAGCGATGAAGCAATGTTATTTAATAGGATTGAGTTATGTAAGGAATGTGTTATGTCAAGGGTGAATGGTGGTGTGATTTACCTGATCCTTACAACTGTGACCCTTTGGGTAAGGATCACATAGAAGGTTGAGATTCTACCAGCGTTTCATGTAGAATGCTGCTGGGACATTGACCTCTAAGAAGTTCTGTCTTTAAAGGATCTGTAATGATCTGGCCACCAACATCAGTGACCCTTAGAGCTATGGTTGGTTAGGTCCTTGGCCATAGCACCAGTGGGAGACTCACAGATGAGTCCCAGGAAGGCTCTGATGAGGCTGACAGAGGCTGTGGTCCCTGCCGAGTGTCTCCTCGGCCACTACTGGCTCTATCATCGCCAACCCAGATCTACCTAATGATTTCTCCCTACATTGTCAAACATGGGTCTTAAGCCAGCCATAACAACTGTCCGGCAGCCCACAACATAAGCCCAGAAATTGGGGCACAGGGGTTGATGTCGACAAGAATGAGGAGTGGGTCTGCCAAACACAGCATCCATGGGCTAGGTCAAAGACCATTAGTCTTGCTCATAGGAGTTTCCCCACATGCTGAGCTGCTTCTCCTTGCAGCCAAACTGTGACAGTAGCTTTTCATTCCAAGCTACCTCCCGTATCCTCTTTCCACTCATTTTTGATGAGATAATTTTGAGTCTGCATTTCTTTCTTTCGCTCCTTCTGAAATAGGTATCATTCTTTATTGGACTCGTAATTTACATCTGTTTACAATTTCAAGATTGTATAAGTTTTATTAAGTCATTACTTTGCATTGAACATTCCAAACATAATACAAAGTTGCTTCAATAAAAGATATATAGATGTATCAAGAATGGCTAAGTTTATAGTCCATATTTAGAGTCCATTAGCATCTCCTAAAGAGGAGTTCTTGAGCTAGTAGCTCTCAGTGGTACAGTATAATATAGTTCCGTTAATTCAATAAGTTTCATACTGTTTCCACACAGGAGCCACCTATTTCCTTTGCCAAGCCCAGATCTCGACTATGGTTTTGCTAGACAGCAAGAAGGTAGAACAAGTATCTGATTGTCAAACATAGTTACTCCAACGCATGCTGCAACTGGGTGATATGCTGAGCCCTGTTTTGTACCCCAGTCCAACTGACCCAGCCCTTAGAGGCAATTCTTATTCCAAAGTTACAGATCCGGTTTGCTGACTTCCCTTACTTACATTGTTTTAACATGCCAGAGGCTGTTCACCCTGGAGACCTGCCACGGATTTTCAAGGGCCATTGAGACCTTTACAGATGCCGCCAGAAGTGCGATGCTTTCAAAGAAGCAGGCCCCCCTCTCGGGACAAACCCATTCCAGAGCAGCCCTGCCCTTCAATGAGAAAACAGAAATCTCCTTGGGGCTCCCGCTGGCTTCTCCAGGATTGCATGCATCACCACCTCCGCCCATCTCTGCCACTCCAGATTCAGGGATCTGAACCCAACTCCCTTTCAATGGGCCGGGGGCAACAGAGGCCATCACCCCACAATTCAGAAATGCGCTTACCCATCCCTTAGGACCAACTGACCTATGTTCAACTGCTGTTCACATGGAACCCTGCTCCACTTCGGCCTTCAAAGCACTTGTTTAAATATTTGCTACTACCACCAAGATCTGCACCCATGGTTGTTCCACCCTCACTCTATCTAGGCTTCGGTGTGCACCACAGCAGCCCTCCTACTTATTGTGGCTTAGCCTTCGCAGCCACCAGTGCCAGCAACATCCAGGTATGAGCCCGACACTCCAGTGCCATCCATTTTCAGGGGTGGTTGATTCAGCAGGTGAGTTGTTACACACTCCATAGTGGGTTCCGACTTCCATGGCCACCATCTTGCTGTCTGTAGCAACCAACACCTTTTCTGGGATCTGATGAGTGTCAGCATTGGGCGCCTCAACCCGGCATTCAGTTCATCCTGCAGTGCCAGTTCTGCTTACCAAAAGTGGCCCACTAGGCCCTCAGCATTCCATGCCGCGGCTCCACGCCAGTGAACCAGGCTTCTTACCCATTTAAAGTTTGAGAATAGGTTGAGATTGTTTTGGCCCCAAGGCCTCTTATCATTCGCTTTACCAGATAAAAAAGTAGATGGTTTGATTAGTCTTTTCTCCCTATACCCAGGTTGGACAACCGATTTGCACATTAGGACCGCTGCGGACCTCCACCAGAGTTTCCTCTGGCTTCGCCCTGCCCAAGCATATTTCACCATTTTTTGGGTCCTATCACGTATGCCGTGGTTCCACTTCCTTAGCAGGATGGGCGAGACAGGCTGGCGGTGCACCCGGGCCACGGGGTGCCCAGGATCCTGCCTTGGCAGCTGCATCTGGGTGACTGGCATTGCACACTTCACTTCCATTGCTCCACAGGGTTTCGAGTGAGACTTGTCGCCCCCTACTCCCTGGAGGGAAGGGGGGGGGGCCCTCTGACTCACGCACATGTTAGACTCTTTGGTCAATGTTTCAGGATGGGTCAGATGGGGAGCAGACTTCTCCACCAACCCCTGGCATCCCGTAGAACATGGGCACACCCCACCCTGGCAGTGCGGTAAGGTCCGTGTACAGGGGGAACAGCCACGCCTCCAAGCTTATTTATAAGGTTGTGTTTTTTTTATTATTTTTTTTATTTGGGGTATTTGGCCTGTACTGAATGAGAGCAACTCATGGAGCCATTGTTCTGGCTGTCTGGATGCTATCCAGATGTAGAGCCAAAGCACAATTGTTACAGGATGAATGTGAGTGCAGCTGACTATTCTGATTGCATTTGGAAAACCCGACGTTGCTGCGAATTGATTCGCAGTTCAACCGCAGTGTAAGGAAATCTTATCTATCTGGATGACAAGCAGATAATCCCATCCTATACAGCTGGCATGGCACGACTCAGTGATGATTGTGAAATACCCGATTAGTCAGCAAGTTCACATTGAAAAGCTCCTGTGGTTAAAAACCAGAGAGTGGACAGAACTTGCAGAGGAGCAGGTAGAGCACAATTCTTCACAGCCTGCCTTTGTAAAGCCAGTGCCAGTTCAGCTCACAGCGCCAAGAGGAGAGCTCTGGCAAATTGAAATCAGTATAGAAGCCAGACATCATCGTCTGTAAATACACACTCTCTGCTAATTCTTTCATTTGCGATGTCTTCTAACAACACTAAAGCAGCCATGGGAGTTGAAATAGTTAGGCCATTCTGTGCACTATTATATCCAGCATGCAGTACACAGATTTCAGACGAGAAGCAACAGTCCTCTTACAATGCCGTCTCAAAAAACAAGGCCCACTCATGCGTTACTTATTGGTCCGGTGACGTCACAATCGAGGTGCTATGTTTACAAACAGTGCCCGCTGAACTTTCAGTCTAAGATCGTCGTTGAAGTTGTAAAGAAAGTTAATGGCGTTTTAGTTTTTCATATAAAGTTTTGCAGTCGTAAAGGTTATAAGTTCAGATGTCTGCGGTGCAGTGCAAGGTAATATTTTGATGTGTTTTGTTTATTTTAATGGTGAACAACTGCACCGCGTAACCTCGATAATGCTGCAAATGGAGGTTAGGGCATGTAATGCAGTATAATGGTGTGACTCTCTGACCTGTGTTAGGTGTCACCTAGTGAAATAATGGGAGGTTTCACAACAACAATTTTTTTTTAAACATACAATAATACAGAGTAGTATTACCTATGTTATTGTCAAGAGTAGGCTTAAGAAAGGAATGTTTAGCTACAGTTGTGTAAAAATGTATATGAACAGTAAGCTGCAGGCATGGTGTTATTTAGTGTTGCAAATATGTGAATTTAAATAGTTTATTTTTTGGTTGTTGTTTAGGTTACATCATTTTGGTGAACACACTGGTAAAGATTTAACAGGAACTGAATTATTCATAAAAATCATTCTGAAGTTGTGGAAAATTTTAAATCTTAAATCATGTGATAAAGTTTTTAAAAAAAGAGATGTGGATGGCATGTCAATTTGTAATGTTAATGATGATCGTGTTTCATTTCTAACTGATGTGTACAGATGGTTAGGTGAATGGGAATTGAGTTGCAAACCACGAGAGGGACAACTGACTAATGAAACAATGGTAGCACTGAAACACACAGTATTAACATTTGTTGACTTAATTCCATATTTACTTGAAAATTTGAACTTGAACTATGTTTTAACAGGAAAATTCCAAACTGACTGTTTGGAAGCTCGCTTTGGTAAATATCGTCAATTATCTGGTACAAACTATCACATCTCCGCACAAGAGATTCAGGAGTCTGAAAAAAAATTGAAGCTGATTAGTTTATTGCATGTTCTGTCTGTTTCTAATGGTCAAGTGTCATTATTAGACTTCATTTCCCAATGTACTGAAACAACTGATAGTTCAAATGATGACAATGTTGAGGTTCTCAATTCGGATTTGGTTACTGTTATCTCTAAATGTGATGATTTAATGTTAACTGAGGCACAGTCAAAATCACTTCTATTTGTTGCTGGTTATGTAGGATTTAAAATGGTTACAGGCACAGTTCAGTGTTACATGTGCAGAAATGAGCTAGTCATGGATAAGTCATTGCATTTAGAATTTTCACAGGAATATAATTACCTGCTTGACTCAGACAGGAGTGGTCTGAAATGGCCCTCAGATTTGTTGGTTGAATGTGTTACACAAATGTTTTTGATTTTCCAGTCAATTGTTACTAATGCTGAATATGAGTCAAATTTTTTATTGTTAAAAAATCAAAAATCTGCATTAATCTCACTGTTTAACGAACGCCTGAACAGATGTTGACTGCAAGTTGGTAATTGTGTTTGTGGGAAGAGTATCTGTGACTTACTGAAGTCGTCCCTGTCTACAGTGGCCAACATCTGTTTAAATAATTATTGCAAGCTCGCCGCAGATAAACGTGGTACTTTTAAGGAAAAAGCTAACCCCAAATGTAAACTGGCTACATTGACAAAAAAGAGGTAACCAAAAAGCCAGTTCTTTTGATATAACGTTCTGCTTTCGTACAGATTAATATCAGCACATTTTTTAATTTTGCTTATTTTATGATGGTATGAAAAAAATCATCGTTTATCATTAGTCATTCCAAAATAATGGCTGTTTGTATTTTATCTGGTGTTGCTTGTTATTTTTTAGATTTAACTGCATTAACAAAGTGTTAAATGTAGCTTTTCTTGTGATTATTAACGGGTAAATCTGCATTATTTTTCACATTACTTCTGTTTAATCCAGGAATATGTGATTTCCTGAGATGCATGTAAATATTCATTTTTCATATGGTGCCAACCACTCGTCGCTGTGATTTTCTAGTTTTTTTTTCTTACTTTATCATAGTCATTTTCATATATGACCATTCAGTATTGCATTGTTTTATTCAATACAGTATTCAGTGTTACTCTCAGGTTAATCTCATGTCTAAGGCATTAATTGCATTAATGTTGAGTTGCTGATATCTATGTAATAGTCGCTGTTAAGTATGTCAAATATGTGATTTAAATGTTATGTGTGACGTTTTACATAAAAATAAATAAAATGCATAACGCAACTGACTTGCCTTTGTTATTTCACGCATTGCATTAATTAATTTTACACGGGAATAATTTATTTACATGCTTACATAGCGACAGGTTCTCTATATGCGTCTGTTGCTACTGTAGCACCTCGATTGTGACGTCACCACAGGCATGAGAGGGCCTTGTTTTTTGAGATGGCATTGCCTCTTACCTGAACAGTTTAGAGTCTCTCCTGCAAACTACTTTATATGATCCAAGAACAAATAATAACAAATCCACAACAATGACATAAACCATTAATGAAGGTCCAACTATTGAGCCAAAGTTTTAAAAATAGAGACAAAACCACACAGCACAACACAACACAGGAACAGAAGGAGACCACCGAGGAGCAACACTGAGAAATATCAGCTAAGACTGAGGCTCAACTCAGCACTTTTATTGTGTAGACAGTGAAGGCCATCATGAGCAGGACACCTCAGTAACTGTGGCACCATCTTGTCTGCTTCATGAGAGCATCTGCCTCATCTCTGAGGACGTCATAATCATTTCTTACTGTCTGAACAAACCATGACTTCTTTTGCAGTAATGAAGGTCCAGAAGGGATGGAACTGCGTTGTGTTCTTTCTACTCCACATGACACATGTCACCTGGACACGTATGTGTTTCTATGATTTGTTTTTCTTATTTTATATAGATAGATACTTTATTAATCCCAAGGGGAAATTCACAAAACATATAGCTTGTTATCTTTAAATAGAACTTTTTATTTTAAGCAATTTTTTTTTTGTAATTCTAATTTGGTCTTTGTATTTCACCTAAAATCCTAACCCTAATGTTATATTCTGACAGATATGTTTTGTGTCCAATCTGAGCATCAGACAACTTAATGGAAAGAGTGTAATTGTGAATTGTCATTTGGGCAGAATATCAAAAACTAGAAGTGATCTTGATATCAGTATGGGACTGAAGCAGATGAGAGTACAGCGTTTAGACTTCATCTCACACACTACGCTATTTGTCTTTATTGACTCAGATGGACTTTTTCTGAATACTTTAGCACTCACTACAGCATTTTGTGGTTTCTTTTCAGAGAGGTTTCAAGTTGTTGGACCTTCTTCGGCTGTTCTTGTTTTTGTTGGTGAAGATGTCACCCTACCAGCCTCACTCTCACCAGTTATTAGTGCTCAGAGGTTTGAAGTGAGATGGTTTCGAGATGATTTTACCTCTCCAGTACTTTTGTACCAGAATCTCAAAATCAGACCTGAGCGTCAGATTCAGGTCTATAAGGGAAGGACAGCACTTTTCACAGAAGAGCTCCAGAATGGAAACGTGTCTCTGAGACTCCAGGATGTCCATGTTTCTGATGGTGGCCTCTACAAATGTTTTGTGGACTCTGGACCATGGAATGACGAAGTTCACATCACTCTGAATGTTGAAGGTGATTTTCTTCTTTTCTCTTGTTACTCCATGTCCCCTCTAGTGGTGGTGACATGGTTCAGTAATGTACCAAAGCCATTTAGCATTTCTAATTTTATTATTCTTGAGACTTTGATAATCCACAGACACATTATTGTTCTGTTGTACTGATGGCCCTCTAGCCTGTTGTCAAATTTCATCATATAATATTTTAGCCACTGTTGTTACATTGGTGTAAATTCATGGTGTTAACTCCGAGATTGGGGTCTTATTTCTATGTAAATATGGTTAAACTCACGTCATGTCACGTCAGACATCACCTTGCAAAAAAATCACAAACATTTCTGTGCATTTTGCCACTTTATAATAACTTGAAGTTATCTCATCAATATTCATGAGTGGGGTGCATGTAAATAATAACATGTAAATGAGAAGTTGTGAAGACAGCTTTAGAACAAACTGAAAATGAACCATTGCTTGAATTGAGTGACAGTAATGACAATGTGAATTGGTCATCAGACCTTAACACAGACAGTCCAGTCAATATGGCATCAGTACATTATCTGTGTTGCCACTGGTGGACACTTTGCTTGACCAAGGTTACTATATAATAATGACTGACAATTTCTGTACCTCACCTGAACTGCTCTAGATTTTACTTCAAACGAAAACTGATGCATATGGCACTGAATGACCAAATCACCACGATATGCCGTGTGAGTGTGTGAAGTGGCAGCCTGGTGCAGAAGCTGATTGATATCAAGTAGAAGGACAGAAAGATGTTTGCCTGCTAATTACTGTTTACAATGCCGCAACTATCAATGTTCATGTCAGGAGAAATGTGGAAAGTCACTAAGCCAATAACATAATGAATTTAGTCGATCGTGCAGGTCAGACACTGACTTTCATGTATAAGCAATAGAAAAAATATTACAAAAAAACTCCTTGAACAAGGCCTACAGCCGTTTGTGACTGTTTTAAAAACATGTCACCTGAAGGACTTGTACTAAATCTGCAACGTGCAGCAGTGGACACTCGACAGGCCTTTCCTACTGTGACATTTTGGAATTTACACGTTTCTCTTACACATAATAACACTTTTGGCTTGTTGTACTTGTGCTAAACATGATATTAAGGAGGTTGAGTTTATTTCTTGCATAATATTTTTATATTATGATTTTATTCCATTTTGGCTTTGCATCTTTGTATTATGAATTTCTTTGTTATTGTGTTATATTGCTATGCAGTGTTTTTTGTTCTTTGTCCTGTTTTCCTTGTATGGAGCCAAAGGAGATGGGCAGCTGGAGGACTGGTAGACCCATCAAGTCTTTAAGGAGCAGCAGACGTTCTGACTTTATTGTTTGTGGCTTATTCTTGATTCTCATTTCATTTCTTTTGTTCTCCTTTGGATTTTCTGGTTTTGACCCCCGGCTCTTAAGTGAGGTGCTGTCATTGGATGTTGTCTGGATTGGTTTGCTTTAAATTTTGATTCTAGACAAAGCCTCTTTCTGCTCTGTTGTTCCTGTCCTGCCTTTTGTGGTTCCTTTTTTGATTTAATAACATTTTTTTTTATCTATATACTACTTTGTTTAGTTTTGTATATTTGAGTTTTCACTGTTTTACTTCCAGTATCTCTCCTGAGCCTCATATTCCGTTTCTGGAGTGCTTTTCTTGTTTTTAAATCAGTGTGGACTAATCTTTGACTCTGACTATAAGATTCTGATTTATTTCTGAAACTACAATCTGTAGACATCAGAGGTAACCTACACAACTGCATTCAAGTCGGTAAACCAGCAGTAGACAAAGAGTATAGAGAATGGGGTCTTCAGTGCAGTCCCTCAGGGTATGTCCTGGAACCCTACGTCTTATAATTGACTAGCAAAATACCCGCGCTTCGCAGCGGAGAAGAAGTGTGTTAAAGAAGTCATGAAAAAGAAAAGGAAACATTTTAAAAATAACGTAACATGATTGTCAATGTAATTGTTTTGTCACTGCTATGAGTGTTGCTGTCATATATATATATATATATA
>JANRMT010028174.1:17220841-17241006 GCA_026402145.1 Polypterus bichir lapradei
TGTATCTTTTAATTCCCCTTTACTATTCCTGATGAACTTGACCTCCTCCTTAACTGTTCTTTTACTACTAAAATACTGAAAGAATCTCTTTGGGTCGTCTTTCGCCTTACCTGCTCTATTCCTCTCCAACTGTCTTTTAGCCTCCCTGATATCTTTCTTAATGGTTTCCCTCATGTTCTCATACGCTCTACGATTCACTTTGCAGTCATTAGTCTTATATGCCTTATAGAGCAGTTTTTTCCTTTGCAACTTCTTTTTTAAATCTTTATTAATCCACCGTGGAGTTTTTTTTAAATTTTCTATTAATTCCAAATTTAGGTCTGTATCTGTCCTGCATTACATGTAACACATTTTTAAACCTGTTCCACTGCTCCTCGACTGTCTCCACACTTAAAAGCTTATCCCAGTCTATCCTACTTAGACTTTGTCGCATCTGCTCAAAATTATCCCTACCAAAGTTCAACTTAACAATTTTAGTCTTTGCATCTGTACTCTTACAAAATACTGAGAATTGTATTACATTCTGGTCACGCGACCCTAGTGGTTCAATCACCTCTACACCCTCAATTCTATCCTGATTATTACAGAATACTAAATCCAGACAGGCTTCACCCCGTGTTGGTACTTTAACATGCTGTGTTAAAAAACAGTCACTGATTACTTCTAAAAACTCCTGCTCTTGTGCTCCTCCATCTGCAAGGTTTTCCCAGTTAATATTTGGATAATTAAAGTCCCCCATGACTATAATATCTCCCTGTAAACTTGCCTTTTTGATATTACTAAACAGATGTGTGTTGAAATTACTGTCTGAATGGGGTGGTCTATAACACACTCCTAAAATAAGACCTCTTTCCCTAATATTTTCCAGGTGAAGCCACACGTCCTCACTAAGATGGGGCTCATCATCCAACTGAAGAGGACTTACATTTAAATCCTGTTTGGCATAAACAGCAACCCCACCTCCTTTTCTGTTCTGTCTATCCTTCCTAAAAAATGTGTATCCCTCTATATTACACTCATCCCCATCTTTGTTATTTAGCCAGGTTTCCGTTATTGCTATAATATCATAATTATGCTCTGTTACATACAACTCCAACTCACTTACCTTGTCTGTGTCCAGGGGTGCATTATCCTCTAAGTATGTGGCAGTTTAAGGGTTAAAGCCCCAAGATGCTGTTGAAATGCCCTGCACCTTCTAAGGCTTCTAGCAATGAAGACGCACTTTCATGAATTCCAGTACATATAGCAGTAACATCGGTATTTTACATTCTAGCACTGTAGGAGACATAGCAGTACAGTACTGTACAGTATACGGGTTTACCTTTATTTCTTTTTTTTTAGGAAATGCATTAAGATGAGTTTGAATTGAAATTGAAGTGTTTTGGGGGCATATTTAGGGTTTAAATTATAAAAATAGGCATTTTTTTTAACCACATCTAAAATTTGCGGTTTTTCACAATTCGCAGGTGCTCTATGGATGTAACTCCCGCGAATTTCAGGGGTGTACTGTACATACATTTCATGTGTGTTTCATTTCTACAATAATCTGGATAAATGTAGGATGACAGGAAATGCAAGGCAAGAAATACTGAACACATAACTAAAACAGAAACTTTTTTCATATGATAGTAATAATTGATAAAAGTTTGACGTGAAGTGTATAATATATGAAGACTGAAGATCAAATCTTCTTTAATACGCTACTCTGGCTGACCATTTGTCTGTCCAGGATTTTAAATCACCTGTAGCTTGCAAACCGTTTGACCTATTGACTTGAAATTTGGTACACATATACTATGTCATGTCTGCTATCTACATTTTGGGGTGATAATTGACTTAAAAGGTCAAAGGTCAACTCAGGAAGGTCAAGGTCAAAAATCGAATAACCTGTAGCCGAGAAATTTAGTACATATATACTATACTGAAACCCTGCACTACAGCTTTATATTAAAAGCAATGAGTTTTGGCATTATTACTCTTTATTTTTATTTTATTTTGTTGCAGAATCAACTCTCAGCAGCAAGTAGCAGGGTGGCCTTGAGGCTCTTGTGTATGCGCACCTTTCTAATTCCTACCACCATTGCTGTCACTTCCCTTACCTCTTCATATCTTAAGTCATTGTACACATATATGGTCAACGAAGGTCAAGGGTCAATGGAGTATGGTCAAGTCAAGTGTATTCATGGCACCTTATCGTGCATTGCACCGTTACTGTCTACTATCAAATAAACACTTTCACAAAAAATGTAACAAAACAAGTGTGCCTTTATTCAAGAATATAACGGAAGAAAAAGAAATTATTCAATTTATATATTGCTGTCAATATGTTGTGGAAGTTGACCCGGACACAGACAGGCAGACATGTTGTTCTCAACCACCACACGTTTATTTACAATATTTACAGTATTTATATTGGTCACACAGACCCAGTAATGGTCACTAAGACCCCAAATTAGTGCACAAAAACCCCCCAAAACTCAGTCCTGGCCACAATGCCTCTCTTCGGGCCGCCTCCACAGCTCTCCTGAGCTTCCTCCTCCCGACTCCAGCCTCGAATGAAGGGAGATGGCCCCTTTTATACAGGACCCGGATGAGCCCCAGGTGTTCCCGGCATTCCTCCTCTAGCCACGCCCCAGCATGGCGGAAGTGTCGGCTGTTCTCCCGGCAGCTCTCCGGGTATCCTCCAAAGTCTTCCCCCCAGCACTTCCTGGTGTGGCGGAAGTGCTGGGGTAACAGGTCCCCAAGGCATTGGGGCACCTCCTGGCGGTGACCACGGGCCCCTACAGGGTGGAGCTTCCATGCCCTGTACCCGTGGCCCCCAGAGCAACCAGGAAGGTGACCCCCACGTGATCCAGGGTGGGCGCAGACCCACATCCAGTCCCTCATGGCGTCCCGGCCGGGTCATGGCCCCTGGCATCCCTGACAATGTAAAAACCAATGTCCATTTTATCAATTGCATGGCTGGTTTAGAGGTAAGAACGTCTCCTTCTAAATCAAGAGGTTGTGGGTTTGATCCCAGGTCTTCCCTGCATTTTCTGTTTTGAGTAGTGAGCTGCTGTTATTATTACTATCTTATATATAAACATCTTTGCTCCACACATGAATATTAATGACTTACCAAAGAGTTACTATAAAGTGGCAATATGAAGGGAAATATTACTGATTTTGGCACTATGATGTTATTTCATCCACTAGATGGCAGCAGAACACTGTCCTGACAGATATTTAGGTTTAACACTGTAAACTTGATCATTAACACTAGAATTCCTGAAGCCTACGAAAAAACTTGTATTCCCAGCCCACCTTTAATTCCGTCACAACTCTCCAGCAGTGTCTTTTGTTTTATAAATATGTCGATCAGCACAAGCAGCAAGCAGCCTGCTATCTCATCCCCTGCCTCAACGGAGTTCAACTCTCCCAGTTCAAGCCTTGTTTATCTGTGAGTGAAGTAGTACCTAGAGCTGTATAGGCTAAAATGTATATCGTTATTTGGAACACATGCATTTCACGTGTGTTCCGTTTCTACAAAGATCTTTGTAAGTGTGGCGTGACAGAAATGTTGAACACATACCTAAAAGACAAACTTTTTCCATGTTTTAGCACTAACAACAAAATTTTGACATGAAGTGTATAATGTGTGAGGACTGAAGTCCAAATATCAAATAAGCACTTTCACAAAAGATACAAGTATAACAGAACAAGTGCGCTTTTATTCTAGACTATAACCGAAGAAATAGAAATCAGGGTAGTGTACTTAGTTGTCACAACTTCTTTGGTAATTGCTGACTCCTATTCAAAAGGTCACGGGTTCAAGTCTTCACGTGTCCCGAAATAAGCATTTGAGTAGTGAGTTGCTCTTTTTGTTAATATTATGCAATAAAAGCATACATTTGATTTGAGTCTGTAACAGCCGGTGTAAATTTTTGGTACTTGTAAAGGTTAGCGTTTTTTTTTTATTCAGTTTTATTCTCTCAGTCGCATTCCCCCAATCTGACATTGCTGTTTTCAAATAAAGATGTGTTATAACAGAGGTGAACACAGATGAGGACAAGGGTTCTACATCGGAGAAAGAGAACAGAAGCCCTCCCTGCAAGAAACATCCACTCACATGTAAGAACAACGCAGCTGCACCAGGAGTAAAGGCGAAAGATAGCACCATTTGGATGCAGCAACAGGTCAGGCGTCGTCCTGCCAGTCAGTCTGCCCCACGTGTCCCTATTCGAAACAACATGGCTTACAGAGCTTGCCAACGTATAGTGCAAAATTCTGTTTGTGATTATGTTTTGCAATGGTCTTTATATGAAAAATATTTCTGTGTTAAAAGCCAGATCAAATGGTATTTACTTTGATTTATTTACTTATCTTCCTACGGCATAAAGTCACAAGTAGACTGCAGAGCTTCCTGTGTTTGATCAACACAGGCACGCTGACACAGTACATGTGTACTGAAGTCACTTCAGCTGTAGGTGGAAGCTCCTGTCACACTCTACGCCACTGTTGTTATGTTTCTTACTTTGTTCAAGAACGGCTCCATAAGCTTTATGACTTTAGTCTCAGAAAGTCTTTCTTCTATGGGGCGATTGGGATCTTTTCCTGAATAAGATCAAACATATTTGCGTAGGGTGCAACAGGAGCTTCCACCTGCAGCTAAAGTCACTTGAAAACCACACACATCTTCTCATTTGTTAGTAATAACATATAATTGCTGTTGGTGTCTCTCATTTTGTCAGCAGCCTGTTCATAGTGGATGGCTGGAAGTTTAAAGGCAGTTAGAGAACATCAGTGCTGTGGTCCAGCTGAGACACTGGGAGTTCCTGTGTCAGGCATATCAGCGTTCAGCCGGTCTGCTATCAGTCCTTAAACATGAGCAAATCACTACCCCCTGGTCAATGCAGTACACCAATCTTAAAACAGCCATAAAGTGGTTTTCAACAGAAATAAGAACAAACAGGCTTCTAAATGTGGGCTGCTATTAAAAACAAGAGAGCTTATATAAGAGTCAAAACACTAAGACTGATAATTAACTCAAGATGTGGAAAGCTATTGGTCATCACCAAAAAATCAGAATCTGAAACACCAACCCAACACTCATTCACAGTTCAAATCCATAATCTCAAAGAGAGGACGAATGGAGTCTCCATGATATGAATTGTGGTGCCTCCTGAGAGGTGGACTCTGACAACCATCCAGTATCTCCTGGTGACCCATTAAGAATCTCAAATGTGGAGAGCACTTTCAGTTGTTTCATTTTCTTTCTGGTTCTTGTGAGACAGACGTGAAGAGGTCAGTTTCTGGTTGACACAAATCTGCATAGACTTTCTGAGCTTGCTGTTTAGCCAGAGCTAAACAAATTTCATTTGTTAGTATTGTCCTGGTACAGATAACCAAGTTTTAATTCTATCTTGACTTTGAGGGGTGTTTGTGTGTAAATGATAAGTACAGCTTTATACCATAAGTGGTGAATTTGCTATGATATCAATAAATGGCTCAGTGGTTGATAACTAAACACTCAAATGTATTTTATTGCTTCAGTTACACTTTCACTACAAGAAAGCAGCATTAATACTACCACACGTCTACGAATGAAAGATGACTGAAATGGTTACACTTAGTGCAAATGATAAAAATAAGCGTGTGAGCCAGAGTGCGGTGGAGACACCATAAAGAGAGTGAAGATCCCAGATTCTCATCTTAAGAGGCTTAACGAAATGCAACATACAACCATAATAAGCAACACCTCGATCCCGTTTGGCCTTCAGCTGATATTGCTAAATTCATTTTGGCCCAATAGACCAGAAACGCTGAGCACTCCTTTAAATGATAAACCAGTTATTCATGATATTTGCTTTAAGTAGTGAATCCTTTAATTACACAGTGTGCTTTTCTTAATAACAGTTTAATTCTTATATCCTTTCACAACAGACTGTCATGTTGCCTCTCCTCTGTGCCCATCTCATTCTCCTCTTTCTTGTGTCTTGATAGCTTTAGGTGGCCAGCCCTACATTTCCATCAGCTCTACAGAGGACCAGCAGACCAGACTGGAGTGCAAGGCTGACAAGTGGGGCACCACACCAGATGTGACCTGGAGGGACATGAATGGAGTGGACTTGACGTCTGAGTCCAGTGTCACTGAACAGCAGGACAGTGAGGGATTTCTCACTATGAGCAGCTTCATCCCCATCAAGCAGGAGTTCAATGTGTTCTCCTGTCTCATGAGAAGTAAAGTGCCAAAGCCTGACTGGCATTCAGGCCTTACGGTCTACGGTGAGTACTCTGAGTTATTGCTTCCTTGTCTTACTAACATCTGAACTGATGTGACTTTTAAATGTTTGGTTTTACATCTTAATTTCATCACTAAGGTTGAATGGCAACTCCAAAATGACCCCCAATATTACTGATGATGTGGTGTTTGTATGATTGAGCGGACCTTGTGAGGAAATGGTGCCCATCCAGGACTATTTCCTGACTTGCGTCCAATGCTTCTGAGGTTGGCGTCAGGCCTGATAAGGATGGACAGGATTAGTAATGAGGACATTAGAGGGTCTGCTCAAGATGGACGATTGGGAGACAAAGTCAGAGAGGTGAGATTGTGTTGGTTTGGACATGTGCAGAGGAGAGATACTGGGTATAATGATAGAAGGGTGCTAAGGATAGAGCTGCCAGGCAAGAGAAAAAGAGGAAGGCCTAAGAGAAGGTTTATGGATGTGGTGAGAGAGGACATGCAGGTAATGGGTGTGACAGAGCAACATGACGAGGACAGGAAGAGATGGAACAAGATGATCCGCTGTGGTGACCCCTAATGGGAGCAGCTGAAAGAAAAGAAGAGAATGAATGGCTGACAGACGTTCATGAATAAAATTATTTTTGAACAGTTTACATTTTGAATAGTTTGCATTTTTGCACAAAAACAGAATTAAAATGAAATCAAATTTTATTTGACATATACAAATTATACACACAAAACAAGATGGAGTGAAAGGCCTAGTTGCTCAACACCAATTACTGTGCCTTAACACTAGAATTACCAATGCCTACGAAAAAACTCGTAGATCCGTCCCACCTTAAATCGCTTTGCACCCCTCCATCAGCGTCTTTTATCCTGTAAATGTACCGATAAGCAGCAAGTAGCCTACTATAACATCCCCCCACTGCCGCACAGTTTTCTCAGCTCAAGTCTGTTTCCCTGCGTGTCAGTTGCTTAGAGTTGTATAGAGTGAGAAGTCAAGCAAAATGACACCTTTTAGAAATACTATATCGTTATTTGGAACACATGTGTGTTCCGTGTCTACAACAATCTGTGGTAACAAATAATTAAAACAGAAAAGTTTTTCATGTTTTAGTAATAATTTTCAAACAAATAGTGCATTGAAAGACCTGTGTGGAATGCATTTGTTCAGTGGATTGTGTGTTTAAATGTGCTTTGAGATATTTATAGGTGTCATTTTGATGACTTCTCACTCTATACAACTCTAAGCAACTGACATGCAGGTAAACAGACTTGAGCTGAGAAAACTGTGCAGCAGTGGGGGATGTTATAGTAGGCTGCTTGCTGCTTATTGCCACATTTATAGGACAAAAGACGCTGATGGAGAGGTGCGAAGGGATTTAAGGTGGGACGGATCTATAAGTTTTTTCGTAGGCTCTAGGAATTCTAGTGTTAAAGAAGAAAAACAATGGCCAATGACAGTAAGAGGCCACTTTTTAAAAATATTAATAAAAATCACTAATAAATGTCAGCAGTACTAATTATAAAATAAATTATTATTTACATAAAGGAGCGAACAATAAGGCAGCTGGACCCCTGGATGCTTTTCCTCAGTCTCAATGCTCTTTAGACAGTTGTATCGTTTACCTGACCACAGCACAGAGATAAGGATGTTGTTGGGATTGCTGATGTCAATAATAATTTTCTTTGCCTTGGTCAAATGTCGCTTGATGCAGATATCCTCAAGGAAAGTGAGTGCACAATCTGTGAGGTGTTCAGCTGACCACACCAGTCTCTGTAGAGCCTTGTGGTCCTGCTGCGTGCTGTTCCCAAACCAGGCAATGACACTTCCTGTCAAAATAACTTCAATGATGGATGTGTAGAAATTCTTTGGTCTCTGGAAAAGCAGCCTGCAACCCCTGCAGTGTCTGAGGTGCAAGGTTTCTATTTGTTTGGGTCAGGTTAAATCCTCTGTGATGTTGACACTGAGGT
The DNA here is from genome assembly GCA_026402145.1 of Polypterus bichir lapradei. Taxonomy (NCBI): domain Eukaryota; kingdom Metazoa; phylum Chordata; class Cladistia; order Polypteriformes; family Polypteridae; genus Polypterus; species Polypterus bichir. Next base: position 17,229,039 of record JANRMT010028174.1, read on the forward strand.
ATCTGAAGCTGTCCACTCTCTCTACTCGAGTGCTGTTTTTACTGAGGCAGTTGCCATGCCTCTGTGGTTTCCCCCTAAGTTTACAATCAGTTCCTTTGTCCTGCTGACATTCCAGAGTAGACTGTTGTTGTGACACCAGTGTGACAGACACTCCACTTCATCATTGTTAGAGATCAGACCTACCACAGCTATGTCATCACAAACTTGACAATGTTGTTAGTGCCATGTGCAGCTATGCAGTCATATTTGTAGATGAAAGAACAGAAGTGGACTCGGCACAGAGCCTTGTGGAGCCTGTCTGTTGAGAGTGAGGAATGATGAGGTGTGGCCACTCACTCAAACCACCTGGGGTCTGCCAGTCAGAAAGGTAGAGATCCTGCCACACAATGAAATGCTCAGAAACAAGACCCTGAGCTTGTTGATGAGTTTTGAGGGGTTTATTGTGTTAAATGCAGAACTACCATCTCCAAATAGCATTCACACATAATTTCACCTCTTGTTGTTGAGGTGGACCAGTAGGATCACTGTGATGGAATCACCCATGTGTCTGTTGGAGTGATATACAAACTGCAATGGATCCAGTTCTTTACGCAGAGAAGAGCAGATGTAGTTATGCAGTTATGAGTATTTGTAACAAATCAGTAGTCATTCAGACAGGTTGGACTCACTTTCTTGGGCACATAGACAATGGTGGATCTTTTAAAGCACATTGGTGTGAAATACTGTGTTAAGAAGAGATTGAATATTACTACAAACACTGGTGCAAGCTGATCAGCACAGATCTTAAACACATGTCCTGGTATGCCATCGGCACCTGATGCCTTAGTTAATTAGTCCTGAGAATCCATAAGAAAATAGCTTAAATAGCATTAAAAATTGTAACATCGTGCGTACAGAGCAAACCAGTGAAAAAAGTGAAAATGTCTGCCGTAGTGTGTGCTCAGTTATGATGTCTACTGAACACACAGCATAACAGCCCATAGATTAGGAAAAAAATCCGGCAGATGAAAAAAAACTGAAGAAATAGATGGAGGTCCACCTGACAGTGAGCTTTAGTTAGATGGTGTGTCAGTGACATCAATTGGTATGAGAGGTGGTTCACTGGTAATTTTTACTACACCATGTTATGATATGCCTTAAAACAAATATATATAGTGGCTCTGAGCTCTTTAAATATTCTGTCTGGAGATCAAGTCAACTATCTGGAAGATGTGGAAGAGCAGGAGATAATAAGGCTTGGAGGAAAACTGCTGTCAGAACTCAATTTTAAAACGAGATGGAAATGGATGATTCCAGTCAGGGACAGGTGAGCTGAGAATATGAAGAAAGAACTGGCTGGGGACTTAAGAAAGAAAAGACCAGGGGAAGAAGACACACCATTACCACAGCTAGGTTCATCTCAATGACGTCAGTGGTTTAAGGTATCCCAGGCCACCCCCTGGTGCTGGTTTATTATTTGTGCCTGGTTCTTCCAGTCAATGCACTGTAACTTTCCATAATTTGAAAGTTTGTGATGCAAATCATTTCCCATCTGTCATATCTACTGTCCTGTCTGTCCATTGTGATGTACTCTCCCATGATTATTTGGACCTCCATGACCATTTTGAAGACAGTTTCAACCAGGATGCCCCAAGAAGTCCTGCACTGTGTCCTTATGTCCTTCATCTCCCTGGTTCACTAATCTAGGGCTCTTCAAACATGTCTCAAGATTGCATGCTTATTGAAAATCACTGTATCCATGTCATTTTCAGAAATAAATAAACCTTCAGGATTTGTGTGAGAGTCTAACCTTTTGAAGGAAGTCCGTCTGGGGTCTTCACTTCATTGCCAGTTCCCCTGTATGGCAGCCACTCATGGTGCCGTTGTGCTGAGAGTGATTGGGGTGCTCAGGGTGCCTCTCCACACGTGTATATCTCTGTAGCTGCTTGACGTGATGTTTTCTGTTAGGAAGCCTAGTGCTTGTTCTCTCTGACTCTCCCATGCAGTGTTGTAGATGTGGAGAAGATGCAAAACAGGTTGTGACAGGCTTCTGATTCTGGCTCTTCCCGTTTCTTTTTTAGCCCCTTAATATTCTTAGTTTTATGTTTACCCCTGGAAAATTGAAACAAAAGTGTTGAATTTTTTCAACAACAAAAAGTGTCTGAGCACTTCATTGTGCTGCAGGGTTTTGAACTTCCTGACAGGCAGACCACAGGTGGTTCAAGTGGGTGACCACACCTCATCAGCCCAAATCTAGTTAGGGCGACATCTCAACTATCAGGCTTGAGTGTGAATTAACCTGTTTATCTGTTACTCTTCTTCTCTGCTGCCTTTTCTTATTTCTTTTACCACTGTCACCTCGACCATCAATCATGTTGTTAAAAATGACATTAAAGGATACATTTGCTATTTTTCAAGTCAAAGTTATTTTTCACAGTCATGAGATACATTCATTTGTCATAGTAAAGTGTGTTCTTAAGTGAAGCAGTATTTTAAAGTGAGAGATAATACTGTGTCTGTACTTGTGGTTTAAAACAGTGTCCGTGGGACCTCCATCTAAACATGAAAACTAAAGTTTTCAAATTTACCAAAAACTTCCACTTCTGAAATGGAAATTATGTGATGTCTTTGGCACAACAATATTTGTGCCAGTATTGCACAGACCACTTTGTCCAGGACCGTGAATGTTGAACTTGATGTGATTTCATTTTTGTTCTCTGGTTAACACATTGACTGCTGGACCATTTATTATCAGGACACTGCCATGTACGTCTACACATGTCAGATATATCTGATCTTCTGTTTTTTTTCCTGATATTTTATCTTTGTTGTATTTCTTGATCCCTTCCTTCACTCTCCTAGAGGTCTGACATATTTTTTATATTCTCTGGTGGAACAATTAACAGTGAATTGTTGACTACTAGCCAAGTGAAAACTGCAGAGGTTATCTAGGGTGGCACTTCAAATTCAAGAATCTAGCATTTTGGGTTTGAATTACCTGCCTGGTCATTCTTCGTGTAGAGTTTGCATGCTGTCCTTGACCTTGTGTGTAGTTTTTTTCCACATCCCCGTACACGTTCAGTGGATTGACGATTCCAAATCTGTGGGTGTGTGTGGGTGGAAGTTATTGTAAAATGACAAATTATTTATGTAAATCCAGGCCTCATTTGAAACCTCAGTCTATATGTTGGAAGCAAAGACTAATTTTGACTTTTCAGAGTGGGCAATAACAACAATCAGTCAGCAACTCAATCCTGTGTTGGATAAGATGTAAGAGACCAAAACGTGACACATGAAAGGTCTCCGGATGGACAGGATGAACCTGAGGGAAAAAAGAAGCCTAGCAACAAGATGAGCATTTTGACAAACTTCTCCAAAAACTTGAGCATAGCAATGAAGGCGTGTTCTGACGGCAGATGATTAAATGCATGATGGGTTATAATGCAATGTGAGGCAGAGCTGTAGCATGTAAGAGATCCTTGAAGCCTAAATACCCATTGCACTCACCTGGGTGTGCATACCAACATCAGCAGAATTAGACAATCAAGTGGAAGATTTCTACAATAGCACTGAAGATGTCCTGGACTCCATACCTTCATGAGACGTAGTTATAATTGCTGGTGACTTCCAAGTTAAAGTGGGAGAAGGCTGCATTGACAAAGTGTACAATGATTACTGCCATGGACTGGCACTGGGTGTGGTCAAAATTTAACATCTTATTAAAGAAAGAAACATCCTCTAACAGGACAATTCAAGGCAATCAGGCAGAAGAAAAGCTCTTCATTGTATCTTTAATTACTCCTCAGCATTCATCAAAATCAGTCTGTTACAGCCTGGTCAGAGAAAACAAAGAATGGAGGTTCATGTTATAAACTACTGAATTTACATAGAGTGTCGATCAATGCATACATTTACTCTGGTTGGTTCATTGGTTTACACCCAAATGATTTATATAAAATAAAAGTCTATTACTGTATATTATATTCTGGTTCATCTTATACCTTTGAGTTGCGCCACCACCCTTGAAATGTCTGTGCACATAACGACTGTCAATTCTCATTGTTTAGTCATCCTTCAGTACATTTTGTATGTTACATCACCCTTTCTTCTGGTACAGTATTTACTTGACCATCTCACTATTTTCCTAAACCAATTCTTATATTTCAGTGTACATTTTGTTGTTCACTTGACCTTTATTTGGTTTCCCACATTTATTAAGCTTTTATGCTATTTCTTTAAGATGAATGCTATGTTACCCTAAAATTATTCTTCCACATGGGAGACATGGTGAGGGGCTGGATGGAGCACTGAGAGGGTCTGCACATGGGTCACAACATAATTGACTCAAGAGAAGAAACGTCATAATTAAGCCAAGGTCACTGACCTAACTTATGTGTGAACTCCATTTTTAAATGCTTTTTCTTCATTTTTGTTAATTTAGCTATTATCATTTTTGTGCTAGTTGTTTTTTTGGTTTATTATTTGTATAATTATGCATTCTTTATCAGTTTGATCGTTTGGCTGAAGAAAATGCTTCCATGGAAAAAGTTCTTTGGCCCAGGTACTTTGCATATCCAAGAGGGTTACATCCTGGGGAGAAGTTACCAGCACTGTGCACCCAGGAGTGCTTCATCATTTATTCTTACTGTAGAACTTCATCATAGAAAAACACAAGACTGCAATTTGCTTCCACAACTTGCTCATCAATTATTCACATAGTCATTTGGTGAATGCCAGTTCTGTTGATGAATGATCTAAAAAAGGGGAGCAGGCAACAGATCACAAATACAAAGCCAACAGTAAAATGCCAACTATAATGCCTGCCCTGGTCATCAGTGCTCCTCAGTATCCTAAGTGTAGCTGAGACCAGTCCCAAGCATGCTGGCCATGTCCTGCATTTGCTTTGAGATGATTCATTGCCAAGTAAAGAGAATGTTCGGGTGATGTATCATAGGGTATGTACATTCAACACTGATCTTCAAACATGTGGCATACACCTCCTTATTCCTGCCAACATTCAGTCCAAGACTTGTCATGTGACTAATGGCATCCAGAAGTTCTCTTAATGCTTTCAAAGCTTTTTCATTACAGTTAATACATGCTGTTCTGTATATAATGAGCACAGAACTCCATATCCTTAAACCTTCTGTTTGGATGGTGGAAACAATGCTCTGCATTGTAGAGACAGAAGTGCTTCCCCTGCATCAATGGGGCCGGACACAGGGTGAATCCCAGTATTAGTGCCAGGCATAGGAACAGCTCTCTATTCTCCATGTGAGAATCATCCTGCCCCTGAGAGGCTGTCTTGTCTTCTGATGTTGATTCCACTCCATCCTGGTCTTGAGTCATGTGGTCTACTCTCGGTAATCTGGTTTTGTTGTTCAAATGATACCCGGATGATGTTCATTCTACCTGGACAGGGTGTAATTTCCATTGATGTTCATTCCACCTTCTGGAAAAGACTCTTAGATAGACCTGGGGCCTCATGTATAAACGGTGCGTATGCACAAAAATGTTGCATACGAACGTTTCCACGTTCAATTCGCAATGTATAAAACGTAAATTTGGCATAAAGCCACGCATATTTCTACAGTAGCTCATACCCTGGCGTACGAAAGTTCTCTGCTCTGTTTTGCAGACTGGCAGTACCCAGCGTCAAAGCAATGCTACTGTTCCAGTGTGGTTTCCCTTTCTTTTTTAGATCCACATTTCTGACGCGGCTTTATAAATACACTGAAATTAACCGCATATTGTTTATTAGTTTAATGCATCTGATTGTAATTAACTTGTAACAATATAATGGTCTACAGAATGGTCAAATTATTCCTGCTTTAGCGTTGTTACTCTCACTGCAATTTCTTCTTCTCCTTTCAGCTGCTCCCGTTAGAGGTTGGATCATCTTTTTCCATACTACTCTCACTGCACCACTCGGAGTATTTATATCACTACAGTATATTTGAGTGGGGAATCAAAGTCAAAGATGTACAGAAGCTGATCGGAAAGAGAATCTATACTAATAAAAGGCAAAGCCCTCACTGACTGACTGACTCACTCACTGACTCACTCACTCACTCACTCACTCACTCAATCACTGACTCATCACTAATTCTCCAACTTCTCGTGTAGGTGGAAGGCTAAAATTTGGCAGGCTCATTCCTTACAGCTTACTTACAAAAGTTGGGCAGGTTTCATTTTAAATTCTACGCGTAATGGTCATAACTGGAAGCTATTTTTCTCCATATAATGTAATGGAGTTGAGCTTGATGGCCGTGGGGGGCGGAGTTTCGTGTGACATCATCACGCCTCCCACGTAATCACATGAACTGACTGTCCACGCAGTACCTAGAAAAGAAGGAAGAGCTCCAAAAAGCGCTGAAGAAAACATGTATTATACAATTCAGAAGGCAGCGAAACAATAAGAAGCGAGCGAGTGGCACATACAACCATATTCATGAGTACAGCTACTTCGGAAACAAAGCACGGTGTAAACCTAAACTTTAAATTAAGTTCATAGACAGGCTGCCGCTGGCGTTTGTCATGCCCACGGCTAATGCGGGATACAAGTTGAATGAGAGGACGCAGGATATAAACAAGAGTTTTGATCACTTTGTAACTAAGTTAAAATTGCAGGTGAAGGGCTGTGCTTATGCAAATTCCGACAGACTGTCTTTGTGGGGGGATTGACAGTTAAGGCGGGTGGGGGAGTCACGTCATCATCTCCCCTCCCATTCACCTCATTTCGCTGTGAGCTGAGCTCCGCACCTAATGCAGTCTTGAGGAACCAACTTTGTGACGCTGCCACCAAATACTCACAGAAAAATCCACAAGTTAATACACACGCTGTCTCTAGAGTTTCTCCACACTCTGAATCCTCCAGGCACTACTTACAAAAGGTTACAATGACAATCGTGTTACGTTATTTTTAAAATGTTTCCTTTTCTTAGCACAAGCACAGCTGAGAAGCTTCAATGCATGTGCTGCATAACACGTTAAAAAATCACGAATTTAATCACACTGTGCATTACAAGCAAAGGGGAACTTCTGTCAATGCATGATTACCTGGTACACCAATTACATTGATCAGCGCTTCCCGATTCATTTTACCCTCGCACCCCTTTGGTTTGAGAAGAAGTATGAAGAAATATGAGCAAAGCACGGTGTCAACCAAAAGTTTAAATTAAGTTCATAGACAGGCTGCCGCTGGCGTTTGTCATGCACACGGGTAATGCGGGATGCAAGTTTAATAAGAGGACGCAGGATATAAACGAGAGTTTTGATCACTTTGTAACTAAGTTAACATTGCAGGTGAAGGGGTGTGCTTATGCAAATTCCGAGAGATTGTGTTTGTGGGGGATTGACAGTTAAGGCGGGTGGGGGAGTCACGTCACCATCTCCCCTCCCATTTACCTCATTTCGCTCTGAGCTGAGCTCCGCAGCTAACGCGGAAGCGACTTTGTGACGCTGCCACCAAATACTCACAGAAAAATCCACAAGTTAATACACACACTCTCTCTAGAGTTTCTCCACACTGAATCCTCCAGGCACTACTTACAAAAGGTTACATTGACAATCGTGTTACGTTATTTTTAAAATGTTTCCTTTTCTTAGCACAAGCACAGCTTAGAGGCTTCGATGCATGTGCTCCATAATGCGTTCAAAAATAATGCATTTAATCACACTTTGCATTACAATCAAAGGGGAACTTTTGTCAATGCATGATTTCCTGGTACACCGATTACATTGATCAGCGCATCCCAATTCATTTTACCCTCGCGCCCCCTTGGTTTGAGAAGAAGTATGAAAAAATATGACGTTAACACAGAAAAACAGATCACCAATTGAAGCTTTATGAATAACCGATTCCCCATCAATAATTGTTTTGGTAAAGCCATACTCAGTGTAATCCTCATTCCATTTTATAATTTTTCCGCCACTAGCCATGATTAAATGAACGGTAAAAAAGTAAGAGCGAAGCGAGGGTGACTTATTCAGGCAGGCAGGCGACAGCTCAATAGGTCAAATTTGGATACAAGTGGGTACTATTTAGTCGCCAGAAATATCTTTGGTAGGAATGGAAGTTGAATTTAGTCTTTAAATTTCTATGGTAAAGAAAAAGTTATGCAATGATGACTAAATTTATTTATTTATTTTATTTATTTTTTATTAATTTTATTACAATCCATACAAAGCAATCAAGTTTTTACAAAGAGAAAAATTAAGTTAAGAACAGATCGATCCCCCCTGAGAGAGAGAGCAAGCCAAACGGCGTTAAATTTAAGGCTTGTAAACATACCTAAATTAATAAATTCTCTGTGCTTTATTAACTTATTTTAAAATATTACTGATTAGATCCTGCCATGTTTTGAAAAAAGTCTGTACGGATCCTCTAACTGAGTATTTGATTTTTTCCAACTTCAAATAATATAACACATTGCTTTCCCACTGACTTAAAAGAAGAGAGTTTGGGTTCTTCCAGTTTATCAGAATAAGTCTGCGTACCAAGAGTGTAGTGAATGCAATCACAATTTGTTTGTCTTTCTCCGCTTTAAACCCATCTGGAAGAACACCAAACACAGCTGTTAATGGGTTAGGAGGGATTGGGACATCAAGGCTATCTGAAAGGTAATTTTTGTCCAGAATAATGTTAATTTGGTGCAGGCCCAGAACATGTGACCCAGTGAGGATGGGACTTGATTGCAGCGTTCGCAGGTTGGATCATGCCCTGGAAACATTTTGGAGAGTTTTAGTCGAGACAGATGTGCTCGATATATAATTTTGAGTTGTATAATTGTATGCTTTGCGCATATGGAGCTCGAGTGAATTCTCTGCATTGCTACTTTCCACTCCTTTTCTGATATATTAATTGAGAGATCTTTTTCCCAGTGTCCTCTTGGATCTTTGAAAGGGAGGGATTGTAAAATGATTTTATATATTGTAGAGATGGAGTCTAAGTCCTTGAGATTGAGCAATATTTTTTCCAGCATGGATGAGGGTGCAAGATGAGGAAAATCTGGAAGGTTTTGTTTAACAAAGTTTCTGATTTGAAGATAGTGAAAGAAATGTGTAGCTGGAATGTTACATTTGGAATGTAATTGTTCATAGGATGCAAAGACGTTGTCTATATAAAGATCTCTAAGCAAGTTAATTCCAAATTTTTTCCAAATATTAAAAACTGCATATGTTTGTGAAGTTTGAAAGAGGTGGTTCTCTTGCAGAGGTGCCACAGATAGAAGCTTCTCCATCTTAAAATGCTTTCTACATTGGTTCCAGATTCTAAGTGAGTGGAGCACAATTGGGTTATTAGTGTATTGCCGATAACGTGTGTTTATTGGAGCACAGAGCAAGGAATACAAAGAAGTACTGCAGGATTTTACTTCTATTGCGGTCCATGCCTGTGTATGTTCTTCTATTTGTGTCCAGGTTCTTATCGCCTGTATATTTGCTGCCCAGTAATAAAACTGGAAGTTAGGTAGAGCCATGCCACCTTCTGCCTTTTGTCTTTGTAGGGTCGCTCTTTTGATGCGTGGATGTTTTGAATTTTAAATAAATGAGGTTATTGTCGAATCTAATTGCCTAAAAACTGATTTATTAATGTATATTGGGATGTTTTGAAATAAAAAATGGAGTTTAGGAAGAATATTCATCTTAACAGTGTTAATTCTTCCAGCTAGAGTGAGATGAAGAGTTGACCATCTATGCAAGTCTTGTTTAATTTTTTCCATGCAGACGGCAAAATTTTGTTGATATAGAGCTTTATGTTTACTTGTGATGTTTACCCCGAGGTATTTAAACTGTTCTGCAATGATAAAAGGTAGGGTATCTAATCTAATATTATATGCTTGAGAGTTCACTGGAAAGAGTACACTTTTATTCAGATTAATTCTGAGACCAGAGATCTTTTGAAATTCTATGAGTGCTGCTAAGACTGCAGGCACAGAATTTTCTGGGTCTGATATATATAGTACCATGTCATCTGCATATAATGAGATTTTCTGTTCCAGTCCTTCTCTGCTAATCCCCTTTATCTGATCAGTATTTCGACAATGTATTGCCAGTGGTTCAACTGCAATCGCAAACAGCAGCGGTGACAAGGGGTATCCTTGTCTAGTGCCACGTTCTAGTTTAAATTAGTCTGAGCAAATGTTGTTGATGCAAACTGAAGCTTCTGGGTTAGTATACAGTAATTTAATCCATGCACAAATGTTCGGGCCAAACCCAAACTTCTCCAATATAGTAAAAAGGTATTTCCATTCAATCATGTTGAATGCTTTTTCTGCATCCAATGATAATAATATTTCTGGGGTGTTTGATTTAGTTGGTGAGTATATTACATTAAACAGGCGTCGAAGATTTGAAGATAAGTGTCGGCCCCTAATAAATCCAGTTTGGTCTTGTGATATTACCAAGGGTAGCACTTTCTCCATCCTTCTGGCTAAGATTTTAGAAAGTATTTTACTGTCATTATTCAAAAGTGAATTGGTCTGTATGATACACATTGTAATAAGTCCTTATTTTATTTTGGAAAGACAGTGATTAGTGCTTGGCGAAAGGTTTGTGGAAGAAATTGGTTATCTCTGGCTTCTGTAAATGTTGCTAATAGGAGGGGAGCTAGCTGAGCGGAGAATTTCTTGTAAAGTTCTGCAGGGTAGCCATCAGGGCCTGCTGCTTTCCCGCCTTGGAGTGACTTTATAGCATCTAGTAATTCTGATAACACCAGAGGTTTATCAAGTTCCTCCACACTAGAAGCGTCTATTTGTGGTATCTGTAATGTATCCAGAAATGCATTAGATTGTGTATTGTCTTCTTTAAACTCAGTGGTATATAGGGATTTATAGTAGTCTCTGAAAGTGTGCATTATATTTTTGTGTTCGACGATTTTATCTCCATTCATAGTAGTGATTACCGAGATTGCATTGCACACTTCTTGCTTGTGAATTTGTTGAGCTAAAAGCTTATTAGCTTTCTCCCCATGTTCATAGTAATGATGTCTGGATTTGTAAATTAGTTGTTCAGTTTCTTCAGTTGTCAAGAGGTTTAATTCTGAATGTAGAGCCTGCCTTTTCCTATGTAGAGTCTCGCTTTGTAGTCTGGCATGTTCTTCATCTATTTTAGTAATTTCGCTTTTTATCTCTGCTACTTTCTTGGCCTCGGATTTATTTCTGTGGGAAAGATATGAGATAATCTGTCCTCTTAAGAAGGCCTTAAGAATTTCCCAGAGTATTCCCGCAGAGATCCCGAGGGATGTATTTGTCTCTAGAAAATTATGACCATTACATATTAACTGGGATAACCTTACACATGGAGGAGCGCAAGAGCAGGAGTTTTTAGAAGTAATCAGCGACTGTTTTTTAACACAGCATGTTAAAGCACCAACACGGGGTGAAGCCTGTCTGGATTTAGTATTCTGTAATAATCAGATAGAATTGAGGGTGTAGAGGTGATTGAACCACTAGGGTCAAGTGACCATAATGTAATACAGTTCTCAGTATTTTGTAATAGTACAGATGCAAAGACTAAAATTGTTAAGATGAACTTTGGTAGGGCTAATTTTGAGCAGATGAGACAAAGTCTAAGTAGGATACACTGGGATAAGCTTTTAAATGTGGAGACAGTCGAGGAGCAGTGGAACAGGTTTAAAAATGTTTTACATCTAATGCAGGACAGATACAGACCTAAATTTGGAAGTAATAGGAAACTAAAAAAAACTCCACGATGGATTAATAAATATTTAAAAAAGAAGTTGCAAAGGAAAAAACTGCTGTATAAGGCATATAAGACTAATGACTGCAAAGAGAACCGTAGCGCGTATGAGAAAATGAGGGCAACCATTAAGAAGGATATCAGAGAGGCTAAAAGACAGTTGGAGAGGAATATAGCAGATAAGGCGAAAGACGACACAAAGAGATTCTTTCAGTATTTTAGTAGTAAAAGAACAGTTAAGTAGGAGGTCAAGTTCATCAGGAATAGTAAAGGGGAATTAAAAGATACA
>JANRMT010028174.1:17246429-17267203 GCA_026402145.1 Polypterus bichir lapradei
TAGATAGATAGATAGATAGATAGATAGATAGATAGATAGATAGATAGTGGGTAGTAACGAGTTATATTTACTCTGTTACATGTACTTGAGTGACATTTTTAAAAAAATGTACTTCTAAGAGTAGTGTTACTGCACCATACTTTTTACTTTTACTTGAGTACATTTGTGAAGAAGAAACGCTACTCTTACTCCGCTACATTGGGCAACACTCGACTTGTTACTTTTTTCCGTTTATACATTACACTATATTTTAGAAAGAGAGAAGTTGCCAGTAGATCTACTGCATGACTGTTTCACCAATCAGATGTAGCCATGCAGTCACATGACCACACACAAACATCCTGCGTCTTGCAGCCTGTGAGAGACCTTTTAGTCATGCGGGGATCCTGTTCACTGCTAAATGGTCACAGCTTCACTGCAAGAACCAGATTGTCATTCCCAAGCCCGCCTTTCATGTCTTTTATCCTCATGTCTTTTCTCCTTTTCTTTGATTCTCCCTTCTTTTTTGTGCTGACCCATATATATATACACTCCCGTCTCCGTGGGCCTTAATCACACGCCACAGGAAGCCAATAAATCAATTGAGAATGATCGGACCCGCACGTGTAGGTGCGACTCGCTCCAACTACTTCGTTAACTCCCCACGGTCGTGCAATTGTCCCCACAGAGAGCGACATGGCTTTATGAATTAGAAACTGTTTTTTCCACAAAGTGCATATGCAGTATTATACTGTCAGTGTACAGAATATCTCATCACTGTATGTAGTCTGCACTGTTCAAACACCAATGTTACCTACTGTAGGTATCGGCTTCAAAAGCTTTGTTGTGAAAAACTGAGATTTGGAACTCTGTTTTATTTGTGCATCTTTATTTTGTAAAAATGTTATTTATTTTTACTCATTTTTTATTTTATTATTTGGAAATAGCAGAATTTGTACATTATTTTATATTTTTGTCTGTCTTATTACAGCATTTCTAAAAAATAAATCATTTATTATGTTCAGTTACTCAGTACTTGAGTAGTCTTTTGACCAAATACTTTTTTACTCTTACTTGAGTAAGTTTTTGGTGGACTACGTTTTACTTCTACTTGAGTCATATTATTTTGAAGTTTTGGCTACTCTACCCACCTCTGGATAGATAGATAGATAGATAGATAGATAGATAGATAGATACTTTATTAATCCCCAAGGGGAAATTCACATACTCCAGCAGCAGCATACTGATAAAAAACAATATTAATTAAAAAGTGATAAAAGCGCAGTGCAAGTTAAAAAATGCAAGGTGGAGAGTTCAAGGCAGGTATAACAGTCTATAATCTTGTATTGTGTTAATGTTTACCCCCCCAAGTTGTTGAATGTTGTTGAATGTTTCCTGAAAGTCCTCATTTTTAGTGTGTCAGAAACAAAATGATGGTCTGCAATTTGCAGACTGGTTTAAAATGATCAAAGTCCAGAATATTACTCTTAAGTAGTGGCTTCAGTCCCACTGTGTCGCTGCTCACAGTTCTCCATTTCTATGTTTCTCAGCAAGGCTGCTGTGTCCAAATCTGTGTATGCAGTGACCAGATTACTACTGCACCATCCACAAAAATACATACCGTTTATAGCCGTCCAAAATGTAACAATCATGTAACACTGAAGTATTTATTCAATGTGCAGTACAACATATAACCATAGATCTGTTTCATACACACTACATGCCACATCAGTGAACATTTCCTTTCAGATTCTCCCAGAGTCAATATAATGATTTTCAAAATAAGGGGGGCTAAAAGGAAGTCTGCCTTTTGGTCTTGTTTTCCCCCCCGATTCTCAGCCACTTCTCATAGCACATTCTGAATGGAGATGTCGGCTCACATTGCCTGTGCTTTTTTATTGCACACACAAGCTGTATGGACATATTAACTCATTTTTACCGTTGTACCTTTTCTGTTTTGTAAATTTGATTTTATAAAGAGTTTTGGTACTAAACTTTAATTCTAAGCTGTGCTGTGCACACCAAGAAAGCCTATTTATTGCTAGTATGCAAGGCGCAGATTGGAATTGTATCATTCAAAAATCAATAATTTGATGTGGAAAATATTATATGGTGTTATCATTTCATTTATTTTAAAAAATATTACAAAACAGTTGACAAATTATACAGTCGACAACCAAAAAGTAGCTCAGCTCAAATAGTCGATTTAATGTTCAGTCTTCCTTGGCTTTTTCTTAACCTGCAGTCCATTTCTTTCTTCTTTTTATACCCCCTTTCATTATAACCCAGCTTGTGGCTGCTGTTACATACAAACTCATGCACAAGCACGCCACCACAGTACAAGTGTGAATGTGTTAAAATACCTTTATAGCTCTCTAGTCCATCTTGTGAATGGAAAAAAAAAGGCAAATATTACAATCCTAGCGAGAAAGAGATGTGCCGCCTCCATGGCCTGTAGGAATCAAGCAGAAGCTCTCATGTTACTGGCACTGTCAGTCCACTTTCAAAAAGCAAAGATTCAATTTAAAAAAACTTGCCTTTCACCTTTGCGAGGCATATCACTGATTTATGAATCTGTTATCCATGAGGTAAGAATGCATTACTTGTTCTCTCGTCTGATCACAGCTGCCATTGTACTTGGGTCATGGGTGCAGTTTAGACTTAAATAATGAAACTGATCAGCACAAAACCATACAAACACATTACTTACAGCAATTTTGTCTTTTTAAACAAAGTATTGTTAAAATTTATAAAAAATGACACACTTTAGAAAACAATTTAATGTAACAAACTAATATATGCGATGAGTGTGAAGAAATAACTTTCACTTGAAAAATTACCAAACTTCTCCTCTAGTAACTCCTTCCATTAATTTTTCTGTGATGCATGTTAAGCTTGCTGGCCTATAGTTGTTTGGATCTGCCCTGTCACCCTTTTTATATAACGAGATAATATTTGCCATTTCCCAGTCCTTTAGGATTTCCTCAGTGTGCAGTGATTTACTAAAAATATGTGTCAAGGGTTTATATCTGTACTCACTAACCTCCTTAAGAACACGAGGGTAAATATTATCTGGTCCTGGTGATTTGTTTGATTTCATCTTATTTAATCTGAGCAGCACTTCTCTCTCTATAATTTCCAAATCCCTCAGTACCTCCTTAGTAGTCCCTGTTACTGCTCTGAGGTTATCCACTTGCTCATTTGTGAACACCTCAGAAAAATGTAAGTTCAGGGTGTCCGCTATTTCACTGTCTGTGTCTTTTAATTCCTCTTTACTATTGCTGATGCACTTCACCTAGTCCTTGACTGTTCTTTTACTACTAAAATACTGAAAGAATCTCTTAGGATTGTCTTTCGCCTCCCTAATATTCTTCTTAATGGCTGCCCTCATGTTCTCATACACTCTACAATTCACTTTGGAGTTATTAGTCTTATATAGTTGTGCTGATAACCAGGCATAATTTGTGAAATATCGGCCATTTTTTGGAAAATATACATAATCATGCAGAAAGCTTTCCTTTTAATTAGGGAGTGTTCTCAGCTGAATCAGTTTATTATGACATAATTGTGTGTGCCCTTTTTAAAATCATAATGATAACTGAAGTCACCCAAGTGGGCCTGATCAAAAGGTTACATACCCTTGAATACGGGGCTGATAACCTACACGCAAATTGACAAACACAAGTTCAAATTAAGGGTAATTAAAGGAGAGTGTCCAAACCTGTAACCTCTTTGATTGTAATCGGTGTCTGTGTATAAATAGTCTGTTTAAAGTCATGCAGAGCTGCACTGACTTTGCTGGATACTGAGTATGGGGCGGACGAGCGAGCGAAACTGTCGAAGGATCTGTGAGAAGAGGCTGTTGAATTGTATAAATCAGGACAAGAAAATAAAAAAAGTTATCCAGAGATCTGAAAATGCCTGTCAGTAGTGTTCAGACTCTGATAATAAAGTGGAAAGTTAGGGCTTCTGTTGTTACCAAGCCACGGTCAAGTAGCCCAACCACAAATCTGTCAGGATCATTTGTCAAGATGCCAAGAAAAACTCACAAGGCACTTCAGCTGAAATGCAAGTGAGAGCCACCTCCATACTGTACAGTAGGGATGGAGTACTTTTCGTAATGAGCCTTGTGGCATCCTCTCAAAACATAGTGTTTATGGTCATACCATAAAGTTCAATTCTGTTCTCATCAATCCAAAAGTCTTCGTTCCAGAAGTTTTGAGGCTTGTCTAGATGCTGTTTGGCGTATTGTAAATGGGCTGTTTATTGTAAGTTGGCACAGTAAAGGCTTTTTTTCTCGACTATGTACAGCATTTTTTTTCCAAGTACCTCCTTATTGTGCATCTATAAACAGCAACACCACTTGTTTGCAGAGGATCCTGTATTTCACAAATTCTGCCAAGGTATGTAAACGTATTAGCACAACTGTATGTTTTATTTGTCTCTGTTTTTTATTTCCTTTTCAGTTTCAAATTCCTAGTAATTCCAAATGTTGTGATGTGCCTCTCCTGTATTACATGTAAATGTAAAAAATGTAGCCTTAACAGTTTTAGTCTTTGCATCACTACTCTTCCAAAACACAGAGAACTGTATTATATTGTTGTCATGTTCCGCTAGCGGTTCAATCACCTCTACACCCTCAATTCTGTCCTGATTATTACACAATACTAAACAAAACAGTCACTGATTATGTCTAAAAACTCCTGCTCTTGTGCTCCACAATTTGAAAGGTTAGCCCAGTTAATATTCAGCTAGTTTAAGATCCCCCATGGCTATACTATCGCCCTGTAAACTTGCCTTTTTCATATCACTTAAAATATGAAATGGCTGATTGCATTGGAGGGGTCTATAACACACTCCTAATATTTTCCAGGTGAAGCCACACATCCTCACTAAGATGGGGCTCGTCATCTAACTGAAGAGGCCTTACATTTAAATACTGTTTGGCATAAACAGCAACCCCACCTCCTTTTCTGTTCTGTCTATCCAAGAGCAACAAAATGACATTTTAAAGTATTCAAATATCTTGGATGAGACATAAAAACAAATTCAATAATATTAGTGCAAGTAAAGCAACAAAAGTCCCTTTAAATCCAAGTATCTCTTCTTTTTTTAACAAAACCAACAAATTTGGATGGACCGAAAACTAAATTACAAATTTTGGTTTAACAAGGTTATGACCAGCAGTCTATTAAACCATCCAACAAACAGCTTTGGTGCATATGTGTACAGTTGCAGACATATTTACTACTCACATCTAAAGAATGCAAGTAACTGAACCTACTGTAACTGAATGCGACGATTGCCATGTTGTTCAGCAAATCTTTTAACAAAGTCATCTAAATTCAAGGCCTTGGTGCGTTTTGATTCAATGCTGAGAATAGCCAAACTCGACAATCTACTCTCTGCCATTATAGACCTTAGGTAATTTTTGATTATCTTCAGAGCTGAAAAACTCCTTTCACATGTTGCGCTGCTAACTGGTAACACTACAGCTATTTTGCACAACCTGAACAACTCAAAGAAAACAAGCTTATATGGTTCCAGAAAATGAGCAAACTCCATCAGAGTAGTAGGACTTTCTTTTCCATTCATCTTAAGTCTATCTAGGACTCTCCCTACCTGGTGAAGCTCATGTTTAATATCTTCAACACTTGACTCATAAGCATTAGCCAAAGAGACAATCTCTTCCTCCCTTAAAAAACTACAGCTTGACAGATTTAAAGCCTGAATGCCTTTCATGATGTTGCAATCGGTATCTGAAAAACGTCTTTCCATTTCCCCAATCATGGTGTCCAAGACTGGGTAGAACACTTTGACTCGAAAAGTCTCCTTGCTGTCTGGTTCTACATGCTGTCCAAGTGTGGAAGTAACGATGGAATCTTGAAATTTTGTAGCCATCTGTTTTGACCGCTTTCGGGTGTGAAATGTTGTTGAAATGTGACTCTTTTCACACGTATTAAGTATTTCTGACCATAGGTCTTCAAAAAAAGCCTCACTGCGATAATTTGTCAGTGTTTCTTTTAGTGCGTCAATGAGTTCAACAGCCTTAGAGTGGTCAACAGATTTAGATTGGAGCATCTCAGACAAAATATTAGAGTCACTCAACACCTTTCGAAAGAGCTCAAGACATCCAACAAAACTGACATCAATTTGGGCCAATATGCCTTTTGCTTCAACGGCCCTTTGAGGATTGTTCTCATCCGAGAGCTCTTCAAGCACTTGCAAAATAGCAGGCAATCAATCCATGACATTGCGACATGCTACATGTCTGCAAGCCCAGCGTGTATCACTGAGTCGCTGGAGCTCCCTTGATACACCATCATACATGTTCCGCTGTACTTCAAGCCATTTTTGATGGACATAAGATCCAGACAAGAACACATAAAGTCTTTCCAACAAAGAAAAGAAATTCCCAGCGTCTGGCACATTTTTGACGGCATCTACTATGACCAGGTTGAGACTGTGTGCACTGCAATGCACATAAAATGCATGCTTGGCCACTGCTTTTATTCTCGCTTGGACACCTGAATGGGCCCCACTCATTACAGCAGCTCCATCGTACCCCTGACCTACAAGATTTTTCTTGTACTCCAAACCATACTTTTCCAAACAGCCAATTATTTTCTCAGTTAACCCAGCAGCATCAAGCTTTTCTGCCTCTTGAAATTCTAGAAAGCTTTCGTAAATCAGACCATTGTAATAGTATCTCAGAACAATTGACATTTGCTCTTTTTTCTGAACATCTTTAGTCTCATCTATGATCACAGAAAACTATACAATCTCTTTAACTTCTTTCATGATTTCCTCTTTCACCATTTCTGCCAGACAAGACAGTATTTCATTCTGGATGGTTTTACTTGTATACTTAGCATTTTTAGCTTGCTGTTCAAGTCTCTTTTTAACAATGGGATCATGTTTGCCCAACAAATCTAGCATGGGCAGAAAAACACCTCGTCTGTCTGAGTCTGGAGACTCTCTGTGACCCCCCCTGGGCTAGATTTTCAGAAGCAGTTAGGACAAGAATTTCGGCCAATGTTTTGATGTATTTTCGATTCTCTGTTACCTTTTTCTGGTAATGTTCATCCATGACACCCAACAGCGAAGTATTTTTGTCCTGCATTTTTTTGTTCTCTGCCCATGCTACCATTGCGTTTACATGGTTCTCAGATTTGGCATGAGAAGAAAACCCACTATCTTTAAACGTAGCCTTCTTCCAATTACTGTACCCCTCAAAGGAGGTAAAAACACTCTTTGGAGCATCAGGAAGAGAAAAATGTCTACATGCAAAACAGTAGCAGGCATCTCTAGACTGTGAGTATTCAAGCCATGGATGTGTTTGGTACCAATCAGCACAGAAGCTCCTCCGGACTCCGCCTGGAAAGGTCTTCTTTGGGAAGGTATGTAGTTTTGGCTGGGTCGGGCCTTCTGACCTAAATTTTGATATACCTAGAAGTAAAGTAAAATAAAAATCACTTATATTTAAATGTTACAGTATGAAACATTTAACACCTAATCATTCATGTACAGCTACTACTGCAGCAACCTTTGTCTAAAGGTTTTTTTTTTTTTAGGCATATATCTCAACAATATCTAATAAAGAACACTGACTGTAACCACGATAAGCAAGGTTAAACATACATTGAGCTATGGTTCTTTAAATGATTATAGGTTAAATAAATCAAATAGGTTGTGCTTATTTTTTATTTGTGTAAAGAAATATTTGAAAAGCACAATGAACAACATACCATGGACACCTGACAAACAGGGTGCTGGCGTTTCAAGCTCTCTCTCCTCTCTTTCAATGTCTGAGCTCTCTTCCTCTCTTAACCCTCTTTCTTCCACCTCTTCACTCACTTCATGCTGGATATCTTCTGCTTCTTCACTTCTTTCTAGCTCTTTGACATCCATTTCTATATTTCTTTCGTCCAACACTCCATCACCTCCTCTGTCTTCCACAACTTCTTTTGTACCCTTTTCTATCTTATCTTCACCTTCCACTTCCACAGTATCTGATTCTGATTTTCCTTTTCTTTTTGGTTTAAACAAACTCTGGATGTCAGCCTTTCTTTTCATAGTATCCTGGGAGATGCAACAAGTATGAAGTTTAGACTTTATAGCTTTCTAAACATACACTACACTGAACAATTTCACCTCCCTAATGAATACATATGAAAACATTAAGCTATACAATAACTCAGTAAATTCATGTGCTCCTATGGAATATTTTGATTGCTGCACTAGCTAACAAGGTAATACAGGTTAACGTTAAATAGAACTGATTAGACATACTTGCTGTTTAGTTGTCATATAACTAGCAAGCATCTACCTCAGGCAACACTAAGACATGTTTAATTAAACATTCATTTGTTAAGTATGAAAGTAATTCAGTACCTGGTTTTGTTTCTCAACTCCAGCATATCGATGGACTGGACACGGCGTTGTTGAAACGTGACGCCACTTATCAAAGGTTCGGACTTGAAGATGCAAGCTACTGAACAACATACTTTTGAAAATAGTTTACAGTTAAACTGTTAGTCATTGATATACGCCAAGATATCAAAGTTAACTGCTTCGGTTTGTTAAAAATGCCGGAATTTGTCTGTGATGATCCCGCTGGTTGCACTAAATGTCTTTGATTCACTAAAACGAAGCAGTTCATAAGAGTCGTTTGTTCGGACTACGCTTTAATAGAAAGACGATTTTGTTCTATTATTTACGAGTATATGCTATTTTTATGTCATCATAATAGAGCGTTGCTGCTGTAAATCGGTCAAGGAAACTCTTTTATTTTTAGAACACTGAGATACTAGTGCTGGGGTGGCAAGGCTTTTTCTCAGGGTGGCAATTGCCACCCCGTGCCACCCCGGTAGATCCGCCCCTGTCGCACCCCAAGAGGACACAGACTCCCCTGGGAATACCCCTGAAACACAGTCTACCTTCACGTTGCTCCTTACCCTTCTCACTTGCGCTATAATGCGTAACAAAGACCTCGTGCGGTACTCCACTTACTTAAAAGCCTTGTGCAGCGCCGGTCAGTTTTGGAATTGATTGTTTTGCTTTTATCTCTCTCTATGTCTCTGACATTCTCTGCTCCTAGCGGAACTGTCATCTCTGACTTGTCATGGAGCACATTTAAGATTTTGAAAAAGAAACAAATGTTTGTTTGTAGTGTTTGAATAAATTTCCTGTTTTATACAACCGCCTGTGTCTCTGTGCAAATCTGTGACCCAAGCGTGACAAATGGTACCAGGAGTGGTTCCACAGATGGATGTCGCTGAAGACTTATTTCAAATGGCTAAAAGTTTTGCACTTAACAACTGGAAGCTAAACATGGATGGCCCAATCCGTGTGCAAATTCAAGATTTGATACATAAAGTGCACTGCTGGTTTGAAGGAGACGTGATGGAAAAAGTTGTCATGAATATATTACTGATCTGCAGTTCTTCGAGATGAATTTCTGCATCATGATATTAAATCATTAACGATTATGTCCAGACGATTGGAGGGTTCACAGTCCGCTTGGAGAAAGAGGGGTGGATTTGGTGCTGCTTCGCAACCTGTGAACGAACGTCCAGGACATTCTCGTCGCTTCAATCGACAGCTACAACATTGACAAGCTGCAGGACCTGAAAATTGAATGGGATAAGGTAGGACCATGGGGAATCCAGTCGTAGAAGAGATGCCTATTTCTGGGGAAACGGCAACAGTGGGCCAAGGAAACCCTGGACGTCGCAGAGGATATTTCAGAAGTGGAGCCGACCGTAGATGTTTCAGGTGTGATCAACTTGGCCATTTGGCAAGAGAATGTCGCTTGTCTCAAGCCCAATCAATGGAAGTTGGACTGGCCGAGTTTTGTTGCTCAAATCTTACATATTCTTTAGATGGAAAAGATGGCTTGTTGATCCCGGTGAAATTGGGGGGCAGAGAAATCTCAGCATTGTTGGACTCGGGAAGTGCCCCGGGCTAGAACTCAGACTAGAACTCTAGGACTTGGGCTAGAATTTCTATGCTTTCTTCTATTGCTGTGGAGCATCAACAACGAGAACAAGAAACTCAGAGCGTCTTTACGATAGGCGCAGTAAGCTCCTTGAATTCAAACCTAGTGATCGTGTTTTGGTACTGGTTCCGTCCGACCTACACAAATTCTTAGCTAAATGGCAGGGCCCTGCCATTATTGAGGAGTGTATGAGTCCGGTAAATTACAAGGTTAGAATACCAGGTAACGATCTTACTGACACGCAAAAGACAGAACTGTTATCTTTGATAGAACGGAACACTGATGTCTTTTCAGAATTACCAGGCAAGACTAAGATTACAAAACATAAAATCACTACTGAATCTGATGTTCGCGTACAGATGCGGCCGTTCCGGATTCCGGAAGAGCGACGAAATATTGTACGCGAAGAGGTAAAAAAAGATGTTGACATTGGGTGTAATTCATGAAAGTAAAAGTGACTGGTGCAGCCCGGTCGTATTAGTCCCAAAGCAAGATGGTTCGGTTCGATTCTGTATCGATTTCAGATGCTTGAATAAGGTCTCTAAATTCGATGCTTATCCGATGCCCCATGTCGATGAACTGTTGGAAAAATTGGGTCAGGCGAGCTATATCTCCATGCTAGATCTCACGAAAGGCTATTGGCAGGTGCCTTTAGAGGCTAGCAGTTGTGAGAAAACAGCATTCGCGACTCCTGATGGACTCTATGAATTTACAAGACTCCCGTTTGGTCTTCACGGGGCACCTCTAACTTTTCAGCGTATGATGGATCTGATCCTGCGCCCTCATTCTGAATATTCCGGGACATACCTTGACGATGTCATGATTTTCAGCAATGATTGGCAAACACACTTAGAGCGGCTTCAAGCTGTTTTTGAAAGCTTGACACAGGCTGGCCTTACTGCTAACCCTAAAAAATGTAAACTGGGCATGTCCTTGACTCATTACTTAGGCTATTCTATAGGCAAGGGTTTACTTAAGCCACAATTAAGGAAATAGAAGAAATGCTTGCTTACCCGAGACCAAAAACACAGAAACAGGTACGCGCTTTTCTGGGGCTTGCTGGTTACTACAGAAGGTTCATTCCAAATTTTGCACATAGAGCTGCTCCTCTTACAGAACTTACTAGAGGCAGAAAAAACCGACCTATCTTATGGACAGAAAATTGTCAAAGTTCTTTCAGCGATTTAAAAAAAGCATTGTCTTCTTATCCGGTTCTAAGGAACCCGGATTTCACAAAGGATTTTGTCTTGCAAACAGACGCATTTGGTGTAGGCGCAGTCCTGTCACAGATTTTTGCTGGAGAAGAACATCCAATCACATATTTGAGTAGAAAATTACTTCCTAGTGAACGTAATTATTCTACAATTGAGAAAGAATGCTTGGCAATTAGGTGGGCTGTGGAAGCGCTTCGCTATTACTTGTGGGGACGAAACTTCACTTTGGTAACTGATCATGCTCCACTTCAATGGTTATACCGACAGAAAGATACAAACTCTCGCCTCATGAGATGGTTTCTGAGCTTACAACCTTACAGTTTCACAGTAAAACATCGACCAGGTTCTGAACACGTCAATGCAGACGTATTATCACGACTACATGAACCTGAACCTGGTATAGAGAGTCGCTAGATTCACGAGAATGTGAATAAAGCTGAGGGGGAGGGTGTAAGCTGGAGGGGTGATCGCACCCCAAGAGGACACAGACGCACCTGGGAAAACACCTGAAACAGAGTCTACCTTCACATTACTCCTTCCCTTCTCACTTACGCTATAACGTGTAATAAACCCCTCGCGCGGTATTCCGCTTATACTTAAAGCCTTGTGCAGCGCCTGTCAGTTTTGGAATTGGTTGTTTTGCTTTTATCTCTCTCTCTCTCTCTGACATTCTCTGTTCTTAGCGGAACTGTCATCTCTGACTTGTCATGGTGCACGTTTAAGCTTTTGAAAAAGAAACAAATGTTTGTTTGCAGTGTTTAAATAAAATTCATGTTTTCCACAACCTCCTGTGTCACTGTGCAAATCTATGACCCAAGCGTGACAAGATTATAGCAGTAACGGAAACCTGGCTAAAACCAATTTTGTTTGTTTATTTTGGGTTTTTAATAGTGTACTAGAACTTTCCAGGTGATCTTGTCTATTTGTATTTAAATGACTACCTGTCTCTTCATATGAAGTCCTAAACCTGGTCTGTCCTAAACTCCTTGACTATCCTACTCATTTACTTCACCCAATATATTGGTGCTCCTTCTCTTCAAATGTGACCCATCATGATCAAACAGGACTCATCTATTCCAGACAAAGTCCCAATGCTCCATAATCCCATGCTCCCCTATACTACACCAAGATGTGAGCCACAACTCAGTCTTACCTGGACTATCATGTGGTGCAGGCTTCATATTTGTTCTCTAATGTAATGGACAGTCATCCATTCACTAGCTTATCCACCTAGGGTTGTGGGGAGCAGGGGTTTTTCTGAGCCACAATGGTTGCGAGGCAGGAACCACCCTTAGACAGAGTGTCATGCTCAAAAACATCCATGCTGGGATTAATTTTGAATTATCAGATAGTCAAATCTGCATGTCTTATGGATGTGCAAGAAAAAGTTTGGTGGAAACTCCATACAGGCAATGCCAGCTAAAGTATAGTAAGTTGAAATAAAGGTACAGTTAGTATCAAACCAAGTGACTACCTCTGTACCTGTGACTGGTCTAAAACAGTGACGAAAGGAGTTGCTCCCCATGTTGTTTCCACAATATATAATTTTTATATCCTTTCACAATAGACTGCCAAGTTGTCTCTTCCTCTGTGCCCCTCTCATTGTTCTCCTTCTCGTGTCTTGATAGCTTTAGGTGATCAGCCCTCCATTTCCATCAGCTCTCCAGAGGACCAGCAGAACAGACTGGAGTGCATGTCTGACAAGTGGGGCACCACACCATACGTGACCTGGAGGAACATGAATGGAGTGGACATGACGTCTGAGTCCAGTGTCACTGAAGAGGAAGACAGTGAAGGATTTCTCAGAGTCAGCAGCTTCATCCCCATCAAGCAGGAGTTCAACGTGTTCTCCTGTCTCATGAGAAGTAAAGTGACAAGGCCTGACTGGCATTCGGGCCTTACTGTCTACGGTGAGTACCCTGAATTTATGGCCTCCTCATGTCACTAACTCTGAACTGCTGTGACTTCCAAAAGGTTGATTTCTCAACTGCATTTCATCTCTGAGGCTGAATGGCAACTCCAAACTGAACCCAGTATGATTGATGGTGTTTGTGAGTGTGTGAGTGGGTATGAGTGGGCCTTGTGAGGAACTGCTGCTTCATCCAGGACTATTTCCTGCCTTGCATCCAGTGCTGCTGGGGTTGGCTTCTGGACACCACGACTCTGAAATGAATGAAGTGAGTTTGAGAAATAATTACTGAATGATTGATCTTAACGAATAAAACTATTTCTGAAAAGTTTACATTGATGCACAAAAAACAGAATTAAAATCAAATCAATCTTTATTTGACATGTATAAATTCTACACACAGTATAATATGAAGTGAAAGCCTAGTTGCTCAACACTAAGACATATCATTAAAGAAGAAAAAAATGGGCAATAACAGTAATATAATAATAATCAGCTTTTTAAAAAATATTAGTAAAAATCATTTTTAAATATCAACAGTACTACTCATTATAAAACTTACATAAAAGAGTGAACAATAGGGCATCGTGGAGATGCTTTTCCTTATTCAAGTTGTGGATGGATGGTGGTCAGAAGCTCCTCCTCAGTTTCTCTTCTCTTCTGCCAGTTGTAGTGTTTACCTGACTGCCAGGATGGCTGATGTCACTGATAATTTTCTTCACCTTGGTCTGACATTGCTTGGTGTAGATATCCTCAAAGTTACGGAGTGCAACCCCAGTGGTGTGATCAGCTAACTACACCACCATCTGTAGAGCTTTGAGGTCCTGCTCCCTGTTGTTCCCAAACCAGGCGGTGATAATTCCTGTCAAAATACTTTCTATGGTGGATGTGTAGAAATTCCATGCTATCTAGGCGAGCAGTCTGTAAACCTTGAGGCGTCTGAGGTGCTACAGATGTTATTGTGCCTTCTTCACCAAGGTTTAAATTTGCTTGGACCAGGTCAAGTCCTCTGTGATGTGGAAACTGAGGTATCTAAAACTGTCCACCCTCTCCACCGGAGTGCTGTTAATACTGCGGGGGTGCTAAGGCCTCTGCTGTTTCTCCCGAAGTCCACAATCAGCTCCTTTGTCTTGCTGACATTCCATAGCCCATAAATCAAAAAAAAAGTCAGGCAGGTGAAAGGAAGCTGAAGAAACCACACAGTGAGCTTCAGTTAGTTTGTGTGCCACAGGCACTAACTGGTATGAGTGGTGGTCCACTGGTAGCTTTAAGCACACTGTGTGATGCCATGGACTAAAAACCAAGTTCATAGTGGCTCTGAGCTTTTTAAATGTTCTGTCTGGAGATCAAGTGAACTAAAATGGAAGATGGAGAAGAGCAGGAGATAGTAAGGTTTGGTTGGAAACTGCTGTTAGAAATGGATGATTCCAGCCAGGGATAGTTAAACTGAGAATATGAAGAAAGAACAAGTTGGGGATTTAAGTAAGAGAACACCAGACGTCGAAAACACACCATCACCACTGCGAGCTTCATTGTGCAGTGGCATTTTGATCTTCCTGACAGGCAGACCCTGGGTGGCTTGAGTAGGTGGCTACACCTCATTAGCCCTCCTCTAGTTAGGGCGCCATTGCAGTTGTCAGGCCTGAGTGTGAATTAACCTGTTTATCTGTTACTCTTCTTCTCTGCTGTTTTTTCTTATTTCTTCTGCAACTTTCACCTCAGCCATCAAACATGCTGTTAAAAATGACATTAAATGATACGTTTGGTGTTTAAAATCTAAGTTATTTTTACAATCATGGGATACATTAATGTGCTACAGTAAAGTGTGTTCTTAAGTGAAGCATTTTTAATAATTTTGACATAATATTTGGCCTGTTCTTGTGTTTTAAAACAGTGTCCATGGGGCCTCAGTCTAAACAAAAAAAAGAAGTCTTAAAAGTTATCAAAAGCATTCCCTTTAAAGTGGTAAAGATATGACATCATTGGCACAACAATATTTATGCCAGTACTGCACAGAACACTTTGTCCAAGACTATGGATGTTCTGAGAAAAAAAAACTTGATGCGCTTTCATTTTTGTTCTCTGATTAACACACTGACTGCTGGACCATTTATCACCAGGCGTGTATGTCTATGCATATTTGGCGGGGACACTTGAGGGCGCTATTGCCCCTATGAAACCTAACAGACAGATGCTCTGGACACAGGTTTAACACTAGAATTACCAGAGCCTTTGAAAAAACTTGTAGATTCATCCCACCTTAAATCACTTCGCACCTCTACATCAGCGTCTTTTGTCCTGTAAATGTGTTGATAAGCACCAAACAGCCTACTATCACATCCCCCACCCCACACAGTTGTCTCAGCTCAAGTCTGTTTACCTGCGTGTCAGTTGCTTCGAGTTGAATAGAATGAAAAGTCAAGCAAAATGACACCTTTTATAAATACTATATCGTTATTTGGAATACTTGCATTTCATGTGTGTTCCGTGTCTACAACAATCTATGTAAACGCATCCTTAAAACAGAAACGTATTTCATGTTTTAGTAATAATTGACAAAATGTAGACATGAAGTGTATAATGTGTGAAGCCTGAAGTCCAAATATCAAATAAACACTTTCACAAAAGGTAAAAATATAACAGAACAAGTGTGCTTCTATTCAAGAATATAACTGCAGAAAAAGAACCTGCGTTAAGGTGCAACATTGACATGTATTTACTACAACTGCTTCGGTGGCGCAACGGTATCAGCTGTTGACTGGTAATCAAAACTTCACAGGTTCGTTTCTGTTTTGAGAAGTGAGCTGCTCTTATTCTTACTATCTTAGAATAAAAACATACATTTGATTTCTGTCTGTAACAGCCGCTGTAAATGTATGATACTTGTAAAGGTTATCTTTTTTTTTTTTTATTCAGTTTTATTCTCTCAATTGCATTCACGATCCCACCCCCAATCTGACATTGCTGTAAACATAAAGACGTACTATAACAAAGGTGAACTCAGATCATGAAGAGGGTTCTACATTGGAACAAGAATGCACTTTTGCCGTCGCTGTACTTTGTATATGTACATGGGAAGCTCTGCAGTATACTTGTGAATTTACACTGTAGGAAGTAAGTAAATAAATCAAGGTAAATAACATTTAATCTGGCTTTTATATACAAAGTACAGTGACGGCAGCTTCCACCTGCAGCTATAGAGTCTCCACTCTAGTGTTTAGATCTGGACAGTGCATATGCCCAAAACATTAACATTTATATGTTACTTACATAAAAGCCAGATCGAATGTTATTTACCTTGAAAAACAAACAAAGCTACTAACCTTTACAAGTATCATAAATTACAGCGGCTGTTACAGACTGGAATCAAATGTATGTTTTTATTCTAAAATAGTATGAATACAAGCAGCTCAGTTCTCAAAACGGACTCGAATCCATGAAGTTTTGATTACCAGTCAACAGTTGATACCGTTGCGCCACCAAAGCGCTTGTATCAAAGAGGTGTCAATGTCGTACCCAAACACGGGTTGTTTTTCTGCAGTTATATTTCTGAATAAAAGCACACTTGTTCTGTGATACTTGTATCTTTTGTGAAAGTGTTTCTTTGATATTTGGACTTCAGGCTTCACACATTATACACTTCATGTCTACATTTTGTCAATTATTACTAAAACATGAAAAACATTTCCATTTTAACAATGTGTTTACATAGATTATTGTAGACACAGAACACACATGAAATGCAAGTGTTCCAAATAATGATATAGTATTTATAAAAGGTGTCATTTTGCTTGACTTCTCACTCTATACAACTCCAAGCAACTGACACGCGGGAAAACAGACTTGAGCTGAGAAAACTGTGCGGGGTGGGGGGATGTGATAGTAGGCTGCTTGCTGCTTATCGACACATTTACAGGACAAAAGACGCTGACAGAGCGGCAAGAAGCGATTTAAGGTGGGACGGATCTACAAGTTTTTTCGTAGGCTCTGATAATTCTAGTGTTAACTGATCTCTCACATTCTCATCTCTTCCTTCTTTTTTCAGTTTTCTCCCCAGGAGTCCCAGGCTGGTTGGTGGTCTTCTGGTTATCCTTGTTTCTTTATGTGGCAGTGGTGGGTTTGCTGGTGTTTCAATGGAGGAGAATGACAGGTGCGTACAGACCCTGCTGCTAACCGTCTTACTTTGGTAATGTAAAGATCTGACAATCATTCTCATGATATTCCTGTATTTCTTTATTCTAGAACATAAAGCAAGATTCGACTCCAAAGGTAAGGACACTGCAGTGCAATCCTTCACTTACTCCAAAATCTTTATCAAAAACAAATGAAAAGCTAACTTAGGGTCTCTGGAATTCAAATCAAAAATAGACAAAAGTGATCTCTACACTGCCTGACAGTTTAGACTTTAAAGCAAAATGTAATTTATTTATGAAATGCTATATTTGTTGCTCCAAACTCTCCTTGATTTTTGCATTATCACAAATAATATTGAGGTTTCATGACAGAAACAGAAATTTGAAGAGCTATCAGCAGAATGAAGGAGCCACCAGTTCAGGCAGAGACGGGCCGTTTGGAACTCCAGACCCTTACAGGGAGGTTTGGCTTCTTGGGTTATGCGACTCTCATGTTTTGTTATATCAGATACAATCCTGAAGATCAAAGAGTTTTGTTTTGTTTGTCCATTGAGTTTGTTTTGTGCAGTACAGGCTGTGATGTTTACTTGAGTCTGTCCTCAGCGTTCATTTTGTGATGTCTTGACTGCTGTTACACTTCATTTACTGGGCATCAGCCTGTGGTCTGACGTCACTTGTGAAATTCAAATCTGTTAATGGTGGTGTGCTTAGAGAAGCTGCTGTGCATTTTCTTGAGGGCTGCATCTTTCTGCACTCTGTTTGTCTTGTCTAATTATATATAAGATTCAGGTATGTCCTGTATTCAATAAAGAGTCAACACTCTTATGGCCTCTCTGCACACGCAGAGTAACACCATGGAGACTCAAGAATATTAAAGGGTGTGGGTGCGATTATTGTTTGAAAATATAATGGAATAAATATTTAATGAAAACAGAATGGCAGAACAAAAAGCCTTTAAATGAAATCCTTCATACATGAATAATAACAGCATTCATTTTTATTCCACTTTATCATACATGACAGTAGCTCATAGTGCTTCACAGTAATAATAATGGCTAAACAGAATTACAAAAGAAGTCAAAACTAAAGAGCACTTACCTATAATAGCAGAGAATCAAAATGTCCAACCTCATAGCAAAAACTCCAGTCAGATGGTCAAGAAAAAGGGGAGAATAAAAATGACAGGTGGTGAGGACACAGGAGACAAGAAACATCCAGAGGTTCAAGGCAGCTAATCTGGACACTGTGGAGTCCATCAATGTGCCACCATTAACAGTACCTTCAGTTCATCTTCCCAGTAGCTCAGGGGGATTTACGTATGCATCCTTGCGCCAGGGGGACAGCAGCATATAACACTATCACTGAGTACTAAGAAAGAAAAATAAGAAACAAAAGTCACAAAAGTAGAACGATGAGAAGAGTCCCGAAAGAGACCCTCATGGGTATTGAAGGCTGATTCAGGGTTGACACTGCCCCCATCTTAAGTGACAATCCACACAGTTATTTGCAGTTTCTACTGGGGTCACATCTATAGTCCTAAAAAGTGAACACAACTAATAACACCACACACAGTAGAGGACACCATCTGAACGTTATAAACTGTAGTAGTGACTACTAATATGCGGCACAAGACATAAATACAGTGATCTCTCGCTATATCGCGCTTCGACTTTTGCGGCTTCACTCCATCGCGGATTTTAAATGTAAGCATATCTAAATATATATCATGGATTTATCGCTGGTTCGTGGATTTCTGTGGACAATGGGTCTTTTAATTTATGGTACATGCTTCCTGTTTGTTTGCCCAGTTGATTTCATACAAGGGACGCTATTGGCAGATGGCAGAGAAGCTAGCCAATCAGAGCACGTATTATGTATTAAATAGAACTCCTCAATGATATAAGATATGCTTCCCATGCGGTGCTTCACACACTTCAAAGCTCTAACAGCCCATATTGATTTTTGATTGTTTGCTTTTCTCTGTCTCTCTCACTCTCTCTGACATTCTCTGCGCCTGACGGAGGAGGTGTGAGCAGAGGGGCTGTTTGCTTAGAAGATACAGACGCTCCTCTAAAAAATGCTGAAAGACTACCTTCACATTGATCCCTTCATTGCGGCCGCTTTATCGCGGTGCTTCGCATACTTAAAAGCCCAACAGCCCTATTGATTTTTGATTGTTTATATTTCTCTCTTTCTTTGACATTCTCTGCTCCTGACCACACACTCTTTTGAAGAGGAAGATATGTTTGCATTCTTTTAATTGTGAGACGGAACTGTCATCTCTGTCTTGTCATGGAGCACAGTTTAAACTTTTGACTAAAGGGTGTTATTTCATGTCTAGAGGGCTCTAATAATATTAAAAAACATATTTAGAAGGTTGTAAACAGGTGTTCTATGCTCTAACTGCGAAAATATTAGATTTATAAATAAAGAATCCTACTTCGTGGAAATTCATTTATCTGTCTGGAGCGGATTAGCCGCTATAAACGAGGGTTTACTGTATAACTGTGCGGAGAATATTTATAAACAGTGTGGGAGAGTTTATAAGGGCTTAAAATATATAAAAATAACGATACAAACATATGGTTTCTACTTCGCGGATTTTCACCAATCGCGCGTGCTGGAACGCAACCCCCGCGATCGAGGAGGGATTACTGTAATTCACTTTTCATCTGGTTATGAGTTTAGACCGGTGTGGAGCTTCAACTCATCCAGTTTCACTGCGGCCTCATGTCTTCTCACCAATGATGGCATAGAAGTGCGATCCACAAATCTGACTTAAAATTGTTGATTTTAATGTAAAAGGCCAATTTTGCCTTTATGATATAAATTACTTTTTGTAATATCTGAGTCAGCTTGACTTACTATCATTTGTAAAGCTTTAGATTACACACCCTGTCACCTGTAGGGGGAGCATCAGAGCCCCAAACCTCAGACAGATTCAAATTAAAGTTTTATTTTAAAGAGAAACCTTTACAAAGGGTTTCACAAAACCAAACAATTCCATTATTTTTCTTTTCTCTTTCTCTTTTTCTTTTTCATGCTCCACTCCTCCCAGGCAAGCTCTGTCCTTCCTCAACACCCGATTCCAACTCTCCAGGGTGAGGCAGACCAGCTACTTTTATGAGGGACCCCAGAGTACTTCCAATACTAGGATATTGCCTGGAGGAAGCACTTCTGGGTCAGACATAAGTCCTGTGAAGTAGGGACAGCAAATCGTTTCAGCTCCCTCTTTTGGCCTCCACTTAACCCAGCAAGTCTGCCCCACGCAACTACAGTTCCCAGCATGCCCTGGAGGCGTGCATATGGGTACTCTAACCCAGGAATGATGCCACCTAGTGTGTCACTGGATAATACAGTCTTGGAAAGGCTGGCGCCCCATGTTCTTCCATTATACTGGCCTGCCAGGTGTGTGAGGGTCTTCTGTGCAGCTCTGCTTGGACACCAGAGTGCCTGCTTTTATTTTTTTGCTGGTATCTCATGAAGGCCTCGTGTCTGAGGTATGGACTGCCATGTCTCTTTTTCTGGCCACTCACTAC
>JANRMT010028174.1:17322726-17337852 GCA_026402145.1 Polypterus bichir lapradei
AAAACTTTATGCCAAATTTATCAAGCTTGATAGAGATATATTGAAAGAAAGGACAAAGGACCTTGATTGGAAACAAGTGCTCATCAACAGCAATATGTTGCCCTGGGTTGTAACTCAAAACACATTTCTCAACAAAATGTTGCCAGATGTCCGAGATCGCCGCAAATCTGTCGTTTCCCACACGTTCTGCACGGGTGTCTTTGATGTCAAAGCTCAAATGCCGCATGATAGTCTGATAGCAGTCACAGGGCATTGTATCTTTGATTACCAGTACAACAAATAGTTCTGAGAAGTCATCAACCACAGCACCATCTCTGGTCATCTCTCCTCTTGTGAAAAGAATGGAGATAAATGCCATCAACTGAAAGAGGGAGAATTAAGTTCATTGTACCACGTGAATGTCACTGAGAGCATAAAACTGAATAATAACAAAACAAGTGCTAACTTTTACAAGTAGCTAAAATTTACACCAATGTTACAGACTCAAATCAAATGTATGTTTATAGTAATAGTAATAGCAGCTCACTACTGAAAACAGAGAAAGCCCGGAGTCGAACCCACAACCTGTTGATTACGAGACAGCAGCTCTTACTGTTGCACCAGCCAAGCAGACATGTCAGCCTTCTGTCGATTGACGTTTGGGCTTGGGTTTTTACTCATTGACAGCAACATCTAAATTGAACGATTTCTTTTTCATCGGTTATATTCTTGAATAAACATGCATGTATTATGTTATACCTTTTGTGAAAGTGTTTATTTGATATTTGGACTTCAGCCTTCACACATTATACACCTCACATCGGCATTTTGTCATTATTACTAACTAGCAAAATACCCGCGCTTCACAGCGGAGAAGTAGTGTGTTAAAGAAGTTATGAAAAAGAAAAGGAAACATTTTAAAAATAACGTAACATGATTGTCAGTGTAACTGTTTTGTGACTGTTATGAGTGTTGCTGTCAGCAAGGATTTGATTATCATTATTTCTTTCAATCAGGTTTGTATTTGGAGGCTGTGTTGTGTTCAAATTACATTTCGTGTTTGTCAACCGTTGTAAAGATAACAGGTTTCATTCATCGAAGTGTTCACTACCCAAAACGGTACTTGTGAATCTAAGATGTTTAAAAGGCGTTCCCGGTATTAAGTTGTGGATTTCCCTGCGAATATTTAGCGGTAGCGTGTCTATGAACTTAATTCATCTTTTCCCAGTCCTGCAAAGTCAGTTCACATGAGCCACTCGGAGTACATGCATCCAAGCTTCTCAGCTGTGCTTGTGCTATCTCATGCGATCTTGCGATATACACGACTTTATTTAATGTTAGCTCAGACCTGGCATACCAGCAATTTTAACTCTGTTACAAAGTGATCAAAAGTCTCGTTTAAACCCTGCATCTTCTCATTAAACTTGTATCTCGCGAATATCGTATTCGTTGTGGGCATGACAAACGCCAGCGGCAGCCTGTCTATGAACTTCATTTAAACTTTAGGTTTACACCGTGCTTTGTTTCTACAGCAGCTGCACTCATGAATATGCTTGTATACGTCACTCGCTTCATATTCTTTTGCTGCCTTCACAATTGTGTAATGCATTTTTTGAACAGGTATCATTCATCAAAGTGATCACTACCCAAATCGGTACTCGTGAATCTAAAATGTTTAACAGGCATTCCCGTATTAAGTTGTGGATTTGCCTGCGAATATTTAGTGGTAGCGTGTCTATGAACGTAATTTAAACTTAAGCTTTACACCTTGCTTTCCTATTGATATGTGTACAAAGGCTTGTTCAGCTTCAGAGGGTTTCCGCAGTAGCTGCACTTATGAATATGCTAAGCACAGTCGTTCACCCACAAATATTTACCTTATATGGGCAGGCACTCAATTACGTGGGAGGCGTGATGATGCGGGACACAACTTTGCCTCACACGCCGACAGAGCTGCAGGCTATGGCCATATACAGTATATGGATGAAAGTAGGTTCCAGTTATGACCGTTACACATAGAATTTCGAAATGAAACCTGCTTAACTTTTGTAAGTAAGCTGTAAGGAATGAGCCTGCCAAATTTCAGCCTTCCACCTACACGGGAAGTTGGAGAATTAGTGATGAGTCAGTGAGTGAGTGAGTCAGTCAGGGCTTTGCCTTTTATTAGTATAGATACATAAAAATGTTTCTGTTTTAATTAAGTGTTTAACATTTCCTGTTATCTAACATTTACACAGATCGTTATAGACACAGAACACGCATGAATTGTAATATTTTAAAGAACGGTATTTTATTTACCCAATTCCAATACCCAACTCCTGTTTTTACTCAGATCATTGTAGACATAGAACACAAATGAAATGTATGTATTCCAGATAACAATAAATTATTTACCTTATACAATTCCAGACTCCTAATTCCCAGATAAAGGGACTTCAGCTTCCTTGCTGGGGGATGAGTGAGCAGGCTGCCTGCTGCTTGTGCTGATTGACACATTTGAAAAACAAAAACACAATCATCCGTCAGGTGCAAAGGAATTTAAGGTGGCCTGGCATTACGATTTTTTCTCTAGGCTTCAGAGATTCTAATGGGGGCCAGAAGGTGTGCAATAGCTCTAGCAGTTCTATAATCTAATTTTATTTTCTTAATTTTTTTTCAGTTTTATCATTTAGGCTAAATCATTTAATTTGAATTTAAAAAGTTAAGACAGTTTTAGTAACCCCAAGTTAAGTTTTAAAAATGTGGCTAGTGCAGTGCAAGTCCTGTTGGATGTTGGACTTTTTAGATGATGGTTTGGAGGAGCCAGTTGTCTATGAGGGCTACATCTGCAAGAGATGCCAGCTGATCCAACACCTCAAGCTCAGGGTCGCTGAACTGGAGGAGGAGTTTGCTGGCCTGCTTTGTACAGTAGTACAGAATTGGTGGACCTGGCCCAAGTGTTCTTTAGAGAGATAGTGTGCACCCCCAAGGTGGGGTGGGAGTAGAATCCAGACCAGACAGATAGAGATAGGAGGTTATAGTCACAAGCTGGAAGGTAAAGGATGAACACGGCATCAACCCTAGAATTGGAAGTGTCAAACCATTATTATGTACTTGCGGAGCTGGACGGTGTCTCTGAAGATTCTGAGGTGGTAGGCAGGAATGAACCCCAACGGGCCACCTCAAAACCAGTTCCCAGAAAGAGAGACATAGTGATAGCTGGACACTCAGTCATTAGAGAGATTGAAGCACATGATTGCTCCAGAGACAGAGAGTCTCACACGGTGTGTTGCCTTCCTGGTGCACAGCTTGGGGACCTCCATGGAAGGGTGGATAGGCTCTTGGCCAGGGCAGAGGTGGATGACATACATAAGGTTAGTCTGTCAGTTCTGCAATACAAATTTAAGGAGTTAGGTGCCAGGCTGAGGAGCAAAATTGACAAGGTGGTCTTCTCTGAAGTTTTGCCTGTGCTACGCACCAGTCCAGATAAGACTGAGGAGATTAGAAGGCTTAACGTGTGGCTGCAATCTTGGTGCAGGGTAGAAGGGTATGGGTTTATGGGGCATTGGGACTCCTTTTGGAACAGATGGTTCAACCGTGATGGTTTACATCGTAACCGGAATGTCACCAATGTTTTGGGGAGATGTATGAATAGGCTGGTTGAGAGGCAGGGAGTTTAGGACAGGCCAGGATAAGAACTATACATAGAGGAACAAACAATAGTGCAAAAATAACAATGCATAGTAATGTAAATTCTAGCCCAACGTTTAAATGTTAAAGTAAAATGAGTAACACATTCAAAATAGCTTGCCTTAATGCTAGAAGTATTAAAAATAAAACAAGTGAGTTGGAGTTGTATGTAAAGGAACATTATTATGATATTATTGCAATAACAGAATCCTGGCTAAATAACAAAGATGGGGATGAGTGTAACATAGAGGGGTACACATTTTGTAGGAAGGATAGACAGAACAGAAAAGGAGGTGGGGTTGCTGTTTATGCCAAACAGAATTTAAATGCAAGTCCTCTTCAGTTGGACGATGAGCCCCATCTTAGTGAGGACATGTGGCTTCACCTGGAAAACATTAGGGAAAGAGGTCTTATTTTAGGAGTGTGTTATAGACCACCCAATTCAGACAGTAATTTCAACACACATCTTTTTACTAATATTAAAAAGGCAAGTTTACAGGGAGATATTATAGTCATAGGGGACTTTAACTATCAGAATATTAACTGGGATAACCTTGCAGATGGAGGAGCACAAAAGCAGGAGTTTTTAGAAATAATCAGTGACTGTTTTTTATCACAGCATGTTAAAGCACCAACACGGGGTGCAGCCTGTCTGGATTTAGTATTCTGTAATAATCAGGATAGAATTGAGGGTATAGAGGTGATTGGACCACTAGGGTTGGGTAACCATAATTTAATACAATTCTCAGTGTTTTGTAAGAGTGCAGATGCAAAGTCTAAGATTGTTACGTTGAACTTTGGTAGGGCAAATTTTGAGCAATGCCTAAGGAGGATACACTGGTGTGGAGACAGTCGAGGAGCAGTAGAACAGGTTTAAAAATGTTTTACATGTAATGCACAGCAGGTATGTACCTAAATGTGGAATTTATAGGAAATAAAAAAAAACAACAACTTTACAATGTGTTAATAAAGAGTTAAAAAAGAAGATGCAAAGAAAAAAATGAGAAGATGAGGGCAACCATTAAGAAGGATATAAGGGAGGCTAAAAGACAGTTGGAGAAGAATATAGCAGATAGGGTGAAACAAGACCATAAGAGATTCTTTCAGTATTTTAGTAGTAAAAGAACAGTCAAGGAGGAGGTCAAGTTCATCAGGAATAGTAAAGGGAATTAAAAGATACAGACAATGAAATAGCAGATGCCCTAAACTTACATTTTTCTGAGGTGTTCACAAGTGAGCAAGTGGATAACCTCAGAGTGGTAACAGAGACTACTAAGGAGGTACTGAGGGATTTGGAAATTGTAGAGGGAGAAGTGCTGCTCAGATTTAAATAAGATGAAATCAAACAAATCACCAGGATCAGATAATATTTATCCTCGTGTTCTTAAGGAGGCTAGTGAGTACATATATAAACCCTTGACACATATTTTTAGGAAGTCACTGTGCACTGGAGAGATTCCGAAGGACTGGAAAATGGCAAATATCATCCCATTATATAAAAAGGGTGACAGGGCAGATCCAAGCAACTATAGGCCAGTAAGCTTAACATGCATCACAGGAAAATTAATAACAACAACAACAACATTTATTAATATAGCACATTTTCATACAAACAGTAGCTCAAAGTGCTTTACATAATAAAGAATAGAAAAATAAAAGACACAATAAGAAAATAAAATAAATCAACATTAATTAACATCGAATAAGAGTAAGGTCCAATGGCCAGGGGGGACAGAAAAAACAAAAAAAAAAAGACTCCAAACGGCTAGAGAAAAAAATAAAATCTGTAGGGATTCCAGACCATGAGACCACCCAGTCCCCTCTGGGCATTCTAGCTAACATAAATGAAACAGTCCTTTTTGAATTTAGGGTTCTCACGGAAGGACTTGATGATGATGGTCACGTAGACTTCTGCCTTTCAATCCATCAATCATTGTTGGAGCATCATGAAGCTTTGAGTAGGTTGAGGTGGCGCAGGCCACCACCACAAAGAAACTGGAAAAAGAAACAGAAGAGAGAGTAGGGGTCAGTACGGATTTTAGAGCCACCATGAGTAGTTATTATGAGGAAATTGAACATACAGAGTATCAGGATTAAGTTAAAGTGAAGTTATAGAAAGGCCATGTTAAAGTAATATGTTTTCAGCAGTGTTTTAAAGTGCTCCACTGTATTAGCCTGGCAAATTCCTATTGGCAGGCTATTCCAGATTTTAGGTGCATAGCAGCAGAAGGCCGCCCGCCTCACCACTTCTTTTAAGTTTAGCTTTTGGAATTTTAAGGAGACACTCATTTGAGGATCTGAGGTTACGATTTGGAATATAAGGTGTCAGACATGCCGATATATAAGATGGAGCGAGATTATTTAAGGCTTTTTAAACCATAAGCAGAATTTTAAAGTCAATCCTGAATGACACAGGTAACCAGTGTAGTGACATCAAAATTGGAGAAATGTGCTCGGATTTTCTTTTCCTAGTTAGGATTCTAGCAGCTGCTTTCTGCACTCGTTGCAAATGATTTATGTCTTTCTTGGGTAGTCCTGAGAGGAGTGCGTTACAGTAATCTAGTTGACTGAAAACAAACGCGTGAACTAATTTCTCAGCATCTTTCAGTGATATAAGAGGTCTAACTTTAGCTATGTTTCTTAAGTGAAAAAATGCTGTCCTAATGATCTGATTAATATGCGATTTAAAATTCAGATTACAGTCAACAATTACCCCTAAACTTTTTACCTCCGTCTTGACTTTTAATCCTAATGTATCCAGTTTATTTCTAATAGCCTCATTGTATCCATTATTGCCAATCACTAAGATTTCAGTTTTCTCTTTATTTAACTTGAGAAAGTTACTATTCATCCATTCTGAGATACAAGTCAGACATTGTGTTAGTGAATCGAGAGAGTCGGAGTCATCAGGTGTTATTGATAATGGAAGGAATTATTAAGGATAAGAATGAGCAACACATGGCAAGGACAGGAGTTATTCTCAACAGTCAGCATGGGCTAAGAAGAGGGAGGTTGTGTTTTACTAACAGGCTGGAATTCCATGAGGAGGCAACAAAAGCATATGATCAAAGTGGAGCTTATGATATTATTTATCTTGACTTTCAGAAAGCATTTGATAAGGTGCCACATGAGAGGCTGGGTATCAAATTAAAAGAAGTTAGAGTTCAGGGAGTGGTATGTAGATGGGTGCAGAATTGGCTCAGACACAGGAAGCAGAGGGTGATTGTGTGAGGAACTTCATCAGAATTCAAGGTTTCTTTATTTAGTCATGTCTATAAAAGAAAGCATGAAATTTGACTTTGCAGTTGCTTCTAATAACAAGAGACAAGATAGGTAAACGTAAGGCAGTTTATTAGTGCATATTTACAGAAACATATTTGCAGGAGACATATCAAACCTTAAGTATTTTCTCTGTTATTTTGAGAGTGATTTCAGTGGGTTTTTAAAGTGACTGTGTGTCCTGATTGACTGAAGTTCAGTTCTACATGTAATGTCTGTCTGATGTCCGTTGAGATGATTTTCAGTTTCTTTAGCGTTGTCCTCTGACACACACTTGACAGATCGTCTCTGTTAGCCCCAATAAATGCACGCTTATTAATCTGATGAGCTTTTTAAATTGTGGTTTGTCAGACTACTAAACCAGGCAATGAAACTCAAAGTGATGCCAGACTGGATCAGACTGTGATAAAAGGCAACATGAGGTCCTTGACTACTTTAAATAGTTTGAGTTAACGGAGGAGAAATAAACGCTGATTACATTTAGAGAATATTTCTTTTGTGTTTGCATTCCAGGTAAGATTGTTATCTACGTTAGTTCCCAAGTATTTATGTTCAGTCACTGCTTGTACCTCCTCCCGTGAACAACAATGGGTGAACGTGCAGATTGCTGCCTCTTAAAATCAAATATCATTTCTTTGTTTTTTTTTTTTTTACATTCAGAGTCAGATAGCTCTTATTGTACCAGTTTGCCATCCAGTCCACTTGATTTAGATGGTGGCTTTCATGCCCCCCAGATATGCGTCCTATGAGCCTGGTGTCACCTGCATACTTGGTAATGGAGCAGTGCTCATTGTTCTGTCTCAGGTCATGTAAACGTTGATGGAAGTATGCAGACCGAGTAACGTTATTAATACATGCCTTGAATTTTAAAGTACTACTGAGAATAACACCTAAACTCTTAACCTGAGAAGAAGAAGAGATTAGAGAATTATCAATAGTCAATGAAATATCATCACATTTATCCAAAACAGATTTCGTTCCTACCAGAAGAACCTCGTTTTTATCACTATTTAATTTAAGAAATGACAGCCATGAATTAACTTCCTGCAGACAGTCAGAGAGGGAATCAGACTTAGTAGACAGGTAGAGCTGGGTGGCATCAGCATAACAGTGAAAATGAATATTAAAATTCCTAAAGACATGACCGAGGGGCAGAAGACAAATAATAAATAGAAGGGGACCCAAGACAGAGCCCTGGGGAACACCACTAACAACTGGGCAAACTTGGCATCTGAAATGTTTTAATTGTACAAACTGTGTACGATCAGAGAGATGTAACTTAAAACAGGCATGTCGGATGCCAATAATGCCAATCAATTTTAATCTCTCAAGAAGAATATCATGAGATTGTATCGAAGGAGCAGAAGTGTGGTTAACAGCCCAGAGTCAGCTGCCATCAGCAGGTCATTGGTGATCTGAACCAGGACTGTCCCTGTACTATGAAATGGACGAAAGCCACACTGAAATGATCGTCCGTCAGGTGAGAGTGAACCTGCACAGCAAAAGTTTTTTCAAGTGTTTTTGAAAGGAAAGTTACATTTGAGATCGAACGATAATTATTTAGGTTATAGGGATCCACACCAGATTTCTTCTTACTTGGAGTTATTACAGCCATTTTAAAAAAATAAAGAAACAAGTTCAGAGATCAGGGAAGAATGTATGATGTTAGTTATTAGAGAGGAAAGAGAAGAGAAACAGAATTTAACCAACTAAGTAGGAATTGGATCCTGCTGACAGGTAGAGGGCTTGGATTGTCTAACAATACCA
Source organism: Polypterus bichir lapradei (assembly GCA_026402145.1). Taxonomy (NCBI): domain Eukaryota; kingdom Metazoa; phylum Chordata; class Cladistia; order Polypteriformes; family Polypteridae; genus Polypterus; species Polypterus bichir. The sequence continues at coordinate 17,331,421 of JANRMT010028174.1, forward strand.
AGTATTTCCTCCATATTTGGGAGTTTAAAACTGGTAAGAAACGAAGAGAGGAGGATCATAAAATACTCCAAGTATGGAATTTTCAAAACTAGTCAACCTCTGGCGGATATTTCCAATTTTCATATTAGAAAAGGTCATGTTACAGTTACATTGATCAGTGCAGTAAAACTGAGATAGAAGACAGTCAGGTGACTGGAGGATTTTGTTTGCAGTTGAGAATAAATACCCAGTATTCCCTTCAGCTGACCCAATTAGTGTTGTGTAAAGTGTAGTTTTGGCTGCGTATTTCACTGGTCTGTAGTCACCTCTATTCTAATGATCTGAACATTGTTCAAAATTGACCGATGTTAAGAGTGGTGGTCCACAAGGGTCAGTGCTACTGCCGCTGCTATTTTTAATTTACATAAATGATTTAGATAGGAATGTAAGTAACAAGCTGGTTAGCTTTGTAGATGATACCAAGATAGGTGGATTTTCAGATTATCGAGAATCCATTATATCATCACAGAGGGACTTGGACATCATACAGGCTTGCGCAGATTTGTGGCAGATGAAATTTAATGTCAGTAAATGTAAAGAATTACACATAGGAAGTAAAAATGTGAGGTTTGAATACACAATGGGCAGTCGGAAAATCGAGAGTTCACCTTATGAGAAGGATTTAGGAGTCATAGTGGACTCTAAGCTATCGACTTCCCAACAGTGTTCAGAAGCCATTAAGAAGGCTAACAGAATATCAGGTTATATAGCGCCTTGATGTGTGCAGTACAAGTCACAGGAGGTTCTGCTCAACCTTTATAACACACTGGTGAGGCCTCATCTGGAGTACTGTGTGCAGTTTTGGTCTCCAGGCTACAAAAAGGACATAGCAGCACAAGAGAAGGTCCAGAGAAGAGCGACTAGGCTGATTCAGGGCTACAGGGGTTGAGTTATGAGGAAAGATTAAAAGAGCTGAGCCTTTAGAGTTTAAGCAAAAGAAGATTAAGAGGTGACATGATTGAAGTGTTTAAAATTATGAAGGGAATTAGTCCAGTGGATCGAGACTGTTATTTTAAAATGAGTTCATCAAGAACACGGGGACACAGTTGGAAACTTTGTTAAGGGTAAATTTCGCACAAACATTAGGAAGTTTTTCTTTACACAGAGAACCATAGACACTTGAAATAAGCTACCAAGTAGTGTGGTAGACAGTAAGACGTTAGGGACTTTCAAAACTCGACTTGACTTTTTTATAGAAAAATTAGGACTGGCAAGCTTTGTTGGGCTGAATGGCCTGTTCTCGTCCAGATTGCTCTAATATTCTAATATTAGAAGCATAAGAACAGGCAAAGCAGCTGATTTCAAAAATTGGAAACTGAACTCCATCCAAGTGTAGCTAAACAACTGGACAGATGAGTTATCAAAAAGAAAAATGGAGCAGTCAGACCAGGAATGCTTTGAGTCACAACTGAAACATCAACCAGCTATCATTGCCTGGACATCAGAATTGCAGGATCTTCCTGAGCTGTATGGATTAGATTGCCTGTGATGAACTGGTTGCCCACAGCTGACATCGTCTCAAACCCGGATCACCAATAATCATGAGAGTGAGGATGACTAGGGCAGTGAAAACACATAAGAACAAGAGTAGGTGTAAATCAGCACAAAGTACATTTTATTTCAAGCAAAGTGTTCCAAATCAAAAGTGTAGTGCAGGTATCTTCTTAAATAATCCTTCATAAAAACAAGTGGTACCTGGTGGTTAAAATCCATTAAATAAATAATCCAACATACAGGTCAAAAATGCAATGTTAATGTAAAGGCAGGATCTTTCTCTTAAAAATACCCACAAGTCTTTGTGCCTCATTCCACACTGACAATGTCTCCTCTGCTTACCCTTTGTGGCCTACTTAGTGAGAGGAGACATTGATCAGCAATTTACACTGGCTTGTGTTCTTGACGTAATCCCTTGGCATCCACGAAGACTTCACAAACCCTGCTCCCTTCTCCCGCTGCCATCCCTCACCATCCTGTGGCATCTCCTGAAGCAGCTGGTTGGCTGGTTGGTTGACCGCTTGCCTCATCAATCCTGTAGCTCTTCTTTATCTTTTCTTTTCCCTTTACTTCTTTTTTTCTCCTTTTCTTTCTTGTTTTCGTCTATCTTGCAGAGGCTCCTTTTAGTCTCTATAGGTGCAGTTGAGCTCTGTCTAATGACTCAGGGAATGGGTGCTTTCACATGCAAACACGAACAGATAATTTCCTCATTAATGATTCTGGGGATGCTCAGCTCTGCATCAACACCCACCTACAGCCACAAACACCGAGCACACTGTTTTCATTTTAAAAATCTACACTCTGCCACGGACCGCTGATGTACAGCACCACTTGCCACACTCCATTTTGCTTTCACTTATTGCATTATGTATTGTAATAGTGCTTGAATATTAACACTTAAATTAAATTTGCTTTATTTTACCACCGAGGGCTGTGAACAAAGTACCGTTGTCAGCTATTCTACGCAGGGGTGCAAGAAAGAAGTTACAGTGACAGTCAAACCTGATTTAAGTGTGAAGGTAATGGGCCGTAGTCCTGGGTGCAAGTGCATTGCAACTATGAGCTGTACCTCCATAAAAGTTGAGGAGAGTAAGAACAGGCAACTGACATAAAACTTTGGGTCATCATCTATATATTTGATAAAAGGGGAGTCATTTTTTAAGCAGAGTTGTCCCCAAAAGCCTTTCCATCATAAAACAAAAGGTCAGAGTAAATTAAAATTTTCAGATTGTGAGATAACAATGACCTAACCTGACATTTTTCTGAAGTTTTAAGATGTGAAGAAGAGGATAACCTCCCACAGTAAAAGGGACTACTGAGGAGGTTCTGAGTGACTTGGAAATTGTGGAGGGAGAAGTTCAGTTTAGATTAAGTAGGCTAAAAATCTATCAAATCATCAGGTCCAGATAACATTTATCTTACCGGAGTTAGTGAGTATATTTTTAAACTCTTGATGACTGTCTTTTTTAATTACCTATCAAAGCCATTATCAGTTAGATAGGCAAACACAGAACAAGAGAGTCTTCAAATGCTTCAATGGCAACCCATTACACCAACCATGAGCTATACATGGAAAGAGTTGGATTGACATTTGATGTCACATAGAGGTGGCATCATGAGATGCCATTAAACTAGCAGACCTGAATGGAAGGAGCAGGAGACCTCATGAATGACAACTCTGTAAGAAAGCATCAAAGAAAGAACCTCATGCTACAGAGAGACAGTGGAGGACTTGAAAAGACGAGTGACATGCGCCCATCTCAGTTATTCAAACACAAGATGTGCCACTACATCTTGAATCATCTGCAGTGTCTTGGTAGCACATGTGAGTAGGTCTGCCAGCAGAAAGTTGCAGTAGCAAGGAGGAGAAGTGGTCAGGAGGAGGGACAGCAGAGGAGACTAGGAAAGAGAAACTGGTGAGAGAGAGTGAGCTGAGGTGACAGCAAAAGTACACAGTGGGAGGAAGTGCAATCGGAGAAGCAGGAAGAAACATGGAGAATTGAACTGAATAGTGGTCTGATGTGTCTAATGGAGTAACAGTTCCATTTACGGGGGTGCAGTTCAGGGAAAGAACAAGTCCAGCAGTTTGCCAGTTTTGTCAGTTGGTGGTCTTTGCAGCTGTAACTGGTTGAAAGAATAAAGAAGAGTGAGGAGGTTACTATAAGTTGGACTGTCCAGGTTGATGTTCTGGACAACAAGGACTAGAAGTGAACTTCCATCATCTGGGATGGAAGAGAGAAGCATGTCCAGCTCATTGAAGCTTCTTAGCAGATTGGAGGATGATAAAGAACAACAATATTTATGTTAATATGGTAGGCCACAGTGATTTCATGAGACTTGAAGGTAGCGTTCATGGCTAGCACCCAGGCATGTCAACCTCCTGTTCTTGGAAACTTTTAAACCTGTCAGGTATAATAGAAGTTGAAGCCGAGGGAAAGTGCTTTAAGTGTTGCCATATTTTCTGGATAGATCCATGTCTCAACATCAGTGCCACAACCTGGAGAACACATTGGGTGGCCAATGCCAGAATAAAGTCTACTTTGTCAACTACAAACTGACAGTTCCACAGGCCAAGAAGAAGGGAGTCTCTGAAGGAGTGGCTTGAAGAAGCAGTTGAAGACTGTCGTTATTACACCCTCTCCTGTTGATGGGATAAGAGAAACATCTAGAAACAGAAGATTACAGCGAAACTGTGCATCTTGTTAAATAAGAGGACCCATTACCTTATTCATTGTCTTTGCTTGGTGAACTTGTGTAGGTAGATTTCTTCTGAATGAGGTGATGCTAAATGTGGTGTGCTTCAGGTGTCAGCACTGGGGCTGGAGCTCTTTATAATATACATAAACAATCTGATAAGAATATCATCAGTAAACAGGTTAGGTTTAACAAATGATTCCATAATAGGAAGGACAGATAATGAAGAATCAGTTGAATTGTTAGAGAAGTACCTGAAAAGAACACTGGAGTGGGGGGATTTGTAGACAATGAAGCTTAATTTACATAAATGAGAAGAATTATAAGTTGAAGTGTCCTGTTTTCATCTACATTGTCATCATGTCCAGTGCTCTGATGTTCTAATTTGTCCTCTCTGTGTCCTACTCTGGATTCTTCACATTGGCATTGCCCTCAATATGCCCGCTATTCTACTCTGTGGATTTTCTTATTTCTGAGGTCTCCCTCATGTGAAGGACTAATGGCTCCCAGACAAACTGGATATGTGTCCCTGGTCTGGCCCATGTGTCCCATTTCATGTATGTCACCAAAGCATCAAATGTATACACATTTTCAATAATGGAGCCCAGTTTTATAAAGTTCAAACATTCATATTTTAAAGGAAGTAAAGCTTCATCCAGGATGGCCCCCTCACTGCTATGACTGACCCGTCTGTCTTTATTTCTTTTATCACAGGAAAGAAACTCTTAGAGGAGATCGACACCAAAAACAAGCCACCTGCCCTTGACCCTCATATTAAAGGTAACTCCTTTCTTTTACACATCTACTTAGCAGTTCCTCCAGTCCTGTGTTCATCCCGTGGCCTGGAACCCCTGCAGATTTTATTTTATATTTTTTCTCCAGCCGTCTGGAGTTTTTTTTTTTTCTGTTTTTTCTGTCCACCCTTGCCATCTGACCTTACTCCTTTTCTATGTTAACTAATGTCTTATTTTAATTTCTTACTGTGTCTTTTATTTTTCTTTTCTTCATTATGTAAAGCACTTTGAGCTACTTATTGTATGAAAATGTGCTATAGAAATATATATTGTTGTTGTTGTCTCCTCATCTATTCTCATTTTGACTTCTAGACCTCCATGAGACACACAGACAGGCTGTGTCTGAATCCACAAGAACTCTGGAGGCTCAGGCTTCTCCTGGAGATCCACACACCACAGCTGTGGGCTTTGAGACTCGATACACAGAGTTGGTGTTCATTAAACAGGACACAAGAAGCCATAAGGAGACTGAACATGAACTTATGAAAACTGGGAGGATTCATGAAGAACTCATGGAGGAAGGAGCAGCAGAGAAATGTGAGCAAATCTGGATTGAGCAACTGTTTAGGAAAAGTCCTGTAAGTGTAAATCCAGTCAACATCATACTGGTCAGTGGGATGGTTGGAATAGGGAAGACCACTATGGTACAGAAGATCATGTATGACTGGGCCAGAGGCACTCAGTACCAGAGGTTTGCATTTGTGCTCCTATTTAAATTTAGAGAACTTAACCTCTTAGACAATGAGAATGAGACACAAATGTCACTGACCAAACTGATTGAAAGGCACTATAAATATCTCAGTGATGAAAGACTGAAAGACATTCTGAAGAATCCTGAATCTCTCCTGTTTATATTCGATGGGCTGGATGAGTACAAACACAAACTGGACTTCACCCAGAATCAGCTCTGCTCAAACCCAGACGTTGAGGTGCCTGTCCACATCCTGGTCACCAGTCTGGTCAGTCGGACATTACTGAAGGGCTGTTCAGTCTTGATAACAAGCAGACCAAGAGCCTTGGAGGCTGTGGACATAAAGAAAGCTGATCGATTTGTAGAGATCCTGGGGTTCTTCCCTGAGCAAAAGCTGATGTACTTTAAGAAGTTCTTTGGTGATGCTGCTCTGGGTGCTGAGGCTTTTCAGTATGTCAAGGAGAACACCATCCTGTACACCATGTGCCTCAGCCCATCATACTGCTGGATGATCTGCTCTGCACTGAGGATCCACTTCATGACAACTGAAAAAGAGCGAAGAGCTGCCCCCAAAACTGTCACTGAGATCATTATGATGTTCCTTCACAACATCCTGACCAATCACAGACAAGAAGCCAAAAACCAGAGAATGATTCTGGTCAAACTGGGAAAAATGGCGTATTATGGGCTGGAAAACAGGATTCATGTGTTTAATGAGAA
>JANRMT010028174.1:17346630-17361126 GCA_026402145.1 Polypterus bichir lapradei
GAGGGGCCAGTGAGTACCAAACAGGTCCTGCAGTTTGTTAAAGTCACAATTCAATTATAAAGAGCTTAACTGTCAGCCATTGTAATCGTGAGTCCTGGGAGATGTGGGGTTTAATGGACACTGGCTTGGTCAAGGCCTGCTTCCAGGGGTCTTACATCTGATCCAGCACCTTGAGCTCGGGGTCTTTGAAGTAGACGAGGAGGCTGCTGTCCTACATTGGAGTGAGCAATTGGCAGATCTTGTCCAGGTGTCCTGTAAGGAGGTAGTGTGGAGCCCCAAAGTGGCACAGGAGGAGACTTCAGACCAGAGTGATATAAACAGGTGGGTCACGGTCCAACCTAAGTGTAAAGTAAGAGGGGCACACTGTCAGGGGGCATCAAGTCCAGAGTTTGAGGTGTTCAGGACCCTGCAATCCTCAGAGAGATGCCTGAGTCAGTTAGTCGAGGACTGGGGGCAGGATAGGGAATTTAGGACACGCCATTTCAGGCATCTAATGACGTTGACAACACGATCCAATCTAGACTGTACCTCTTGTGATCGTAAGTGTCTGTCCACCCAGGTGAATGTTGCTGTAGGCCCATCAGCTACACGAATGTGTTCAGCACTGTGGTCAGCTGGGGGCCGATCAGCTGATGCAGGTGCCTCACTTTCACTTTCGATTTCCAGATCACTTCCATGAACATTGGAGTGACACGCTTCGCTTCACTCTCTCGCCAGATGTCGATGCCATTTTAGACGTTGTTTATTCTTCACGGTTCATCATGTTCAGGGATTTGAGGTCAAAGCAACAAAGCTGACTTTCTTTTAGCAAAGAGAGTTGAACTTAAAACGTGACAGCGAGTTTTGTCATCGTTTACAGCTGATTCCCACCCTGTACCACTAAAGTCGACATTCACCTTCAACCACTGGTGTGTCGCCGTACGTCAGCATCCACCCTGAAAGAGTTAACTACCTGAATATTAATGGGGGCTAATGTTACAAAGAGTGGAGCACAAGAGCAGGAGATGTTAGACGTAATCAGCGACTGTTTATTAACACACCAGAGCGGGGGGGCTGTCTGGACTTGGCGTCCTGTAATAAACAGCATACAGTTGAGGGTGCAGAGGTCACTGAGCCATTAGGATCGAGTGACCAGAACATCACAGAGTGACAGATGGAGACTGAGACAGTCACATTTATGTTTAGTGGGACACATTTGGGTCAGATGTGCCAAAGCCTCAGTGAGATAAACTGTGGAGACAGTGGAGATATGGAGCAGGGTGACAAACGTATGAGATTTAATACAGGACAGGTGTACCACAAAATTAGGAAATAGTAAAAAATAAAAACTTCATAGTGTGGTTAATAAGAAGATAAAAAGGAAGCTGCAAAGAATAAAAGAGATAAATAAGACGTATAAGAGTAGGAACTGCAGCACAAACTGTAGGACATACGACAGCAGGAGAGCAACAGTGAAAATGACATTAGGGACTCAAATATACAGACTGTGAACTCTCTAAACTGTGAAGAACTCGATAAACTGCCAAAAGTAAAAGGGGCCACTAAGAGGGTACTGTGTGGTCTGCTCAGGTTAAGTAGGCCGAAACCTAACAAATCAGCAGGACCAGAGAACGTTCATCATGAGGGCTTCAGGAGGTCCGTGAGTGCAGACAGAAACTCTTGACGTATATTTGATCAGTAATTACTGAGGACTGGAAGCCATTAAATGTTATTGTATCATATAAGAAGCTGATGGGGCAGAGCTGAGAAACTACAGGCCAGTAAGCTTAAAGTGCATCACAGGGAAATGAATGGAGGAAATCATTAAGAAAAGACTGAGCAGCACATGACAAGAACAGAAGAAGACGTTTAGTGAGCAGTCAGCATGGTCTGAGACGAGGAGGTTGTGTTTTACTAAAATGCTGGAATTCTGTGAGGAGGAAACAAAAGGATCTGATCAGAGTGGAGCAGATGATGTTATTGATCTGGACTTTCAGAAAGCATTTGATAAGGAGACACATGAGAGGTGGGCATCAAACTCAAAGAAGTGGCAGTTCAGGGTGTGGTGTGTAGATGAGGGCACAATGGGCTCAGACACAGGAAGCAGAGAGTGATGAAAGAGGAACTTTTATTAGTTACGAGTGGTGTCCAGCAGGGGTCAGTGCTGGGGCTGCTGCTAATTTTAATCCACATAAATGATTTGACAAGAATACGAGTGGGTCAGTTAAGTTTACAGAGGATCCCAAAGTAGGTGGAAGGTCAAGTGTGGTGGTGGTGCTGCATGGTGAGGTGGGGCTGAGTAGGCAGCTCAGTGGACATCACCAGGAAGTGGTCCGCTGGTGGTGTTTAGAAGATGTCTTAGGACGGCCAAGTCTAGGAGTTCTCCTATTGGCTCACGCTGATCAGACACTGAAGGCTTCTGAGGGCCATTCGTTGTAGGATTGTGGTGGTCACCAGTAGTTACCACAGTGCAAATCTGCTCACTGAGGTTGCTCATGGTGTTGTTCTATAACAGTCCAGTAGATAATGGACAATCAGCTGAATTGTTACAGAGGCACTTGGACAGGGTTGGGCAGATGAAACGTAACATAAATAAATGTAAAGAATTACATGGAGGAAGTGGAAATGTGAGATTTGAATACACAATGGGGGCTCTGACACGTAAAAGTGCTGCTTATGAGGAGGACTCAGGAAGTCGTAGTGGTCCGGTAACTCCCTACACCCAGACAGTGTCCAGAAGACTTTAAGAAGGGTCTCTACAAGATAAATGAGCCACAATACGAATGAATTAAAAGGTGGTCTTTATTAACACCGATGTGATTCAGGAACTCTTCACCGAGGTCTCAATGCCCGTCGTGCTCCGTTCACAATATCTAACAGTATTGAGGCCCACCTAATCACCACACATCCGTCCCCTTGACCTCACACATGGCTGTAGGCCTTTACTTGCTGTCAGCGTGTGAAATCATCAACAACAGTCAGAGAAGATGGAACTTACACAAATATGATTAGTTTGTTGATTAGAGAAATGATCAAAACGTTCTTATCTACGATATTCAGATTCAAACTCAGAGGCGTAAGCAGGACGTAGGCCCGCGTCTCACACATTGTCATTGTTTTATAAATTCAGATGTCATGAAATACGTTTAGCAGATGGCTGACGTGTCCTGTAGAAGTTTAGCACTGCAGTCACAAGTGACAAGTTCTGAGGTGACAACAGCAAACCAATGACAAATTAAAGAAGGACAACACATGAAGACACAGATTTGTAAAAACAAAGAAGTTTGTAACAGAAGTGGAGCCCAGCAGTGTCCAGAGTGACACTTGAAGGAGAAGAACAGCGAATGGAGACGCACAGCACACTCATGAAGATGAGCACAAGTTCTACCACAAGTCACAGAGTGTCATCTTATATAGCGCCCTGAAGTGTGGAGGACAAGTTACAGGAGGGTCTGCTCAAGTTATATGACACACTGGTGGGGCCTCAGCTGGAGGGCTGTGTGCAGTGGTGGTCTCCATATTACAACAAAGACAAAGCAGCAGTGCTAGTGAAAGTCCAGAGAGGAGCGACAAGGCTGACTGATGAACTGAGGGGTCTGAGCTGTGAGGGGACGTCAAAGGAGTTGAGAGTTTCTACTGAGTGAGAGTTGAGGGACTGAACAGGACTGGGGACGCCAGCTGTTAGTTTAAAATAAACTCCACAAACAGAGCTCAGGGACACAATGGGAACTTGTTAAGGGTCATTTAGCACATTTAGCACAATGACACATGGAGTAGGTGACCAAGTAGTGTGGTGGACAGCAGGATTTTAGGGACCCTCAAATCTCGACTTGAAGTTATTTTGGAGAATCGAGGTGAAGAGGATGGACGCGCTTGTTGACCTGAAAGGCCTGTTCTTGTCACAGTTGTTCTAATGTTGTCATGAATGGAGACAGCAGGACAGACGGACAGGGAGAAGGAGTGAGAGGTGGACAGCAGCAGTAGAAATGACCAGCAGGCTTTAGATGGAGGGACAAGATTGTTTTTGTGTAGCCCAAAATCTCACATGGAATGACTCTAAGGGGCAAAGGGAGGAGAGGAGATGGGATTAGGACTGAGGGGAGTGTGAGACACAGCGGGTGACCAGAGGGCTCAGCAGGAGTCCATCATTACAGCAACTGAACAGGCCGACTTCTGTCTGAGAGGACACTAAAAGAAGACGTAACTGACACACTCATCACCTGAATGAGACATCCAGAGGCACAGAGAGGAATTCTGGGAAGGTGATATCACTAGGGGGAGCCATTGAGAAATCAAGGAGACTCCATGTTGTGAAGTGGCGCCCCCTTCTGTTTGTAACTCACACTTGTGTGTCTTCACAGGCTGATCACAGAGACGTTTAGACTGTAAGGTGAATTTATGAGTATATAGCGCCTTTTTATAGTTTATATACACATGTGACGTGATTAGAGGTACAAACCCCAGGCCTCACAATCCTTCACTTGCTGTCTCCGTCAGGATCTTCCTAAATCCAGCAGCAAATCAAAAAGCTGACTAGAGATGTGAATATTCTGGCCATCACTCCACGGTCTTTAAGGACGCCTGTCACTCCACCCTGTGCTCCCTGGTCACTCTGGTCACTCTGTGATTCCTCAGTGAATCATGGAGATCGATTTGTGAGCATGAAGGGGTCACATGTGTGGCGTCGTCAGCCTCTTCATTTAGAGCTCTGCTTCTTAAACTTGGGGTCTCAGACACATCTGTGATGGGTTGTAATGGCCGACCCCTTACCAGACCAAGATCTGTGGCCTGGCTAAATGAGGAATCTAAAGACAACACCAAGCCGTACCCCTTACAAGCAGTCTTATCCCCCAATTGATGATTAAACAGGCAATACAAGTCAGACTGTAAAACTAAGTGCAGATATATTGAAAAGTGATAACAAATTATATATATATATATATATAATGGGGGGTACAGAACACAGATCAAAAACAGCCTGCCATGAAGAGATGAGACAGAATGAATGTCCTGATGGTAATGAAATACTGTTCGATATGACAGGTGTGCTCCCTTCTGAAATAACTCAAAACGATCTCACCATGCGAGTCCTCAGCAGTGGTTGAAATAAATCCTCACCCCGGGGTTTCTCCGCACTGGTTGACGTACTGATGATCCAGTCAGTGAATAAAGCAGATAGTAAAGTTGCACAATGAGAAGTAAACGATGATTTTGTGAATGAATGTGAAATGGCTGCTCTCTCCCCTCGATCTCCCCCCTTGATCATTGCCTCCTGTGGTTTGAATAAAAATATCCCAGATGAAATTGGGGTGTTAACAGGAAATACCAGTATTGGGGTCTCTGCCTCCCTGCATCATCCTTCCCTGTTTGTTTCCCGGGGACATTACATTACATAGACACACAACTGATTTAAAGTGGACGATACAAAAAGACGCGACTCAGCACAAGACACACATCAAATATCTACAATCATGAAGCCCCGCTAGAGGGTCACCACATAATAATGGGGTAAAATGAACAAGTCTGTCTAAGAGCGAATTCTGTATCGAGTGATAAGCCGCCCGCTATTTATCGTACTGTTTGAGGCAGTGCAGTGGGTGAAACAATGCCATTGACGCGTCACAGAGAGCTGAGACCCTAACATATAATAAGTATTCTCACCTGCCATCTCACAACCAGTGAAACAATCAAACTGAGAAGACTGACAGCAAAGACACGGATAAGAAATGGGAGACAGGAGGACATAACAAACAGACGAGCTCATGAGGTGAAAGGACCACCGCGCCAGTTTGAAATGTCGAAATAAAAGAATAGGTGTGGCTCAAAGATGTGATGATGTTTGGGGTCTTGTGAGGGATGAACCACTAGAGTGAGGGTCTCATAGAGTGCAATGGCAGTACGGTATTTAATACTAAATCAAGTTTCAATGGCCATGGACAACTGGTTGGTCCCTTATTACGCGTTCACCTTTATGGCACACATTGAATCTAAATCTGTGTAACAACCAACGGGACGACAGTAACGACACACACACCATCCATCCATCCATCCATCCATCCTCTTCCAATTATCCAGGGTCGGGTCGCGGGGGCAGCAGCTTGAGCAGAGAGGCCCAGACTTCCCTCTCCCCGGCCACTTCTTCCAGCTCTTCCTGGGGAATCCCGAGGAGTTCCCAGGTCAGCTGAGAGACATAGTCCCTCCAGCATGTCCTGGGTCTTCCCCGGGGCCTCCTCCCGGTTGGACGTGCCCGGAACACCTCACCAGGGAGGCGTCCAGGAGGCATCCTGATCAGATGCCCGAGCCACCTCATCTGACTCCTCTTGATGCGGAGGAGCAGCGGCTCTACTCTGAGCTTCTCACCCTATCTTTAAGGGAAAGCCCAGACACCCTGCGGAGGAAACTCATTTCAGCCGCTTGTATTCGCGATCTCATTTTTTCGGTAACTACCCATAGCTCATGACCATAGGTAAGGGTAGGAACGTAGATCGACTGGTAAATTGAGAGCTTTGCCTTACGGCTCAGCTCCTTTTTCACCACGACAGACCGATGCAGAGCCCGCATCACTGCAGATGCCACACCGATCCGCCTGTCGATCTCACACTCCATTCTTCCCTCACTCGTGAACAAGACCCCGAGATACTTGAACTCCTCCACGGGGCAGGATCTCTCCCCCAACCCTGAGAGGGCACTCCACCCTTTTCCGGCTGAGGACCATGATCTCGGATTTGGAGCTGCTGATTCCCATCCCAGCCGCGTCACACTCAGCTGCGAACCGATCCAGAGAAAGCAGAAGATCACGGCCTGATGAAACAAACAGGACAACATCATCTGCAAAAAGCAGTGAACCAATCCTGAGTCCACCAAACCCTTCAACACCCTGGCTGCGCCTAGAAATTCTGTCCATAAAAGTTATGAACTTACTGGAAATGGGCTCGACTTACTGCCGGCAATGCGGACCAAGCTCTGACACCGGTTGTAGAGGGACTGAACAGCTCTTATCAGGGGGTCCGGTACCCCATACTCCCGGAGCACCCCCCACAGGATTCCCCGAGGGACACGGTCGAAAGCCTTTTCCAAGTCCACAAAACACATGTAGACTGGTCGGGCAAACTCCCATGCACCCTCCAGGATTCTGCTAAGGGTGTAGAGCTGGTCCACTGTTCTGCGACCAGGACGAAAACCACACTGTTCCTCCTGAATCCGAGGTTCAGCTATCTGACGGACCCTCCTCTCCAGGACCCCTGAATAGACTTTTCCAGGGAGGCTGAGGAGTGCGATCCCTCTGTAGTTGGAACACACCCTCCGGTCCCCCTTTTTAAAGAGGGGGAACACCAACCCGGTCTGCCAGTCCAGAGGCACTGTCCCCGATGTCCATGCGATGTTGCAGAGACGTTTCAACCAAGACAGTCCTACAACATCCAGAGCCATGAGGTTCTCCGGGTGTATCTCCTCCACCCCCAGGGCCCTGCCACCAAGGAGTTTTTTGACCACCTTGGTGACCTCAGCCCCAGAGATGGGGGAGCCCACCTCAGAGTCCCCAGGCTCTGCTTCCTCACTGGAAGGCATGTTAGTGGAATTGAGGAGGTCTTCAAAGTACTCCCCCCACCGACCCACAACGTCCCGAGTCGAGGTCAGCAGCGCACCATCCCCACCATATACGGTGTTGACACTGCACTGCTTCCCCCTCCTGAGACACTTGACGGTGGACCAGAATCTTCTCGAAGCCATCCGAAAGTCGTTCTCCATGGCCTCCCCAAACTCCTCCCATGCCTGAGTTTTTGCCTCAGCAACCACCAAAGCCGCATTCCGCTTGGACTGTCGGTACCTATCAGCTGCCTCTAGAGACCCACAGGACAAAAAGGTCCTATAGGACTCTTTCTTCAGCTTGAAGGCATCCCTCACCGGCGGTGTCCATCAACAAGTTCGGGGATTGCCGCCACGACAGGCACCGACCAACTTACGCCCACAGCTCTGGTCAGCCGCCTCAACAATAGTGGCATGGAACATGACCCATTCAGACTCAATGTCCCCCACCTCCCTCGGGAAGTGGTCGAAGTTCTGCCGGAGGTGGGAGTTGAAGCTACTTCTGACAGGGTACTCTGCCAGACGTTCCCAGCAGACACTCACATTATGTTTGGGGCTACCAGGCCTGACCGGCATCCTTCCCCACCATCGAAGCCAACTCACCACCAGGTGGTGATCAGTTGACAGCTCCACCCCTCTCTTCACCTGAGTGTCCAAGACATATGGCCGCAAGTCCGACGACACCACCACAAAGTCGATCATCGACCTGAGGTCTAGGGTGTCCTGGTGCCAATTGCACATATGAACACCCCTATGCTTGAACATGGTGTTCGTTATGGACAATCCATGACGAGCACAAAAGTCCAATAACAAAACACCGCTCGGGTTCAGATCGGGGGAGCCATTCCTCCCAATCACGCCCTTCCAGGTCTCACTGTCATTGTCCAAGTGAGCACTGAAGTCACCCAGCAGAACGAGTGAATCCCCAGCAGGTACGCCCTCTAGCACTCCCTCCAGAGACTCCAAAAAGGGTGGATACTCCAAACTGCTGTTCGGCGCATACACACAAACAACAGTCAGGAACCTTCCCCCCCCACCTGAAGGCAGAGGGAGACCACCCTCTCGTCCACCGGGGTAAACCTCAATGCACAGGCTCCAAGTCGGAGGGCAATAAGTATGCCCACACCTGCTCGGCGCCTCTCCCTGGGGGCAACTCCAGAGTGGTAGAGAGTCCAGCCCCTCTCAAGGAGATTGGTTCCAGCGTCCAAGCTGTGCATTGAGGTGAGCCCGAGGAACCTCTTGACCTCGCGCCCCTTCAGAGAGGTAACATTCCCTGTCCCAAGAGCCAGTTTCTGTAGCTGAGGATCGGACCGCCAAGGTCCCCGCCTTCGGCCACCACCCATCTCACACTGCACCCAACCTCCTTGGCCCCTCCCATAGGTGGTGAGCCACACACACACACCAGCTTTGAGAAAACGCGAATCAGGCATTTTACTTCACCCAACGAAACAACAACTCCAGACACGAGCTGAACCTTCCTGTTGTTTGGGCCACATGAAAGCCACAAAAAATCTCGTCTCCATTTGCACCTCACTTCTTCAGAAGACCCTCCTTCATAGCACCAGCTCCTACTTAGCCCCACCTCACACTCCGACTCCACCCACTTTCCTTTGTCGTCCTGAAGGTCCCCTAGAGAGCGCCCCCTTAGCCTGCACGTCTCACTGCGCTGAATCTTGTCTTTGGACATGCCCAACTGCCTCAACAGCCCACTAGCTGCTACACTGCGGCCCCCCAGCTCCTCATCCCTGAGGCAATACAAAATCTTCATAGTGCTGGACAGGTGGGTTGACCTTCTAGGAGCTGAAACAGATGGGGAGAAGGATCAACAGCCAGAAGATCACCGCGGTCTGACGACTCTGGGCAGCATGAGATGAGACACCTCTTCTATGGGTTCGGCTCCCCACTCAGATACAAAGCTAAGCAGACCTGATGAACACAAACCCTCTTCCTGGAGTGGGGTATTTGCACCCAGTACATCGCCTCACCCACTCGTTCTAAAACCTCACAAGGATCCACCCATGAACTGTCCAGCTTAGGGGATTCACCTTTCCTTCTTTTAGGGCTATAAAGCCCACTCTCTAAAGGCCGCCCCCCGCACTCGGATGTCTCTTCTGTGTCACACCAGCTTCTTCCAAATGCTCTCGATCAAAACTGTGTGTGACTTCCAACATGTCCTGCCGCTGTCTGGCATCATTAGGGAGAAGGCCCAGCACCATCGCAGAGGGAGTCCTTGATTCACGGAGTTCCTCTCAGATGGGACAGTGGATAAGCGCTTCACGGTTAGTTTATGCTTTTGTGGCACTCTGGCTGTAGTTGCTGTGCTGACACTTGTCACCTTGTCAAACTTCGTGTTGTCTGCCAGAACTCTGTCCCGGATTTCACAGTCGTATGGCATTGTCAGCAGTGACTGTGTCTACAATGGCAGTTACTTGCTCATCATTAAAAATTCTGTCTCTGCCCCTGTGAGAGGTAATCTTAGTATCCTGCTGTGAAGACACAAACCAACAGTCAATGCCCGTCACTCAACTGTCTATAGCAGTACTGTAATGAGAGCTCTGACACCACAGACGACTACATCCTACCTGCTGGTCTGGTGGAATATCCTGAGGACTGATGTGACTGTGGCTCGCTGCTGATTTGGCTGCACTCGTAACCCTGCCTCTCAGTACGAGGGTCCGTGATTGATAACACGCATTTCATCTGTGACCACTGCTCTTGCTCTTCCTCGCCATCATTGGCCTCTTCCTCTTCCTGCTACAATTCCTCTTCGTTGTTGACCTGCTTGCTCCATGTTTACAGTCACAGACATTTAAAAGATGACCTCTTATCTTATATATGGATGACAATGACATCAGTTTACTGCCAAACACCTGATTGGGTGATCGACTAACACAAACCAGTTGGGTTTGATCTCGTGTCAAGTGACATGTTTTGTTCATGTTATGTGGTTTTTATCATTTATTTTAGTAACGGTCTTGATAGTAATTTAGCAAATTGTCCTCTCTAAGTTTTGAAGTCTTCTTAGTAGTTTTGGTGACCGCTGAGCAAAATGGCCTCTGAAAGAGTAATGCTGTGCTGTTGATGGATTGTGAGTGAGACAGGAATCCATGAATATTGAAGTGTTTAGTCATTGAGTGCATTTTGTATGAAAGCAACGAGAAATGCTTAACAGTTTGGCGCACAAAGGTGACGCTGAGGTGACTCTATGAAGAGTTTTCAGAAAGCGACTTCAGTACTGCAGAATCTGACTTAACAATTGAAACAAACTGTAAAGCACAGACATGTGTGATGCCGTCGACCGCTTTTTAGTTTAGACGTGTAAAGCACAAGTGACAGTGACGCCCGTCTGATTTGTCATTTGTTGTTTTACAGCTCAGTCCTCATCGGCGGAGGAGAACTCTGTCAATGCTCCTTCATTACATAAACACGACACGGTGACAACACGTTTAGATTAGCGTGTATTCATTGTCTCGTAAAGTTGGGATTGTCTTCAGCACAATAAATAAATGTCATATTAAACTCAGACACTTCTGCATGGCCAGATCAGGGTGACACGGTGGTCACTGAGGGGCTCTGCTCACACCGCACTGTCAAACAGCCACCACTGACACCACTCAGTCCTCACGATTATAAACCTGTCTGATTAGACTTCAATTAAAGAAAAATAAAAAGAAAAGATTAAAACTAAAATACAAGAGGGGGGAGCAGAATCAGAGAGAGGGGCTAATAAGTCACTTCTCCAAAGAGAAAGTGGCACTGCAGGTGGTGGCAGGAATTCTGACATTCCGCCCTTTTAAATGGCCACTTCTCAGCTCTTTATTTTATTATCATTTGACTGCCATCCTGATCTAAGGTGACTTACAACATTTCAGATATAATTCCTTACATTTCTTTTAGTCCCCAGGCAGGTGAAATGACTTGCACAGGTCACACGGTGTCACTAGTGGCATTTCAACCCACAGTCTCAGAGTTTGAATTCCAAAGCCTTAACCGCTGTGCCATCAGCAGACAGACGGAGTGCCAACTACTGAGTCTGAACTGATGGCCGGGGTGCAGGAGCTTTGATCTTCTTACTGTGACGTGTCAGCGATCAGCTGACTTGAATTCTTTTTATTCCTTGTTACCCTCACCACACGCCCAGACCACCTCACTGCTCCAAGTGTCTAACATATTCCTCAAGTCCTCACCTTATCCACATGACGGAGCCTACCAATCCATCACAAGACCCTGACCTTGGCCACTTGTACCCCATTGCAGGGCTGCTTGTCCCAGTTGTGCTCATTGAGGTGTCTACATAACAAGATGGTGCCCTCAGGTGGTGCTGAATATCGTGTGCCATGTCTGGAGTGTCGTCACATTTACTGATGGTGGTACAGTTTATAAGGTTTAACAAGTCAACTGAACAACAGAGCATGTGAGCAGATCCAGAGGACAAGAGGACCTACTGAACAAGATAGTGTCTATCTATCTATTTATCTGTACTTTAATTATATAGTGCCTTTCATCTATCTATCTATCTATCTATCTATCTATCTATCTATCTATCTATCTATCTATCTATCTGTATTTTAATTATATAGTGCCTTTCATCCATCTATCTATCTATCTATCTATCTATCTATCTATCTATCTATCTATCTATCTATCGATTATAAAGTGCCTTTCATCCATCTGTCTATCTATCGATTATATAGTGCCTTTCATCTATCTATCTATCTATCTATCTATCTATCTATCTATCTATCTATCTATCTATCTATCTATCTATCTATCTATCTATTGATTATAAAGTGCCTTTCATCCATCTATCTGTCTATCTATCGATTATATAGTGCCTTTCATCTATCTATCTATCTATCTATCTATCTATCCTGTCTTACTGTTACTCTGTGTGTCGATTGCTTTGGTCTGGAGTGGGAGTGGCCTTTGTGCTAGCAGGAGAGTGAGTTTAGCTTTTCATTTTTTTATTTTTATTTTTAATTTTTTTCTAGTTATTTCTCTTAATTTTTAGCTGTGTTATTTATATATAGTTATTATTTCAAGTTTTTTTAGTGTTTTTTTTAAAAAAAAGAAGTGGCTAGGATGGCTGTGTCTCGAGGGATACAGCCAGGCCTTTTGCCACATGGCTTTGAAAAACTTAGCAGAAGAAATGGCATCAAGCTGATTGTTGATCCAGTAGTTTCAGTAGAGAAGTGTGTTACTGAAATTGGAAAAATAATTGGATGTAAAAACATTATTTCTGCTTCACGAATGAATAAGGCAGTTGTGGTGTTTCTAAATGAGGAGGCCTTAGTTCACCAGCTGGTTCAGGAAGGCCTAGTAATTAATGGAACCCTCATTTCTGTTTTGCCACTTTCAACTCCCACAAAGAGGATTATAATCTCTAATGTTCCTCCTTTCTTGAAGAATGAACTGCTACGTAATGAACTGAGCCGGTATGGCGAGATCATTTCTGATATTACTCTGATTCCTTTGGGGTGTAAACAGCCAGAATTAAAGCATGTGGTCTCATTTAGGAGACAGGTCTTTATGCTCCTCAACAGAGGTTATGATGAGTTAGATGTTGCTCTGAAATTCAAAGTAGATGGATGTGATTATATTGTGTTTATATCTTCTGAATCAATGAAATGTTTTAAATGTGGCCGTGCAGGGCACAAAGCAGTTGACTGTAAAAGAACTGATGGTAGTCATGCTATGGGTGGAAATATAAATGCAGTGAGCGAGTCAGATGTAGAGGATGAGTCTGAGGACTGAGGATCAGCAGATTGTTATCTGTGAGGTATCCACAGGTACTCTTAGCTCGACTGTAAGAAGTTCTGATAATCAGATACCCAGTTGTAGCTCCACAGTTGAAAGGAGTGAAATAAAGAAAGCTGAGACAAAAATGCCTGAAGTGGATGGTTCGGCCGAGGCCGAGTTGAAGTCCTCTACTGTGAATATAAATCAGGCTGAAGAAAAGAGCCCAGCTAAGGCTGAGGTTATACGGCTTGTCAGTGAAACGACACCAACTGAGGTGGATGACATTGAAAGTCTGAATGCTGCCGCTGCTACCTGTGAGCCATCTAAAGTGGATGAGCAGGCCGAGGCCAGTGCTGAGTCCACAGTCCACAGTGAAGCTGCTCACCCTCTCTTAAATCTCAAAGCTGTGGAAGAAACTAAACCAGACACTAATTCAGGTAGTGCAGTTAGGGAAGAAAGAGCTGGAATTGTTGAGGAAATGAATGTTGAAGAAGAATGGACGACACTCCCCAGAAAGAGGAAAGAAACCTCAGACGGTGGAGTAGGAGCCAAGAGAAGTAACAAAATGAACCTGACAGAGGGGGCTGACGTGACTTTCTAAATACTAGAGAGGTGACAATTAGCCCAGAGTGTGAGGGGAGTCAGCAGGGTGGTGAGGACAGTGACTCTTGTATGTCAAGTGACAATTTAACTGGTACTCTTGGAAAAACGGAATACAGCAATGAAAGCATTCTGAGCTTTCTGGATTTTCTTGGATGTCGTAGAACATTTTCCTGACCTGGAACTTTTTTTGGTTTCAGCTAAGTGAGTTATGCGCAATGCTGTTCCTTTGGGAATGGAAAGAAAAGAATTTAATCATTTAAAGAATGTTATCAGCAAAGTTAGAAAGTCTCTCACCTCCAGCACATAATGGCTCCACACCAGCTCCTCTCTTTTTCATTAGTTAAAGTTCTTCTTGTCGTTGCTGCTCCGTTTCTTTTCTTTCTAATGCCTGTTTTCTCTTTGGGCTCTTTGAACGTTAATGGCTGCAGAGACTCCTTAAAGAGAGCCGTACTTTTTCAATATTTGGAACAGAAAACACTTGATGTTATTTTTCTTCAAGAAACTCCTACTGACCCAATGAATGAGTCGGAGTGGCAGAGGGACTGGAGTGGGATGACGATTCTGAGCCACGGCTCCAGTGCCAGCGCAGGG
>JANRMT010028174.1:17369697-17381743 GCA_026402145.1 Polypterus bichir lapradei
AAAAGAAGGATATTGCAGATAGTGGTGAAGGTGTTGAGGGTGAAGGAGAGAATACCTCGGACATTTCTGATAACACACTTCTCAGTGTTTGGTATGGAGCCTAAAGGGGGTTACAGCATTAAGAGCATCAGGAAGTTCTTAGAATATTTAGAAGGAAAGAGGGGTGTTCAAGTGCAGGACTATTTTCCAGACCTTGATCTCTTTTTGAGTTCTGCAAAAAATATAAAGCGCAATGCAGCTAATTTAGGGTTGGACCAAAAGGAGACCACCAGGTTAAAAAATGTAATGAGCAGAGTGCGCAAGATCCTTCAAAATAAGTCCTGATGGATGCTGCAGTCAAGCCAGTGAATCTCTTGGTTTTCTGGTGTGTTTTGTGTTGTAACTATGGCTGAGTTACACGTGGGTACCCTAAATGTCAATGGCTGTCAGGGTAATTTAAAGAGGACCTTGATCTGTGAGTTTTTAAAACAAAAGCACTTAGATGTGGGCTTCCTACAAGAGACCTACAAGTGCAGGACTGGGGAGGGACGGGCTTTTTCAGTCATGGCACCAGTGTGAGCGCGGGGTTGGCGGTGCTGATTAGTAAAACCTCTTTGTTAAAAATCACAAAGGTGTCTGAGGTTATGGCTGGCAGACTTTTAGTTGTGCAGGCAGAGGATGGCCCCCACTCGTTGGTTTTTATTAATGTTTATGCCCCCATTAACGGCACTGCCAGGGTGGATTTTTTTGAATTATTAAGGGGGGTTTTGGATGAATTTACTAATAATGAGATCGTTGTGCTGGGGGGGGATTTTAATTGTACAGAGGACTGGTTTATGGATAGAAATGGGGCCGAGCCGCACTTGGGGTCAGTCAGGAAACTCAAGGAAATCGTTGAGGCCTACGACTTGGTCGATGTGTGGCGGTCTCACTTTCCAGCTGACAGACAGTTCATGTAGCTCAAAGGGAGCAGAGGGCACCTCTCGATGGCCCACTTAGATCACTTTTACAGTCCAAAACGACACCTCAATTTATTAACTAACACTCTCATCACTCCTGTTGCTTTTTCCGATCACTCTCTGGTTTCTGTTACTTTTCTCCTCCCATTAAATCTTACTGGCACTTCAACACAACCCTCCTTCAGGACAGTCACTTTGTGGAATGTTTTCATTTCTTCTGGAAGCAGTGGAGTTCCACCAAACTGCAGTTCGGATCCCTGAGACAGTGGTGGGACGTGTCCAAGGTGCAGATTCGACAATTCTGTCAACAGTACACTGAACATGTCACCAAGGCCTGCATTTTAAAAATGAAGAAACTTGAGGAGGAGATCACCGAGATCCATCAGACTCTGCTAAATGGCTACTCTGAAGATCTGCTGCACAACCTGAGCACAAAGAAAACGACACTACGGGATTTATTGGAACTTCAAGCTCACGGAGCTTTAATACGTTCTTGTTTTCAACAACTTAACCACCTCGATGCACCTACAAAATTTTTCTTTGCTTTGGAAAAGAAGGAGGTCCAAGGAAAAGTTATTCATGTCCTCCAAAAAAACACTGGAGAAGAGCTGAGGGAACCTGAGGACATCCGGGACTTTGCTGTGTCTTTTTACGAGACTTTGTTCTCAAAAGAGCCGCTCAGTTTCTCTTCTTCAACCACTTTGCTAAAAGGACTGCCTCATATTTCTGATGATTTAGCCGAGTTTCTGGACAGCGACCTTACTTTTCAAGAACTCACAATTGCACTTGAGAGTCTAAATACTGCGAAGACGCCGGGAATTGACGGCTTACCGGTTGAATTTTATAATCATTTTTGGCCATTATTAGGTTTGGACTTCTTCGAGGTGGTACAGGACAGTTTGCAAGCAGGGGAGCTTCCGGTCAGCTGTCGCCGGGCTGTAGTCACCTTGCTACCTAAGAAAGGCAACCTCTGCCTTCTGAAGAACTGACGGCCCGTGAGCTTACTCTGCTCGGATTATAAAATCATCTCGAAGGGGTTAGCGACGAGACTGAGAAAAGTGATGGGCAGCATCATCAACCCCTACCAGTCCTACTGCGTACCGGACAGACAAATCCACGACAACATATTTGTGCTGAGGGACGTCATTTCTACATCGAAAGCTTTCAATCTCGATGTTGCCGTTCTGTCATTAGACTAAGAAAAGGCTTTTGATCGGGTCGACCACAAATATTTATTTACAACTTTAAGAGCGTTTGGTTTTGGTTTACGTTTTATAAGGTACATCAAACTGTTGTATTCCAACGTGTTTGGAGTATTAAAAATCAATGGGGTGTTAAGCTGCCCATTCGCTGTGACCAGGGGGATTCGTCAGGGATGTCCTTTGTCGGGGATGTTATACGCCATCTCCATCGAACCTTTTCTTAGGAAGTTTGATAAACACCTGCAGGAATTCACAATTCCGCTGTCTAAAAATGTAACGTTTAAATTTCTGGCCTATGCAGATGACGTCGTGGTGTTTATTGATTCTGATACAGATGTCTCCGCTGTATGTAAATGTTTGACACTTTTTGAAGGAGCATCTTCTGCTAAAGTTAACTGGGAGAAGGGGAATGCATATTTATCAGGGGACTGGGCACATTGTCCTCCGCCAGTCTTACCATCAGGGCTAGGCTGGAACAGGAAAGCTTTCCGTTATCTTGGGGTTGTGCTGGGTGGTGAGGACAATGAAAAGGACAACTGGGA
Organism: Polypterus bichir lapradei; assembly: GCA_026402145.1. NCBI lineage: Eukaryota > Metazoa > Chordata > Cladistia > Polypteriformes > Polypteridae > Polypterus > Polypterus bichir. The sequence continues at coordinate 17,372,380 of JANRMT010028174.1, forward strand.
GGGCTTTTTACAACAAATTGACTTGAGGTTAAGGAAATGGCAGTGGCTTGCACCTAAGCTCTCTTTTAGAGGAAGAGTTCTTGTTATCAACAATCTCGTTGCCTCCATGCTGTGGCACAGACTGATGAGTGTTGACCTGCCAGCAGGACTCTTACATTCCATACAAAAATTATTAGTTGACTTTTTTTGGAATGGCATACACTGGCTCAAGAAAGGACTCATCAGTTTACCGGTGGAGGAAGGAGGACAACAACAACAACAACAACATTTATTTATATAGCACATATTCATACAAACAGTAGCTCAAAGTGCTTTACATAATAAAGAATAGAAAAATAAAAGACACAATAAGAAAACAAAATACATCAGCATTAATTAACATCGAATAAGAGTAAGGTCCAATGGCCAGGGGGGACAGAAAAAACAAAAAAAACTCCAGACGGCTGGAGAAAAAAAAATAAAATCTGTAGGGATTCCAGACCATGAGACCGGCCAGTCCCCTAAGGACAAGGGCTGATTGATGTCTGCTGCAAGGCCGCTAGTTTCAGGTTGTTAGTTTTACAATGCCTGTTTTTCTCTTTGGAACCCTTAATTTGGAAAAGACTGGCTCTTTCATTTTTCCATAAGATTGAAAATTTGAGTTTTGATGTGCAGTTATTGCTAATGGACTTGAGCAGGTTTGATCTCACTCCGTTACCCAAGTTTTATAAGGGAGTTTTACGTACTTGGAGTTCCTTTCTTCAGAGAGTGCCATCCGAATCCCCTTCACTTTTCAATGAACCTATCATTTTTAATTCTTTATTCACATGTCCATTACTTTTTAAAATTAGTGTTGTAAAGACTTTGATCAAAAGTGGAATTGTGGTTTTGTCTCAATTATTGGAGGAAGACAACAAGAGTTTTAAAGATCCAACTGTATTGGCTTCAAGGATGGGCATACAATCAATAAGAATGGTCAATTATTTACTGTCCTTTATGGCAAAAGACCTCATTAGGCTAAGAGAAAATCAGGGAAACTCGACTTCAGTACATCCAAAGACGGAGGAGGAGGTGGACTGCTTTACTGATCTGGAGGTGGAACCTAAATTGGACATGAATGGTGTGAGGGAGGACTCGATTTTAAGGCTTGATAGACAAGAAAAGAAATGTTTTCGATCTTTAACTAAAAAAAGATGTGTATGTGTACTGCATTAAAGTTTTTCATTTTCCAACTCTAAAAAACACTATCATGACGCCCTGGACTGAAAAATTAAATGTAAAGGTGGAAGTCAGGCCAGCATGGAGAGAATTTTATAAACCCCCTAATAATAAGAGAGCAGCCGATTTACAATGGAGAATCGTACAAGGGGTCATCGCTACTAATGTGTTTCTAAGTAAAATTCAAAGTAATGTGAGCGATAAATGTGCCTTCTGTGGGGAGAGAGAGACAGTTTATCATTTATTCTTGTATTGTACGAGACTGCAAACTCTCTTTGTGTACTTTCAAAAAATATGTGAAAAACTTAATGTTTCTTTTGATGATCAGAAATTTATTTGGGGCATGAAATACAACAAAACATCAAAATCAAAACTTCAACTTTTAAATTATTTACTTGGGCAGGCAAAATTAGCCATTTTAAAAAGTCATAATAATAAACAGAGTAGTACGTTACAAGATGATGTACTGTTTAGTTTCAAATTTTATGTAATTTCAAAAATTAGGCTGGAATTTACTTATTATAAAACAATGTGTAATATCGAAGAATTTAAAAAAGTGTGGGGAATGAAGGGGGTGCTGTGCTCTATTGAGGAGGGGCAACTAAAAATTAATTTGGAATAACGAAGAAGAGCGGGTGTGCAATTGTTATGTTAAACGTTAGAAGGATTAGACAGAGTACTGAATACTAAATACAGACGTGTGTACTTAATGTGTGGGGACCGGGGAGTAGTGGAGGAGTAATGTCAGTGTTATTTGTATTGATGTTCATGTCTGCTATTATTGTGCAAAATAAAGTTTATATTAAAAATAAAAAAAAATATCTATCTATCCCTCTATGCTGTTTCTCTGTCCGTCTCTGGTTCGATTACGTAGGTCTGGTCTGGGGTGGTGGCGTGCCGAGTGGGTTCATGAGTATCTTCTATTCTTTTTCCTAATCTTTATATTTTTTTGTTTTTTGCTTTCTCTAATGTGTAGTGGTTCATTTGCTGTCTACATATTGTTTTTCTTTTTGACCCCAGTATTGTATTTGCGGCGTGGCCGCAATGGCCGCACCGAGACAAACACCGCCTGGTTTGATGCTGCGCAATTTTGAAAACTTAACACTCCCTTATGACGTGAAGATGCTGGTTGATCCAATGATCTCTGTTGAGACGTGTGTAGTGGAAGTCGGCAAGTTAATCGGCTGTAAAAATGTCCGTTCAGCGTCTCAAATGAATAAAACTGTTGTTGTTTTTCTAAATGATGAGAGTTTGGTACATACTCTTGTCCAGATTGGCCTAATTATTCATGGCACCTTAATTTCTGTTTTGCCTCTTTCTACTCCTGCACAGAAAGTGATTATTTCAAATGCTCATCCATTTCTAAAAAATGATATTCTCATTAAAGAACTTAAAAGATATGGGCAGATCTTATTGAATGTTTCAATGATTCCCTTGGGCTGTCGTTCACCTGACTTAAAGCATGTCGTCTCTTTCAGGAGACAAGTTCACATGATTTTAAACGATTTACAAGGTGAACTTGATGTGGCTCTCAAGTTCAGAGTGGATGGTTTTGATTATGTGGTATTTGTATCATCAGAGTCCATGAAATGTTTTAAGTGCGGACAAGTGGGACACAAGGCTAGCCAGTGTAAGCGCTCTGAGGTAACAGCAGACTCAGCAGTACCTGGTGTTTCTAAAAGTACCCATGAGGAATACTCGATATTATATGACGATGAAGGCAGTGAGTCTTCCGTCAGCTTTTCTGATGTGGAGGAGGACTTAATGGAGGGCCCTGGTCAGAGTGTGTAGGATCAGAGCAGTTCTTTATCTGCTACGATGGCGCAGCCGACACCTGAACGTGCAGCTGACCCCGCGCCCACAATTAAAGATGTGCAGAGTGGTGAGAGCGCACCAGAGAAGGACGCTGCGGCCGAGGCCAGATCACTGCCTACGGACGGTGTTACTGTTAATTCTGCACACACGAGTGACGGTGCTGAGCAGCCTGTGAGTGTGGTTGCCGTACATAATAACAGGGCTCTGCCCAGCGCTGAGGTCATAGAAACAGAATCCATACAACCGATACGAGAGGTTGAGGTGAATGTTAGGGCTGAGAATACGATCAATACGATGAGCATCCCAGCAGACAACAGCGAGAGTGCTGTTCTAGAAATGGAGGATGAGACAGAGTGGGTAAAGCCTGTGACAAGAAAAAGGAAAGACGGGTCCGCATGTAGCGGTGTTGCTGTAAAGCACAATAAAGTTGAGAGCTCAGTCTCCACAGCTGACGACTCTGAGAATGTTCAAGATGAGCCTGAGGTGCCTGCAGACGTCGGTACTTTGAGTCAGGATGAAGGCGGTGGCTCGGGGACATCAGTGAGGTCCAGTCTGTCACCTCAGCTGAGCTTCCGTGGTGGCTACAGTAACGACAACATAATCCGCTTTGTGAAATATAATGGGTTGCAAGGGGGGTGTGAATGTTAGTCACCATTTCCCCGATCTTCAACTGTTTTTGAGCTCAGCTAAGGGGGTCCTACGCCAGGCTACAGCTTTAGGTCTTAAGAGAACTGAAGCTGTGCGGCTAAAAAATGTTATGAGCAGGGTGAAAAGATCCTTAAATCCCAAGCCAGTATGATGCACTGCTGGACACGTCCTTCCACGTCTTTTTTAAAGTTGTTTTTGGTGACCGCTTTTCTTTTTTGCCTTTTCATGCCTTTGTGTAATTTTGGCACAATTAACATCAATGGAAGTCGACATGACAACAAGCAGGTCGCAGTGTTCGATTATTTACTTAATAAACAGCTTGGAGTTATTTTTTTACAAGAAACTCACACAGACCCTGCTAACCAGGCAGACTGGCACAGAGGCTGGCAGGGACAGGTGTTTTTGAGTCACGGGTCGAGTGTTAGTGCCGGGGTCGCCATTCTCTTTTCTACTTCTTTCTCACCCGACTCGACTAGCGTGACAGAGGTAGTTAAAGGCAGACTGCTGAAAGTGGAAGCCTGCTTAGGGGGCACAACGTGGGTTTTCATAAATGTTTATGCACCCAATGAATGAAGGGAGCGTTTGCAGTTTTTCTCTTTGCTCCATGACTTAATTGTGCAGTGCAAAGATGAAGATTTTGTTTTTGTGGGGGGAGATTTTAACTGCACCGATGACGCCTCCTTAGATAGAAATGGCCTGGAGCCTCACCCCAGCTCCGCGGCTCACTTGAAGTCAGTCCTCAGTAAGGCCGACCTTTTTGATGTCTGGAGGGCATTACACCCAGGAATTCGCCAGTACACGTGGGTGAAGGGTTCTCGGGGCTCGATCTCCATGGCGAGACTAGATAGAGTGTATTGCTTGAATCACCACAGCAATCTAATAGCGAACTGCTCCATTCATCCTTCTGGCTTCTCTGATCACAGTCTTGTCCTTCTCAAAGTTTCACTTCCATTTCAATCTTCTTTTCCGTCATACTGGCACTTCAATAACAGCCTACTGAAAGATCTCCGTTTTTTATTGAAGTTTTTGAATTCTTCTGGAAGAGGTGGAGGTTGACAACAAGTTCCTTTTCATTTCTGCGGCAGTGGTGGGACTGTTCAAAAACTGAAATCAAAGTGCTGTGTCAGCAATACACACCGAATGCAACTCAGAACATCAGGAAGGCAATGGCAGAGTTGGAGGAGGACATCTTAGAGCTCTCTTGGTCTTTAGACAGCTCTTTTAACGATGGCGTCTTTGAGAATTTAAAATCAAAGAAACAAGATCTCATGGACTTATTGGACAGACGGGTGCATGGTGCTCTTGTGCGCTCAAGAATTCAGGGGTTGGCTGAAATGGATTCTCCTTCTCAATATTTTTTTGGACTTGAAAAAAAAAGATCACAGAGTAAAGTGATTCACACTCTGAAAAATGAGGATGGGCGCATCATCGAGGAGCCTGAGGCCATCAGAGCTATTGCTCACGATTTTTATAAAAAGCTGTTCTGTGCCGAAACAACAGAAGATACTTCTGAGAGCAGGAGCCTCCTAGACAACCTGCTACAAATCCCCAAAACGGAAAAAGAGCTTCTGGATACAACCCTCAGCTTAGAGGACTTGACTACGGCCCTCGGCGGACTAAATACGGGAAAGTCACCTGGCATAGACGGCCTGACGGTTGAGTTTTTTAAGACATTCTGGAATTTATTAGGTGCGGATTTATTGGCGGTCTTCAGGGAGAGCATGATGAACAATGAACTGCCATTATCCTGTCGGCGGGCTGTTATTGCTCTGCTCCCCAAAAAAGGAGATCTATCAGACCTCAAGAACTGGCGTCCTGTTAGTCTTTTATGTACGGATTACAAGATTCTGTCCAGGGCTCTGGCTACTCGCCTGCGCAGGGTAATGGGGTGCGTCATCAGGTCAGATCAGACCTACTGTGTGCCAGACCGCTCCATCTTTGATAATATATTTCTGGTGCGAGACCTGATAACAACCTCAAAGCTTCTTGGTTTAAAGGCAGGAATGATTTCCTTAGATCAAAAAAAAGCTTTTGACAGAGTGGATCACCAATATCTGTTCAGAGTCCTACAAGCTTTTGGGTTTGGGTCCTCCTTCTCCAAATACATTGAAATGCTTTACTCAAATATATATGGCGTTCTGAAGATTAACGGTGCCCTGACAGCCCCCTTCTCTGTCACCAGGGGTATTCGCCAGGGCTGCCCCCTCTCAGGGATGCTCTACTCTCTGTCAATTGAGCCCCTCTTAGAGCAGCTCAGGCGTCGTCTTTCTGGTCTCAGCATCCCAGTTTACCCCACTACTTCTTTTAAGGTCGTTGCCTATGCAGATGATGTGACTGTCTTTGTGTCTTCTACATCTGAGGTGGACACTTTAGTCAACTGCTTAGACGTTTTTCAAAGACTGACATCGGCGAAAGTCAATTGGCTGAAGAGCAATGCTTTCTTGCTGGGTGACTGGGGACTTTCATCTCCTCCTGCTCTTCCTGAGACCCTCCAATGGAATAAAAACGTGTTTAAGTACCTGGGGGTGTATTTAGGCACAGATGGCACCGCTGTAGACAATTGGGTGGGGTGGACAGATCTGATCCAAGCAAGGCTGAACCGTTGGAAGTGGCTTCTGAGGGACATTTCATGTAGAGGCAGGGTTTTAATTCTGAATAACCTGATTGCCTCCATGTTTTGGCACAAGCTCAGTTGTGCTGATCCACCAGTAGCTCTGATCAAATCCGTACAGACAATCATCCTTGTCTTTTTTTGGGACAGTCTACACTGGGTTCAGAGAGGTGTGCTGCACCTACCAGTAGCAGAAGAAGGGCAGGGACTGATTGACATCAGGAGTAAAATTGAGGCCTTCAGGCTCCAGACGCTGCAGAGGCTGTTCTATGGTCCAGACGGCCTGCCTTGGAGAGACCTGGCGTTTGTACTTTTACACAAAGTGAGCGAGTTAAAATTTGACAAACAGCTACTCCTCCTAGACGTCTCTAAACTAACTTTATCAGTTCTGCCAAAATTCTATCAGTCAATGTTGCTTACTTGGCATAGTAAATTTATGAGATCTCGTTTTGTTTTTGGCAATCTTCATTGTTTTTTAGAGGAACCTCTGATTAGGAATAATGTGCTGAAATCTCCTCTGCTCTTCTCTTGTCACTTCACCTCAATCCTTATTAAAAGTGGAATCACGAAGATTGGCCATCTTTTAAATAACCACACTGGCACATGGCACACCGCAGCACACCTCACATCAGTCCTGGGCGTGAGGTCTGAACGTCTCGTACACCACTTTCTGTGCCAGTTTAAGGAGGCCTTGGTCAACTTAGGCGCAGGGTCACTGTGCCAGAGCGTCTCTCCGGACAATCCAATCTTCAACTCAGATGTCACAGAGCTCGTCATTCAAGTCAAGCCTAACGTCACAGACTGCACTGACCGTCCGGGCTCCATTCTGATATTTGGCAACTTAGTAGACAAGCAGTTTGACACGATGGAAAAAAATGAGATCTACCAGGTGTGTGTTAAGGTAACTTTTTACAAATTTCTTAGAGACTTGCCAGACACACGGTGGAGACAAGAACTGCATGTTGGAGTGAATGAAACTCCAGCGTGGAGAACCTTTTATAAACAACCACTGCATAAAAGAATTGGCGACCTGCAATGGAGGATTCTTCATGGGGCTCTCGCCACCAACTCTTTTTTATCGGTTATTTCACCGGGAACATCAGACTGTTGTCCGTTTTGTCAACAGCGAGAGACGGTCTTTCATCTTTTTGTTAACTGCAAACGGCTCGAACCAATTTTTACATTTCTCAAGACACTTGGATAGAATAGGACTGTCATTGTCATTTGTGAATTTCCCCTTGGGATTAATAAAGTATCTATCTATCTATCTCTATCTATCATTGTCAACTGTTTGCTTTATTTTTGGTATTAAGTATACTCAGAGACAGAGACACAAGTGTGTGCTGGTAAATTATCTTCTGGGCCAAAAAAAAACTGTCAATCCTCAAAACCAGGAGGAACAAAGAGAAAAACTCAACGACAACCTATGTGCTCCTGATGTTTAAAGTGCTGGTGAAGTGCCGATTGAAGCTGGAATTCACTTACCATCAACTCATTGGAGACGTACAGACCTTCTGTGATTTATGGGGGCTTGGGGGGGCTTTGTGTTCTGTTGAGAGGGGCAAGCTGGTGACTGGGTGGTGACTTCTTTAAATGTCCTTCAAAATATTTAAATACTGGATGGTTGAAAGTGCAGAATAGGAGAGTCCTGGGGAATACAATGCTGTGTGTATAATGGAGAGCGATGTACAGAGTAGGAGACGAGTACAGGGGGAGTGATGGTGGAGTAAACTGATTATGAAATGTGTACTTATTATGGACAATTATTTATATTTATGTATGGATCAGGAGGCATGTATAAGGGAATAGTGCGGTTTAATGAACAAATTATGAATTACTTATTTAATATGGAAATTCTGTACTTTATGTGTGGAGTAAGAAGTGTGCACGGGGCAATAGTAGTGGAGTAATGCAACATATTTATTAACTGCATACTACTGCTGTGTTCATGTTTTTTTTGTCATTGCACAAAGTAAAGTTAAATTTTAATATTAAAATAATCTATTAATGTGCGAAGTAGGAGGAGTGTAAAGGGGGAGTAATGGTGGGCTGCTGTATGGTTCTTTTGTTTATTCTGAATTTTGGCTTTTTTGTCATTTAACTGTGTATATTGTTATATTGAGGGGTTTTTTTATGTTCACAATAAAGGTTGTTTTAAAAATAAAAAAATATCTATCTATCTATCTATCTATCTATCTATCTATCTATCTATCTATCTATCTATCTATCTATCTATCTATCTATCTATCAATTATATAGTGCCTTTCATCCATCTATCTTTCTATCTGTCTATCTATCTATCTATTATATAGTGCCTTTCATCTATCTATCTATCTATCGATTATATAGTGCCATTTATCTATCTATCTATCTATCTATCTATCTATCTATCTATCTATCTATCTATCTATCTATCTATCTATCGATGATATAGTGCCTTTCATCCATCTATCTATCTATCTATCTATCTATCTATCTATCTATCTATCTATCTATCTATCCCACCTCAAACAAGTTGCCATGGGGGCTTCACTTGTGTCTTCAGAACTAAAAGGATTTGCTTGTGATTTAGGACTGAGCTATGAAGAGATGATTGTTTGGTTTTCTTTCACATTCTTTCATATTCTGTCTGTTTATTATGGGATGTGTTGTTGTTCTTGTGATTTGTTTCCTGATCTTCACAGGTGAGTTAATGCTGGTGGTCCGGACTGCTGAATTCCCGATGATTCTCGTCCTTTTCTGAGCCCCTGACGTGTTCTTCTTGTGATCTTCTGATTCTTTTCTCTTTCGGTGGCCCAGCTGCTGTTCTTCTTGTCTTTTTATTCTTTAATTCTTCGTGTGGTTTGATGTCACTGAGATGTCAATTGTGTCATTTCTAACACCTACCAGCAGGTGGCGATGCTAGCAGGTCACTCTGCCATTTTGCTTTGAATGGTCAGCTCAGGTCAGAGGAGAGCTGGGAGTGGACAGCAGTGGTCAGCAGTAATGGGGGTCACTTCACAGTCCACTCAGACCACCTCTGTGCCCAGGGGACTGGACTTTGGGATGCTGAGTGTCCATTCAGAGCTCGTCCACTGGCTTTATTACAAATTA
>JANRMT010028174.1:17390220-17409007 GCA_026402145.1 Polypterus bichir lapradei
TCCAGCTGTCCCAAATATGACATAAAATGGCCAGATTCAGAAAATGAACAGATTTCTGTGTTGATGTAGATAGATAGATAGATAGATAGATAGATAGATAGATAGATAGATAGATAGATAGATAGATAGATAGATAGATAGACTGAACTTTATTTGTCCCTAGGAGGAAGTCTTGCACAAATTTCTCTCACCTGCTTCTCTTCCCTTGCGGTCTTCAGCTCCACAATATGATGCCCCCTGTGTTCAGTTGCCACACATATCGTACAGATGCACAAGTTATTTGTTTGACAAAACACCTCCAAGCCTTTCTGATGTTTTGTGCAGAGCTTATCCTTCAGATTTGTACCCGGGTCTGTCAGCTTGTGGTCCTTCCAGGCAGCTCCTTCATAGTGAGGCTGGAGGTGAGCCTGACAGAAGGAGGCCATGCAGGTAAGACATGACTTTACCGCTCTGAACTTCCCCCCGGTACAGGTGTCACACTGTACGTCTCCAGGCCTGACATAATTCTGAGACAAGGGAGGAGAACCGAGACTGTTCTTCTTCAGTTTCTTGATGACTTCATTCAGCAGAGTGTTTCTTCGCAGCTCAGGCCTCGGTACGTAGGCCTTTCTGCACTGAGGACAGGTGCATACTTGGCTCTGATCCCAAAAATTCTTAAGGCACTCGAGACAGAAACTGTGACCACATGGTGTTGAGACGGGGTCAGTCAGGGTGTCCAGACACACCGAGCAGGTGAACTCTTCCTCAGATATTAACAGATGTGCTTCTGCCATGGTCTGTCTCAGGAGAGTCAGGCAGAGAGGCTCAGACAGGTAAACCGGGAGGTGACTTGTGAAGAAATGAAAGTGAAAGTTTGACTGTGCTCAGTGAGAAGGAGGAGGAAGAGGAGATTCAAAGTGAAATGTGAGAGCAGACAGGGTGAATGGTTCATTTGAGACATGAGCTCAGGCAGTGAACGTCTCCACCTGGTATGATGATACACACTAATGTGCCTGTTGTCTGTAACATTGAGAAAGGTACAGGTGTGTTAACGTGGGCTGAGCTGAACTCATATGTCAAAGGCTTAAGACACTTGGCATACCCAGAAATTCTGCTACAATGTTCCCCATTGGTGATGTAATGAATATCATCCCTAAGGCAAAACCTTTGCTATCAGAAGTGAAACGTCTTGTGAAGCCCAGGGCGGGTACGCCACCCTAACCCGACACAGACAGGCAGGACACAAGTTTCACTACCCAGCACGCGTTTATTTTAAGTGGTGAAGCGCTCGCTCTCCGTTCCCCACAGCACAGTACATAAAGCACCAACAAGCACAGCACAGTCCCTTCGCCTCCAGTCCTCCTTCCAGGCTTTGTCCTTCTTCCTCCCGACTCTGGCCATTGAGCAGTGGTGACTGACCCTTTTAAAGGACACCCAGAAGGACTCCAGGTGTCCAGCGACCTTCTTCTGGCAGCACTTCCTGGTGTGGTGGAAGTGCTGCCAAACAGGGACAAGTAAACATCCAGGTGCCCCCGGCAGAGGCCACGAGCCCCAGCAGAGTTAAGCTTCCATGCTCCAAACCCGTGGCACCTCTGCAAGCCTTTGGGTACCCTCTAGCGTTCCGGGTGAGATAATGTCCAGAATAAGCCCTCTACCCCGGTCCTTCCATTATAGAGACGTCTAAGCTGGGTAAGGGCCCCAGCGGTCCGCCACAGTCTCAAACAGTTATTTCAATTGTTAGTTGGTTTATCTTAATCTTTCATCTCCTGGGTGGACAGACATGTTTCGGTCTGGAAGACTGGAGTCAGTGGCGTGTTGTTGCTCTGGCCAGCTCATGTTTAAAGCTGCTGCTGCTCTTAGGTGTTTGCTTTTAGTTTGTCATGTTTTTTGTTTTATGTCACTTATCCTCACTGCCTTCTCCCATTTTCACCTTCCAATAGTGACTCGAGTATCGTGTGTACCTTTGGTGTAATCCAAGTGAGTCTTGGCATTCAGTCCACGGGGTTACATGCAGAAGAGAAAAGACCCACCACAACTTTTAGCCAAAATCACTGGAGACACTCATGGGGAGGTCGAAGTCTCTATAACACCCTTGGCTAGCATTATGACAAAATGTTTTTTAATGGCTCCTTTAGTCTGAGTGGACTCCCAGTATGTATGGTGGTGAACAGGCACTTCATCCATAATGCAGATGTCACGAGTGATGATGGAAGTTTTACAAAGTCCGTATATCTGCTCACTGTTGCTGTAGGGGTCTCACCACTTCTTGTTGGCCAAGGACGCTAGCTGTGTTGATGTCACATAACATTTTCATTTCTGCTGCCGAGGTAGACCCCCCACCCCATAATTTTTTACAAGCCTTTGCCAAAAACGAATGCTCCCTGTGACGATGCGGGTTCTGCCCCAGGCTCCCGTCTGGCTTCTGGGGAGCTCTCGAACCCGACACCGTCGGTAATGTCACCGATAAGCTGGACAGTGAGACAAAACGAAGCAAGGGGATGGTGCAAAAAAGTGCAAAAGTGCTTTTATTAAAAAAACAAAACTAAAACCAGTGTCAAAATAAATAGTGCAGTGCTACAAACAGTTATTAAATAAATCTATTAAAACAGAGGTGAATCTGTGGAGGTTAAAATCCAATAAATAATTCTATTTAATACAATGGTAAAAACAATGCCTTGAAGCAGTCCTTTTAAAACAAAGCCTGATGCCTTCTTTCTTCTGACGACTCCCTTGCTTCTCCCATCCAGGCTATGCGCCAGGGGAGTCACCATACCTGCAGCTGACCTTCTTCACTTGGCTCGTCTGGTGGCCTCCTGATCCCTGGCGTCGTTTAGCCATCTGCCAGACCGAGACTTGGCTTCCCCCAACAGCCAGGATGCTCACGCTGTGGTGCCACTCCAAATCTCAGACTCCCGCTGCTTTCTTGGCCTTATGCGGTGAGCCAACCTTCTCCTGGTCAATCCTGCTCCACACCAGCACTCAGCAGGAGCGACCACTACTGTCGGCCCCAGGTGTCGGCCAAACACCCTGCTAGGGCTCACCTCTCCCAGCTGCCTGCATACATCCGCGAGACTTCACTCACTTGCTCTCTCGCTCTCACACACCAGCTCCCTCACTTCCAGCTGCCTTCTTCTCCTTTAATCTCCATTCCTATTATATATAATGGGGACGTGGATCAGGTGTGGCAATTAGCAGCTCCCAGCATCAATTACGGATGTGAACGACTCCTCACCTGTGCACTTAAGTGAGTACCACCTGCATCACGAAGCTCCTGGGAAGCGCTCCGGCCACACTACTGCACCCCCTCTTTAAGCCGCGAGTGTGGTGATTATCTATTTAAAAACTGCCCTTTTCAATCTGAGCTGTGGACCCGCTACACCACACTTCCACCTCCAGTCAGAACATACCTTCAAAGATGGAATATATAAATATAATTACAAATCCTACTAATTTCATTATTAGAACTGGCAATATTAGGTGAGAATATTCTAGAAACTGTGCCCATCTTCCAGGTAGCTTTTCGGAGATGGTATTCCCTTAAGACTTTGCCTATAGCCTTATGCTAATTGCCATCCATGAAAATGAAGTTAATGCCGAAGCAACTTCTCATGATGACCTGATACCTTCACCCACAAGTTCTTCTACATAAGAGTAACATGGCTGCCAGTATTCACAATGACATCTGTCAACCACCTCTGTACCTGGACTGGGGCAACCATGAGGTGTGTCTTACTGGATATGCCAGTGAGCTCAGCCTCTACCTGGCCGGCCTTTGATTTAGGGAGTTTGGACTGAACTGAACTACATTTAAATTCTAATGCCAGGATATGTAGTTGCAGAGAAATGCTCTTTGTTTTACAGACCTAAATATTACAAACTAAATACATGAACACACATGCTCGTTCCATGTTTTTCCCTGAATGAGCACATAGTCCTTATGACAGGCGATTCCTTACAGATGTTCAGTGATCCTCAAGACTATGTGACTATGAACGTTCTGGGGTGCAGCAGCAATGCCAAGAAGATGGTGATTAAAGTAAAACCTCCAAAGGGAATTCTGAACGTTATGAACTTGGCTGACTCTTTCATCAGGGGAGCTCTGTATTTGGTATCAACTTTCTAAAGTGCTTTGCTCCTGCTCATTTACCAAGGGACTGTCTGACCAAGGGCAGTATAAATTGTTCAATGTACTGTATAGAGTACACACAGCACTCCACATATGTGCACAGCAACATTTGTCTTTGAAACCATCACAATTCCTGCACACAAATCGAGTGGCTCCTCCAGTCTACTGATGTGATGTTTTCAATGTTTTTCACAAATTGAAGCCCCTTTTTTTCTTTGTTCATCAGTGGGAATGGAATCCACCTTGGTATCTTTAAGGAAAACGGAACTTAACAGCATATGGCCACTGAATGACTCCCAAAACACAGGAGACTTGTGGATATTCTCTCTTTAGGGTCTCCAAAGTAATCGTATGAAGATAAGCCACTGGTTCTGTCCTTTTGACTGCTGATCTTTTCAACCAGGGGTGTATGGAGGCTACTGATTATGTAGACATCTGCCACTGCTTCTGTTTCTCCATTTCTCAGTAAAAGACTTCTGACACTTGCTGTGTCTTGCAGTGTCTACCCTGGCCCTAGAAAGGATGTGCAACCTGCTTCAGAGCAGGCTTTGAGGAAACATTTCACTGAAAATGACCTGAGGTGGGCATAACTGAGACATTTGTGTGTGCTTTCCACTTACAGTATAACCATCTTTATGTTAAAATAAAAACGTATTTAACACTAGAATTACCAGAGCCCATGAGAAAGCTTGTAAATCCGGTCCACCTTAAATCCATTCTCACCTCTCCGTCAGTGTCTTTTGTCCTGTAAATATGTCCATAAGCAGCAAGCAGCCTGGTATCCCATCCCCCCGCCCACCGCTGCTGTTCAGTTTACAAAGAAGTTTGTCAGTGCTCAGTGTTCATCTTCGAGTGGAGTGTTGGAGCTTTATTCGGTAAAAAAGTACATCGTCATTTGGAATACATACATTTCATGTGTGTTCAGTGTCAACAACAATCTATGTAAAACGTAGTTAACACAGAAAAGTTTTTCATGTTTCAGTAATAATTGAAAAAATTTAGACATGAAATGTATAATGTGTGAATCCTGAAATACAAATATGAAATAAACATTTCCTCAAAAGGTACAAGTATAACAAAACAAGTGCACTTTTATTCAAGAATTTAACCAAAGAAAAAAGAAAGTAGGTTACGGTAGGCAGTTGATACGACAGCTTGTGTGGTGCAACGCTAAGAACTGCTGACTCTCAATCAGGAGCTTCTGGGTTCGATGCTGGCAGCTTCTGAAGTTTACCATTTTGAGTAGAGAGCTGCTCTTATTGTTAATATTATACAATAAAAACACACAGTTGATTTGGTTTTGTAACAGCCGCTGTAAATTTATAGTGCTTGTCAAAGTTTTTTTATTCAGTTTTATTCTCTCGGTCGCGTTCACACTTGCCCCGATCTGACACGGCTGTTTTCAAATAAAGACGCCCTATAACAGAGATGAACTCAGATCGGAGAAAGAGAACAGAAGCCCTCCCCGCAAGAAACATCCACTCACACATAAGAACTACGCAGCTGCACCAGGCGTAAAGGCGAATGATGGCACCGTTTGGATACAGGACAAAGTCCGGCGTCATCCTGCCAATCACATGTCCTTCAAAGAAACAGGTAATTCTAGTGTTAAAGTTATAGATTTAGAGAGTGTAAGTGGATCACAGTTGATGGTAAAATGACTTGTGGAAGCAACACTAGGACAAAGTGCCTGTTTAAGCTCTGAATCCATAAGGGAGAGGTTTGTTTAGGTCTATTTAGGATATCGCAAAAGTGTTCCTTCAATCCTGACGTGATCACCTTATTGTCCGATATAATCTTACCATCTTTGACTGGGATATTGTGTTGACCCTGTTATCTTGGCAGCCTGCTTACCTGTGACAACAACACTACAGCTGAGATCAAAACGTACATCCTCCACCATGAGCGGATGGAAGAAAATATGGGGCAACAAGTAGTTCTCTATATAGACCAAGATGGAAGTGTGTAACAGCGTTATCATCCCAGCTACCCAGTTACCTACTACAGAAATACAGGAAAGACGCCTGACTTGGTTCAGCCATTTATCAGGTATGGAGAACAGCAGGCTACCATAACAGGCCATGCAATGAGCCCTGCCTGGAAAATGCCAATCAGGCAGACCAAGGATGACCTCAGCACAAAACAGTAACGAAGACCTTCACTTACTGGGTATGAACTGGACAGAAGCACAATCACTGGCACTTGACAAATCTGCTTGGTGTCATCATGTCTTACACCACTGGGCACAAAGACATTGACTTAGACATTCATTTAATGTGAAGGTTTTATTTGTCAGCAATCTCACATTTAAAACTGTAATCTTTATTTCAGCCTCTGATGAATCTTCTTCATGTGGAACTGGTTTACAATTATCAAGTCAAGACTATTTTACAACAAACTCACTAAGCTGTCAAGAAGAATCTTAATGCCTCCTCCATAACTCAATAAGAAAACCATATTTTCTCTTACCTAAACTATAACAAATCACTTGTTTGCATGAGACTGTACAGAACACTTTAGAGTGGGGCTCAGATCTATAAATGCTCTTCTATCACAAGTCTTCTGGGCTCTCCAATGTCTCTGTTCAACTCCTGTTCTTCTACTCAGTCTGATGGACTTTTCATTACTAACTAGTTAGCTCACTCTCTTGGGTTTCTGGTGAGGTTTTTATTTTTATTTAAAATGATTGAATCTGACATCTTTCTAGGAATTACTGGAATTATTGTACCTTGGACTGATCTTTGTATCTTTTACTTTTAGCAGTTTTTCATGTTTTTCTACTATAGCCTTCCTTTTATAATGTATACTGATAGAAATAAATTCAGTCTTACTCAGCTGCAGAACATGAGCACAATAAAATGGTGATCTCCCCAAAGACGTATCCCATTTTGAAATAAAGCAGACACTGGCCATATGGAACACAAAGAGGTCAGCCAATTATTCAAACCCACTCTACTAAAATATTAGCTTTTTCATCTGAAAGTGGAAATGGAGCCTGAAAACCTAATAATAATCTTCATGCCAGGTGTAGAGATCTGCTCTGCATCCTCCAGACTAGCAAACTCTTCCTTTACTACTTCTGATTTGAGTAACATTAACTCCAACATGGTGGATAATCAGTCTGAATGAAGCATTTTATTGTGTCCATATGTAAATCTTCTTATTCAAATTACAAAAACAATAATGAAGAACAGAATGATTTACTAAGCTTTCTTTGGCCTCATAGTCAGCTCACTCTCAGATCTCCCAGCCGCCACACTGCCTGTTGTTTGAACTCTGATGGCCTCCTAAAGGCAGGCAGACGAGTCAAACCGGTCTGAGCAGTTTACTCACAGAGCTGAGAGGAAGGGCTGGGCAAGAGAATAATGTTGGAGACGTGAGCAGTTATGTCTGTTTGTGTCTATAAAATATCATTTATTATAACGGTATGTAAGAGTACAGCACAAGTCTCATTTGTAACGTTCTGTAATGTGTCCAGACTCCTTTAGCATCGGCCAGTCTCTACTGACAGCTATTTCAGTAAACAGTCAGGCTGCAGGCCTCCCCAAAAGACTGCTTATTTGCTGAGCTAATAATCAATTGATGGTTCTTCTATCAGCTGACATTTATTATTTGGCTGGAGTACTTGGGTGTTGTACCGTGTTAGCCATTATGGATGCAATGAGAAGTCAAGCAAAATTGGCTAACTGAACAGATTACAATATACGTTGCCTTGAAAGCTTGCATATTGTAATCTGTTCAGTTAGCCTATAAAAGGTGTCATTTTGCTTGACTTCTCATTATTACTTGGCAGACACCTTTATTCAGGTTGATTTACAACACTTGAGATACAAATGGTTACATTTCTTTTGTTCTTTCAATTGGAGCGCAGGCAGGTGATGTGACTTGCTCAGGGTCACAGAATGTCAGTAGTGAGATTTGAACCCACAGCGTCAGGTTATCTGACTAAATAATGAGCTGCCAATCACTCTGATATGAAATTGTGACTTGAATGGATGACAAGCTAAGACTGAAACATAAATATTAACAAGAGCCATTTCAAGCAATATCTATGTGATACAGAATTAAGTTTATGTGAAGTCAAAAGCTAAATTCCCACTTTTGTATATTGTATGAAGGCCTGTCCAGTGAATGAAAAAGAAATAATACCACTGACAATCATTCATATGGCTTCACAATGTATGATGATAAAAATAATTGAGAAATCTAAAAACTGTTGGTACTCTAGTTATTTGTTATTTAAAAAATAACCATAAACTCATACGATTTTTATTTCCCTTAGCAGAACCTTGTTCATGATCCAATTCCATGTTCCACTGGTCCTTGCAGCTTCAGCAACTTTTAATCTTAAAAGTGTCAGCGTCTTCATGACATGAAGCAAAAACAAAAGAAATTGGATTGTTTACTCTGGCATTTGCAAACGCTGTCTGTTCTGTTGTGTTTGTGAAAATGTCCAGTATGTACTGTAAGTCGTCCTCCCGTACTGCGCACTTCACTCACAGCCTGCTGTGTCTAAAATGTGTCATCTCCTGTGCTTCCTTTTCTAACTGCCATTTTAGCTGCTTTATCAGATACTTGGCACACTGTGTATTGTCCATTATAAGCAGGGGCAGACATACCTGTTGATGATCAGTTATACCTGATAAAATGTTGATGCCCTTTCAGAGAGTGAATGTCAAGAAAAGCTTATAGATCTGGTATCAAATATTTGATGGGATGGTGATGTGAATAACAAATGTATACACAATGCTGCTCCCAATCTGAAAGATCACACTTTATTACAAGGGAAAGATTCTCTGTGATTGTGGTGATGTGCATTTGTTGAGCTTTTCACAGGTAAAGGGAGAAATGCCACTGCTGGAAGTGTCGTCATATCACCTTCCATTGCAAATGAGCTATTTGCCTGAAAGAAGGGCTGAACTGTAAGCACAACGAGACAAGAGCTGATACCCTACTGTGACAGGCAACATGAGTGATGGCCACAGAGACAAACACCTATCACATGCCATTAAAATGCAAAAAGAACAAAAATGAATGAAGTGCCAACATTTTTGGTGCAGGAACCACTCACAAACTGCAAAAATGAGTGCAGACTGCTAATGTGGACACATTTTAATCGATCCATCATGTGACTTACTGAAATGACAGAAGGGCAGCAGAGGAAGCAACATCAGAGCTCGAGACACATGTGACCATTTCATTTGGATGTCTGAGAATGTAACATATGAAGAATACCAACTGCTAAATCAAAAGCTTACCAGGCCAACAACCACCCCTTGATTTTCAGTAAGCTTTTCTAAGACTCTTTATATCCGCACTTTGCTATTTCATTTTATTTTCTGTTTTCTCCTATTTGGTATTGTTACATATTAATAAATACCAGATGTTTTACATTTTCTGTACTTTGTCTTTTATCTAGAGTCATTAAAATAATAAGAGGGCACCAAGTGTGAGTTAGGTCACTATTTTCTCATTTATAGGGTTTATCAAGGTTGTTGATGCCACTTTACAATAATTTGACCAACTGCAATAAAACTAAGACACAGTTTGGTTGGTAAATAGTACAGAAGTCAAAGAGTTGTGTTTTCTTCTATGTGTTACAAGGACAGTAGCACGTTTGTTAGTGCTGGTGGTAGTGAATGCGTGTGTAGAGAATCCTATATGTAATATTGGAGAGTGACTGGCACTTGGCACCACTCGAGAATTTGTCTGGATTGGATCACCTCATGTATGTGTGTGTATCTGTGTGTGTGTGTGTGTTATAATCTTCAAGGATGAAACTGATAAACATACCTGGTAAATCTCACAAACATCACGATAATACAATGGGGGTATTTTTTGTACATGCATTACTCGTTTAGCCGGATGTAATTGTTGACTATTAGGCATGATCCTGGATCTGTCGTTTTTTTGAAACTCTTGCTGGATGTGTTGTCATAGCAGCACATCCAAATCCTCAAACCTGCTCGGAGCAGGTCTGTTCTTTGTAAACAAGGATTAGCTCACACACTTAATCAGTGTCTGTGCATGGAATTCATTCAGTCATGGCTTCGCCGTTCATGAATAAGCGACCAATTGATATCGTGCACAAATTATAAGAAGAGAATTTCATATAGAGAGGTTTTTTTTTTTATTAATTTTATTGCAATCCATACAAAGCAATCAAGTTTTTACAAAAAGAAAAATTGAATTAAGAACAGATCGATCCCCACCCCTTATAGATATAGAGAGGGTTTTGTGCGATCGGCAAGATGCTTTATTGCTCCAGAGGAAATTCTTTTCAAAAGATACCGCTTTAGCCGCAGGGGAATATTGTACCTCAAAGATTTATTAGCGCCTTATATTTGAAGTCAAACTAGGCGAATTCGGGCTCTCACAACCACACAGACAGTAGACATTGCTTTGGGGTTTTTTGCAAACTGAACTTTTTTTATATACTGTAGGTGATGTGGAAAATCTATCTAAAAGTGCAGTTTGCCAGGCAATTCGTAACGTCTGTTTGGGTCTGAAATATTTCCTTCCGGTTTTTATAGTGTTTCCTGGACACCTGCATGTGCAGACAATAAAAGAGGTGTTTCATGCCATTGCAGGTAGGAAATAAACAGGCAAAAACACCCACAATTCCATAAAAAACCTCACAAGCTGCCTAACATTCTCATTACCCTGGATTTCCCAATGTGATTGGGGCACATGGGACTGATCAGAGTGGAGTTTGATCAAACATTATTTGGAAAATGTACCTCTCCTCCTGATGAATAATCAGACACAGTGTCTTCATCAAATATTTGACCTTCGTCAATATCTCGTTGGTCAGACACAAGTTCTACGGCTATGACATTCCCTGCAACTGACACAACAATAAAAGAGGGCTATATGGAACATACCTATGGCACACATTGAGGACAAATATATGCAATGACCATCCTTTACCTGAAATGAAGTGACCACTGCATCCTGCCAGTGATTCTGATGAGGAGCTTCCCCCTGGAATGCCCCCAGAAACAGGGCGATGGGCATTTTGCTGGAGATCCAACTCTTCTGCAGGGGTTAGGTCAGGACCGCGTGGACCTCCACCTGTTTTCTGCTTGTCTGCCTTCTTATTAGCTTTAAAATGAATGTTTTTTTTTATATTATATATAATTCTTTATGTCAAAAATTCTTTAAATAGTTATATACCAATATTTACCAGTCTGAAGTATTTTCTTGTACTTCACTTTAACCTGTTCCCATGTTCTCCTTGTGCTCACGTTTGATCTGGAATTATGACATATTAAATAATAATTAATCTAACAAACAGGAAATGAACGCTGCATTCAGTAAGTTCAATGCACACTACTTACGCGTTTAATTTGTCGGCCACTTTTTGCCAGCTGTCTTTTCTGGTTTGGGCTGCTTTTCCAGTGTTACCCCTTGTGCATATTAAATCTTGAAGTTCTTCATATCCTTCAAATAAAAGGTCCTGCTCTGCTTGTGTGAAAAAATGCACCCGTTCTTTCGTCACTTTGTTGCAGCCTAACAAAGACTTGCTGATCATGTTTTCTAGACTCAATATATATGGGCTTTTCAATCAGCGCAGGCACGCGCATTCATCTCGGATGATTAGATCCAGCTAGAATAATCTACTACACAGCTGCGTTTGAAAAAACGACCTATCCCGGATGAGTTTCACCGGCATTAACTCATCCAAGTTGAGGCATCTGATCTCGGGTTAATTTAAGCGATGTACGGAAAATAACCCCCAATGACCTTGGAAATGTTTTTAATTAACATCATATGTTAACATTTAAAGTGACTCAATGTGCAAAAAGAGGCTGTTTATAACGACATTATTATTATTGTTTTTATTATTAAGCTGTTTTAGGCAATTCATCATTTTCTAGGTTAGGACATAAATGAGAACAAAAAGATTATAATACTGAAAAAAAATGTGTGGTGGTTGACCACCACCCTACCTCAAAACTTCTTCATCTGAAAAAATCGGGAGTGGTCTCCCCTCGACTTTCTTGTATATTCAGATATGGGGATGGATATCTAAGGAGAAACCTCAAAACATTGATTATATTATTATTAATTATTATTACTATTATTTATATTATGTACATTAAAGAACCATCAACAACAAATCAAATCACATTAATATGTTTAACAATTACTATAAAAGTAAAGTTGAATAAATCATAATCTGCAGATGCATGAATAAAAAAAAAATGGAGTATATGTTCAGGTAAAGTACCACTATTGGTTGATGGATTTGGCCCAAAAGTTAATACAGGTCTACAATTATGATTGAACAATCACATGCCTAATTTCATCCATCTATCTTGTTGTATTTTTGAGTTATTGTGTTTACACACACACGCAGACATAATTCCAAAATACAGTATTTTCTGACTCAGGGAAATCTAAAACGTCAAGATTCATCAAAATCTCAAGGTCGAATTTTTGAATGATTACTATACTTTGTCTATACTTCGTATACGAGTGTAATAAGAATATAAGTTTAAAGTCACTGTACTCTGTACAAAAATTATTTTAGAAATCCACTCACATGTAAGGGCCAGGCCAAAGTTAGCACACAGGGGCTCTCAGTATTTAGAATTGCTGGGCCAAGCATAGGACAAGATAGACAAAGACAGCTGGAGGAATGTATAGTCAACCTAAAGACAGGTGTATACTATTTTGTCCTCTGTTAAAAGTCAGCACAAAATCTTCTTTCCTTGTTTGGAAATGGACTATTTGCCAATGCGGGGGCCTGCACATGGAGGAACCAGTATAAAAGACGTGGACAACAGCCAAATACCTTGAAGCCGATGGCTGGATGGGTGATGACGTCATCCATCCTGAAAATCCTTTCAGCACAGCAACGAAAATGACAAACTATACACAAAGTGTGTCATGGCTTCCTCATCTGTAATGCCATGTAAATCATCATTAAAGAAAGCTAAGTTATTTTCTCTTATGTGATTTTTACCGCCGTATTAATATGGGAGGGATATCACCTTTTTTTTTTTACATTATATCTATATAGTTTTGGGTTACTTAAAACACCGCAATTACAAAAGAACTTATTCCAACTAGGGGGTTATCGCTCCCTAAAGGAACAGGTACTTTGAGATTTTTGCATACATTTTGGAACTATTAGTTTAATATAAAAAGATAATCTGTATTAGGCTGAATGGTCTGTTCTTGCCATTTGTAAAAACTCCTTCCGGTCCCACACACTCCAGTCTGACCAGATTCCTTATGATGTGTTGCTCTCACCTGCAGGAAGTGGATGTGATCCTTGGTCTCTGAAAGCTCCTTCAGCTCAGTGTCTCTCCTATTCAGCTCCTCCATCTCCTTCTCCAGTCGCTCCATGACAGCTTCAGCCTTCTCCATATTTTCTCTCTTTTCTTGTTCTCTGATCCTCTCATTCAATTTCTTGTGGGCTTCCTCAATGCAGTGAATCAGATCAGCGAAGGTCCTCTCAAGTTCCTCCATCTCTCTTTCCACAGAAATCTGATTGGATAAGAGAAAAATATTGAATTGAGTTACCTAATAAAAGACAAAAACAGTCACAAGACACTTTGTTGGTATTTTCATGTTATAAATGATAGTATGACTTCGGAGAAGGGCAGTGGAAGACTGTCTTACAAGCAATATATTCCCTTTTCACTCTGGGTAGGCAGCATCTTAAATACACCATTTATTCATCACTTATATCAAATATTAGTTCATCTACTGACTATATCATTAATTGCCTACTTTTAAATTCAGACAAAAAAAACTGGAAGTTCTTTCAGTAGGTGGTAATTCTACAGATAAAATGGACATTCTAAATACTTGAGAAGCATGCTTCCTCTTGGTGAAATCATTGAATGATTAAGGTAGGATCCTGAAAAGCTACTTCACCTGTCTCAAGCAGAGCTCACTATTGTAATACTTGATCCATATTTTGAATTAAGACAGAATTCATCTCAGTTTTTTGTTAGCATTGGTCATAATATAAGGAAAGAATATATAGGTGGCCAGGATTTATGCTTTTATTTTTTCAGCTAAGCATTTTTAATTTCCAGTTTGGTTGAGCTCCTGCATATATTTCAACTGTTCTTTATTTTATTATTATTTATTTTATTTTATTGAATATATTAAAATCAAATAACACTCCATAAACAACTCAAGTTTTACAAAAAAAAAAGAAAAAGAAAAAGTTTCAAAACAAGTCAACACCCAAACCTGAGGAAGAGAGCTAAGCCAGCAGTCTAAAACTTTATGCTAGTAAAGACAAATGAATAGATAAAATAATAAATGCATAAAGATAAATGGAGTAAAAGAGGTTAGAGAACCTGCTTCCTCAATTTAAATGCTTATTCTGAAATGTTGATTCGATCATGCCAATTTAATTTCGAATTTCAAATACTATATAAAATCAGTTACCCACTGACTTAGAATAGTGAGACGTGAGCTCACCAAACACAGCTATTAGTGGGTTAGGAGGGATTGGGACACCAGGGGCCTCCTGCATAACGCCATGCATAGAATTCGCACTATAACATGATGTAAGCACAAAAGCCAAAATGTGCTTACGCACAGAAAAATCCAGATGCAGGAATCTATGCGTACTCCAACTTCCGTGTTCTTCCGCTACATAAATCCCGGTCAGCGTGAAAACTAACGCCTTCTGTCCCACCCCAACTCCTCCCAGAATTAAGCCTCTTTGAATATGCAAATCAATATAAATCGCCCTTAAGCTCAGCCTTCTGTGAAAAGACAATAGAAAAAGCAAGAGGGAAAATATAAGAATTTCAACGAATACCAAGTGGAGGCAAAGGAAAAATGTACTATTTGTTGGTTTAAAGAGGGGAATAAACAACAAAAGGAAGCTGATCGCCTGGCATAGTCACACAGTGCCCAAAATAAAAAAGAAGCTGTCACGTATCAAAGTCGCCGTGAAAAGGCGAGTTGTAGCCCATCGTCTGAGTGTCATATGAAAGCTTATTAGGGTACAGAGAAAAAAAAGGCACACAGTGGGGAAAAAGCACGAAATGTCAACTTCAATCTCGAAATTTCCACTTTTAATACGTATATTTTGTCATTAAAGTAGAACATCATAAACTTCATCTTAAAATCGTTTAATTAACCAGTTTCTCAAATCACATCGTAAATAAAGTAGCACATTAAATGCTTTATTTTGTATTTAATCTTTTGCGCTATGTGTGTGAATCATTACGTGCTTCCGCTTTCTCTTTCTCTGACAGGACACAGAATCTATTACTTTCGTGATATTACAGCTCTCTGAATAACTAAAATACTGAGATGTATAAGTGATATCTTTTTCATGATGATAGGAGCTACAGCATGTTATTAAACAGGGGAATACGGTGCGTGATTGTGCGCAACCTTCGATGAAATTATCATAGCAGTACTACCTCTTTCAAACATACTAATCTCCAATTCCTGTCCTTACTTTTCTTTCTCCTCATACCCAATTGCCACACAATCAGCTCTGTATTAGACGTTAAGCCATCTGTAAATTACAATGACGATTCTTGAAAACTTTTAAGGAACATTGAAATATCTTCATAGTATGTGTTTAATTATTCTATCATCTATCCTTCCAGTGTCGCGTCAGCCCCAGAAAGAATACAGCACAAGGTAGGATCAATCTGTAAACTTGCTAGCACTGCGGCACCATGTCCTCACATGTTTAATTATTAACAATACAGATTATTTAAATGAAGTTAAAGTTTTATCTATATAATATAATCAACATATTTTGCTGCATTTCATCTTAAAAATGATATCGTCAGCATATGTAAAACATGCTCTTTATAAAGTGGCACAGGTTGTGCAATATTATATCTGTAGTGCAAGTTTACAGTGTAGTAATTGTACTTATAAGTACAAACAGTTCTACAAGGAGCACTTGATGGACTGATTGACTGTTTAAAGTTCTCGGGATGAAACTGTTTCTGAACCACGAGGTCCGTACAGGAAAGGCTGAGGCAGGGTGGGATTGATGCTGTATATCGATAATTATCTTTCCGATCAGCTGCTGCTGTGATTCACACTCAGATACAGTGATATAAATACTCCGAGTGGTGCAGTTAGAGTAATATGGAAAAAGATGATCCGCTGTGACAACTCTTAACGGAAGCAGCTGAAAGAAGAAAAAAAGGTGCAGTGAGAGTAACAACGCTAAAGCAGTTATGGTATTTGGAATACTATGGCTATTCCCTGGACCATTATATTGTTACAAGTTAATTGCAATCAGATGCATTACACTAATAAACAATATGTGGTTAGTTTCAGTGTATTTATAAAGCCGCGGCAGGAATGTGGTTCTAAGAATAAAGGGTAACCACACAGGAACAGTAGCACTGCTTTGACGCTGGGTGCTGCCAGTCTGCAAAACCGCGTGGAGAACTTGCGTACAACAGGGTATGAGGTACCGTGGAAAAGTGCGTGGCTTTACGCCAAGTGTAGGTTTTATACATCGCGATTTGAACGTGAAAATATTCTTACGCAACATTTCTGTGCGTACACACCGTTTATGCATGAGGCCCCAGGACTGTCTGAAAGGCATTTAAAGATTTTGGCCCAGAATGATGTTAATTTGGCGCAGGCCCAAAACATGTGACTCAGTGAGGCTGGAACTCGATTGCAGTGTTCGCAGGTTGAATCTTGCCCTGGAAACATTTTGGACAATTTTAAGCGAGACAGATGCACTTGATATATAATTTTGAGTTGAATAATTGTATGCTTTGTGCATATGATGACTCGAGTGAATTCTCTGCATTGCTACGTTCCACTCCTTTTCTGAGATGTTTAGTGAGAGATCCTTTTCCGACTGCTCTCTTGGATCTTTGAAAGGGAGTGACTGTAAAATGTTTTATATATTACAGAAATGCTGTCTCAGTCCTCAAGACTGAGCAATATTATTTTCCGGCGTAGAGGTAGGTGGGAGGTGAGGAAAATTGGGCAGGTTCTGTATAACAAGGTTTCTGATTTGAAAGTAGTGAAAGAAATTTGTTGCTGATAAGTTGAATTTGGAGTGTAATTGTTCGTAGGATGCAAAGACGTTGTGTATGTACAGATCTCTAAGTAATTTAATCCCGGATGTTTTCCAGGCATTAAAAACTGGGTACATTTGAGAGTATTGAAAAAGGTGGTTCTCATGCAGTGGTGACAGAGATAAAAGCTTCTCTACCTTAAAATGCTTCCTACATTGGCTCCATATTATGAGTTAGTGAAGCACAAATGGGTTGTTAGTATATTGGCAATAACTTTTATTTCTTGGGGTGCAAAGCAAGGAACATAAAGAAGTACTGCAGGATTTTATTTCTATTCTGGACCAAGCCTGTGTATGTTCATCTATTTAAGTCCAAGTCCAGGTTTTTATAGTTTGTATATTCACTGCCCTGTAATACTACTGAAAGTTAGGTAGAGCCATGCCACCTTCTGCCTTAGGTCTTTGTAGGGTCGCTTTTTGGATGTTTTGAATTCCAAATAAATGAGGTGATGGTTGAGTCTAATTTCTTAAAAAATGCTCAACTGATGTATATTGGAATGTTTTGAAATAAAAAGAGAAGCTTAGGAAGAATATTCATCTTAAGAATGTTAATTCTTCCAGCTAAAGTGAGATGAAGGGTTGGCCATCTATGCAAGTCTTGCTTAATTTTTTCTATACAGACAGAAAAATTTTGTTGATAAAGAGCTTTATGTTTACTTGTGATATTTATCCCTAGATATTTAAACTGATCTGTGATGATAAAAGGGAAGGTTTCCAATCTAATATTGTTTGCTTGAGAATTCACAGGGAAGAGCACACTTTTAGTAAAATTAATTAGACCAGAGAACTTTTGAAAATCTGTTAGTGCTGTTAGGACCGCAGGCACAGTATTTTGTGGGTCTGATATACAGTACCATATTATCTGCATAGTGAGACTTTTCTGTTCCAGTCCTTCTCTGATAATCCCCTTTATCTCAATAGCATTTTGACAGTGAATTGCGAGTGGCTCAATGACAATTCCAAAAAGTGGTGATAAGGGGTATCCTTATCTGGTACCATATTCTAGTTTAAAGTAGTCTGAATTTATATTGTTAATACAAACTAAACCTTCTGAATTGGTATACAGTAATTTGATCCATGCACATGTTGCATCCATGTTGTAAAAAGGTAGTTCCATTCAACCATATCAAAGGTTTTTTCTGCATCTAATGATAATATTTCTGGGGTGTTTGACTTTCCTGGTGAATATATTACATTAAACAGGTGACAAAGATTGGAGGCTGTGTCAGCCTTTAATAAATCCAATTTGATCTTTTGATATTACCAAGGGCAGCACTTTCTCCATCCTTCTAGCTAGGACTTTGGAGAGTATCTTAACATCGTTATTCAGAAGGGAGATTGGTCTGTACGATGCACATTTTAATAAGTCCTTATTTTGTTTAGGAAAGACAGTAATTAATGCTTGGTGAAAAGTT
Source organism: Polypterus bichir lapradei (assembly GCA_026402145.1). Lineage (NCBI taxonomy): Eukaryota > Metazoa > Chordata > Cladistia > Polypteriformes > Polypteridae > Polypterus > Polypterus bichir. The sequence continues at coordinate 17,408,792 of JANRMT010028174.1, forward strand.
TAAGGTAGAATTTTATTTTCTCTAGCTTCTGTAACTGTTGCTAATAGAAGGGAAGCTAGCTGAGTTGAGAATTTCTTATAAAATTCCGCAGGGTGTTCATCTGGGCCTGCTGATTTCCCACTCTGAAGTGAGTTTATAGCATCTAGCAATTCTGTTAGTGTCAGAGGTTTATCCAATTCATCTGCACTAAGAGTATCTATTTGTGGTATCTGTAAT
>JANRMT010028174.1:17434086-17459512 GCA_026402145.1 Polypterus bichir lapradei
CTTGTCTAGTGCCACGTTCTAGTTTAAAGTAGTCTGAGCAAATGTTGTTGATGCAAACTGAAGCTTCTGGGTTAGTATACAGTAATTTAATCCATGCACAAATGTTCACGCCAAACCCAAACTTCTCCAATGTAGTAAAAAGGTATTTCCATTCAATCATGTCAAATGCTTTTTCTGCATCCAATGATAATATTATTTCTGGGGTGTTTGATTTAGTTGGTGAGTATATTACATTAAACAGGCGTCGAAGATTTGAAGATAAGTGTCGGCCCCTAATAAATCCAGTTTGGCCTTGTGATATTACCGAGGGGAGCACTTTCTCCATCCTTCTAGCTATGATTTTAGAGAGTATTTTAACGTCGTTATTCAGAAGTGAAATTGGTCTGTATGATGCACATTGTAATAAGTCCTTATTTTGTTTTGGAAAAACAGTGATTAGTGCTTGGCGAAAGTTTGAGGAAGAGATTGGTTATCTCTGGCTTCTGTAAATGTTGCTAATAGGAGGGGATCTAGTTGAGAGGAGAATTTCTTGTAAAATTCTGCAGGGTAGCCATCAGGGCCTGCTGCTTTCCCGCCTTGGAGTGACTTTATGGCATCTAGTAATTCTGATAACGCCAGAGGTTTATCAAGTTCTTCCGCACTATAAGTGTCTATTTGTGTGTATATGTAACATATCCAGAAATGCATTAGATTGTGTATTGTCCTCTTTAAACTCAGTAGTATATAGGGATTTATTGTAGTCTCTGAAAGTGTGCATTATATTTTTGTGGTCGACAATTTTATCTCCGTTCGCGTTGGTGATTACTGAGATTGCGTTGTGCACTTCTTGCTTGTGAATTTGTTGAGCTAAAAGCTTATTAGCTTTCTCTCCATGTTCATAGTAATGATGTCTGGATTTATAAATTAGTTGTTCAGTTTCTTTAGTTGTCAAGAGGTTTAGTTCTGAATGTAGAGCCTGCCTTTTCCTATGTAGAGTCTCGCTTGGTAGTCTGGCATGTTCTTCATCTGTTTTAGTAATTTCACTTTTTATCTCTGCTACTTTCTCGGCTTCTAATTTATTTCTGTGGGAAAGATATGAGATAATCTGTCCTCTTAAGAAGGCCTTAAGAGTTTCCCAGAGTATTCCTGCAGAGATCTCGGAGGATGTATTTGTCTCTAGAAAGAATTTGATTTGTTTGGATATAAATTCTTTACAATTCTCGTCTGCTAATAGAAGCGGGTTGAGATACCATCTGCGGGGTGAATGTATGGGGCTTAGTAATTTTAGCTCCAAGATCATAGGTGCATGGTCAGAAATAACAAAAGCATCATATTTGCAAGATTTAATCAACGGCAAGAAGTTATTGTCTATAAAGAAGTAATCAATCCTTGAGTAGCAATGATGTACTGGTGAGTAGAAAGAATATGTTCTTGAATTCTGGGTTTAAAAACCTCCAGGGATCTGATAAGTTGTGATCAGTTCTAAACTTTGTAATTATCTTTGCGGAGTTAGATGCCGCTCCCCCTGTGGAAGAAGTCCTATCTAAGAGTGGATTTAGAACACAATTAAAGTCCCCAGCCAACAAATTAAATTCTTTCACCTGGATAGATTTGCCTGATTTACATAAAATAATTTCTCAACTGAGACCCTCCACCTGCGTGCTTGACCCAATACCAACAAGTTTTTTCAAAGAAGTATCGGGCGTGCTAATTGATAATATTCTTGACATAGTAAATTCATCATTAGATACGGGGGTCTTTCCAGACTGTCTTAAGACTGCTGTAATTAAAACCCTGCTGAAGAAAAATAATCTTGACTCCTCTGCTTTTGAAATTTTTAGACCCATCTCTAACCTGCCTTTCTTAAGTAAAGTTCTGGAGAAGGCAGTCATTATGCAGTTAAATGACCACCTCAATAAACATGCTTTTCTTGATAAATTTCAGTCGGGTTTTAGAACAAATCACAGCACAGAAACTGCACTCGTTAAAGTAGTAAATGACTTGCGGGTAAATGCAGACAGATGCCATTTATCTGTTCTCATCCTCCTCGATCTGAGTGCCGCATTTGACACCGTTGATCACAACATTCTTAGAAATCACCTTAGTCAATGGGTGGGCCTCTCTGGTAGTGTCTTAAATTGGTTTGAATCCTACCTGGCAAGGAGAAAATTCTTTGTTAGTTGTGGAAATCACTACTCAAAGACACATGATATCCAATATAGTGTTCCACAAGGCTCTATCCTGGGTCCGCTGCTCTTCTCAATCTACATGTTTCCGTTAGGTCAGATTATCTCAGGTTACAACGTGAGCTACCACAGCTATGCTGATGACACACAGCTGTATTTATCAATAGCACCTAATGACCCCGATTCTCTTGATTCACTAACAAAATGTCTTACTTGTATTTCTGAATGGATGAGTAGTAATTTTCTCAAGCTAAATAAAGAGAAAACTGAAATTTTAGTGATTGGCAATATTGGATACAATGAGGCTATTAGAAATAAACTTGATGCATTAGGATTAAAAGTCAAGACGGAGGTAAAAAGCTTAAAGGGTAACTGTTGACTGTAACCTGAATTTTAAATCGCATATTAATCAGATCACTAGGACAGCATTTTTTCACTTAAGAAACACAAGTAAAGTTAGACCTCTTATATCATTGAAAGATGCTGAGAAATTAGTTCACGCTTTTGTTTTCAGTCGACTAGATTACTGTATCGCACTCCTCTCAGGACTACCCAAAAAAGACATAAATCATTTGCAACAACTGCTGAATGCAGCTGTGAGAATCCTAAAAAGGAAAAGAAAATCCGAGCACATCTCTCCAGTTTTGATGTCACTACACTGGTTACCTGTGTCATTCAGAATTGACTTTAAAATACTGCTTATGGTTTACAAAACCTTAAATAATCTCGCTCCATATTATATATCGGAATGTCTGACACCCTATATTCCAAATCGTAACCTTAGATCTTCAAATGAGTGTCTGCTTAGAATTCCAAGAGCAAAACTTAAAAGAAGTGGTGAAGGTGGGCAGCCTTCTGCTGTTATGCACCTAAAATCTGGAATAGCCTGCCAATAGGAATTCACCAGGCTAATACAGTAGAACACTTTAAAACACTGCTGAAAACACATTACTTTAACATGGCCTTCTCATAACTTCATTTTAATTTAATCCTGAAACTCTGTATATCCAACTCATTATAATAACTATTCATGGTGGCTCTAAAATCCGTATTAACCCCTACTCTCTCTTCTGCTTCTTTTCTCGGTTTTCTGTGGTGGTGACCTGTGCCACCACCACCTAATCAAAGCACCGTGATGTCCTACATTGATGGAATAAAAGCCAGAAGTATACATGACCATCATCAGCAAGTCCTTCCATGAGAACCCTAAATACAAACAGGACTATTTCATTTATGTTAGGTAGAATGCCCAGAGGGGACTGGGTGGTCTCTTGGCCTTTGAACCCCTGCAGATTTTATTTTTTCTCCAGCCATCTGGAGTTTTTTTTGTTTTGTTTTTTCTGTCCTCCCTGGCCATCGGACCTCACTCTTATTCTATGTTAATTAGTGTTGTCTTATTCTAATTCTTACTTTGTCTTTTATTTCTCTTTTCTTCTTCATGTAAATCCATTTGAGCTACATTATTTGTATGAAAATGTGCTATAGAAATAAATGTTGTTGTTGTTGTTCAGGAGTATTCAGATCATGAATCATGATGATTGCTTATCTACAGTATGATTTAGCACTTTGCCACTTGAACAATAATGGTCATTTTCACGAGTATTAATGTGTGTTTCTACTTTGAGTACCTGATGTTGATGCTGAGGTATGTCTTAATTCTCTCCTTTGGTGGTTGTACTAGGCACCGATATGTTCATTAAGGTTTGTGTGATTTTTTTATGTTATTATCTGGCTGGCACTTTATCATCACTGGCACTAGTAACCTAAGGCGTTGTGTAACACGCTGTCTCTTCCTCATTCCGTCATGTTCATGATCTTCCACAGCTCCCTCCATGTAGCTCCTCTTTCACTCTGCCTTCCTGCACCTTCACGCTGCTGTTTTCTGCTCACACCACTCACTTGGGCTCAGAGACAACACCATCGGAGATCACTTCATTAAGTCCATGAGCTGATCCAGTCCCAAACTAGGATCCCCTCCAAGACACATGTGATGAGCACATACCCAGGACCATTGATTTAAGCAAAGGAGCAAGTCTCACAAATTCTGCTCTTCATCATCATCATCATCCCCCTCCCTCTCTCTCATACACACACACACACACACCCGCTGCATGGCTTCTCAGGATGGTTCCACCCCTTATAAGATCATCCAGTGTGGATGGCTGCACTAAACTTTTATTGTCCAAAACACCACTCCTCATGTCACCTCTTAATCTCTGAGTTGTTCATTTTTTTCAGTCTTTCCCCGTCAGGTGCTCTCCTGGGTCCTGAATCAGCCTAGCTGTCCACCTCTGGACTTCCTCTAGTGCTGCTTTGTGTTTTTTGTAGTATGGATACGAAAACAGCATGCAGTACTCCAGATGAGGCCTTTAGACTCTTCCTAACCTTGTTTAGTTTTCTTGTATGATTGTTCATATCCATCCATCCATTCTCTTCTGCTTATCTGAGGTCGGGTAATGGGGGCAGCAGCTTGAGCAGAGAGGCCCAGACTTCCCTCTCCCCTGCCACTTCTTCTAGCTCTTCCGGGAGAATCCTGAGGTGTTCCCAGGCCAGCCGGGAGACATAGTCCCTCCAGCATGTTTTGGGTCTTCCGCGAGGCCTCCTCCCAGTTGGACGTGCCCGGAACACTTAACCAGGAAGGCGTCCATGAGACATCCTGATCAGATGCCCGAGCCACCTCATCTGACTCCTCTCGATGCGGAGGAGTAGCGGCTCTACTCTGAGCCCCTCCTGGATGACTGAGCTTCTCACCCTATCTTTAAAGGAAAGCCCAGACACCCTGCGGAGGAAACTCATTTCAGCCGCTTGTATTTGTGATCTCGTTCTTTTGGTCACTACCCACAGCTCATGACCATAGGTGAGGGTAGGAACGCAGATCGACTGGTAAATTGAGAGCTTTGCCTTACGGCTCAGCTCCTTTTTCACCACGACAGACTGATGCAGAGCCCACATCACTGCGGACGCTGCAGCGATCTGCCTGTCGATCTCACGCTCCATTCTTCCCTCACTCGTGAACAAGACCCCGAGATACTTGAACTCCTCCACTTGGGGCAGGATCTCTCCCCCAACCCTGAGAGAGCACTCCACCCTTTTCCGGCTGAGGACCATGGTCTCAGATTTGGAGGTGCTGATTCTCATCCCAGCCGCTTAACACTCAGCTGCGAACCGATTCAGAGAGAGCTGAAGATCATGGCCTGATGAAGCAAACAGGACAACATCATCTGTAAAAAGCAGTGACCCAATCCTGAGTTCACCAAACCGGACCCCTTCAACACCCTGGCTGCGCCTAGAAATTCTGTCTAAGTTATGAACAGAATCGGTGACAAAGGGCAGCCCTGGTGGAGTCCAACTCTCACTGGAAATGGGTTCGACTTACTGCCGGCAATGCGGACCAAGCTCTGACACTGGTTGTACAGGGAACAGTACCCCATACTACCATGCACCCTCCAGGATTCTGCTAAGGGTGTAGAGCTGGTCCACTGTTCCGCGACCAGGACGAAAACCACACTGTTCCTCCTGAATCTGAGGTTCGACTATCCGACGGACCCTCCTCTCCAGGACCCCCGAATAGACTTTTCCAGGTAGGCTGAGGAGTGTGATCCCTCTGTAGTTGGAACACACCCTCCGGTCACCCTTTTTAAAGAGGGGGACCACCACCCCAGTCTGCCAATCCAGAGGCACTGTCCCTGATGTCCATGTGATGTTGCAGACACGTGTCAAATAAGACAGTCCTACAATATCCAGAGCCTTGAGGAACTCCGGGTGTATCTTATCCACCCCCGGGTCCCTGCCACCAAGGAGTTTTTTGACCCCCACGGTGACCTCAGTCCCAGAGATGGGGGAGCCCACAGCCGAGTCCCCAGGCTCTGCTTTCTCATTGGAAGGCATGTTAGTGGGATGAAGAAGGTCTTTGAAGTTCTCCCCCCACCGACCCACAATGTCCCGAGTCGAGGTCAGCAGCGCACCATCCCCACCATACACAGTGTTGACACTGCACTGCTTCACCCTCCTGAGATGCCGACCGGTGGACCAGAATCTCTTCGAAGCCGTCCGAAAGTCGTTCTCCATGGCCTCGCCAAACTCCTCCCATGCCCGAGTTTTTGCCTCAGCAACCACCGAAGCCGCATTCCACTTGGCCTGCCGGTACCTATCAGGCACCTCCAGAGACCCACAGGACAAAAAGGTCCTATAGGACTCTTTCTTCAGCTTGACGGCATCCCTCACCGCCGGTGTCCACCAACGGGTTTGGGGATTGCCGCCATGGCAGGCACCGACCGCCTTACGGCCACAGCTCCGGTCAGCCGCCTCAACAATAGAGGCATGGAACATGGCCCATTCGGACTCAATGTCCCCCACTTCCCTCGGGATGTGGTCAAAGTTCTGCCAGAGGTGGGAGTTGAAGCTACTTCTAACAGGGCACTATTTCAGACGTTCCCAGCAGACCCTCACAACACGTTTGGGCCTACCAGGCCTGACCGGCATCCTCCTCCACCATCAAAGCCAAATCACCACCAGGTGGTGATCAGTTGACAGCTCCGCCCCTCTCTTCACCCAAGTGTCCAAGACATGTGGCCTCAAGTCCAATGACACGTCCACAAAGTCAATCATCGAACTGAGGCCTAGGGTGTCCTGGTGCCAAGTGCACATATGAACACCCCTATGCTTGAACATGGTGTTCATTATGGACAATCCATGACGAGCACAGAAGTCCAATAACAAAACACCGCTCGGGTTCAGATCGGGGGGGCCATTCCTCCCAATCATGCCATTCCAGGTCTCACTGTCATTGCCCACGTGAGCATTGAAGTCTCCCAGCAGAACGAGGGAGTCCCCAGAAGGTATGCCCTCTAGCACCCCCTCCAGGGACTCCAAAAAGGGTGGGTACTCCAAACTGCTGTTCGGCGCATACGCACAAACAACAGTCAGGACCCGTCCCCTAACCCGAAGGCGGAGGGACGCTACCCTCTCGTCCACTGGGTTAAACCCCAATGCACAGGCTCCAAGTTGGGGAGCAATAAGTATGCCCACACCCGCTCAGCGCCTCTCACAGGTGGCAACTCCAGAGTGGTACAGAGTCCAGCCCCTCTCAAGGAGATTGGTTGCAGAGTCCAAAAAAAGTAATCCAGTAAAAATGTAGAATGGCACCACTGACAGGAGAGGTGAGTGCCATGGCAGGTGATTCAGTTGAAATGATCAGCATTGGTCACCCAGTAGTCATCTCTAAACTGGATGTCTGCTCACTCAAATATGTTTTAGGGTGTCAAATTCAAAGAAGAGTGTGAGGGGACACCAGATGTGGAGTCCTTCATTGATGAGGTGATGAAGAAGGACAGAACAGAGCTGGTCAGCCTGTGGGAAGCGCTGGTTGAAGAATTTGTGAAATGTCCATCACCAAACCTGAAAGGAATCCTGGACAAGGTGACCGAGCAGGGTGAGTTACTGACCTCATTTTATTAAAGTCACAGTGGACTCTTCACTGTCCACACATGTAAGAGGAGGACGTAGAGCCACAATGCAGAAGAAGAGCTGGACATCTGCTGCCCAGTCTAGTTTTGTTGACCTGTCCACACATCTCTCCCTGGACCCTTTGGCCTCTCTGGTTCCCAGTGCAGTTCCTTTTCTTCACTTTCCTCTCTGTTTCTTTTTCAAACACACAAGCCTGGGGTCCCACTCAATTGTTAGGTGTACTACTGCCTACTGCTGGCATTGATGGACACTTGAACTTCACTTCTTCCTTAATGCCTGTTGAACTTTCAAGAGTCCCCCAGGTGACTCAAGGGGTGTCTTTAGGTCTTTCTAAACAGACTGAGAGTCACAGATTTTATTTTCCTCCTGTAAATGTCTTCACATCTTTCATATCCATCAGCTTGTGTCCATTTTGACTTGCAGAAGTTCTCTACAGATTACTGGATTGTCTCCTTTACTGATACTTCCTTTTATCTGTAAGGCTTTAATCTCAGACTCCATGGGGGCTTCTTTCCTTTCTGAACATATTTGTGTTGAGCTGCTTCTTTGCCATCTCTGTGTCCAGGGTAGTGAGATCCACTGTTAGTTACAGGTGAGTGACCTCCATGTTATTCCTGTGCTGCACTTCATTCCTTTCCCATAATCCTCTCTGTGCCCCTGGTTTAGACCACACCAGCCAGAGCTCAGCATTTCATTTTTAAAGGAAAGCATTGAACAAGACCCTCTGTTCTATGTGGCCTGGGGGCCTGAAGCAGTTTGGAAGTTTATAAAGGATTGTCTGTAAATCAGATGAGTTAATGAAAGGCCTGAAAGGTCAACAGGTCCATCGTTAACTCTGCCAACTCCAGTTCTGTCTCCTGCTTTCTGGTCAATGCCACCGTCTCCAACCCATATAATAAAGCTGGTCTCACTACCGTCCTGTAGACCTTCCCTTTAACTCTTGCTGATACCCGTCTGTCACAAATCACTCCTGACATTCTTCTCCACCCATTCCACCCTGTCTGCACTCTCTTTTTCACCTCTCTTCCACATTCCCCGTTACTCTGTACTGTTGATCCCAAGTATTTAAACTCATCCACCTTCACCAACTCTACTCCCTGCATCCTCACCATTCCACTAACCTCCCTCTCATTTACACACATGTATTCTGTCTTGGTGGTCCTACTGACCTTCATTCCTCTCCTCTCATATCTCCACCTCTCCAGGGTCTCCTCAACCTGATCCCTACTCTCGCTACAGATCACAATGTCATCAGCAAACATCACAGGCCACGGGACTCCTGTCTAATCTCGTCTGTCAACCTGTCCATCACCATTGCAAATAAGAAAGGGCTCAGAGCCGATCCCTGATGTAATCCCACCTCTGTCACTCCTACCGCAGACCTCACCACTGTCACACTTCCGTCGTACATATCCTGTACAACTCTTGCGTACTTCTCTGCCACTCCCGACTTCCTCATACAATACCACAGCTCCTCTAAGTCACCTTGTCATATGCTTTCTCCAGGTCCACAAAGACGCAAAGCAACTCCTTCTGGCCTTCTCTAAACTTCTCCATCAACACCCTCAGAGCAAACATCACATCTGTTGTGCTCTTTCTTGGCATGAAACCATCCTGCAGCTCACTAATCATCACCTCATTTCTTAACCTAGCTTCCACTACTCTTTCCCATAACTTCATGCTGTGGCTCATCAGTTTTATCCCCCTGTAGTTACAGCAGTCCTGCACATCCTCCTTATTCTTAAACATCAGCACCAGTACACTTCTTCTCCACTCCTCAGGCATCCTCTCACTTTCCAAAATTCCATTAAACCATCTGGTTAAAAACTCCACTGCCATCTCTCCTAAACACCTCCATGCTTCCACAGGTATGTTATCTGGACCAACGGCCTTTCCATTTTTCATCCTTTTCATCGCTGTCCTTACTTCCTCCTTGCTAATCCGTTGCCCTTCCTGATTCACTATCTCCACATCATCTAACCTCTTCTCTCTCTCATTCTCTTCATTCATCAGCCTCTCAAAGTACTCTTTCCGTCTGTTCAACACACTCTCCTCGCTTGTGAGTACATTTACATCTTTATCCTTTATCACCCTTACCTGCCGTTCATCTTTCCCAGCTCGGCCTCTCTCTGTAGCCCACCGAACCTTTTCTCCGTCCTTAGTGTCCAACCTCTCATACAACTCATCATACGCCTTTTCTTTAGCCTTCGCCACCTCTCTCTTCACCTTGTGCCTTATCTCTTTGTACTCTTGTCTACTTTCTGCATCTCTCTGACTATCCCACTTCTTCTTTGCCATCCTCTTCCTCTGTATACTCTCCAGTAAATGTGAAAATGTGCTATATAAATAAATGTTGTTGTTGTTGTTGTTGTTGCAGTACTTCCACATTCCACCACCAGGTTTCCTTTTCCTCCTTCCTTTTTCCAGATGTCACGCTAAGCACCCTTCTTGCTGTCACCCTTACTACATCTGCTGTAGTTGCCCAGCTGCCTGGTAATTCTACACTGCCACCCAGTGCCTGTCTCACCTCCTCCCTAAACTCAACCTTGCAGTCCTCATTTTTCAACTTCCACCATTTGATCCTTGGCTCTGCCCTCACTCTCTTCCTCTTCTTGATCTCCAACATCATCCTACAGACCACCATCCTATGCTGTCTAACTACACTTTCCCATGCCACCACTTTGCAGTCTTCAATCTCCTTCAGATTGACTCTTCTGCATAGGATGTCATCTACCTGTATGCATCTTCCTCCACTCTTGTACATAACCCTATGTTCCTCCCTCTTCTTAAAATATGTATTCACCACAACCATGTCCATCCTTTTGGCAAAATCCACTATCCTCTGACCTTCTTCATTCCTCTCCTTGACACCATACCTATGCATCACCTCCTCATCTCCATTGTTCCCTTCACCAACATGCCCATTGAAATCCGCTCCAATCACCACTTTCTGTCCCTTGGGTACACTGTTCATCACTTCATCCAACTCACTCCACACATCTTCTTTCTCACCCATTGCACACCCAACTTGCGGTGCATATGCACTAACAACATTCATCATCACACCTGCAATTTCCAGCATCATAATCATCATTCTGTCTGACACTCTTTTCACCTCTAGAACACTCTTGACATACTGTTCCTTCAGAATAACTCCTACCCCATATTTCCTCCCATCCACGCCATGATAGAACAATTTGAATCCCCCTCTGATCCACCTGGCCTTACTCCCCTTCCATTTAGTCTCTTGCACGCACAATATATCAACCTTCCTTTTCTCCATCATATTGGCTAACTCTCACCCTTACCAGTCATACTGCCAACATTTAAAGTTCCTACCCTCAGTTCCACTCTCTTTACCTTCCTTCTCTCCTCCTGCCTCCGGATACGTCTCCCCCCTCTAATTCTTCTTCTTTGGCCAACAGTAGCCTAATTTCTGCCAGCACCCTGTTGGCTAACAGTACTGGTGGCGGTCGTTGTTAACCCAGGGCTCAACCGATGCGGTATGGAAATTTGTATCGTTGTCCACATATTGATTTGGCACAAATTTACACCGGATGCCCTTCCTGACATAACCCTCCCCATTTATCTGGGTTTGGGACCGACACGAAGAAACACAATGGCTTATGCATACTGTGGCTGGGTTTTCATCAAAAATCATCATCATATAAAAAAGTCAATCTTAACATATATACCAAAGAAAAAACATTCAGGTGTCTCAAAATATTCAAACTATTGGCACATGACATATTTTGCTGTTATGAAAATAACTTTGCAAACTAAATATATCAGCCTTTGGCCCCTTAGAGGGAATGTGGAGTGAGAGGATATCGGTCAGAGAAAACTTCTGAATCCAGTCATGTTAAATATTACAACTTGGCAAGAGCCGAATGTTCTAGCTCTTCTATAGAGAACACAAAAATGTCCAGGAGTGTCAAACCAAATAAAAGAAAAGAGAAAGTAGAGTGGTGTGGAGAAAAGAAATTCATATTTCACTTCATCTAAGGCTAACAAGTTATTTTCAGAAGTTACAATTATCTTAAAATACATCTATTATTACCTCTCAACTAAGCTAAACAGTTTCTTTATTCATATTCCAGCTATTTTTCTTTGAGCTAATATTTTACTATTTGACACATACATTTCTACCTATGACTTTAGAATTTAACAAGTGTCTGGAATGTTTAATTAGAGCATCAAATTATTGAAAATAAAGCTAAATCCTAATCCAGCTATGTAGTCATTCAAACATGAACTTTCTATTTCACACTTAAGACTTTCAAATTACTTGTGAACAAGGAGTGATGGGAAAAGAAATCAACATCTCATACTGTATCAAATGTCTTATAATAAAATAATCTGAAATGTTACTTTTAGTTATAAATGCTCTCATGGTAGTTAGTCCATCACACCACTGCATACTGTGCTTTAAAGAAAATATTTTGAAATATATAATTTAGCTCTGCTTAATAATATTGATTTCTTTTACTCATAACCCCCCGTTAAGGCTAGTTGTTTATGCCTCCTTTTTCTTGTTGATGTCATGTCAAGATGTTTCTTGCAGCTTCTCTAGAGTGTTGATGTGTAGGAAAGGCACAGTCTCCCCTTTTTGTTAGTTAACCCCTCTTTTGTACAGCATATCTTAATACAGTACACTACCTGGACTGGACGCCAGTGTTCATCACCAGCTTTCTTGCTATGCTAGAGAATATGTCCTTTTTTTAACTTTAGACATTTAGACATTGCTTTCATTTATTTTACTCCACGCAGAGAATATGCCAAGTTTGAACTTTTACTTCCTGTTGCTGGGCAACAGTGCCAACCACTGTGCCACCATATCGCCCTTACCTAAATCAACTAACAGCTCAACGAAAGCATTTAAAACAATGACCCCATAACAAATATGCACCTTCACACAACACACATACCAGCAACATTTTATCCTTGAAAGAAATGGTCTCCTTTATATTTTATAATTATCAAAGAACATTTTTCCCTATGACTTGATCAGGGTCTGAAGGAAAGATGTTTTACACATATAAACATTTTCATAAGCAAAGTGGAGACGTTTTCGTTTTATCAAATATTACACATTTTCAAAACTCACATTTTTCTCTAAATTAATTCAGAACTCTGGAAATTTATGAGACATTTCTAAATTTGTGTGCACAAAATAGTTTTAACACTCTCTGAACATTCAATTTAATACCAGTACATTTTAGACAAAGATGTCCCATTTACACGTCCTCTCCATTTCTAGCCGCGTTACATGTATCTCTCAGTCACAATAGTTACACCATTTATTTTCTTTCAATTCGCTACACACTCAGATGTCTATTTACTTACAGAAAAAACAAAAATTACAAATCTATAATAATGACCAAAAATCTTACCTTTAACCTTAGCCCTTTCTTTTTCTATTAAACAATTGTCTTTTTCTACTTTTAACCCTATTCTACCTGTGCTCTTCGTCGTCTCATGGGTTGCAACCTTTTAACACATATAATGTGACATCCACCATCCCACTATGTGTGTTAAGCGTCCTTCACTTAAAACTACTTGAATCGACTCCAAGAGCCACTTGAACCAAAGCGATACGGCGGATTGATTCTCTGCTCTTTACATGGCTGTTTGAGGTGACTCGCTATCCTTAAAAGAACTGCTTGCCTTTCACCACACTCATTGGATAAAGCACCTATGACAGTACCGAGTTGCTGTTTCTATAGGCTCTCCAGCTATAGATGATGTAATGCCAGCTCTTGCAATTGCAATGTGTGTGCAGCTGACCGCTCCTGTTACATTTGGAAAACTTGACGTTGCTGTAAATTGCACTTTGAAGTTTCCCAGTGTGGAAGCCAGCCCTGGACACAGACAGACAGACACCTGAATTTCTACAAAAAGCACACTTTATTCACTCAGCTATTTACAATGTCCACACAGCACACGGTGCCCCTGCACCACACACCCTCTTCAAGGGCCCTCCTTCGGTCCTGCACCACCGCCACTCCGCTCCACCGAGCTCTGTCTTCTTCCTCCCGACTGCATCTCCCGACTAGAAGGAGGTGGCCCCTTTTATACTCACCCGGACGTGCTCCAGGTGCCCCCTGATTGACTTCCTGCGGCACTTCCTGGTGTGGCAGAAGTGCCGCCTGAGCACCCGGAACCACTCCTGCATCATGGATGCGAATCTGAAAAAGACAGTAAATGACACAGAAACCGTAGCACTGCTTTGACATTCTGGGTGCCGCAAGTTTGTAAAACCAAGCAGAAGCATACATACACAAGGGGGAAAACAGCTGTGAGAATGTGAGTGGTTTTATGGCAAGTTTAGTTTTTATACACCTCGAAATGAGCGAGGAAACGGGTGTACGCAACACTTTAGTGTGTATGCACCATTTATACGAGAGGCCCCAGGACGGGGTGAGGTGTTCCTGTGTTGGCGTGCCATTGGACTCTATTGATGTGTTATTCAGTGTGTGTCTGTAGAAGGGATTGTGAGTTGTGTTGTTTTCAATAATTTTTTAGGATTTTAGCCTTTGTATTTTAACTGCTGGTTTTGGTTTAAATGTATCTACGTAGGCGTCTACAGTGTATGTTTGTTGTTCTTTTCATGTTTTGTGTGTGTTTTTATTCTCCTAAATGTTTGATGAAGGTTTCTTTCCAGTTTTTCTTCTTGTATTGTGTTTATTAGCCTAAGTCACGTCTAATGTTCTTGATCGGTGTTTCTAGTTGGTGATCCCAGGTGGGTTTGCTGGTTTGATGTGACGTTGTTGTGTTTTGTCTCATTGAGTTTTCATTTCAATGTGGCTGATAGTGGGGACTGCAGATGTTTTACAAACAAATGTTACCTAATTGTTTCACATCAATAAGTGGGGCTGAACAATCATACATCGTATATCCCACAATTCATTAAACCCAGTTTCAAATAAACTTTTCAGATTCTTTTTAAAAGTGTAAAATAATCCAAATATCTCACAGTGTCAGGTAGAGTCTGAGGGTTGTAATGGCTGAATGTCCCTGTAAATGCTAACCAGCAGGGTGCTGTTCACCGATCTCTGCACCCTGATAATGAGATCCTCGAGAGAGACAGGAGGAGCTGTGAAGACATTTAAAAAATCCAACAAAAGAACTGCTAAAAGGAGAAGTCAACCAATGAAGAGACTTGAGAACAGGCGAATGTGGTCCGTCATCACAGTGTGGGTGAGGAGTCTGGCAGCACCAATGTGGATTTTCTGCAGTAGTCAGCAAAGGGGCTTCACAACAGTTAGGCCCACAAAACACAAAGGCATGAAGAAGCCTCTCTCTGACAGAATTAGTAATCAGTAGTCTTCTTTAAACATTTTACAGAGAGGCAAACACACCGTTTAGCAGACACTGCAGGTAAGTTCCTGTAAGTGGAGGTCTCTGTCACAGAGTTCTTGACCTGCATGTCTGTCCTTGAAAACGAAGGGCGCTGAGATCAGCCAGCTTACATCATGTGACCTCTGAGTTTCATTACCAACTAAGTGTGTAACAAAGGTATGTATCAAATAATGGCGTCAATGCTCATGAACAAAAGTCTAAGTAAGCAATAGACATCACAGAGTTTAATCTCGATGATGTATAAAAAGACAGCAAAGTCCTTCCATTTCTTCTCTGAGTTCACTTTGTTCATTTCATTCATTCATTTTACTCTCCCAGTTCTTCCAATTGAGTGTTGCAGGGAGTCAGACAATCATGATAGCATCAAGACCACAGTAACATTTTGTGTCTAATGTTTGTTTATGGTTTATTCATTTTTATTAACAATTCTTCTTCTTTTATTGTTATTTTGGTGAAGATGTCTCATTCCTCACTTGTTTTTATAGATACTTTTGACGCAGCACATTGCTATTCACATCATGGTGGTTACACAGTTAGAGATGGCACATGTAACATCAAGTAAACTAAATGAAGGACTCTGTAAGAGACGTGTGCTCACACAAACAAATCATTTTAGTTCACAATCTCATCTTGATTGAATTTGGCCCCAGCTTTGAGTTTATTGTAGTTTGTTGTACTTTGTGGATTGATCCCAGCCATTCTAACTATACAAACTGTCTGAGTGGTCCTGATTCTCATCTCTCCTTAAACACAACATGGACAGCATGGCAGTCCATCACAGACCACATTTCTGTACTCAGCCACTTGGGATCAGCTTAGGGTCTTCAATTAATTTAAACTGCACATCACTAGGAGTTGGAGAAAACTCCGCAGTAGCCAAAGAAAGAACAACAAAGACACGGGGAGAACAGAGGGTCTCAACACCTACACTGGAAGTGGTTGGACTCTGATTTTTGAAGGCAGAAGTGCAGAAAAACGCTAAATGATTCTATTCTTTAAGAATGTAAAGTACCTCTGAAAACTGTTGATGTTCCTCTGCATTTATTGTTGTCTCTCCAGGACCGGACCTCTTGAAGGAGATCCAGGCCAGCGCCCAGTCACCTCCCCTTGAGCCTCATATTAAAGGTAAGTGGTCCTCATGTTTCTAGTCAGTTGCTCCTCCACTCCTCTGCTCATTCTGTCACCTTACTTGTTCTCATTTTGACTTGCAGACCTCAGTGAGACTCACAGAGCTGCTGTATCTGAATCTATGAGACCGCTGGATGATCAGCCTGAATTTGGAGATCCACTCACTAGCGTGGTGGACCTTGAGACTCGATACATGGAGCTGATGGTCATCAAACAGGACATTAAAGATGAACTGGTGAAGGTTGGGAAGACTCAGGAAAAACTTGGAGAGAAGGGAGCGACAAAGAACTGTGAGCGAATCTGGACTGAGCAGCTGTTTAGGAGAAATCCTGACAGTGTAAATCCCTCCAACATCGTAGTGGTTAGCGGAGTGGCAGGAATAGGGAAGACCACCATGGTCGAGAAGATCATGTCTGACTGGGCCAGAGGCATTCAGTACCAGAGGTTTCAATTTGTGTTCCTTTTTAAACTCAGGGAGCTGAACTTGATAGACAATGACAACGAGACACAAGAGTCTCTATCCAAGCTGATTGTAAGGCACTATAAACATCTTAGTAATGAAAGTGTAAAAGAAATCCTGCAGAATCCTGAATCTCTGCTCTTTATACTCGATGGACTGGAGGAATACAAACACAAACTGGACTTCACAGACACTCAGCTCTGCTCAGACCCAGATGATGAGGTGCCTGTCCACATCCTGGTCACCAGTCTGGTCAGTCAGACATTACTGAAGGGCAGCTCAGTCCTGATAACAAGCAGACCACCAGCTCTGAAGGTCCTGGACATGGAGAGAGTTGATGGATTTGCAGAGATTGTAGGATTCTTCCCTGAACAAAGACTGATGTACCTTAAGAAGTTCTTTGGTGTTCCTGATACTGAGGCTTCTCAGTATGTAGAAAACAACACCATCTTGTACTCCATGTGCTTCAACCCTTCGTACTGCTGGATTATCTGCTCTGCACTGAAGAGCCACTTCATGACACCTGAAGAAGTGCGAGGAGCTGCCCCCAGAACTGTCACTGAGATATTTGTGATGTTTCTTCACAACATCTTGACCAGTCATAGACAAGAAGCTGAAGACCAGATTCTGCTCAAACTGGGGAAGATGGCTTATTATGGTGTGGAAAACAATATTCATGAGTTTAATGAGAAGCAAGAGATGTCTAATTTTAGTCTCCAGCCAGTCCTGCCCTCTCCATTCCTCTCTGGGTTACTGCAGAGACAAAGCACTCTGGAACACGCAACATACACTTTCTACCACCTCACTCTGCAGGAGTTCATGGCCGCCTGCTCTGTCTATTGTGATCCACCAGAGGGCATTGAGGAGCTGCTGAAGAAGTTGGACTCATGTAAAGATGGCCGACTTGAGATTGTCACTCGATTCATGGCTGGACTGGCTTGGTGTCCTGTCCTTAAAACACTGGAGGGAATCCTGGGGGAGTTTGAGGTGACAACCACACAGAGAATCCAGGAGTGGGTGAGGCAGAAAGCTAAACAGGCTCTACGGGGCCAAGATAAAAGTGAAGCTGTGCGAGTTTGTTACTGGCTCTATGAGACTCAGAATAAGGAGTTAATCAGAGACGCCATTGGGAAGGACTTAGAGATGAACTTTACAAGCACAACTCTGTATCCTGTGGACTGTGCTGTGCTGGCTTCTATCATCAGCTGCTGTGGAGAACTTCAGAAACTTGACCTGTCAGGCACACCTCTGACCCCCGAGTGCATCAGGAGACTGGCAGAGGGGCTCAGCTGTTGCAGTGAAGTCTGGTGAGTGATGCGACTTTGACGAGTTCAGTTTTATCTGTCAGTAATGGCACTTTATGTAAATGGAAGTAACTGGGGGGCACTGAACTCCACTGTCATATGACTTTCAAATAAACCCCACCCAACAGGAAGTGATGTCACACTTTTATCGACATGCCATCTTATTCTCAATGATCTTTTACAACATGTCTGAGCCATCCAGACTCTACCCTCACCTCTCTTTCAGACATTCAGCTGAGCAGATAATGAGATGACAGCAGCATTGTAAACAGGCAGAGTCTGAAAAACTGATAAAAAATCTCATTTTCATAACACACTGATTTCAGTTATTATCTAAAAAGTTAACTGAGAGAGAGCACTATAGTGTGTGGGAGCGTGATTGTTAACATCACGGCTGAGGATTAAATGTAAAGTGTGATTTCTAGCCCAGAGCACTGTCCAGGAATGGAGGTGTAGGCCCCCATGTGTCCTCATTTTTATAGCCCCAGCAAAGGCTGACTACACATCTTGTGGATGACGTCACAATGACTCAGGCCTGTCCCTTAGGAGGCACTGCACATGCCCATACTGTTTTAACTGTGTAATCCTATTCAGAAGAAGAGATTGATGACATTTTCTTTAATTTTTGTACACCAAAGACCCCCCTCTACCACCCATACAAGGCTACTGAACGCTGGTGTTCAGGTGTGAATTTCTGTTTAGCTCTTCCATCTCACACTTGACCACATTGTATGTTCTTTTTACTTTGACTAATTCTCACCAGCCGCTGTTATCGACCTTAGTGAACGTTGGTGCCCAGGTGTGAATTGCTGTTTCTTTTCTGCAGACAATTAGACAATAATCACAAAAGTAATGTCTCCCTTTTAATCACTCACAGTCCATCACTACGTATGATGATGATGATGATGATGATCAGAGACAAAATATTAAAAACAATCAGCACTGCAGTTATTTCAGTCATGGACCACAGAAAGCCTCTGTAGCAGGGGGATGATTGTGGATACACAGAGAAACAGCTCAGGACTCCATATTACAGGGGACGTCACCAGTAGCGTCGGTGATCAGTAAGGCTGTAAAGAGGATTACAAATAATTCAATGTTGGTGTAAAAATGGCTAATAATGAGAGCTCAGGACTACCTCATCATTCTATGGGCCTGCACAACTGTCTACTGATGAGAAAAAGTCAAAGTTACTTATAGATTTCACTCGCTCAGTAGTGGTGTGTTCAGTTCAGAGCTCTTATTCTCACATTCTCAGTATATGCTATAAAATGTGATAATTGGTTTGTGGCGCTCCATTTTGTCTCATTGTCGCTTCTCTTTATTGCATTCTCTCATTACTGTTTTTCATTTCCTTCATGTTTTTCATTGTGTGTCCACGTGATATGCTCACCACAGAAGGTGTGTAATGCTGAGTGTTGATTCTCATTGTGAACTCGGCGACGACGAGCCGGTGGATGATGGTGTGGGCTGTGAGGCTTTGACTAAAAATGTACCGCGGTGTAATCAGTTCATTCCAGATATGCTGTCATGTGTACAAAGCACAATGAAACTTCCACTCGTTAAGCCACAAGTGGAAGACTGTGAAGTTTTGTTAGTAGATTTGGATGGAGTTTGATAAAAAAAAGAGAAAACAGACGCATGTTTGCACTTCCAGTGTCTTTGGAGACATTATCATGATGTTTAAAACCAGAAAAGACAGACGTGAACACACAAGTGAAGAGCAATGGAGAGAAGGACAGGAGGAGACGGGAAGACGACGTGCAAACAGTTAAGCAACCACTGAGCAGTTGTTTGATGTAAAGCACTCACAAGGCTGTAGAAAGAGTTCTAATAAACTGATCTGACAAATGAGAGGGTTATGAGCCTCAACTTTATATACAACGTGCTGTTAAACGAGCACCAGAGATTAACGTGCAGAAGGACGACCAATGCAAGAGATTTGAGCGTGTATGTCTGTAAGCTTGTCGGGCCGTGTATCAAAGTGAGGTGGGCCACAGGTTGAGACCCCCTGTAACAAGCTGGCGCATGTGAATTTATCACTTTATTTATTGATTGCTTCATATTTTTGTGATCCCACCTGGTGAATGCAGATGAGCAGACGCAGCCAATGAGACCTCTTGTGCTTTCTCTTCAGATTTTTTTTGGAGCAGATCCCCAGCCCTGGCTCTAACAAAAGGGCTGAGGAGGTCCTCTTTGTTCAAACCACATCTTTGTTACCTTTTGTCCTAATAAGGACTTTCTGTGCTGGGCTGCTGTTTTTCTTTCTTTTTCAGTTTAATAACCCATAACACATACTAATAAGATTTATGTTTTCTTTTATGATAAACCTTTCATTATTTTAAATTTATTTTCCCTTACATTTATCCAAGGTGTTAGTCTCACTGTTATCTTTAAAAGTTGTCTATTTTTATTAGTTCACTAATTACCTCAGAGCTTGATGCTTGAATAAGAAAGTCTCTCTGTTCAAAAGTTCACTTTTAATGGCGGCTCACAACTGATGAACTGCTCGTGGTGGTTTTAACTGTTCTTCTTGTCTCTGTGCTCAGCCCGTTACTTAATTTGGAAATCCTTCATCGTAACAGTTATGTTGTTGCATGTCAGTTTTCATCTCTTGATATCTCGATACCTCCAGTTCTTTCCTGAATCCAAACTTCTCTTTAGTTGAGCTGTCGCCAGTGGGCCGGGGTGGTCTGCTGTCTTGGCAGTGCAGAACTGAATCATTTGTTTCAAGCCATAGGTCCGCACCAGAAAGACAGCTTACTGTTGCTAAAACCAAAACACGAGAGAAAAATTAAAGTCACAATTGTCAGGCACAAGTCAGAAAAACAGAGAGAAAAACAAAACTAATTAGCTTTGAAAAGCAAGAAGGGCGTTTGGAATCCTTCAGCTTGGAAGAGGAAGAAATCCCTTCAGCAACCTTTCAACCGCTCACATTGTTTCCCACAAGTCTCCACTTCAGAGGACACACTCCTAAAAATAGGGGACATTTCCTTAATGGCATGAGCACAATGTGGCATAAAAAAAACATAATGTTTTCAAAAATATTATCAATAACACAAGTATACAAAATAATAAGGAAACTGACCTAAACCAGTGACTAGAAAAAGTCATAAAACACCTAAAATGATCTCCTAAAATGATGAAGAAAAGCACCTAAAAGATTAAACAGAAGTCCAAATTATAACAAAGCCATTCAAAATCTGTGAAGACGGTGATGAGTCTTGATAAGAGTTTCACAGGCAAAGGAAGAAATGTCACCATTGACAATACTGGGTCCCAATTCCATGCGGTTTGTCATGTGGTGGAGTTGGCAACGCGCTGTGATCAATGCATGTTCCCATCCTCCTCCTCCTCCTAAAAACGTAATACAGTAAAAGCTATGCTAAAAAATAACCGTAGTAGACTGAGTCTCTGCTGTCTGCCTATGGCTTCTGGCTGAGGTAAAGATAGAGATGTCAGTGCTGAAACGCCTAATGGCAGCAGGAAGGAAAGATCCCCAGAGGTGCTTTTTGTTGCACCATGCCGATATGAGCCAGTGGCAAAAAGTACTCCATAGGGCTCCTGGGATGGCCAGTATTGTTCATGATGGCATTTTTTGCCACCATCGTTTGTTCCACAACAGCCTCCAAGGTGTCCCGAGTCAGTCCTGTGACAGAACTGGCTTTACTGATAAGTCGGTTCAGGTTTTGTGCATTGCCTCAACTCAAGTTCTTCCCCATAGCATACAACAATGGACTGGGAAAACTTTTCCAGCATTTTGCTGCTGTCGTGGCGAAAAATTCATCATCAGAAGGCTTTTAACCTAAAAATAAAGGCTATTAGGACTCGAGATACACAGACAGAGTTTTAAAGCTTTATTGCAATAAATCAACCACACGGACTCAACCCAATTCGGCCAAATGAGATTGAGCGGCGATCATTACAGCCATTGAAGTTTTTATAACAATTTCTTATCATTTTGGCTCATTCAATTAGCTCATTCTGCACCTGGTTTAACTGTCCATTGTTCCTCTTGGTGTCTGTTTGGCTTATTTTGATTGGTCTAAGACTGGGTGGATGGCTTCCTCTTTCCATCTTTGGGCTTTCCTGATGTAATTTCCTATCTTTTCTAACCTTGCTCTAATGAGCTTGTTTGCTTACCTCCACTGACTCCCTTTTACTCCCTTTTACTCCTGTCCGACCGAATCTTAAGTTTCCATGGGAACCCTTATCATCTTCTTACTATTCCTATTACTGGCCTCCTTATGGAATGTGTTATCTTTCTATTCTGTTCCCATTTTCTCTTACTGGCCAAGGCTTCAAATCCATATATGAGTTTTCCTTTCTTAAGCCTTCCAAACTTTTTACAATAGTGACCTGAAGCTTAAGCTTTAAAAAGAAGTATAGTATGTGCTTTCATTTAATCATTGCTTGGCATGCTTGATTTGTCTTAATTTTTACACTAAAGTTAATTGCTAATATATTCTTATAATATTTTTGCTAATGCCTAAATTTACTAAGATTTTGTCTTCATGCATTAGGTCAGCGTGACGCTGCTTACAGCAAAAGCCTTTTGTTGCCTTTCTGCTGATTCAGCAACTCAGCTGGTTCCAGAGGCCTCTTCTGTTTGTTATCTCTTCCTAGCCTTGAATCACAGGTGTTCTCAAACTCTTATCCTGTCCAAAACTGGTTTCGCTGTATCAATTAGCTGTTCTTTTCTTTACTTTGGAAAATTTAATGTAAGCCTATAAAATAATGCGATATAACTGATTTTTAGTTAAATATTTGCTAGACCTATCATATTTGCTTTTATATTCTAATTTATGCTTAATCTAATGTTTTAGATGCTTTTAATTACTTTCTATGGCTCATATATGTTAATTTGCTATTCTCTTATGCTAATAAAAATTTTTCCTTCTACACTGCACACATCAAAGGACCCGAGTCTTCCCAGGAAGTACCACCTGCTCTGGCCCTTCTTAAACACTTTTCTGTTGATATGGACCCCGGGTATTTGCAGCTCTGCACCAACTCTACTTCCTAATCCTGGGTGGTGACAGGTCTCAGGGGCTCCTTAACACACTGGAAGTCCACCATCAACTCTTTTGCCTTATTGATGTTCAACTGATTCTCCCTTCACCGCAAGACAAAGTACTCTACAAGTCTCCTGTACTCAAACTCATCTCCTTTACCCACACAACCTATGGTGGAGGTGTTGTCTGAGACCTGCAGTAGATGAAAAGAGCTGGTATGGTACTGGACGTCTGTTGTGTGGACAGTAAACAGTAAAGAAGACAGGATGGTTCACTGACATGCCCCAGTATCACACACCACCATCTCTGATACACAGCCATTAATCCTCACAAAATGCAGTCTGTTGGTCAGGTGGTCCATGATCCAGGAGATGGTGAGGACATCAAGATTTACAGCCCATAGATTGTTCACCAGTCTGTGATGCAGGAAGGTGTTAAGGGGCTTTAGAAATCCAAGAACATGATGGTGACTCTGGTGCTGGTGGGAACAGGCTCTGTGGAGCATATCAGTCTGAATATGCCGATGTGTTTAATAAGCAACAAGCCCCAGCTTGCTAGACATATCATATTTACTTTTATATTCTAATTTATGCTTAATCTAATGTTTTAGAAGCTTAATCTAATGTTTTTAGAAGTTACCTCCACACCAGGACTTATGACTGCGCTATTGACTTAATGTCGGGGGCCCAAATGCCTTTTTGGAAAGTTGATGACTTGTCATGGCTGGATCAGGAGGCTATGGAACAACATGTTACAGAAAATATACAGAATGGTTTTATTACCCCATTTTACAGTCCAATCTGGTCAGACTTCTTTTTCATTGAGAAAAAAAACGGGGGACATCGACCTTGTATTGATTACTGAGAGTTGAATAGAATTACCCTCAAAAGAAATGACCCGTTACCACTTATGTCCTCAATTTTGAATCAAGTTACTGGCTCTGCGGTTTTTACAAAATTAAATCTAAGAAGTGCAGATAATCTTATTTGAATTCAGGAATGAGACGAATGGAAAACTGCTTTTAATATCATGTTCGGGCTTTATGAATACACAGTGATGCCATACGGATTAGCTAACGCTCTGGCTGTTTTCCACTCTTTTGTTAATAATATTTTTAGAGATTTATTGGGGAAATGTGTATTTGTACACATAGATGATATTTAGATTTTTTCAGAAGAGTTACCTATGCATATGAAGCATATTAAGGAAATCCTTCACCACATTCATGAAAATAACCTATTTGTTAAAACAGAGAAATGTGAGCTTCACCAGGAAAAGATTTTGTTTATGGGTATGAAATTTCACAGACCAGTTTAGCCATGGATGATACTAAGGTTTCCGCTATCCTGGACTGGAAACCACCAGAAAGTGTTAAACAAGTCCAGAGATTTGTGAGATTTACAAATTACTATCGGCGATTTATAAAAAACTTCAGTTCAGTTATAGCTCCTATAATCTCGTTAACTGGATAATCTCAGTGTAAATTTCAGTGGATGGAGGATGTGAATGAAGCGTTTGAACAAATAAAACAATTGTTTACCACAGCTCCCATCTTACGTCTGCCTAATACAGAAATGCCATTCATCGTGGAAGAAGATGCGTCCAGTATCGGATCTGGAACAATGCTTCCTCAAAGATATCCCAACACAGGAGCTGATCATCCGTGTGCCTTGTATTCTAAGAAATTCATCCCTTAAATCCTGAGAGGAATTATGACATAGGTAATCATAAGCTGTGGGCAATTAAGTTGGCTTTGGAGGAGTGGCATCATTGTTTAGAGGTCATAAAAATGTAATATATTTAAAGTCAGCAAAAAAAATCAATGCTCGTCAGGCTTGATGGGCTTTATTCTTCAGCCAATTTCATTTCACATTAATGTATTGCCCAGGCAGGAAAAACGGGAAGGCAGATGCCCTTTCTCGCATACACGAGCCCGATGGGTTCTGTGAAGACCCCTCACCTATTATTGAGTCAGATAAAATTACTGGCTTGCTAAATGCCCAGATACTGTATGTACTATAAATATACCACACGGGAAGTTTTTCTTGCCTGTCAATTAGAGAAAGCAAGTACTTGATCTGTGCCACCAATCGCTGATGTTTGGACATCCAGGGTTGGCCCAGGCAATGAATTTACTAAAAACAACATTTTGGTGGAGGGGCTGAATAACAGATGTTTAAGAATATATAGCTGCTTGAGGGACGTGTCGCTCTATGAGAACCTCCAGCTTCTTTCTGTGCTATCACGTCCATGAGAGCACATTTCCTTTGTCTTTGTCATAGATCTGCCTCCCTCTAAGGACTATACCACAATTCTGTGTAGTAGTAGATTCTAGATTCTCTAAAGGTGCTACCATTAGCCAAATTACTAGCAGACGTATTCGTACAAAGAGTATTGTGCTTTCATGCACTCCCATCTTCTATTGTGTTGGACAGGGTGCTGCAGTTTATTTCCAAGTTTTAGGAAGCATTTTGTGATTGGTTCGGGTGCAAGATACATTTAACATCTGGATATCATCCTGAAGCT
>JANRMT010028174.1:17464512-17478641 GCA_026402145.1 Polypterus bichir lapradei
CAAGTTTATTTCTAATAACTTCATTATATCCATTTTTGCCAATCAGTAAAACTTCTGTTTTCTCCTTATTTAGTTTGAGAAAATTACTATTCATCCATTCAGAAACACAAATGATACATTGTGTCAGTGAATCAAGAGTGTCGGGGTCGTCAGGTGCTACTGATAAATACAGATGTGTGTCATCAGCATAGCTGTGGCAGCTCACGTTATGCCTTGAGATAATCTGACCTAACGGAAGCATGTAAATCGAAAAGAGCAGCAGACCAGGAGAGATCCTTGTGGACCATCATATAGAATATCACTTGTCTTCAAAGTATAATCACCACAACTAAGAAAGAATTTTCTACCTGTCAAGTAAGACACAAACCAATTTAAGACCCTGCCAGAGAGGCCCACCCATTGACTAAGGTGATTTCTAAGAATGTTGTGATCAATGCTGTCAAATGCGGCACTCAGATCTCAGAGGATGAGAACAGATAAATGGCCTCTGTCTGCATTGATCTGCAAGTCACTGACTACTTTAATGAGTGCAGTTTCTGTGCTGTGATTTGTTCTGAAACCTGACTGAAATTTATCAAGAATACCAGGTTTATTGAGGTGGTCATTTAGCTGCATAATGACTGCCTTCTCTAGAATTTTACTTAAGAAAGGCAGGTTAGAAATGTGTCTAAAAATTTCAAAAGCAGAGGGGTCAAGATTATTTTTCTTGAGCAGGGGTTTAACTACAGCAGTCTTAAGACTGTCTGGGAAGACCCCCATATCTAATGACGAGTTTACTATGTCAAGAATATTATCAATTAGCACGCCCAATACTTCTTTGAAAAAACTTGTTGGTATTGGGTCAAGAACACAGGCGGAGGGTCTCAGTTGAGAAATTATTTCATTTAAATCAGGTAAATCTATCCTGGTGAAAGAAAAGCACTAGAGAAATGTAAAGAATTATTATTATTATTATTATTAATAATGATAATAATAATAATAATAAACATTATGTAGACTGTAATACAGTGGCTAAGTCCCTCAAAGTCCTCACTGTGTCCTCCCTTGTCTATTCCTGTGTGGTCCTGGTGATGACTGGCAGCTACTAGAGGATGGGTTTATGTTTCAGTATGAGCTGAGTTGTGGTCTGATATGCTCAAGGTTTGCAAAACAGCAGAGAAATAATGTCTCTTTAACATTGGCATATCACAAGTCCAGGGTCCAATTAGCCCTTGTTGTACAGTCCAAAACCTGATCAAAACTGACGAGAGTGACACATCATTAACGTTCCCAGAAACAATAAAGAATGCACTGGCATGATCAGTGGTTACCTTTGCTGACCACAGAGTATGCTGTGTCCATTGTGATAGCCACGTCTATCAAGAGGAGGTGTAAATCACCAACGTAAGTCTACCATGAGCGGCTCAACATTTGAGTCACAAACTTGTGCCTTGATTGTAATGTGTCCCAGGCTACACCACTTTCATTCACACCAATGGTAAGTCCTCCTCCCTTCTTCTTAATGTTTCCACTCACACTTCAGTCTGCCCACAAAATGTTAAAGTCAACCAATGAAACCACAGAGATTCGGCTCTCAGTCAGGTCTCCATGAAGCCCATGAGGCTATAGTGCTTGTGTTCCTTGTGGCTCCTGATCAGTGCTGAGAGCTCATCTGTTTTGTTCACCAGTGATGGTAGAAGGCAGGTGGGGTCCGTACCCTCTCTTCTTGTTGTGAAGCCGGGCTCTGCTTTTTTCCCTGGGTTATTCAACAGCAGCTCTACAGGGTGCCCAGTGATTAGGTTGACTCCAGTGTGGCGGGAGATGAAGGGTGCAGGTCCACCAGGTGTTGTCACGTGTAGGTGAGTGTTACTTCTTCCTTACAGGCTCTGGCTTCCATGGAAGAAAAAATATTCCAGCAGTAAACAAACAAGAATGTGGGAGCTGCTGTAGCTGGTAGCTGGTCATGGCAGTACTGGTTTTAAGCATGAAATAATGAATACCATGAAATATGTGAGTCTGGCTGTAAATGTTAAACTATTTACACAGAAAAATCTGAGTTTCTACTTCTTTGTTGTTCTACTTGCTCCACTGATTAAGAAGTGATTTTCTGAAGTGACTTCTTGCCAAGCAGGATTGCCACTTTGGGAGCTTTCTGCTAAATTGAAGGTGAAAGCCAACAAGACACTCTGTTCAAAGGAGCCATTCATGTGTTCCTGCACTCATCTCATGGTAGGCTGTCTGTGATGTTTGGGGCAGAGCAGTAGGGGATGCAGTAAAGATGGGCCATTGGTGAGAACAAAAGGACATGGACGCCACTTCTAAAAATGTGTGATGTATATCAGGGTCCTGGTCCGGGTGCTCCTCGCGTTTGCCCTTTGTTGTTGATTTACATTCAGATTGTGCCATTTTCTTTTAGGTTTTTATTGCTGTGCTTTAACTATCTGTGTGTTTAAGTATCTTGGTCTACCTTTTTGGTCATCCTTTTTATAGCGCCTCCTAGCCACAATGCTGGTCCTAAACTAATGTATGCCACAAACACAGTCCCACTGATGTCTATTTTTTTTATTATTATTGTTGTGCTTGAAACATTGCTGATGTCTGCTTGAATTTCCTGCACTTCAAGGAACTCATTTATAAAATTTTGTGTAGAGTCGAGTGTGAAAATATGTGTACACCAAAAAATAGCAAAACGTATACGCCATAAAATTCAGATTTATAAAACCTGTTGTACACTCATTTCTACACAATGTACATTTTATAAATCACAACCACCTTGTGAATTTGGTATGGGAATGTGCATCAAACATTGCCCTGAAATATCCACTGTGACAGTAGGGGGAGCTATCGCTCCCTTGAACCCTCAGGTACCACGCCAGACACCAGGTAAAAGTGCAATAATCCTTTGTTTTATTATAATAATTATGTGCACCAAGCACCCTCCACTCCACACTACTCATAAATAACCCCAATACTCCAATAATAAATCACAATCCTCCACTCCTAGACGCGTTGCCCTCCTACCACCCAGCTCAGCTCAACGTCTGGGAATTCCCATGGTCCTTTTATAGTTCCCGACCCGGAAGTGTTCTCATCCTTTAGTCCATAATTTCTTATAACTTCCGGGTCAGATAAAAGTCCTTTCTTCTCACCCCGGAAGTACATTATTCCTCCCGGTCATATGACTTGGAAGTACTTCCGGGGCATAGGGCAAATAACACTCTCCAAGCCTCCCTACAGCGGCTCCTGGTGGCCCCCATGGTATCCAGCAGGGCTGTCCATAAAAACTACAATGTCCATGAGGCTCCGCTGGAATTCGGAGACCTTCCATGCTGCTGTGAGGGTTCCCTCTGGCGGCCTGGGGGTATTGGCCGGGATACAAAGCCGGCCATGGACCACAGTTCCCTTCCCTTAGCGAAGTCCAATAGGGCGGAGTCCAGCCCCGTGAGGGACGTCTTCCTCCAGGAGGTCCCGTCAGTTGGGCCTTGGCTGTGTTGTCCATCTTCCCCAGAGAACCTCGGGGGAACGTTGTAACGGATATTCCTCTGCTCCCCTGTCCCCCGGGGACAATCTCGCCATACGTGGCCCTGCCGACGACAGTTGTAGCATCGACAGTGCCCTCCTGGTAGTCTTCCCCCACGAGATTAAAAACACAGCGGGAACACAACGTCAGCTCCACCCTTTCCTCCGCCAAGGAGGTTTACTGGCCATCTTTGTATTTTCCGCCCTTTTATCCACCTTGTCAGGAGACCCACGATGTATTTTGGGGATCTCCTGCTTACTCTGGGGCCGGTGCACAGCTTGAGTCTCTCTACTGGGAAAAGAGAGCCCCTTTGCTGTTTGCACGCCCGTTGATCTATGCTTCTTAGGAGGTGGCGTCATCAGCACCGCATCGCTGTGTGAAACAGCACTTTTCAGCTGTACCGGTTCGATCAGCGCTTCCCCCGCTCTGTCTGTCATCACGTCACACTCTCTTGTTGGGTTTGCAGTGACTTGGCACCCGCTACTTATTAATCGCGGGCCCAGTTCGCACTGCGTCCCTTTATACTGTGCGGTACCGGTCCCACTCACCTGTACCACCGCATCAACCATGACGGGAGCCTCCCGACCAAAACGCTGTAGATAATCCCATATCCTTTTCAACGGTGCTTCGGCCGTCGCTCCCAACTCTTCCACCTGTTTCTTGATATTCTTTAATTCCTGTAATAAATCATATACGGGCTCGAGCAGTGTCTCGTGATCCCGCAGTCTCACAATGTCATTTAAATCGGCCAAAGGCAGGCTACTCTCCTCATCCACCTTACCTTTCGGCCGGGAGCCAATCAACACGTCCCCTCCTGGCACGTGCTCGGCTGGGTCTTGCAAAGGCTCTTGGGAATTGGAGTTTTTCTTTTTAGAGGGCCGGGGTGGCGTCACTGGCCGACAGCGATCTATTTTAGCGGTGGACCGTTCAGTCATGTCCCGTCCCTCATTACTTTTAATTATGGTTGTGAGGGCTCCCTCTGGCAGCCTGGGGGTATTGGCCGGGATACAAAGCCGGCCATGGACCACACCACATATGGCGCATGCTAATTAACCCTTATACATATGCAATCACAATGCTGCAGAACTTCATTACCACCAACATCTGAGCGGGGTTCCACCATCACCTGGCACATGTAATGATGTGACTGCTGTTACTATGAATAGAACAGGCCACATGAAACACTGAAGGTTCAGCCAGTCACCTCACCAACAAGCCAGCCATCACATGCAGCACCATCATGTTTGTCAACATGTTTGTCTAGCTCAGAATAAATGAATCCTGGATTGACGTTTGTCAGCCATGTCTTGGCATCACAGTTGACTTGTGCATTAATCGAGTGTCACTGCTCACGGTTAACAAAAGCAACTTCATGCTCGCTAGGTGTCCTTATTGCAATATGAGTGCAGTTGATGGCTCCGATTGCGTTATGAGAACCAGACGCTACTGCAAGATGACTTTTTATGTTGCCAAAAGGATGTTAAGTTTTATGTATGTGCACCCTCACCATACAAAAAGTGGACAAGTGCCTCATCGGTTGGTTATTGGCTTCCAGCACAGCAAGCATGATGGAGTGAAGCTTGGTTGAGATATTCCTGACCTGTTGGCCAGTAACCTGAGAAGTAGATAGCTAATATAAACTGATAAAAAGATTAAAATGTTCTTCAGCTAGATACACAGCATTGGCCCTCTTAAAAGGAAAGCAAAATATAGTCTGTACGTCCAATGTGTCACTTTTGAAGTGCAATATGTTTGTCACATTAGGTCAGGTCAGGGAGCATGCACTGGTACAGCACGTTGGCGTGCCCACCACACGACAAAACAGCTCAGGATCCTGGTTAGCAACCCCCCAGGCAGACACACGGTCCAGCCCCACTCTCTGGAAATGACCCTCTATCTGCTGTAGCCAGGTGTTACATGGGCATCACTTTGGCCTGTTCCAGCCACTAGGTCCACAACAATGAGGGTCCTGTGAGCCAGATCACCCTCAGGGAATCACGCCACATGGCCGTAGTGCAGTAACTGACGCTCCCTCATAATGCAGGTCGTGTGCCTCATTCAGAACTCCATGAGCAGCAGAAAGTCAAACCAGCGGCCCCCAAGGATTCTCCGAAGAGACACAGTACTGATGGAGTCCAGTCTTCGTCTCAGGTCACTGGATGGCGTCCATGTCTCACAAAACAAAAAGCACCAGGACTTTAAAGACTTGGACCTTCGTCCTTTTGCAGAGATATCAGGAGCACCACACACCCCTTTCCAGTGACCTCATGACCCCCATGCTCTCCCAATCCATCTACTGACTTCATAGGCAGAGTCACCAGAGACAGGAATGTCAATGCCAAGGTCAGTCACATCAATGCAGATAATAATAAAGACTTGGTGATATGAATTATCATATGTGTGAGTCGTCATTTAGCTCATTTAGCTGCATTTCCCTTAAGGGTGTCCTTATTTATTAACTTCTCCATAATGTGGCACACTGATGGGTCAGAGTTACTGTAAACAGATGCATGTCCAGTTTCTTTTTCAAATCCCAATGTGTTGTTGGAAAGTATGCAGCCTTTCTAAATGAGGCCCCAGCAGTGATGAGGTACCTGAAGTTCATTTCTCAGAGGTGCTTTTCAATTCCTTGACATTTTTCTTTGTTTTTTGTATTTCTGTTTACCGCCCGGTCACTCATGTCCAGTCTGTTTTATTGTAATGCTGTGGATGAAGATGACCACCTGACACCAGTGCTCTGGGTTTCCTGTGAACCTTCAATGCAATTCATTTTAGTGTATTTGATAAATCCCTTGTCATTGATGCAAATCTGAAAAAGAAACGTAAACAACACAGAAACAGGAACACTACTTTGACGCTGAGTGCCACCAGTGTGCTAAACTGAGTAGAAACGTGCGTCTGCAAGGCGAGGAAAATGTGTGTGGCTTTATGTCAAGTTTAGGCTTTATACATCTCAAAGTGTACGTGGAAACAGGTGTATGCAACATTTTTGTGTGTACACACCATTTATACGCAAGGCCTCTGGTGTTTATTAACACTTACGCTCCAATGAATGACAGGAGAGAGAATTTGTGCTGGAGAACTTTGCTAATGGGGAGAGAAGATTTCAGTTGTACCCAGAATGCTCTACAGGACCATAATGGTGCTGAGCCTCATCCAGCGTCTGCTAGAGCTTTGCGCTCCTTATTAGGCCACTCAGACCTGGTGGACGTCTGGTTAAGTAAACTTCCTTCAGATAGCCAGTACACCTGGGTAAAGGGGGGCGGAGGGGGCATTTTGATGGCGCATTTAGACCGTTTCTACTGTTTGAGGTACCTGCTGAACATAATCACAAAGGCTTCTATTTGTCTAGTTAATTTCTCGCCTCACTCTCTGCTGGAAATGACTGTCTTTGTCCCTGTAAAGCCTTTCTGTAAATCTCTTTGGCACTTTAATGTCTCCTTGTTGGAGGATTCCCATTTCCTCAAGTGTTTCGAGTTTTTCTGGCAGCAGTGGACACAAACCAATCCCAGATTCTCATCTCTTAGACAGTGGTGGGATGTGTCGAAGGTGCAGTTAAAAGCCTTGTGCCAGCAGTACACTCAGCAAGTGACCAGGCAGTGTCTTTACAAAATGAAGAGTTTGGAGGAGGACACTGTGCCTTGTGCCAAATAAAGAACTGGCACCCTGTGAGCCAACAGTGCATGGACTATGAGATCTTCTCGATGGTCCTGGCCAGTTGCCTGAAGACTGTGAAGGACCTGCTCATCAGACTTATTGTGCACCTGACAGGACTATCTATGATGTCATTTCTGTACTGCGGATGTCATTTCAGCCTCACATCTTTATGGGGTGGATTTAGGAATTTTATCCATCAACCAGGAAAAAGCTTTTGACCGAGTAACTCACCGGATTTGTGTAAAACATTGAAATGTTTTGGGTTTGGAGATGATTTTGTTCAAATGATTGAGCTGTTGAACACCAATGTTTTTAGAATTGTCAAACTTAATGGCACTCTGTTTTCAGTCAAGAGGGGAATTCCACAGGTCTGCCCCCTTGTCCAGCCTGCTCTACGTGTTGTCCATTGAGCCGAGGTGGAGACTACAGGGGGTGACATTTCCATCCTGCCCAAATGTTCCTTTCAAGTGTTTGATCTGCGCTGATGATGTTGCTGTCTTCATCAATCAAAGGGGCAAATTGAAGTGGTCAATTATTGCCAGCAAATATTTGAGAGCATAACATCCGCAAAAAATTAATTGGTCAAAAAGTAATGGCTTCTTACTGGGCTGCTGGTCTGGATGTCTACTACCTGACTTGCCTGCCTGCTTCAGGTATCTTGGGGTGACCTGGGCAGTGAGGGGGTGGATGAGAGTAATTGGGACGGGACTCTTAGAGAAAGTGACCTCTCATCTGAACAAGTGGAAGTGGATCGTAATTAAACTGTCATACAGTGGGAGGGGGATTGTCATCAGTCATTTAGTGGCCTCAATGCTGTGGCACAAGCTCAAGTGTGGTGACTCCTTCTGGGGCTTTAAAATAAGATCCAGAGAGTGCTGGTCAGTTTCTGCTTGCATTGGCTAAAGCAGACTGTGCTGTTTGTACCATCGGAGGAAGGCGGTCAGGGACTTCTGGATATTCTGTCAAAGTCATGGCTTTCAGACTCCAAGTTCTACTGAAGCTTTTCTGTGTTTCGTATTCACTGAGTTGGAGGAAGTTAGCTTTGAGTTTCCTTCATCGTGTGGGTGGGTTAGGATTTGATAAAGCACTTCTGGTGATGAATTTATTAAAAATAGACCTTCCTGTGTGGACTAAATTTTACAGAGTCCTGTTAACTTGGCACTTGGTGTTTAAGAGGAATTTTAATGTGACTGGGGGGGTTACAATAGAAGCCTTTAATTTTTAACTCTGTCTCTTCATGCCCCCTCTTGTACAGTGCCAGTTTTGTTTCAGTTCTCATTAAACATCAGGTACTGAAACTGGCACAGATTTATGACACCACAACAAAGTCATTCATTGATCCTGAAGTCTTGGCTTCTCTTCTAGATGTTAAGTAAGTCAGAACGATTCAGTGTTTACTCTCCTCCATAGCTAAAGACCACCACTTGCTCAACTGCTAATAAGTTTGATGTTTGTCCCTCTGTGGACCTCTCATGGCTTCTAAACTATTCACTTCACTAAAGGAACAGTGGTGGGCTTTGATTCTTAGTCAATGATGGGACTGCATCAGTGCTGTGTCAAGGGGATCCACTTCTCTGCATTGGGGTCTGTGCTGGACACTCCATGGAGGGAGAATCTGGGAGTGGAAGGGGACTGGCGGGCAGCGTGGAGGTAGCTGGTCAAGCTGGTGAGTCACAAAAGAACTGCGGACTTGGACATGGGATTATTGACACCAATTTATTAAAAATTATTAAAGAGACAGAAGATGATACCTGCGTTTTGTGTGGACACAGACACCAATTTTTAATTTCTTTTTGATTACATAAGACTGGGGATATCGTCAGATTCTTTGGAGATTTGTGTACAAAATTAATCAGAAAGTTTAATAATGTGTTGTTCATTTTTTGGTATAAAATACAACAAAACAACTTACTACAACAAACTTTCTATTGGTTGAAGCCAAGCTGGCCATTTAAAAAATTCGTAATAATAAAATGTGAGGTTCAGAACTTAGTGATGTTTTTGTGATGTTTAGGATGAATGTTTATTCAAGAATAACAATGGAGTTTACTTATTATAAACAGAGGAATATGATGGGGGTGTTCGACAATGGGTGGGGGTCCAAGGGGGACTGAGCTCTGTTGATGAAGGGGAGCTGAACATGAATTTGTGATTCACTGGTCAGAGCTTTGAACATCGGGAAGGCATTGGGCAGGCTGAGGAATTTATGTGTTTATCTATTAATTGTATAGTGCCTTATCTATCTATCTATCTATCTATCTATCTATCTATCTATCTATCTATCTATCTATCTATCTATCTATCTATCTATCTATCTATCATATAGAGCTTACACAAGGCTTACAGCACAGAAAGCATTTTGCGTTTTCTAGAGTTTTTAGAGGGGAAGCGGGGGGTCAGTATAGTCGAACACTTTCCTGATCTCCATCTGTTTCTGAGCTCGGTGAAGCAAGTGCGGCAGCGGGCTGCTGAACTAGGCATGACCTCCAAAGAGAGAGTCCGCTTAAAGAATATTATAAGCAAAGTGAAACGTTCCCTAGAAGCGCAATCATGATGGCAGTTTTAAAGTGATTCCCCTTTTCTTGGGTTAATGTAGTGTTGTTGACCGCCTCCTTATTTTGCTGTACAATGCCTGTTTATTCCCTGTGCTCTTTAAATATAAACGGTTGCAGAGAGTTAGTAAAAAGAACAGCGCTATTTGAGCACTTGGCGCAAAAAAGGATTAACGTGGCCTTCCTTCAAGAGACTCATACTGACGAGGCTAATCAGTCTGACTGGCACAGAGAGTGGCCAGGGGTGGCACACCTAAGTCATGGCTCAAATCTCAGTGCAGGAGTCGCGATCTTGTTTTCTAAAAGTTTTGTACCTGACAGTGCGGTTTGTACGGAGTTAATCCAGGGGAGGCTGCTGAAGGTAGAAGCACAGCTGGGGGAGAAGAAGTGGGTGTTTATTAACGTGTACGCCCCAAATGTAGGGGCCGAAAGAATTCACTGCTTCTCAGTGTTAAATGAAGTCCTGGGGACATGTGATGATGATGAACTGGTGTTTGTGGGGGGCGACTTCAATTGCACAGAGAATGCGCAGCTGGACAGGAATGGGCTAGAACCGCACCCGGGGTCCGTCCAATCACTGAGGTCTGTGGTCACCAATAATAATCTCCTTGATATTTGGAGGGATTTTCATCCGGGGGTCCGGCAGTATACGTGGGTGAAGGGCTCAGCTGGGCTGCTTTCTATGGCTCGACTTGACAGATTCTACATCCAGAAACATCACAGGAACCTCATAGCTAACTGCTCCATTCTTCCAACTGGCTTATCTGATCACTGTCTTGTTTTCCTTCAAATCTCTTTTCTCTCTCCTCATTCTGTCAAGTCCTACTGGCACTTTAATAGTAATCTACTGAAAGACCCCCACTTCATCAACTGTTTCAAATACTTCTGGACTCAATGGAAAAGCAAAAAGAAGAATTTCTCTTCACTGAGGCAATGGTGGGATTGCTCAAAAACTGAGATACGCGTATTGTGCCAACAATACACCGAGCAGACCACCAGGGATGTGAATGCGGCCATTTCTGAACTGGAGAAGGATATCGAGGAACTTCATTCAGTTTTATGTACAAACTTTGACGGCAGCACTTTTGAGTCCCTCAAAACAAAGAAACAATTATTGATGGACCTTATAGACAAGAGAGTCAACGGGGCACTCGTCCGCTCGAGAATGCAGTCGCTCACCCAGATGGACACTCCCACACAATTTTTTTTTAAACTGGAAAAAACATTTGGCCAAAGTAAGAGCATTAACTGCTTAAAGAATGACAAAGGTCAGG
The DNA here is from genome assembly GCA_026402145.1 of Polypterus bichir lapradei. Taxonomy (NCBI): domain Eukaryota; kingdom Metazoa; phylum Chordata; class Cladistia; order Polypteriformes; family Polypteridae; genus Polypterus; species Polypterus bichir. The sequence continues at coordinate 17,475,495 of JANRMT010028174.1, forward strand.
ACCTGCTAGAGCCTGAAGCCCTTCGATCCTGGGCACACCAGTTTTACCAGCAACTGTTTTCTGCGGACATTGCAGAGGTACCTTTAGAGTCATCAGTTTTTCTCCAGGACTTACCTCAGGTTCCAGATGGAGAGAAGGACTTCATGGAATCTACGATCTCTCTGGATGAATTGACCACAGCTTTCAATGGGCTGAACATTGGGAAGTCCCCAGGAATCGACGGTTTGCCTGTTAAGTTTTTTAAAGCTTTTTGGTCTCACCTTGGCGCTGATCTGGCAGAGGTTTTCTGTGAAAGTCTGCAAGTGGGTGAACTGCCCCTTTCCTGTCGCAGGGCGGTTATCACACTACTCCCAAAGAAAGGAGACCTCACAGAGTTAAAGAACTGGCGCCCAGTAAGCCTGCTGTGTGCGGATTACAAATTATTCTCCAAGGCCCTGGCTAACCGGTTAGGAAGAGTCATGGCGTGTATCGTGAACCCCGAGCAGACATACTGTGTCCCCAACAGGTGTATTCAGGACAACATCTTCCTGGTTCGGGATGTGATTGATGCTGCCAGGCTCTTTGGGTTTGACGCAGGTCTTTTACCACTGGATCAGGAGAAAGCGTTTGACAGGGTGGACCACAATTACCTTTTAGCAGTACTGAAGGCCTTTGGCTTTGGACCTTCGTTCATTAAACACATTGGACTCTTATATCACAACGTGTTTAGTGTCATCAAACTTAATGGAACACTAACCGCCCCGTTCAAGGTAACCAGAGGGATACGTCAGGGCTGCTCTCTGTCCGGTATGCTCTTCTCACTCTCCATCGAGCCACTACTACAACAACTTCGCATCCGCCTTCAAGGTCTGAACATCCCTCAGTGCCCAAATTTACAGCTCAAGGTGGTCGCGTATGCGGATGATTTGACTGTGTTCATCTGTCATCCTGGAGACATCACGGCGCTGAAATATTGCCTGGATGAATTTGAAAAACTGTCATCGGCAAAAATTAACTGGGACAAAAGTACCGCATTTTTAATTGGCGACTGGAGGGATGGAGACCCACCGGGCCTACCTGGTGGCCTTAAGTGGAACAGGAGAGTCTTCAGATACCTGGGGGTGTTTTTAGGACAGGGAGGCATAGCTGAGGAAAACTGGGCAGACTGGGTGGAAAAAGTTCAAGCCAGACTGAAGAAGTGGAAATACCTTCAAAAGGAGATCTCCTGTCGTGGCAGGGTCCTCATTATTAATAACTTAATAGCCTCCATTTTCTGGCATAAGTTACAATGTATTGACCCCCCAATATCTGTCATCAAGAACATCCAGGCGATACTTTTAGATTTCTTTTGGGATGGCCTACATTGGGTGAAGCGCAGTGTCCTGTATCTGCCTGTAGAAGAGGGCGGTCAGGGACTCATTGACTTGTTGAGCAAGATGGAGGCCTTTAGGTTACAGGCTTTACATCGGCTCTTATACGGCCCCAAGCACCTACTGTGGAGACAGCTGGCCTTTACCTTATTTCGTGGGGTACGGAGCTTAAATTTTGCGGAAAATTTCTTTTTATTACATTCTGCCAATGTTGTTGGGTCTGACCTGCCGGAATTTTATCAATCTGCACTTCAGGTTTGGCACAGAAAGTTCAGGAGGACCAGGCTAAATCTGGAAAGTATTTTTTGTTTTTTGGAAGAACCTTTAGTCTGGAATCCTCTTTTAGAATGTTCGTTATTATTTTCTGACTCATTCGTATCAATTCTTTTAAACAAAAGAATTTTAAAGATAAAACATTTAATTGATACAAACATGAGGTGCTGGCACACCCCTGCCCACCTAGCGACAGTCCTGGGGATCAGATCAATACGCCTGGTTGACATTTTTCACAGTCAACTACAAACAGCACTGCGGAGGTCAGGCGCGAGTTCACTGTGTGCCGAGTACTTCACAGGTGAGGGGACACCAGAGGCAGAGATGGCATCACCTGTCATTATTGTAAAGCCAAATGTCACTGACCACACTGACAGACCTGGACACCTTCTCAGATTTGGGACTCTGGTCGAGAAAGACTTTGAACTGTATAACAAAAAAGAACTGTATAAACTGTGTGTCAAAGTGACATTTTATAACCAATTAAAAGATTTGCCAGATACTCTGTGGAGGAAAGAACTGCAGGTCTCAGAGAACATCACACCTTCATGGAGAGCTTTTTATAAACTCCCTTTACAGAAAAGACTTGGGGATCTGCAGTGGAGGATAACACACTCGGCCTTAGCCACAAACTCATTTCTTTATACGATTACAGCTTCAGAGACTGACCAGTGCCCGTTCTGTGACACGAGGGAGACCATCTTTCATCTGTTCATTCACTGTGAACGGCTGAGGCTGTTGTTCATGTTCTTGGATTTTATTCTTAGTGGTTTTGGTTTTGGTCTCTCAAAAATTAACTTTGTCTTTGGTATAAATTATAATCAAAAAAATAGGAATAAGTCTGTTATTGGGAATTTCCTCTTAGGACAGGCCAAGTTAGCAATCCTAAAAACAAGGAAGAATAAAGAGAAAAACATCATGGGGACTGACGCTCTGCTGCTCTTCAAAGTTTTAATTAAAAGTCGACTGAAACTTGAATTCATGTACCATAAACTAACGAACAATTTAGAAATGTTCAGCGACATGTGGGGGACACAACAGGTACTGTGTGCTGTGGAGGGGGGTGAACTGGTGATCAACTGGGAATGAAAAGTATTGGTGGGCATCAACAACATGTTCTAATTAATGTGCGGAGTAGGAGGAGTGTAAAGGGGGATCAGAGGTGGTCTTTGTATTATAACAATTTACTTTTTTGATTATATTATTTATGTGTGGAGTAGGAGGAGTGTAAAGGGGGATTAGTGGTGGTCTTTGTATCATAATGAACTGTCAATTTTTTTTTGATTTTCTTGTTAATGTGCGGAGTAGGAGGAGTGTAAAGGGGGAGGAGTGGTAGTTGTCTGATATACCTTTTTGTTTATCTTGAATATTGGGACTGTTTGTCTTATGACTGTGTATATTGTTAATGTTCATAATAAAGGTCATTTTAAAAATAAAAATATCATATAGTGCCTATCTATCTATCTATCTATCTATCTATCTATCTATCTATCTATCTATCTATCTATCTATCTATCTATCTATC
>JANRMT010028174.1:17489475-17509026 GCA_026402145.1 Polypterus bichir lapradei
TATCTATCTATCTATCTATCTATCTATCTATCTATCTATCTATCTATCTATCTATCTATCTATCTATCTATCTATCCAGGAGCACAAGGAGCTTGATGTGGCCTTGAAATTTAAAGTAGAGGGTTATGAATATATTGTATTTATATCTACGGAATTAATGAAATGCTTTAAGTGTGGTCAGACAGGGCACAAAGCAAGTCATTGTAAGCGGGGTAAGATGACAGTCAACTCGGATATGCTGGGACCATCTGGTGAGCACAGAGAGATCTGTAATAGCACTTCGGACAATGAAGAGAATGAGTCGGTGATTAGTGATTCAGAAATGGAAGATCAGAGTTTTGATTCTGATGAAGTGGCTGAAGATCATGGTGTAATTACAGTGATACAAATTATCACAGCAGGCCTGGGACATGAAGCAGGGGAGCTGGAAGTGTCCAGCGGAGAGCCTGCGATGGAAAAAAACCAGAGGGCTGACATGGTTACGGGAGCAGTGAAAACTGCCGGGCAGATCAGTGAAATTAATGAAAATAAGAAGGCTGAAGTTGGCCATGAAGAGGAGGAGAGGGAGGTATCTAAAGTGGCACCAGGGGTCGAATGTTATAAAGATGACTCTGCTGCGCATCTCCAAAAGACACCCGCCAAGAGTGCTGCCACTCCAGAGACGAGCCCAGGCACCAAGCCTTCTCATGGGGGGGGCGAAGGAGAGAGCGCTGACTGTGCAGTCATTGACTGATGAAGTAACACACGAGACGGGGGCCGATGGAGAAATGCTCACTGAAGATGGAAATGGTGAACACGGTCTGGTGAAGCCAGTAACCAGAAAAAGAAAGGAGCAAACAACCAGTGGTGGATGCGCCAAGAAGAGCACGAAAACTGAAAGTGTAGAGGCCGCCACTAGTGGTCTGTAGCAGACAGACGGCACTGAAATCACAGTGAGAGAAGAAGGAGATGAGGACGGCAATGAATCTGACCCGTCGATCAGGGTGGATCTGTCATCTCACTCGAGCTTACGCGAGGCCTACAGCACAGAAAGTATTTTGCGTTTTCTAGAGTTTTTAAAGGGAAGCGCGGGGTCAGCATAGTCGAACACTTTCCTGATCTCCATCTGTTTCTGAGCTCAGTGAAGCAAGTACGGCGGCGGGCTGCTGAACTAGGCATGACCTCCAAAGAGAGAGTCCGCTTAAAGAATATTATAAGCAAAGTGAAATGATCTTTAGAAGCGCAATCATGATGGCAGTTTTAATGCGATTACCCGTTTCTTTAGTTAACTTAGTGTTGTTGATCGCCACCCTATTTTCTTTTATAATGCCTGTCTATTCCCTTTGCTCTTTAAATGTGAACGACTGAAGAGATTTAGTGAAAAGAACGGCACTATTTGAGCACTTAGCTCAAAAAAAAAGATTAACGTGGCCTTCCTTCAAGAGACTCATACTGACGCGGCTAATCAGTCTGACTGGGACAGAGAGTGGTCAGGAGTGGCACATCTTAGTCATGGCTCCAATCTCAGTGCGGGTGTCGCTGTCCTGTTTTCTAAATGTTTTGTACCTGACAGTGTTGTTTGTACGGAGTTAATCCAGGGGAGGCTGCTGAAGGTAGAAGCACAGCTGGGGGAGAAGAAGTGGGTGTTTATTAACATGTACGCCCCAAATGTAGGGACCGAGAGAACTCACTGCTTCTCAGTTTTAAATGATGTCCTGGGGACATGTGACGATGATGAGCTGGGGACATGTGACGATGATGAGCTGGTGACATGTGACGATGATGAGCTGGTGTTTGTGGGAGGCGACTTTAATTGCACAGAGAATGCACAGCTGGACAGCAATGGGCTAGAACCGCACCCGGGGTCCGTCCAAGCACTGGGGTCTGTGGTCACCAACAATAATCTCATTGATATTTGGAGAGACTTTCATCCGGGGGTCCGGCAGTATACGTAGGTGAAGGGCTCAGCTGGGCTGCTTTCTATGGCTCGACTTGACAGATTCTACATCCAGAAACATCACAGGAACCTCGTAGCTAACTGCTCCATTCTTCCAACTGGCTTATCTGATCACTGTCTTGTTTCCCTTCAAATCTCTTTTCTCTCTACACATTCTGTCAAGTCCAACTGTCACTTTAATTGTAATCGACTGAAAGACCCCCACATCATCAAATGTTTCAAATACTTCTGGACACAATGGAGATGCAAAAAGAAGAACTTCTCTTCACTGAGACAATAGTGGGATTGCTCGAAAACCGAGATACGAGTATTGTGCCAACAATACACCGAGCAGACCACCAGGGATGTGAATGCGGTCATCTCTGAGCTGGAGAAGGAAATCGAAGAACTTCATTCAGTTTTATGTACAAACTTTGACGGCAGCACTTTTGAGTCCCTTAAAACTAAAAAACAATTATTGATGGACCTTATGGACAACAGAGTCAACGGCGCACTCTTCCGCTCGAGAATGCAGTCGCTCACCCAGATGGTCACTCCCACGCAATTTTTTTTTAGATTGGAAAAAACAATTGGCCAAAGCAAGACCATTAACTGTTTAAAAAATGACAAAGGTCAGGACCTGCTGGAGCCTGAAGCCCTTCGATCCTGGGCACACCAGTTTTACCAGCGACTGTTTTCTGCGGACATTGCAGAGGTACCTTTAGAGTCGTCAGTTTTTCTCCAGGACTTACCTCAGGTTCCAGATGAAGAGAAGGACATCTTGGAAACTACGATCTCTTTGGATGAGTTGACCACAGCTTTGAATGGGCTGAACATTGGGAAGTCCCCAGGAATAGATGGGTTGCCTGTTGAGTTTTTTAAAGCCTTTTGGTCTCACCTTGGCACTGATCTGGCAGAGGTTTTCCATGAAAGTCTGCAAGTGGGTGAACTGCCCCTTTCCTGTCGCAGGACGGTTATCACACTAATCCCAAAGAAAGGAGACCTCACGGACCTAAAGAACTGGCACCCAGTGAGCCTGCTGATTACAGAATCTTCTCCAAGGCCCTGGCTAACCGGTTAGGAGGAGTCATGGCGAGTATCGTGAACCCCGAGCAGACATACTGTGTTCCCCAACAGGTGCTTTCTTGATAACATCTTCTTAGTTCGGGAAGTGATTGATGCTGCCAGGCTCTTTCGGTTTGACGCTGGTCTTTTTTCACTGGATCAGGAGAAGGCGTTTGACAGGGTGGACCACAATTACCTTTTAGCGGTGCTGAAGGCCTTTGGCTTTGGACCTTTGTTCATTCGGCACATTGGACTTTTATATCACAACGTGTTTAGTGTCGTGAAACTTAATGGAACACTAACAGCCCCCTTCAAGGTTACCAGAGGGATACGTCAGGGCTGCTCTCTGTCCGGCATGCTCTTCTCACTCTCCATCGAGCCGCTACTGCAACAGCTTTGCATCCGCCTTCAAGGTCTGAACATCCCTCAGTGTCCGAATTTACAACTCAAGGTGGTCGCGTATGCGTATGATTTGACCGTGTTGATCTGTCATACTGGAGACATCATGGCGCTGAAATATTGCCTGGATGAATTTGAAAAACTGTCATTAGCAAAAATTAATTGGGACAAAAGTAATGCTTTTTTAATTGGCAACTGGAGGGATGGAGACCTACCGGGCCTACCTGGTGGTCTTAAGTGGAACAGGAGAGTCTTCAGATACCTGGGGGTGTTTTTAGGATAGGGAGGCATAGCTGAAGAAAACTGGGCAGACTGGGTAGAAAAAGTTCAAGACAGACTGAAGAAATGGAAATACCTTCAAAAGGAGATCTCCTGTCGAGGCAGGGAACTCATTATTAATAACTTGATAGCCTCCATGTTCTGGCATAAGTTACAATGTGTTGACCCCCCAATATCTGTCATCAAGACCATCCAGGGCATTATTTTAGATTTCTTTTGGGATGGCCTGCATTGGGTGAAGCGCAGTGTCCTGTATCTGCCTGTAGAGGAGGGCGGTCAGGGACTCATTGACTTGTTGAGAAAGATGGAGGCCTTTAGGTTGCAGGCGTTACATCGGCTCTTATACGGCCCTGAGCACCTGCCGTGGAGACAGCTGGCCTTTGCTGTATTTCGTGGGGTAAGGGGATTAAATTTTGCTGAACATTATTTTTTATTACACTCTGCCAACTTTGTTAGGTCTGACCTGCCGAAGTTTTATTAATCCGCACTTCAGGTCTGGCACAAAAAACTCAGGAAGACCAGGCTAAATCTGGAGAGTAATTTTTGGTTCATGGAAGAACCTTTAGTCTGGAATCCTCTTTTAGAATGTCCTTTATTGCTTTCCGAGTCTTTTGTATCAATTCTTTTAAAAAAAAATTTTGAAATTAAGTAACCTGATTGATACAAACATGAGGTGCTGGCACACCCCTGCCCACCTAGCGACAGTCCTGGGCATCAGATCAATAAGCCTGGTTGACCTTTTTCTCAGTCAGGTAAAAACAGCACTGCGGAGGTCAGGAGCGAGTTCTCTGTGGGCCGAGTACTTCACAGGTGAGGGAACACCTGAGGCAGAGATGACATCACCTGTTATTATTGTAAAGCCAAATGTCACTGACCACACTGACAGACCTGGACACCTTTTCAGTTTTGGTTCTCTGGTTGAGAAAGACGTTGAACTGTTTAACAAAAAAGAACTGTATAAACTGTGTGTCAAAGTGACATTTTATAATCAACTGAAAGAGTTGCCAGATACTCTGTGGAGAAAAGAACTGCAGGTCTCAGAGATCATCACACCTTCATGGAGAGCTTTTTATAAACTCCCATTGCAGAAAAGACTTGGGGATCTGCAGTGGAGGATAACACACTCAGCCTTAGCCTCAAACTCATTTCTGTATACAATTAAAGCTTCAGAGACTGACCAGTGCCAGTTCTGTGACACGAGGGAGACCATCTGTCACCTCTTCATTCACTGTGAACGGCTGAGGCCGTTGTTCATGTTCTTGGATTTTGTTCTTAGTGGTTTTGGGATTGAGTTCTCAAAAATTTGCTTTTATCTTTGGTATTAAATATAATCAAAAAAATAGGAATAAATGTGTTATTGAGAATTTCCTCTTAGGACAGGCCAAGTTGGCAATCTTAAAAACAAGGAGAAATAAAGAGAGAAACATCATGGGGACTGACGCTCTGCTGCTTTTCAAAGTTTTAACCAAAAGTCGACTGAAACTCGAATTCATGTACCATAAACTAACAAACAATTTAGAAATGTTCAGCGACATGTGGGGGACACGACAGGTACTGTGTGCTGTGTAAGGGGGCGAACTGGTGCTCAACTGGGAATGAAAAGTAGTGGTGGGCATCAACAACATGTTCTAATTAATGTGCGGAGTAGGAGGAGTGTAAAGGGGGAGTAGTGGTGGTTATCTGATATATACCTTTTTGTTTTATACTGAATATTGGACTTGTTTGTCTTTTGACTGTGTATATTGTTAATGTTTTCTTTTTATGTTCACAATAAAGGTCATTTTAAAAATAAAAAATATCTATCTATCTATCTATCTATCTATCTATCTATCTATCTATCTATCTATCTATCTATCTATCTATCTATCTTTAAAGAAACCTTATCTATCTAACTTTCTATTAGTTTCTGATTTCAGTTGTCCCCTCTTGTGACCCTTAGTGACAAAGTGACATTTGCTCAGCCCCTCTCTGACGTCACTTTTCTGCTCCTGATGTCCTTGTGCCCCTTTGTTGGTGTCCTGCACATTAGACTTGTGTCGTGACCCCATTGTCGTGTATTCTACCCTCACAGCTCGAGTCTTGCCTGTTTCTTAGACAAATCGTCACTTGATTGATGACAATGGTGTCACCGTTTATTACAATGCTGGCACCTTGAACAGGGGACATGTCCTCATTTGAATGTTCAAAGTTTCTGCAGACATCGGCCTTAACCAACGTATCCTAATGTGACTTCGAGAACACAAATGACGGGGGGTCCTAAACACGGGGACAGCTGCAGTGAACGCCAATACTCTTTAATGCCACACACGTCATTGTCATTGTCACAGAGTGACGTTTTTAAGATTTATTTAGTTACGTGTGTTATGTTTTATTGTTTGCCCTGAAGAAGTCATTGAGAGAATCGCGTTGGCCCTCAGACTGTGAGGTTTATGTGGTCGGACCTCTAGAAGCAGGACCCCTCAAACAGGCTGCCATGGGGGGCTTCACTTGTGTCTTCAGAACTAAAAGGATTTGCTTGTGATTTAGGACTGAGCTATGAAGAGACAATTGTTTGGTTTTCTTTTCACATTCTTTCATATTCTGTCTGTTTATTATGGGATGTGTTGTTGTTCTATTGATTTGTTTCCTGATCTTCACAGGTGAGTTAATCCTGGTGGTCCGGACTGCTGAATTCCTGAGGATTCTCGTCCTTTTCTGAGCCCCTGACGTGTTCTTCTTGTGATCTTCTGATTCTTTTCTCTTTCGGTGGCCCAGCTGCTGTTCTTCTTGTCTTTTTCTTCTTTAATTCTTTGTGTGGTTTGATGTCACTGAGATGTCACTTGTGTCATTTCTAACACCTACCAGCAGGTGGCGATGCTAGCAGGTCACTCTGCCATTTTGCTGTGAATGGGCAGCTCAGGTCAGAGGAGAGCTGGGAGTGGACAGCAGTGGTCAGCAGTAATGGGGGTCACTTCACAGTCCACTTGGACCACCTCTGTGCCCAGGGGACTGGACTTTGGGATGCTGAGTGTCCATTCAGAGCTCGTCCACTGGCTTTATTACAAATTAGGAGAGAAATAAGAAAACTGAGGTCACCAGCAGTGAGGCCTTTAGTGGACTGAGGTCAGCTGGTCAGTGGCACCGGTCAGCATGTGACGTGTGAGTGTCAGAAGTGTCACATGTCAGTCCTGCCCACCCTGTTCATTATGTCACTGATCACACAGTCAGTCCAGTCTTTGTCACAATAGACAGACAGAGTGTCCTCATCGTCTAAGTGGTCTGACATCAGGAGAGCCCACCATGACAGACAATCGAGTGTCTCACTCTACGATGTCCAGCAGTGACCGGCGTGTCTAACAGGAATCTGTGGATGGGGTCCGGCAAATCAGTCAAAGCCCCTCCATGTGCTGAGTCCTCAGTTACAGACATAAATCCAAGGTGGTCCCTCTGCTGTCATCGGCTTTGAGAAGTCAGTCTGGACCCTCAAGTACAGGACACTGTCAGCTTCATGTCCTTAACATTCCTGTCCACATGTCACTTTGAGTGACTTATCAAAAGTCAGTGTGGCAGGAAGACAGAAGACGCTGTCAGGTATATAGCGCCTTACCTTATAAGGACAGCGGTGGTCTCAGGGTCAAAGTGCATTTCAGTGAAGACGGCGCAGTCATTGAGCCCTTGTGCTGTGTGTCCTTCTGTCTGTCTGTCTGTCCTCACTCGTCTCTCTTCTTCTTCTTCACAGGTTGTGGTCTTGTGGTCTCACCTCGGCCTGCTGCTCAGCTCTCTCCTCAGTCCTCTCATCTTCAGACTCACGGCTGACATATCTGAACCTGGACAAGAACAACCTGGGAGATTCAGGGGCTCGTCAGCTGAGTGAGGGGCTCAGGAGTGACAACTGTAAATTAAAAGAACTGTGGTGAGTAAAGAGGGGGAGGGGTGGGGGTGTGAATGTGTTATTGATGGACGGGCTGATCACATGACAGCACATGGAGTGACCAGAGTGACAGTGACAAGTGGAGCTGACTGAGGTGACAGACAGGAAGGACAACAAAGATAAGACAGAGGAAGATGAGGAGGAGGAGGAGGAGTGTGAGATGGACAAGAAAAAGAAGAAATGGACAGCAGCTGAGTGTCCAGAGAGACAGGGGGACAAGGACACAGGGGGGATCAGGACAGCAGACAGTGTGGACAGGAGGAGAGGGGGACATGACAGTCTGGGGGCTGAGGGTCATTTGGAACAAACAAGAAAGAGCAGAGCAGCAGACGGGGGGATCAGTGGACAAGAGGAAGAAACAAGATGGAGGATGAGAGACGAGCAGGAGATGAAATGAGAGAAGACATGAGAGTGAGGAGGAGAAGAAGAGAAAATGAAGAGAGACGGAGCACTAGAGAGACAGACAGGAACTGACCGCAGGGGGACAGAGGGGGCAACAGCATGTCAACTGGACAGACCACCTCCTTTATGAAATGTGACGCGACCAGCAGGCCTTCAGAGGATGTTGACCAATCGGTGAGTGGACTGAGTGACTGACAGGCCAACACACACGTCATGTGACTTAGATGAGCACAGACACTGAGAGGAATTCTGGGTGACATCAGGAGGCGTGTCAGTGTGACAGTGCAGTGTGTGTGTGGCGCCCCCTGCTGTTTGTAACTCACACTTGTGTCTCCTTATAGGCTGATTGGTAACGGGATCAGTGAGAGTGAGAAGGAGAACCTGAGGTCACTAGAGGAGGAGCTGAGGAGGTCTGGACGGCAGCTGACTATCAACACATGAGAAGACCAGCAGTGGTGATCAGACTGACCCCCCCGTCAGTGATGGAGCCCCCCGTCCACTCTCCCCTAAATTCTCCTGTTTCTTCTTTTTATTCTCCTCTCAGTTCTGCTCCTCATTTAATAAACTCTTCGTGTCCCCTCAGCCTGTGTGCTTCTCCTTTAACGTCACTTTTATTTTTAACACGTTGAGACCCTCAACTGGTGCAAAACTCAAGCAGACTCGGACCTGCAGACCCCCGAGTTTCACCACTAGAGACAGTAAAGCAGTGCGGGTCATCCTGTAAAAAGCCTCCCAAGAAGGAGCAAAGAGAGGTGGACAGTCCAGCTGTGTGTTGACAGGGGGCCTGAGGCTTTAGTGACTCTTGGGACAAGGCTGGGACAAACCCTGGACAGGACGCTGGTCCATCACAGGACGCCATCAGCGCTCATCTCCATCATCACTCAGTGTCATTTGAACCCGTGTCTGCTCCGTGTCCCCCAAGTCCTGTCTGCCATCTGCTGATTGTCCTTTGGTGACACTTTAACTCCCATAAAGCTCAGTTTTGATTTTCATTTTCTTTTTTATTCCGTCGTCTCCACTTCACCGTCCCCTCCAGTCATGTCCTCCTAGTGAGCAGCGGCCTGAACAAGTGAGCCGTTAAAAAGAAATAAAAGAAAAGACGAGGAGAACATGGAGGAGTGTGGAGATGGGATGGACTGGCGCTGTCCAGGGTGGGGTCCTGACTTGATGTGGACAGACGGCCACTGAGGGACCACCACCTGAACTGGACTGAGGGGGCTTAGAAAATGGATGGACAAACAGAGGGGAATAAACTGAACTGGAAATTAAGAAAGAAACTGGAAAATAAAATAAGAGTGGGAGTAGGATGAGGGTCTAAAGGAAACAAGTGGGGGACCCCAGCCTGAGGGTGGGCTTCTATAGGACAGCTGGGTTAGAAAAAGAGGAACAGGGAGAAGAGTGGGAGCGAAGAAAACAAACAGAGAGATGAACAAGGGGGGCAAGGAGGAGAGAGTTAGAATGTGAAGGACAGTCAGTGACACGAGGGGGACGAGGACAGACGAGGAGGAGGAGGAGGAGAGGAAGACAAGTCAAGTCGAGTCTATTTTATTTAAAGAGCTCATTTAAAAACATCAGGGGTCCACCAAAGTGCTGCACAGCTTCACCATAAATACCCCAAATACACACAGTAGACACAGTAAAGAAATACTGACGGACAAGTTTAGAAAGCCAAGTCAGAAAGGTGGGCTTCAGCTGGGATTTCAAAGTGACCATCTGCAGTACAGCGCAGCGTCCAGAAGGAATATGAAAATGTGCAGAAAGACTCAGTTTAACTCCAGAACTGTAGACTGTGCTCTCGTATGTCCGCCGTTTCTAAAAGAACACAAACCCAGGCAGCAAGCGCTCTCTGCTGGGCACAGGAGCCTCTTTAAAAACTGTGATGTGTAAGAAGTTTGAAGTCCAGGTGGCTACAGACCCCCAAATCAGTAACAGCAGAGCAGGAATCTTCACGTCACTCGAGTAGACATTTGCTGTCTGTGAAGACGACTTCAGGCACCTGATATTATAAAGTGGGGTTACAAACACATTATATGTGCACTGCTGATTAATGGGCTTCTGAACTGGGGGTACAAGCGGCCCCCTCACATGCCCTGACACCCTATTAATGCCCATCAAGGCCACTGACAATCGTTGTCATCACCTGCTGCTCGTTCATCTCTGTCTCTCTCTCTCTCTCGTCATTTTAGTTTTCATCCTCACCCATCACACTCTCTTCTCAGTTATTCGTGTTGTTACTTTCTTCATCAGATTTCTCTCGTCATTTTGATCTCCTTTTTCCATGTTGACCAGCTCTAGTTGTCGGTGGGCTTGGGCCAAATAAACATGTAAGCAGAACCAAAGCTGGAGTACCAGGAGCTCCTTCTCAGTGTTTTGTGCTTCAGTGCGCCTGATGTGTGCTTAGCCATAGTGGGACAGCATGAGGGGGACAAGCCTGGTGATGATAGAAAGAGTTTATATGGCAGCAACAGCAAAACAGCATCTTGTCAGATTTATTTTATTTATACCACACTTTATAGTAGGAGGTACCACAATGTGCTTCAGTCGTTTTTATTTTTGTCAGGTTTGTGGACCCCGTTAGAGTGTGGCTAGGAGTGATCGCCCCCTGCTGGCTCCACCGCTGCTCTTACATGTCATTATATTCTGTGACTGTTAATAAAATATGTCCTTGAAGCCTCGGCCTGACGTCACAGCCTGCACCCGCTTAGCCTGCCAAGGTCAAACCTCAGTGACAAGTGACATGTTTAGGATGGGGAGGAGAACAGGGGGTCCACACGTGTTTTTTCCTTTTTCTCTCAGTAGTTTTTTCCTTCACAGTTTTCTTCTTTTTCTTATTTGATGTTGAGAAAAGCCAAGCAAAATGACATCTTTTATTTATTTATCTATTTGATGTTTAAAGACATTGAGCCGCTGAGGTGGTCAGTTAGACCCCCTGAGTATGGACCCTCTGTGATGGCCTGTCCATCCTGCTTGTGTTTAGTTCCTACTACTGGGAGAGGCCCTGACACTTAGTGACCCCAACCAGGAGTGACCAGAATCAGAGTGACCTTACTGGACAGGTGCACCACATGGACTGAGAATTTGTGAGGACATACTGGGAGAATAAAAAAGAAAACGAAGATCAAAATAAGAGAAATAGAAATGAGTGTCATAAGGAGGAGATCTGCACAGACAGGAGCAAAGGTTCAAGTGTGTGAGTGTGAGGGGCAGCCTGGTGGGATGTCAGAGAAAAGGACATGTGGGGGACAAACCTGCTATGGGGGGACTCAAGGGGGATGACAAGGAGAGACGAGCAGAAGACACAAAGAGTGACAAGTGAGTGTGAGTGCAGATGATGACATGTGCACAAAGACATGGCCACTGGACTAAAGAGTGTAAAGCGGGTGTGCAGGAGAAGAGCAAAGTGCTGAAGATCTGCAGGGGCACCCAGAGGCCACTTTATTAGGCACACCAAGTGGGCACCTCAGCCTCTAAAGGCATTGACCCCTTACGACACATGAATGGCTCCTCATGGATTTCTGTCTCCATGTTGACATCATGCAGTCCTTCAGACTTCTCAACCTCACATTTCTGCTCCTCACTTGTAGTTCCAGCTCATCCCAGAAGTGCTTTACTGGATTGGACAAGTAGCCATTGGTGTAAACTGAAGTCACCATCATGTTAGATGAGCCACCTGGAGGTGACACCTGCTCTGTTACATGTCATGTTATCCTGCTGAGATCCTCCAGTTTTAAAAGTGTCCACTGTGGCCATTAATGGATGTGTGTGGTCAGCCACCATGCAGAGGTACGCTGTGACATTCCAGTGACACTCGACTGACATCAGGAGGACTAAAGTTTAATAAGACAACAATGTAGCCAGCAGGGCAGGATGAGCTGTGGACACACACTGTTTAGTCCCAATCAGAGCAGACCACCATTATCATGTCATTGTAGAAACTGAGATCCATCAGGCCAGGTGACATGTTTCAGATCTTCAGTTTTGCTGATCACACACACCAGTGTGGTCTTATTGTTCTCTTCAGAGATGACAGCAGCAGACCCCAGCCTGGTCCTCAGCTGCTGTAGCCCATCAGTGTGTCCAAAGAGCTCCTTCATAAAGAGGTGACATTTGAGTGTTTGTGTCCAGAGGAGGGGTTGCTGGTGCATGCATGCTGTTGCCGCCCCACCCTGTTTACAACACTTTTCATAAAATTCTCCTTAATCCTGCATTTTTTTACGCTTGTTTTATTTCCTTATTGTACTTATAGTTCGTGGATGCAGCTGACTCGAATTGTAATGATTTGGATTAATTTTTACGGTATTTATGGACTTTACCTTGACTGGGGAACTACTGAATCTTTGGTTCATGGGACAAGACCTACGAACATTTCATTTTACCTGGCGATCTAGGAGTCTGGGATGATCTGTCTCCTTGATTATAGTTGCTATACTGGTCTGCTCTCGATTCATTTTATTGTGCTCTATGACTAAGAACTGATCTGATGTTCACACCCACCTGGCTTGCGGCTCTGGGGTGATCACTCCTGTAATACCTAGCGTTACTGTTTGTGGCTGTATGTTGGAACCACCAAATCCTGCTACCTCCTCCTGCTATGCTTTCTGCTGCTTTGCTGACACCGATCATCTGCTCCACTACACCCGCCTGTCCTACCGGCTCCGCTGTGCTGTGCTGCTTCTCCACTGCTATCAGATAAGTATTACTCACTATCATGCTAAAATATTCTCATGACAAACTCCTTCTTATTAAGCAGTTTGTCCAAAGCAAATGGTCTGACTGGAACATCCTAAAAGACACTGGTATTTGCGGCGCCCAAAATATGTACATCACAGGTCAGGTCCCCGCCACCACCGGGCAACGAATGAAAAGATCACCGGCAGCATTTGCTCAGGAATACGCCATCCTACTCATGGCCCTGGAAATAGAAGTGTCAGTGTGCCAAATTTACAGTATGTGAAAATAAACTCCGGTCACGGCTCTGTGCAAAAAGAAGCCTCATTAACTAATGTTGCTCTGTTTAACTCGAGATCTCTTAATGGCAAAGCAATTGTGCTGCCAGAATTCATCACTGACACCAAACTTGATATGCTGTGTTTAATGGAAACTTGGCAAGAACCAAATGAATTTACGTCTCTCACGGAGGCAACTCCACCTCATTACACTTTCCTCACAGAGCCTCGCAGCTCAAGACAAGGCGGTGGACTTGCAGTAATTATCAGAGTTGAGTTAAATATCAGAAGAATCCCAATTGACTGTCCACTGTCTTTTGAGTGCCTGGCTCTTAAACTAATAATGGAATCAGGTCCTGTCTTACTCATTGTTCTTTATCATCCCCCAAAATACAATGCATCCTTCTTATCTGATCTGACTGAACTATTAATCCGCCTAAGTTCCTTTTCCCAGAGAAGTATCCTTCTTGGTGATTTCAACATCCATATTGACATCCTCACATCTAAACTGAGAAATGAATTCCTATCCTTACTGGACTGTTTTGACTTGACACAACATGTTGATTTTCCCACCCACTCTGGTGGTCATATACTGGACCTGATCTGTACTTCTGGACCATCTGTTACCAACATTTACAGCACTGATTTGGGACTCTCTGACCATAAAGCAGTATTTATCACTTCTCATTACCTCTCCCTCCTCTTACCTGTAAATGACAAATTTCTCACAGAAACCTTAAAAATATCTGTCCCTCTATCCTTTCTGGATCCATTTCTGATCTTTTTCTGTCTTCACCTATTCCGTTAACACTAGATAGTCTTGTTGTCCACTATAACTCAGCCCTTCATTCAGCATTAGATAAAACAGCTCCTGTAAAACATAAGGAAGTTTCCTTTAAGTGTTCAGCTCCTTGGTATAACTCAGAATTGCGATCTTTGAAAGCAGCTGGCCGACGCCTTGAGAGAATGTCACATAAGTCTGGCCTCACCGTGCACATCCAGGCTTTCTCTGACCACCAAAGAGCTTACAGAGAAGCACTAACTGCTGCTAAGAACACCCACTATGGCAGAATAATAGAAAGTGGCCATGATAACCCAAGGGTTTTGTTCTCTGTAGTTAACAAAATTAAAGATCTAAATAATTCAACTAACATAAATACATCATCTGTTTATGTCTCTCAATGTTTTCCCAGTCCATCCAGCTCCTTCTCTAAGTTCTCACCAGTCACATCTGCGTTTGTTAATAACCTGCTTTGTAAGATGAGGCCGACTACTTGTGTACTGGACCCTATCCCCAGCACACTACTTAAATCCTGCCTTCATGCCATAATCCCGACTGTTACAACAATAATAAACTCATCCCTTGACACTGGCTCTGTGCCGCTCACTTTTAAAATCACTTCTATAACCCCAATGTTATAAAAGTCTGGTTTTGATGCTGACGATCTTAACAATTTTCAGCCTATTTCCCACTTACCTTTCCTGTCAAAAGCTCATGAGCGTGTTGTAGCCTCCCAACTCACCACTTACTTAACAACTAATAACTTGATAGAACCCTTTCAGTCTGGTGTCAGGGCACAGCATATCTGTGAAACTGCTCTGCTATGGGTAACCAGTGATTTTCTTATGGCAGCAGACTCTGGACAAACCAGCATATTAATTCTGTTAGACGTCAGTGCAGCAGTTGACACTCAGGTCAGACATGACAGTCTACTGTCCAGAATGGAGAACATGCTGGGTATCTCTGGCACTGCCCTCCAGTGGTTCAAGTCCTATCTGACTGATAGGCAAAAGTTTGTTAGTCTTGGCAACAGAAGATCCAGCTCAGCGCCAGTCACACAAGGAGCTCCTCAGGGCTCTGTCCTCGGCCCTCTTCTCTTCTGTATTTATATGCTTCCCCTTGGCCATATTATTCGTAGCTTTGGACTGGGTTATCATTTTTATGCAGATGATATTCAACTTTATTTCAATGTTAAAAGTGGAACTTCATCAGAGCTTTCTCAGCTCACAACCTGCCTCAGTGAAATTAAAACCTGGATGGAGCAGAACTCTTTAAAATTAAATTGCAATAAAACTGAACTCCTGCAAATTGGGACTAAAATGCAACTTAATAAAATGAGCTCCTTCCCAGTCCATCTTGGTGGTGATCTCATCAGACCTGCCTCTACTGCAAAGAATCTCGGTGTCATTTTTGATTCCTTCCTCTCTTATTCCGCCCACATAAATCACATTAAGAAACTTTCTTACTTTCACCTCCGTCACATATCCCGTGTTTGCTCCTTCCTCTCCTTTTCTAATGCTGAGAATCTTGTCCTGCTTTTATCACATCCTGCATCGATTACTGTAATTCCCTACTGGCAGGTGCCCCTTCTAATCTTATATCACAGCTCCAGCTTATTCAAAACTTGGCTCCAAGAGTCCTGACATGAACCAGCAGCAGCGAGCACATCACACCCATCCTGCTCTGTCTTCACTGGCTCCCTGTGTCTTACAGAATCGAATATAAAATCCTACTAATAACCTACAAAGCCTTAAATAACCTCACGCTAAACCACATCAGTGACCTTCTCCATTCACTGTGTGCCTGTCCGCCCACTAAGGTCCTCTGATTCTGGTAATCTTGTTGTGCCCCACACTAATCTACACTCCATGGGTGACAGCAGGGCCTTCAGCTGTATAGCGAGTGCCCAGACTCTGGAATGACCGACCAAAATTAATCAGGTCAGCTGACTCCATGAATTCTTTTAAAAAACAACTCCAAACTCATCTGTTCAGGAAGGCTTTTAGCTCTACTTGACTTTATTACCCTTCTCTCAGTTTACCTCTCTGTCAAGATGCTCATGTAACCTGTGTGTGTGAGACCATCCATTATGTTGTCTGTTAGGCTTTCTCTGAATTTACTGTCTTAATCTTCTTTATTTATTTATCTGGTTTGTACAATGCTATATACTGTATGCCCTACCGTGCTTTGCTTAACTTCTGTGAAGTTCCTTGAGCACGGGAAAGGTGCTATATAAATAAAATGTATTATTATTATTATTATGATAAAATACAAGGGACACCTTGTTCTCCGCCAGTATATACCAGACAAGCCCACAAAGTATGGCATAAAGGATTTTGTACTGGCAGAAGCAAACACTGATTTCTGCCTGAAAGTCATTACATACTGTATACAGGAAGGTATTTCTTTCAAAGAGAGAACTGTCCCTTGACAGTCATGTTGTGTACATTTGGACAATATTGACAATTTCTATAAATCATCTGAATTGTTCATGGAGCTACACAGCAGGGGAATTGTTGCTTGTGGCACAGTGAGGGTGAACAGGAGACACAGGCCTTTACATTTAAAGTCAGACAGGCTGAAGATGAAAAGAGGACATGGCATGATGTCAGACGGGTAACTTGTCTCTCTACAGTACACACTAAATATATGTAAAGTTATTTATCAAAAGGGAAACCCAGAAGATAGGAAGTTGGACAAGCCAGCTACATTTGAGGAGTATAACTGTAAAATGGCTGGAGATGATTGACTGGATCAGATGCTGGGGTCATACACTTATGGCCATAAGTCCACCAAGTGGTACCACACTGCGTACCATTGCATACGTGAGATTGCACTCACAAATGGCTACATATTGTTCAAGCAGGCAAACAGTGACATCACTATGACTACAGCAGATTTCTTCAAGATAGAGGTTGATAGCTTGCTGGCAGAGTATGTTGCAGTGCCTTTAGCAAAGCGAGGAAGGCCATCACAAAGGGAAGTGCCAGACAGGCTGACTGAGTGCCACTTTCCTGCAACATATGAGGTCAAAAAATACAAAGCTGACTGTGCTGTGTGCAGCAACAGACAATTGAAAAGGAGGCACCAGTGCAACACGTATGGTAAGCAGTGCAACGTGGCAATGGGAGAAAACAAAAAAATCAGCCGTAAAAGAGTTAAAGAGGCCTTAGTCAACTTAGGCGCAGGGTCACTATGGGATTACATCTCTCCTGACAATCAAATCTTTGACTCAGAGGTCACAGAGCTCGTCATTCAAATCAAACCAAATATCACAGATTGCAATGATCGGCCAGGCTTGATTCTTAGATTGTGTGTTAAAGGGACCGTTTACAGATTCCTCATAGACTTACCAAGAACTGCATGTTGAAGTAATCAGTGTGGAAAACTTTTTACAAGCTATCTCTGCAGAAGAGACTTGGCAACCAGCAATGGAGGATTGTTTCTCCTGGAACTCCTGACTGCTGTCCTTCCTTTTTGTCAGCAGAGAGAAACTGTCTGTCACCTTTTTATACACTGCAACAGACTCAAAACTCTCTTCACATTTCTAAGGACTCTTTGATGGGATAGGGCTGTCTCTTTATCAACTCCTGATTTATTTTTGACATCACTTATAGTCTAAAACAGAGAAGAAAGTGGGTGCTGGGACCTTCACTTCTTGGCTGAGCAAACCTCTCAATTTTTAAAACACAAAGAAACAAAAAAAACTCCACGCTCCTGATGTTCAAAGTACTGGTGAAGTGCAGAGTGAACTGGAGTTCACTTACAACCACCTTATTGGAGACATGGAGACCACTTGTGATTTATGGGGGCTTGGGGGGTACTGTGTTCTGTTGAGAGGGGAGAGTTGGTGACGACTTCCTTCAACGTCATTCTCAACATTTAAACTTTGGAGGTCTGAATGTGCAGAAGAGAAGACGTACTGGGGAGTGGCAGTGGTGATGCAGTGTTGTTTTTATAATAAATATCTGAATTATAATGTGTGGAGTAGCAGGCATGTACTGGGGAGTAGTTGTGATGTAAACTGATTGGAGTTGATTCTTTGTTAAAAATGTAACTATTTATTTATGGTGGACAATTATGTGAATTAGTGTTGTGTAGGTGGCATGTACTGGGGAATAGTGATGGAGTAATAGAATTATTAACTTTCTTGTGAATTTATTTATTAACTGTATAATATTGATAAACTTGTGTATTCTATTATTGTGCAAGACAAAGTTATTTAAAAATAAAAATATCTATAATATAGTGCCCTTCACTTCTATTATATAGTGCCTTACCTATCTATCTATCTATCTGTTATATAGTGCCTTATCTCTCTCTGTCTCTCGATTACTGTGGTCTGGAGTGGGTGAGTCCGAGTGTTGGTGTAAGTAAAGCTGAAGTGGATGTCCATCTGTAAGTTTGCCTTTTATCTTCTTTCCATTTTTCTCTTTTTTCCTTATTAGTATTGTCACTATGTAGTCACAGCTGCGTCTAAAACAGCAATCGCCTGGCTTGTTCCCCAAACAGTCTTCCGACCTAAAATGGAGTTAAGTTTTTGGTGGGCTGCAGGGGTCTGCTGAAGTGTGTGTGGTGGAGGCAGGGAAAACAATTGGTTACAGAAACATAGAGAAAGAATAAATCTTTAGTGGTTTGTGTGAATGAGGAGGCACAAGCTAACAAACTTGTTGAAGAAGGATTAGTGATTTGTGGTGCTTTAGTCACCGTTTTGCCCTCATCAGCTTTGTCGAAAATGTAACCATTTGAAACTTCCCCCCTTTTCTTAAAAAAAGATATTTTGTTAGGGGAACTAAATCGTTGTGGACAAGCTCTGTCAAATATTACTAGGATTCCTTTAGGACACAAAATGCAAGACTTAAAGCATGTTGTTTATTTTTGTGATTTCAAATAATATGAACAATGATTTAAATGTAGCACTTTGATTTTGAGTTGATGGCAGTAACTATGTGGTGTTTGTCATCATTGAAAATGGTGAAGTGCTTCAAGTGGGGCA
Source organism: Polypterus bichir lapradei (assembly GCA_026402145.1). Classification (NCBI taxonomy): domain Eukaryota; kingdom Metazoa; phylum Chordata; class Cladistia; order Polypteriformes; family Polypteridae; genus Polypterus; species Polypterus bichir. The sequence goes on from JANRMT010028174.1 coordinate 17,508,169, forward strand.
GACCTGGACATGAGATGTCACAGCGTCAAGTGAAAATGGTTGAGTTACCAGGTAGTTTTGCTCCTTCAGTGAAGAAATCAGCAGAGGTAAACACCAGGAATGAAGAGACGGAGTCTGAAAGGGAACTGGGAATTGAAAGTATGGATGATTGTGAGGTTGTTTGAACGGGGCTGCTGCAGAAGTGGGTGCTGCGAGTGATCAGCCCCCCAGCACAGCAGGGCCTGACTGAACCGAATGAAGTCACACCAGCTGAGGATGAGCGTTTTTCCGAGTCTGTGCCCCTTATTAGTGCAACAGGTATGCCTGTGAAAGCACTTTGGAAAGAGTAAATGGTGCATTTGAAGTAAAGAACAGCAGGGAGAAGACTAAGAATGTGTGCTCAGAGCAAACGGTGCTAGTCGTCTCCACTGCAAATGAGTCTCTGACAACGGAAATAAATGAAGTATTGACTTCTGGTGACAGACCTCAATAGGTAGTGCCATGAAGTGGACCGTGGAGGGACACTTGAGTGAGAACAGCCAGGGTGAATGTGGAGAGAGCGTGTGTGCGCAGAGTGGGAGTGCAGGCGTGTGTGCATGTCTGATTGTTTTTTTAAAGTTCCTTCTAAAAAATGAAAAGAATTCGAGCAATCAAGGCTCAAAAAAGAAAACTTTGGCATTTAAAACGGTTGTTGCATCCCCCAGACCTCTTGCTAGACACCAGAGAGACGTTGTGAGGGAGGGGACAATGACACGGATGGCTCAGTGAGGAGCAGGACCTTCACACAGTACAAGACCACAGGCAGGTTCAGCACTGCCAGCATCAGAAAGGTTTTAAAATGTATTGAGGGTAAAAGAGGAGTAAATGTAGAAGACCACC
>JANRMT010028174.1:17538503-17548786 GCA_026402145.1 Polypterus bichir lapradei
TATCTATCTATCTATCTATCTATCTATCTATCTATCTATCTATCTATCTATCTATCTATCTATCTATCTATCTATCTATCTATATTCAGAATTAAGGGCAATTTTGTTGCTTTCAATGTTTTCCAGGATTACCAAAAATACAATGCATTTTGGATTAGTTTTGAGAAGTGATTTAGGCCTAACAAATGTCTCAAGATCACCACTCTGTCAAAAACCACTGACGAGGCTGACACTTTGGAAATTTAAGAGGCAACTGTTTCTGTAAATTTGTGGGTTTTTGGCTCTATCGCAAGTAAACCTGTAACACTTTGGGGAAATACAGTGAAGGGCATTACATCTAAGATATAAATTGCATTTTGTGGGGCTTGGAGCAATGGTTCATTTTACAAACCTTTTAACCACAGTCTAGGACAAACACAGGTAATCTTGCCAGTATATAGTAGGTATGAAACCAATGTTAGCACTGCATTCATTTTAAAGGCAACCCGTGTTTAGCTTGATATTTTGCTGATGAACAGAATTGAAGTTGGGGGTGAGTTAGACCTACTGTGGCCAGTTACTTTAGGCAGAGGTGATCGTCTCAAACCAAGTCTTTCCATCTTTGGAGATGAGGGTGCATTGTCCCCATGTCACAAGGCTCCTGATGGCATACTTTGAGAAGTGTGGTGCACCTGGTGTCAATGCTGAGAAGTAAACATGGGTTTTCAATGCCACACTTTAAAGGACTACTTTATTTGTCTTAAGAGATCCTATAGTTTCTGTTTAGCAGGTTTCTGCCACTCCTGATGTCCTAGAGAAGACTCTGCTTGCCAGAATCCCACATCTTGGTATGTACTGTACTGTTTACCAGTACACTGGATATTTTATTAAACAATATTTTTGTTTAAACAGATTCAATTATTAACTTTTAAATTATGGTTGGCATAACCAAAACCTTTTTTTTCTTTTAATGGGTTCCAATTGTTAAGCATGATGTTAATTCCAAATGTCTATTTCAGGTGACTCACTAATGACTGCACAGCCTTGAGAGCCAAGTGGTGTGTGAGGGGTGACGTTCACCTGCATCTTTTGTGAAGGGAATTGAAGTGATCAAGTTTTCTACAATATTTCTATACAAAGAAGCAGCATTGACCCTTAATTTCTATGAAAGTGCAAAAAAGTTTGACATGTAAATTGGTTTGTGCTTTTAACAACAACATTTATTTCTTTAGCATATTTTCATACAAATAATGTAGCTCAAAGTGATTTACATGATGAAGAAAAGAGAAATAAAAGACAAAGTAAGAATTAGAATAAGACACAACTAATTAACATAGAATAAGAGTGAGGTCCGATGGCCAGGGTGGACAGAAAAAACAAACAAAAAAAAAACTCCAGATGGCTGGAGAAAAATAATAAAATCTGCAGGGATTCCAGACCATGAGACCACCCAGTCCCCTCTGGGCCTTCTACCTAACATAAATGAAACAGTCCTCTTTGGATTTAGGGTTCTCACGGAAGGACTTGATGATGATGGTCACGTAGACGTCTGGCTTTTAATCCATCAATGTAGGAACATCACGGTGCTTTGATTAGGTGGAGGTGGCGCAGGCCGCCACCACAAAGAAACCGGAAAAAGAAACAGAAGAGAGAGTAGGGGTCAGTACGGATTTTAGAGCCACCCTGAATAGTTATTATCATGAATTGAACATACAGAGTATCATAGCAGCAGAAGGCCGCCCGCCTCACCACTTCTTTTAAGTTTTGTTCTTAGAATTCTAAGGAGACACTCATTTGAGGATCTGAGGTTACGATTTGGAATATAAGGTGTCAGACATTCCGATATATAAGATGAGGCGAGATTATTTAAGGCTTTATAAACCATAAGCAGTATTTTAAAGTCAATCCTGAATGACACAGGTAACCAGTGTAGTGACATCAAAACTGGAGAAATGTGTTTGGATTTTCTTTTCCTAGTTAGGATTCTAGCAGCTGCATTCTGCACTCGTTGCAAGTGATTTATGTCTTTTTTGGGTAGTCCTGAGAGGAGTGCGTTACAGTAATCTAGTCGACTGAAAACAAAAGCGTGAATTAATTTCTCAGCATCTTTCAGTGATATAAGAGGTCTAACTTTACTGATGTTTCTTAAGTGAAAAAATGCTGTCCTAGTGGTCTGATGAATATGCGATTTAAAATTCAGATTACAGTCAATAGTTACCCCTAAGTTCTTTACCTCCATCTTGACTTTTAATCCTAATGCATCAAGTTTATTTCTAATAATCTCATTGTCTCCATTATTGCCAATCACTAAAATTTCTGTTTTTTCTTTATTCAGCTTGAGAAAATTACTATTCATTCATTTAGAAATTTAGAAATTTATGCATTCCTTTAGGGCTAATTTTTTTTTCTTTTGTCCCAGGGCTGAATATTTTTCCAAAAACTAACTTAAAAAAAAAGAAGAACACAAAAGCAATGGTTTAAATCAACAAAAAATATTTATTTTTGACAAATGTTACCGTCTTGCATGTTGTATGAGCCTGCATACTACATGATTTCACATACTGTACATGTTACACAGCAAAGTCTGATCTCGCTCAAAGCAGCCAACTAAATGCTTGGCCATGTTGCACTGCTTACAATACGTGTTGCACTGGTGCCTCCTTTTCAATTGTCTGTTGCTGCACACAACACAGTCAGCTTTGTATTTTTTGTCCTCATATGTTGCAGGAAAGTGGCACTCAGTCAGCCTGTCTGGCACTGCTCTTTGTGATGGCCTTCCTCACTTTGCCAAAGGCACTACAACATACTCTGCCAGCAAGCCATAGACCACCTTCTTCCAGAAATCTGCTGCAGTCATAGTGCTGTCATTGTTTGCCTGCTTGAACAATATGTAGCCATTTGTGAGTGCAATCTCATGCATGTGATAGTACACAGTGTAGTACCACTTGGTGGACTTATGGCCATAAGCGTATGACCCCAGCATCTGATCCAGTCGATCAACTCCAGCCATTTTACAGTTAAACTCTTCCGGTGCAACTGGCTTGTCCAGCTTCCTACCTTCTGGATTTCCATTTTGACGAATGACTTTCTCACATATATTGTTACTGTGTACTGTAGAGAGACAAGTCACCCGTTTGACATCATCCAATGCCACTGTCATCAAGTTTTCTGCTCGTATGAAAACCAGATTGTCACCTCATCATCTTCAGGCTGTCTGACTTCAACTGTAAAGACCTGTGTCTCCTGTTCACCCTCACTGTGCCACAAGCTCCAATTCCCCTGCTCTGTAGTTCCATGAACAATTCAGGTGATGTATAAAAGTTGTCCATGTACACAACATGACCCAAATGTTCACAGCCCTGAAGCAGCTCCAGCACAACCTGACTTGTCAAGGGACAGTTCTTTCTTTGACAGGAATACTTTCCTGTATATGTGATTACTTTCAGACAGAAACCAGTGTTTGCTTCTGCCAGTCCAAAATCCTTTATTCCATACTTTGTGGGCTTGTCTAGCTTGTCATATACTGGCGGAAAAAAGGCATCTCTTGTATTTTATCATAGATTCATCCACAGGCAAATCACGGCCAGGCTGATAGAATTGTTTATGTGTTGGTTCCACAATGTCAAGCAGGGCCTGAACTTCATACATGGGGTTATAGTCTGGCTCACCCCTTGGGATTTGCTTCTGGTTATCATATAACCTGTCCAAAGCCACCAGTGGACAAAGCACGTTTAGGTCAATGCTCCCTGAAGTATTATCGCCAGTCTAGTCCCATCTCTATTTGTAATGCCACAAAGCCCATCATCTCATCTTTTGTTGTGGGAATTCCAATTTGAAAAATGAGAATGTGGTGCAAGTGCAGCCCTTGATTCAAAAAATTGCTCTGCATACCTGTTTGTCTCATCTGACAGTAGCTGAAAAGCAGCATCAGGAGAGAGCAGCCTAAAGTAGTCCAGCGGCTGGTAATCTGTCGTGTCCAACAGCAAGCCTTGCCGTCTGGTGAAGTCTGGTAGCCTTGCCGTAGGTGCTGGGGAGGCATCGGCTGGTGTCCAATCAGCTGATTCCAGTTCCTCACTTTCTTGCTCAATCTCCTGATCACTGTCAACAAAATCAGATTCTGAGAAATCAGAGTCTGACTCAGCGATAATGCGCAAAACATCGTCTGCTGAGTATTTTGTGTTCTGCACTCACTTTGCCACCTTATGAGATGTCGATGCCATCTTGTCTTTGTTTACATTTTGTAACTCATGCACACGCAAGGATTAGATGCCGAGTCAATGAGTCTAACATTCCTCCAAGCAGAGAGGGAATGCCTTTAATGTAACGGTGAGTTTTGTCGCCATTAACAGCCGTTTGTTCCCCTCTACCCCTGGATGCGCCCTCAACCCCTCCAGTCGACATCCGCCTTAAAATAGTTAATGCCAAGCTCTACTCCTGCATTTTTCCACCCGAACAGCATGCACACATTGTCTTCCATCCCAGTGCCTCAGCCCCTAACAGACTGTTATGTCATGAAATTTTAACACAACAAATGCAAAATGCGGGAGATGTTAAGGTTGGGCACAACTCGACATTCAGATGCACTCGGTAGTTCATGAACTTTTAAAAGTGTGGAGGACTGCTGGCTTCTCATGCCGGTCCTCACCCCCAGGCCGCCAGGAGGAGCTCTCCCGACAGCAGGATAGTGCCCCGAGGTCCAGCAGGGCCTCATGGACTTTGTAGTATTTATACACAGCCCTGCTGGATACCTTGGGGGCCACCAGGAGTCACTGTGAGGGGGCTTATGGGCTCTTTTGTGCCTTATGACCCGGGAGTACGTCACGGTCATGTGACGGGAAAGAACGACGTGCTCCCGGGTTGAAGTAAAGGACTGATTGCCCTGACCCGGAAGAAATAAGGAACTGTGGACTGTTGAGACAGGAACACCTCTGGGTCAGGGGCTATAAAAGGACGATGCCTCAGTCCAGACGCTGAGCTGAGCTGGGAGGTAGAGGAGCAAAGTGTCTGGGCGAGGAGGAGAGAGGATTATTGTGTTTATTGTGGTAATTTATGAGTAGTGTGGAAGGTGCTTGGTGCACTGAGGAACAGATAAATAAAAAGTCTGGGACTTTTATCCAGTGTCTTGCGTGGTACCTAAGGGTACAAGGGAGCACTAGTGCCCCCTACTGCCACAAATGTTAGTGTTTAATGAATTACAAACAAAGCCCTAAGATATTCCTTTTTTTACTTACCAAATATTTTTGTAGGAATGAGTCAGTATGTTAAAAATATTTGAAGTTAAAATAAGTTCAAGTATGAACAGTAACTGTCCTTTCATAGCTACAAACCATTTTAAAAAGTCACCTTTCAGCTACGGTTTTGTACATAAATATAAATGTATTTGTGTCTGACAGCGCACAAGTGTGAGTATAAAAGACACATCTGATACCAGTTTTCCTTTATTGAGTGTATTTTATAAAAGAGTGTAAGAAAATAGACAAACAGGGAAAAAGGTTTGGGGATTCACCCCGTATATTGCCAACAGCAATTAACTCTCTCAGAAAAACTGCCAGAGTAATGCCTAGTGTGGAGTCCAAAACAGGACTGACTCCCAAGATGAGGTGGATGGGTTTTCTAGGTACTGGGGAGGAAGAGGCAGGTCCAGGAAGGATTGGGAGGAAGTGAGGTCAGCAGGGAGGTGTGGACAGGAAGGGAGTGCGGGAGCTGGAAGGGTTTTAGCTGGGCTTCCCTTGTGGCAATCCATAGGAGAGGGAGAAGAGACATTAGTGCCCTTTGTCAACCCCTGACTTAGCGTCTTATCCTCATTTGACCCTTAGACTGCTTCCCAAGTGAACGTGTGTGACAACAGCCATGAGCGTAATGGGAGGAGTGCAGGATCAAAACTGAATAAATATATTTGAACAAAGCAAATGCTTTAGGTACATTAGCTTAGAGAACAGGAAAGTGTAGGTCTAGAAAATGAAATGAAAAACAGCCATTATTATGTTGAACCCGCTTGAGTTGTTTTTAAAATTAGTCAGCACTGTAACAGCTCTGCCGTCAGCACAACATTAAGATTTGCTTATATAAAAGTAAAAACAACTTCATTTAAACATACAAAATGCTGGACCTGTAATTTAAAAAACAAAATTTACAACCTTGCTTACCACATTATACAACCTCAAGGGTTATTTAGACAATTAACATTTTTAAATGCCAGGTTTAAAAAAAAAAAAATGAAAAAATATAAACAATATGTAAATGAATTTGACTTTGTAGTTTACACTGGACACAAAACTGAATTTCTATTTCACATTTAAGAAATGTCCAAAACCTGCCATCTCGTGAAGCCCTTTTCTCTGGCAACCCAGAATTTCAGTTACGTGACGGGCACACACACACAGTCTGTCACTGTTACTGTACTGAACGCATTCCATCACACGGCCCATTACGAGAACCAGGCCACTGCTTTTGTACGAGGTGACAACTCTCATGTGCGGACCTACAAACTCTTTACACTCCCTGACTGCCTGACAGCTGAGGTTCGTCTCTTGCAATCTTAATAATCTTTTGTGTTGCTCGGCTTCTAAATATTTCTGATAAGTTTGGGAGGCCTTTGCTGTTTTGGGATGTCACCCTCTCTTTTTCAATCCATCTCTTCTTAAAAACAAACACTCAGTTTCAAGTTGGGTGAGCTGTCTTTTCTCACATACGTACACGTTAACTGTCTGTACCTGAAACTCACTTCTCTGGTGGGTTATCATCAGCTGAGTTCACCACAAACTGGGCCTGAAGTCTTTAGATCCAAAGTCATAAGATGACAACTTGTCAATGGCTTCTCAGCGTTCCTATTCAATAAGTAGAACATAAAGAGTGGTTTGACATGAAAAGGAACTCCTTACCTTTCACGGTTCAATGTAGAAAGAAATTGTGACATTGGGGCCTGTCTGTTCTTATTAAAATGATCATATGATGTTACAATCTTCTTTATATGAACTTGTGTTACCTACCTGTATCTTTTGAGATTCACGTGTAATTTTATTTATCCTCTTTGTCTTTTCTATTTTCATTTGATTTGGATATTAGAGGCTGATGCTGTTCCTGATAATTTGTAAATATTTACTTCTTTTTGAAGATCCTCTGAGGTAAAGAATGGTGGAAAGGCCACAAAGACCAGGGTCTCATGTATAAACGGTGCGTACGCACAGAAATGTTGCGTACGATCATTTCCACATTCAAATCGCGATGTATAAAACCTAAACTTGGCGTAAAGCCACGCACATTTCCACAGTACCTCATACCCTGTCGTACACAAGTTCTCCGTTCGGTTGTTTAGACTGCCGGCACCCAGCGTCAAAGCAGTGCTACTGTTCCTGTGTCGTTACCCTTTCTTAGATCCACATCCACGATGGTTTATTGTTCATAAATTTAAGGCACCTGATTGTAATCAATCTGTAACAATATAATGGTGCACAGAATGGCCAAACTATTCCACTGGCATGGCTGCTTTTGCGTTGCTAGATGACATCGCAAATGGAAGGATTAGAAGAGAACGCGTATTCCGAGATCATACTGATTTCTTGGCACATGATGATGACTGGCTTCTAAGTTGGTTTAGATTTCCAAGAGCGATCCTCTTGGCGCTGCGTGCTGAACTGGCGCCGTCTTTACAAAGGCAGACTTTGAGGAATTGTGCTCTACCTGCTCCTTTGCAAGTTTTGTCCACTCTCGGGGTTTTAGCCACAGGAGCTTTTCAGCGTGAACTGGCTGTCCGATCTGGTATTTCTCAGTCATCACTGAGTCGTGCCATGCCAGCTGTATGGGATGATATTATCCGCTTGTCAAGCAGATATATAAGATTTTCGTACACTACGGTTGAACAAGCAAACATCAAAGTGCAATTTGCAGCAATGTCTGATTTTCCCGATGTAATCCGAGGGTCGACTGCACACACATTGCTATAAAAGCACCTTCACAGAATAAATTTGTTTATATAAATAGAAAATGTTTTCACTCTATTAATGTGCAAATCATCAGTGATGTGAAAATGCGCCTCACTAATGTTGTTGCGAGATGGCCTGGCTCAACTCATGATTCATTCATCCTGAGACATAGTAGTGTGGGGAACAAACTTGAAAATGGTGCGGTGAGTGATGGCTGGCTTCTCGGTAAGAGAAGACATTTATTACTTTTTCATCACAGTCATACGTTATCTGTACGTTGTAACTTTATAACACAATTACTTAGGTGACAGTGGGTTCCCGCTGAAGACGTGGCTCCTCATCCCTCTCGCCAACCCACTGACTGAGCAAGAGCGACGTTATACTGACCTCCACTCTCGGGCTCGGGCGGTGGTCGAACGTACTATAGGGCAGCTTAAGGGCCGTTGGCACTGCCTGGATAAGACTGGTGGAGTGCTGCTCTATAGTCCACAGAAAGTGTGTTGCATCGTGCAAGCATGTAGCATTCTACATAATGTGGCACTCATTCATAACTTGCCGGTACCTGAAGAGATTCGGTATGATGAACCTGACCCTGGACCAACAAATGATCAGCCACACCGGACAGCATTACAAAGTCAAATGAATGCAATTAACAGAATGTAAAAACAGGTAAGCAGATTCATCATTTATTTATTCACAAATTCATTTAATTTTTGGTTAATGTCACACAATACGACCTTGATATTTCGTAGTTCATTGGCTACATCTCTCACTGCATCCACCAATGCATTTTGGGATTCTAGAACTGCATCAGTCAGCACACGGCCAGATGATCACCCACCAGTTTCCGAGGCCAGGGGTGTGACACTAGCCAGCGCCCGAAGATGTGGTCGGCACAGAAGCAGCACCATCATCGCCCGGAACCATGTCCTCCTCATTTGGGTCAGCTTTTTTCAACTATTGTCTAGAAGTAAATAAACAGCAATTAATACCTGATTGTTTGTCTTTACACATGCAAATTATTTACATGAGTATGGATAATGATAATCAAAAAAGAAATAAAAACTCACCGGCACCTGCGGTGATGTCAGAATCTCCCTCCCCCACTGGTAAAATGACGGCTATAAGTGTGTCGCCAATCATTGCTGCAACTCGCTGTTCAAAAGGTGTGAGCTCTGGGAGTTCAGTACCTCCTCCAGTGGAGCTAACATGCAGACGATGAGCTGCCACTCTCCTTTTCACGGCAACTTTGATGTCTGACCACTTCTTTTTTACTTCGGTCACAGTACGATTTTCTGCTCCAGCACTCTTGACTGCGTCCACCACTGTGGTGTTCCTGCTATGTGCAGTAGAGGGCAGTAGGCATGGAGGAGTAAAGGAGAAGGGGGGGGAGGACCGTGGAGTTGAAGCTGAGCATTAAAGAGGATTGTGATAAAGAAGACTGCGTGCTGTTTGTACTATCATAATACACAACACTAAGCTATCGACTTCTCGACAGTACTCAGAAGCCATTAAGAAAGCAAACAGAATGTCAGGTTATATAGCGCCTTGATGTGTGGAGTGCAAGTCACAGGAGGTTCTGCTCAAGCTTTATAACACACTGGTGAGGCCTCATCTGGAGTCCTGTGTGCAGTTTTGGTCACCAGGCTACAAAAAGGACATAGCAGCACTAGAAAAGGTCCAGAGAAGAGCAACTAGGCTGATTACAGGGGGCTACAGGGGTTGAATTATGAGGAAAGATTAAAAGAGCTGAGCCTTTACAGTTTAAGCAAAAGAAGATTAAGAGGTGACATGATTGAAGTGTTTAAAATTATGAAGGGAATTAGTACGGTGGATCGAGACTTGTATTTTAAAATGAGTTCATCAAGAACACGGGGACACAGTTGGAAACTTGTTAAGGGTAAATTTCACACAAACATTGGGAAGTTTTTCTTTACACAAAGAACGATAGACACTTGGAATAAGCTACCAAGTAGTGTGGTAGACAGTAAGACTTTAGGGACTTTCAAAACTCGACTTGATGCTTTCTTGGAGGAAATAAGTGGACAGGACTGGCGAGCTTTCTTGGGCTGAATGGCCTGTTCTCGTCCAGAGTGCTCTAATGTCCTAACACTCAGACAGTGGGAAACAAATTGCCTTTCCACATCAACCTTGACATCGATCACTTCTTTATTTCGGGGACTCTGCGACTTTTTTTGAAATTGAACTTTAGAGTGTCATTCCATCAAGTTCCTTTTGCTCTGTATACCACTGCCTAAGCCAACAAAAAGTATGTTTTTCATTGCCTCCATTTCACAGAGTAGGACCTCCACTTCGCATTTGCTGAAATTACTCCCCCCCCCCATGTGATTTTTCCTTTGTCTTTTAACAAACCCCCAAACA
>JANRMT010028174.1:17550761-17565000 GCA_026402145.1 Polypterus bichir lapradei
AGAAAGAGTGTAAGAAAATAGACAAATAGGGAAAAAGGTTTGGGGATTCACCCCGTATATTGTCAACAGCAATTGACTCTCTCAGAAAACGCCAGAGTAATGGCTAGTGTGGAGTTCAAAACAGGACTGACTCACTGTTGTAATAAGTTTGTTATAATATTAAGAATTGTGTCACTGTATCTGTTTTAGATCTTTTTATATGTATTTCTCATTCTTTTTCTGTGTAACATGCCATGAAGAGCTGAGCCAGATGTAGCATAGAGTGTCAGCATTCAGAATTGCTGGGCCAAGCAAAGCATAAAGACAAACAGGGACAGCTGGAAGACTGTGTTGTAAACCCTAAAAAGGACTAAATGTTATTTTGAACCGACTGTTTGATGTTCAGCACGAAATTGTCTGCCTTGTTTGGAAATGTAATGGGAGCTTGGTCGTGTAGAAAACAATATAAAAGAAGCTGGAGCCTTGCCAACTTTGAGAAACTGCGTGGGTGAAAGAAATTGACCTAAAATCCACCTCCGTTGTGACAAAAAAAGAGCAGTTTCTACACGATCGAGTCCTCAAAGAAATCCTCGGTGAAATGAAACTGGCCTGTTTCTCTTGTCTGTACAGCAACGTGAGCCGCATTAAACAAGTTAAGTATATTCTGTCTTTTCTGTGACTTTGTCGCCACCTATTGCTGAAAAGAGGGATATCTGCATTATTATTTATAATTATTTAAATATAGGTTTATTACAGTTTTTCTCGATTGGTTTGGCTCATTTCTTGAAACAGAAATTACATTCTTAAAACTATAAGATCATTTGGCCAAACAGTCTTACAGTTCTGCGCAACATTACAGCTCACTAGCAAAAGGTCATATCTTTCCCAAAACTGTTCATACATGCTTCAAAATAGATTCCTTTCCCATATAAAGAGTCAGTACCATCAAAATGTCAAAGATCTTTCTCAATTGCGTTGGCTCATTTGCATTCACTTAGTGCGTTTTTCCAAAATAACCTGGATGGTTTAGCACAACACCATGGATCACCTGCAAAAGCTCGTATCTCTCCCAAAATAGTTTACCCATGTGTCAAAACTAAATTCCTTTCCCATTTAAATAGTTAGTGCCCCCAAAATGCATCGTCCCTTTGGCATCGTGTAAGCACTGCAAGTCAAAATGCCTAGATGTTTTGTCACTATGGCAGAGGTCTAGCCAACAGAATACAATTATGTATAAAACTGAAAATAAAAGGATTTTACAGTAAGAGCAGCCTCCAAAGTTTGACATCAGACACACTGCACTCCTACTTCCAAGGAAATTGTAATCATTTTTATTGACACACATAAAGTAACTTCCATACATTAGAGTACATAAAAATGTATACAGTATTCTGTACATGTACGAAATATAAACACAAACAAAAAACAAGAAAAATGATATCTAGCCTACAGTAGGGCTTACAGTAAATAAAGTTTCACAACTAAGGTAACTTTCACTGGTTGTTGTCGTCACCGTCCCTCTCCTGGCCACCATCCTCATCCTCCTGGCCATCCACGCGCTGCTCTCTGTTTGGCCATAGATTCTCATCCACATCGCAGCGGATATTTTCCCTTGCGATGCAGCGAGGGAAGAAACGGCGCGAATGTCTCAACCATCCCCTACACTGATCCCCTGTAATGTCCTCACATGCAGCATCCATTGCATGGAGCAGGGATCTCTGGTCTTGAGCCTGATGTTCATAGACTTTCCACCTCCAAGCGGAAAAAAATTCCTCAATGGGATTAAGGAAAGGAGAGTATGGTGGTAGTAGCTCCATGAGCATCCTTGGATGGGTGGTGTACCAGGCCCTGATGAGCGGCCCACGGTGGAAATTTACATTGTCCCACACGATCACATAGTGTGGTAGGTGAGGCCCTTCGAGACCTCTCTCATTTTCTGGGACCAGATGTGTATAAAGACGGTCCAAGAAAATGAGGAGCTTTTGAGTGTTATATGGGCCTAAACTGGGGATGTGTGTGGCCACACCATTCTCAGATATGGCAGCACACATTGTTAAATTGCCCCCTCGCTGGCCTGGGACATCCACCGTGGCCCGCTGACCAATGATGTTACGGCCACGTCTGCGGCCCTTGGCCAGGTTGAAACCAGCCTCATCGACAAATACAAGGATGTGAGATGTTTCATTCCCTTCCAATGCCATTATTCTCTACAATAGAGTAAAAAAAATCAAATCAGTCATATAGAGGAGTCATACACAACAGAAATAGAAAATTACATGGGATTGTTCTATGTTCTCCTCCACAAGTTCAATATAGCCTGCTACTGGCCACTACTCCAGTGGTTCCAAACCTGGGGTACAGGCCTATGCAGAGGCACTGCAGGGAGTATTTGACACAAAGAGGGAGAAACACTGTTGCAGTTTTTAGGCAAAATGCTGTAGTCAGATAAAGCTGGATTCTAAAGGTAAAGAGGATACTGAAAACCAAACAAATTGGGAACCACTGCTTACTGTAATGTTACTATAATAGACAACCAATAACTGACTTACATGCACATACTGGTACCGCAGCTCTTTCACTCTGTCAGAATTCCTCTCAAATGGTACCCTGTAAATCTGCTTCATGGTCATCTGATGCTTCTTCAATACCCGGTCTATTGTGGAGATGCTGATAGAGTTGACATTTTGGAATATGGCATTGTCTTGAAGGATTGCATCACGGATCTGTCTCAAAGTGAGAGCATTATTTGCAATCACCATGTTACAGATCTCTTGTTCTTGTTGTTCATTGAGAAGTTTTCTTCTGCCACCCATGTGAGGTTGTCGTCCAATCCTAGACGTAGAAGTCAAAGGACAACACTGTATGACAATTCGTAATGTATGCCGTATTTGTTACAGAATGAGTTACTGTACTGTAACATCATATTGCAACATCACATTGAGGTAATATATTACAGTACTGTAGGCCTACACACACACACACGGAATGAAGAGTTTATACATGTCTTGCTTTACAGTATGCACAGTACTGTATACTGTAATGACTCCATCATTGACTGAGTACATACCTGTTTTCCCTGTGAAAGGTTTGGATGATGGAGGAGACAGTAGAGCGAGGCACATTAGGCTGCACTCGGCGCCCAGCCTCTGCCATTGTCAGGCGATGGTTAACCACATGGTCTACAATTGTGGCCCGAATCTCATCCGGGACAGCATGGTGTCTTCGTGCTCCTCGGCCTCTTCCCCCTATTCCACCACCACGCATCCTCACTCCTCCTCCTCCGCCTCTTCTTCTTCTTCCTCTTCCTCCTCCTCCTCCTCCTCTTCTTCTTCCTCGACCAGGAGGTTGCCCTTCTTGATTTACTTGGTGAGGTACCTCCATGTTCAAATGGTACTGGCCCTAGCCAAGCTCTATATATATACACGTTTGGCAGCATTCACAACAATAGACAGCACCTGTCAGGTAACTAAACAAACTGTTTGGTTGGTCATCTGAGATGTGGGAAACTCCTCCTTCGTTGGTCAAGTTCTAATTTCACCTGATTGTCAATTACTGTCATGAATTTATCAAATGTTCCAAGAAATTCATATATGGTGTTCATGGTATTATGTTCTTGACTAATTTTGACAATTGAACAGACTATTGTGCATATGATGACTTACACGATGAAATCATGCTGACATGTTTTGGAGAGAACAACCATTAGACTGAGAATCAACTAATCAGTTTAGATCAGCAAGATCTATTTATTTGGAAAATGTGCTAAATGTGGGCTTATTGTGCTAACTGCAGGCTACTTGTACTTAACCATTTGCAAAGATGCACTGAGACACTTGAGACATGTACTAAGGCATTTGCAATTTGATGAAATCAATGAGAAATGCCATTCTGTTGTGAACATTTGCAAGGTGGTTTGGAGATCTGTCCATGTTATTTTGAGAATGTCATCTCGGTTTCAAGAAATGAGCCAAACCAATCGAGAAAAACTGTAAAACGCCGCAATATAAAAGAACATATTTCCAAGGAGCTAACACTCCCATCAGAAACATTCTGGCATAGTCGGCAGTATTGTGGCTATATTAATAACCAATATTAATATTCACAAATCATAATTTTATGATGCATAATATATTTAAAACATATGCTTTGGAAAATGCTGGCCGAGGTGGTTTCAGCCTGCCTGGGTGGTCGTGCGCACTGTCATGGACACCCGTGGCTGAATTATTTAATACTTATACAGCCCCAATAGCGTGGCCTGAGTTAGAGGGAGATATTAATCCTTCAAATGTCCAACAGGCGGCATCGGCACTCAGGCTAGAACGCAGAGGAAAAAAGGAACAACAAGCAGCCGGTGAAATCGGCTGGCTTTTATTAACTGCAGTACATGAGTTGGATCA
Source organism: Polypterus bichir lapradei (assembly GCA_026402145.1). NCBI lineage: Eukaryota > Metazoa > Chordata > Cladistia > Polypteriformes > Polypteridae > Polypterus > Polypterus bichir. The sequence goes on from JANRMT010028174.1 coordinate 17,555,138, forward strand.
TAAACTGCAGAATATGATTATAGAGTGTGGGGAACTCAAACAAGAAATAGAAAACTTACAAGAAAAGCAACTTATTACTCGAGAATGCATGGAAAATGCGACGTCTCGGGCGAACGAGTGGGAAACTAAATGTGCTACTCTAGCTGTCCGTTTAGTGCATGCAAAGCGGCGTAAAAAAGGCAAAACACACCCCGTTTCCTCTTTTAAAATACAAGCCATAATGCAAGGCGATTGGAACCCAGAAACATGGGATGGCAGTGTACATAACTCAGATAGTGACGACAATATCTGGGAGGAGGACGATGCGGACGTAGATGCGCTAAAATATAATAATGATGAGTGTACAATTATAGATGCGAGCCTGGTCGTGCAAAATAAAGCCAAGGGGCACCCCGGTGGACAGCACAGGGTAACGCGAACCGTACACGATTTTACACAAGCCGAGTTTCTGGAACTTGGTAAACAATATAGACAGAAACCAGGCGAGAGCTTGATGCAGTGGATATTACGAATGTGGGATGAAGGGGGTGATAGTTGTCAATTGACAGATACAGAGATCAAACATTTAGGCTCTATTACCACGAATACGAAATTAAGAAATGTGTTACGAGGGGGACAGAATCAAGCGATCGTATCAATAGTGGAATGGGTCGTAAACGCTGTGAAACACGCATATCCAGACGCGAGAGACGCGGAAGACATTGATAGATCTTGGCGTACAGCTTCTGAAGCAATTCAGCAGCTGCGAGAAATGGGCGTGCAGGCAGCTATTTATAAAGCTGCACCAGGAGTTGCTGGCCCTGATAATGAAGCATTCACTGCCGTAATGAGAAACCGTCTAATAAAAAATGCAAAGCATCATTTAAAAGGGGCTCTATTATCTATGCTCGCCGGAGTTAATCAGCAGAGAGTATGGGATGTGGCCGCATTATTGGGCCAGTTAGATGAATTGGGTGCAACGGTATCGGCTGGGCAGAGACCAGTCTGAGACATAACAGGACATACCATACAAAGAATAAGCCGTACAAAGATGGTGCGTGATTTGATACAAGCAGGAATAAATAGAATGGATATCGATGGCAAACCAACAGGGGAACTTTTTCAGAGATGGCAAGCTCTGAGAAAGTCTAAAACAGTGGAGGGCAGAATCCCTCCAAGCGCACCGCCTAGTAAGGAGGAAAAGAAACACTCCGAACACAAACCGAAACGCTTTTTTAACTTTCGGAACTAGTGGCGCACACCCCGACCAACATATTGAGGAGAGGGCAGGTCTCCTGTAGACGGGGAGGTACGGCTCATTCATGCAGGAGATCGACGCCCGTATGTCCCGCTAACCATTTACTGGGGTAAAGGAAAAAAACCACATCAGGTTATGGCACTTATGGAAACTGGGGCAGAATTCACTTTAATTCATGGGAATCCACATAAATTTTCAGGACCAACTGTAAATGTAAACGGATACGGAGGCTCAGATATCCAGGTGAAACTAATCACAGTACACTTAGCAATAGGAAAGTCACCCTCTTTTAAAGCTAAGGTGCTTATTTCAGAATTGCCTGAATATATTCTGGGGAAAGATATTCTTACAGGAAAGTCATTCCAAACAGAATGGGGAACATTTTCTTTTGGGATTCGTAATGTCATGTGTAGAATAGTAAAAGCAATAGTAAGAGGAAAGGCAAAATGGACCCCTTTAGAAATTCCAGTCCCTGACACACCTGTTTATTTAAAACAGTATCGTTTGCCAGCAGGTTTGCAAGAAATAGGAGAAACAGTGGAATAGTTATTGCGGGTAGGAATTTTTCGACCTGCAGTTAGCCCTTTCAATTCTCCTGTGTGGCCAGTCAGAAAACCGGATGGTTCATGGAGAATGACAATCGATTACAGAGGTCTAAATGCTAAAGCGCCACAATTGACTGCTGCAGTTCCTGATATTGTGACCATCATAGAAGACATCATGGCTAATGCAGGAGAGTGGCATGCTGTCATAGACCAGGTTAATGCTTTTTTCTCTTCCAATTGCAACCCACAGTCAAGATCAGTTTGCATTTACATGGAAGGACAGACAGTACACCTTTCAAGTACTGCCACAGGGATACCTACACAGCCCTACGTTGTGCCATGGACTTGTAGCAAGAGATCTGGCTACCTGCTCAGATTTAGAAAAGGTACGATGTTTCCATTATGTGGATGATATAATGTTAACTGGGGATGAAGCAGCAGTAACAAATGCATTGCCAGTTTTAATATCCCACATGGAGAGCAGAGGATGGGCTATCAATAAAGACAAAATCCAAGGACCCGCCAGAGAAGTTAAATTTCTGGGCATGATGTGGTTTGGACCAGAAAAATGAGTGCCCCAAAAAGTAATTGACTCTTTGTATAAATTAAAGGCACCAACTAACAAAAAAGAAGCTCAATCCTTTGTGGGATTAATGGGCTTTTGGAGAGCTTTTGTGCCACATTTGGGACTGATTTTAAGATCAATACATGATGTTGTCAAGAAAAAGGCACAGTTTGAATGGACAGAAAAACAACAAGTTGCTTTTGAGGCAGCTAAAGAAGCTTTAGTCCAACACCAAGGACTGGGACCTTTAAAAGCTAATTTGCCTTTTGAACTGGAAGCCACAGAACAGAACAATATTGCTACGTGGAGCTTATGGCAAAAGCACGGAAGTAAACGTGTTCCCATCGGCTTTTGGAGCCGACAACTGACAGGCTCACAGACTAAATATACACCACTTGAAAAGCAGCTTCTTACAGCATACTGGGTTCTTTTGCACACTGAGAGACAGACAGGTCCTGCTCCGGTAAAGCTACGCACTAACTTGCCCATTGCTGGGTGGGTTAGAGACAATGGTCTGGGCGTGAGAGCAGGTGCTGCCCAAAATCAAACTTTATGCAAATGGAAATGGTATTTGCAAGCAAGAGCACACTTTGAAGGCAAAGACACGAGTGCCTTACAAGGGGCTATGGCCGGAGCTGTGATTTATGAGGATCCAGAGGACATACCACCTGTTCTGCCTGTAGTGGAGTTGCCCTTTAAAGAAGCACCAGCCTACGATCATTTGACACCAGTGCAACAGGAGAACAGCTGGTTCACAGACGGGTCAGCAACTGTGGAAGGAGGAAAAAGGCTTTGGAGAGCAGTGGCTTATCAACCTCACACTGAGACCATCCTGAAGCAACAGGGGGAAGGTAAATCAAGCCAATGGGCTGAACTTATTGCCGTCGCTGTGGCATTAACAGCAAATCAAAGCTTCCCTATTGTTGTTCATACTGATAGCTGGGCAGTTTTTCAAGGACTAACAGTGTGGATCACAATGTGGAGAAGAGCTGCTTGGACTATTCATGGAAGAGAACTCTGGGGTGGCACAGAACTGTGGGAGCAGCTTTGGACAATGGGCACGAGAGGAGAGACTGTCATTGGTCATGTAAATGCCCATGCCCCTCTGATATCCCTTGAGAGGCTTCATAACCAACAAGCTGATCTCATAGCTGCTGTTCGAGCAATCAACCTGGAAGAAGCCTCTGTAGATAATGATGACCTGTTCAAATATGCTGAAGTAAATGTAATCGAGCCTTCCTTAATATCATTAGCAAGGTGGGCTCATGAAACTTCAGGACACATGGGAGCAGAAAAAACATATCAATGGTGTCATCAACGATGTATACCAGTCACTAATGATATTGTTAAACAAATAATGAATAATTGCTCCACATGTACAGAAGTAAAACAATGGCCCCTACAGAAGAAGGCAACTGGTAAACTGAAGAGAGGAATGGAACCAGGACAGATTTGGCAGGTGGATTACATTGGGCCACTGCCACAAGACAATAGACTATTATATGCTTTAACTGCAGTAGATACTTATTCTGGACTGTTACAAGCTTATCCATCAATAAGAGCTGACCAGAAAGCTACACTTAATGGACTGAGCCATTTAATTCAAGCATATGGAGTGCCTAAAGAAATCCAAAGTGATCAAAGAAGCCACTTTACTGGAAGAGACGTACAAGAGTGGGCTCAAGGAGCTGGCATTCAGTGGACTCTGCATATCCCGTATCACCCACAGGCTGCAGGACTTATTGAGAGAATGAATGGCCTGTTGAAAGAACAAGTTAAAAAACTAACTGGGCACAATCATCTTAAAGGCTGGACTAAAGTTTTAAAGCAAGCCTTATTTAATCTCAATAATCGTCCGCTGGCTGGGTCCACAGCTTTTATGAGACATCAAAATGTCGGAGGAGAGCCACCTGTGTGTGCCCTCCGCCTGACAACAATTAGTCCACTGGCAAACAATGAATTAACTCCCACAGGGTTATTGGTTAGGGCACCTAAATCACTTACAATCAAGTTAAACTCCTCAGAAAGACTCAGCTTGGGAATAACAGGTCAGTGGCCAAAGGAATGGGAGGTTAGAATAAATGTTGAAATGCTTGTAACAGATGCATGCTTAACAGAGACATTAGAGATCTGTTTAAATGAATGGTATTTAGTATTAGAAAATCAAGGCAGTAAAGACATACACATAGCTGAAGGACAGGCCATATGTAAATTGCACATAGAAAAAGTCACACCTGTTTTAGTCAGTATTGAACAGTTTAAAGGAGAAATTGGAGGGAAGGTATGGGTTTTAACTCCAGGGAAAAAGCCGAGGGCAGGAGAAATAATAGCTGCAGGACCAAGAGACACTAGAATGGGTCTTTTAACGGGCTCTCAGTCGCCCCTCTGCTTTCCCTTACACAGATTATCCTCACGTGTGGAATAATCGGGATAGTTGGTTTATGGACCGGATGGAGTCGATGCACCCCCTATAACAAAGTCTTTTGGGCTGCTGATACGCCAGGAACGGAAAAGTATGTGACCTTGAACTTCACACTTACCAAGAACTGTACCTGGCAGTTACGAGACAAGACATCTACGGCTCCATTTCCTATGAAACTGGAATATCCTGACTTGTTACCTTTACCTGTGATGACTTATGAAGACACTGCAATAACTGTGACTGTGCATAATAACATATCTGTCTGGTTGGCTATGATGAAGTGTAAACCTGATTCTAATGGACTATCATGTTGGACAATTAAAGGGGGGGCAACAGCTGAATGCAATATCAACACCCGAGAATGATGTAATATTATATGTGTTTAAACAGGAAGCAACAACAAATGTAAAGGTACCAGTAATGTTATGGGAAATTCATAAGACTAGGAGAGGGAATGGTTACCCATTTGATGCAACATTACTTAGACAAATGAAAGGTTGTAAAAAAGCTAGGATAGCACATAAAATAATTACTGTAGCACTCAACATTAATGTTAGTGGGTTTGAAATAAAACGTCACGAGTTTCCAAGAGGGGAACATATAGTACCACGCAGTACAGGTGCAAAATATAATTGTAGAAACATACAATCCTTATGGCCTCCTCATAAGGTAGAAATAAAACGAAGGCAAAAGCGAGACATGTGGGGAGCTATAGGAACTGGTTTAGGAGTAGGAGGTTTAGGTTTAGGGTCTCTTAATACTGCTGATATAGCAGCAATATATCACAAAATATCATCTATTGGTGTGAAACAAGCCAATAGTTTGCAAACTTTGGCTCATTGGGGGCCAGAGTTGGCAGAAAGGCATATACAGGAGTTGCTATTATGGAAGATGCACCATGGGTGGTTAAATGAGTCCTTATGGATTGGTTTGCAAAGCCAATGGGCCATAGATGAAGAATCAGCTTGCTATTTAAAACAGATTATTGCTATACAGCAGTATTTAAATTTTAAGACAGATTGGGGATTCAAAGACCCCCAACATTGGAGAAAAGAATTAAAATTACCATCAGACTGGTGGTTGCAGCCTAAGTCCTTCTTGTGTGAGGAATCAATATGCCAAGCTGTATTTCAGGTAGCAACCACTGCTGAAGAGGACAATGTTTGGTGTCCATTTCATGTCTTACCTGTTTTACTAGGAGGAACATGGTGGGCACCCATAGTAGATAGACAATGGATAGATCTAAATAATAATACTGTTGAACCTGCCTTTTGTTATAACTGGCAAGAAGGGTTCGTATGTCAAAGGGTGGGTACATTGCCACACCCCTGTTTGCATCCTTTAGCTGGAGACTGTTATTGGCGCCAAATAGCAGTAAATTCCACTGAAGTGTTTCAAACTGATACCACTTTTGCATGTGCAGTGACAATAAATAACATCACTTGGAGTGATGGTACCCACTACAAGGGCCCAGGGGTATCCTGTCGCTCCAATGTGAGTACTATACGAGATGACTATTATGGAAGAACCTACATGTTAACTACATGGGAGGATATACATTGGGAAGCAGAAGCTAACCCATTCCTGAATTTACAATTTGCCTACGAAATAGAACTACCTAAATATAAAGCGATTTTAGAGCATGCTAAACAATATGAACATCTTTTTAATGTAATGTTACAAAAAGCAAGGGACCTACTAGTAAGATTGAAAACTGATGAAACGAAAGTAATGACCTCTGCAGAAGAAATTGAAGAGATATCTACACATCACTGGTGGGATTTTTTCACTAAGTGGTCACCATCCAGTAACACTATTTTAAATGTACTTGTTCATCCAATTGTACTGTTAGTTATTATTATTATCATTTTTACCATTACAAATATTTACTTACATTTGCGTATTAGACAGGTGAAGCAGGAGCTAGATCGGCACTACACCCCACGTCTTTACAAGCATTCTTGAGGAGCTGTTTACATGGTGAAGGGGGACTGAGTACAGTTTGCTTTGTGAATAAGATTCTCAGGGATTGTTTTGTCACAGATTCAGTGACAAAGGGTGGTATGTTATAATAAGTTTGTTATAATATTAAGAATTGTGTCACTGTATCTGTTTTAGATCTTTTTAAATGTATTTTTCATTCTTTTTCTGTGTGATATGCCATGAAGAGCTGAGCCAGATTTAGCACAGAGTGTCAGCAGTCAGAATTGCTGGGCCAAGCAAAGCATAAAGACAGACAGGGACAGCTGTTGTCAGCCCTAAAAGGACTAAGTGTTATTTGACCTGCCTGTCTAATGTACAGCACAAGTTTGTCTGCCTTGTTTGGCAATGTACTGGGGTTTGGTTGTGTGGAAACAATATAAAAGAAGCTGGAACTTTGCCAATCTTTCAGAAACTGTGTGGATGGAAGAGATTGATCCAAAACCCACCTCCGTTGTGACAAAAAAAGCAGTTTCTACACGACCGGATCCCCGAAACTACAAAGAACTCTTTGGTGAAATATGAAACTGACTTGTTTCTCCTGTCTGTATAGCAACGTAAGCCGCATTAAACAAGCTAAGTATATTCTGTCTTTTCTGTGACTTTGTCGCCGCCTATCGCTGAAAAGAGGGATATCGCCGTTATTATTTATAATTATTTAAAGAAAGGTTTATTAAAACGCTGCAATATAAAAGAACATATTTCCAAGGAGCTAACACTCCCATCGGAAACATGGCCGCCTCAGTGCTGCAGTCTGAGCTACGATGAAGGCCTAAATGTCAACTCCTTATCTTTAATTTCCATATTCGAACTTAAGAACAGACACGTCACGTCCTTCATTTTATCTCCTAAAATGACAAAATTCCATTCCTTCTTGGCTTATGTGCTTTTGACAAGTCAGAATTCCCTCAATGGCAGATTCCTAATTTCTAATATCTCTGAAAAGCCATTTTTGTTATAAAAGACAAGCAGCAGCAGAACAAAATAAAGCTCTCCAAGTTCAGTCCCTGAGACTTCAGAGCTCTAATGTGACAGATGACAGGAGGAACACAAGTTAAGGAGTCCTAAAGAGAAGACGAACAAAATAAAAAGAAACACAAGTCAGTTACACAGGATGAGGAAATCAGTGATGGAAACATCTGAACTGTGAGGCCTTCACTGAAGTCAGTCCGGCACATTGTGAGCAGCAGGAGAATTCATTTAGTGGAAAATCAGAGAGGGATGAAGATGAACAGATGAAGAGTCAGGCTGGACTACACGTGGATACGGAGCTATCGGAGTCATTAAGATAACACAAAACACAACCTCTGTGTACTGACACCTTTGTAAAATAACAGATGACATGTGAAAGTGCAGGAATTATGGGAAGTATAGCAGACAGAATGGTGGACAGCAGAGGATGTGAACACCAGTGGACATTGATGATGTTAGCTGTGGTTCTCCATTTATTAACCTTATTAAGAAGTTGGTTTACTTCCAGGCAGAGGCCTTAATCACAGCTTACAGTTGACGTCACCATCTAAATCTGCCAGGGTGCCAAAGAGAAGGAATCATGAAAAGTAAATCTGCTGATCAGGGAGTTCACATTGAGATTGACTGGTTGAGACATTAAACGCTGAGATCTGCACAGCACTAAATACAATAAAAAATCAAGAAGAAAGTCATGTCATGTCAACCATGTTACAAACTCAAAAGGGCACAGAAAAGAGAGCCGTTAACATCCACAACACTCACTGATCAGCCCTGGAAGAAAACTGCAGTGGACCTCAATGAACATAACAAACAAAATGACTTGGATACGCAGCATATCAGAGTATCTTTAGAGTTCATCGAGGACGTACTGGACCCTCAACCACAAGAACTTCAGTTGTTCTGAAGCTAAAAGTGACTTCTGCTCGGCCTGGAATCCCAGATGAGGACGTGAATGACAATGGGCCCCAGTTCTCCAGCACCAAGTTTAATGATCTGCTGAGTACACAATGGGAGGGCCGAACCTCACAAGTACATGTAATGTGAAAGACCTGGTGGGCTCACCACTATCTACATCCAGACAGTGGACAGAAGTGATCAAGAAAGCTAAGATGGCAGGCTGTATATGAGCACCTGATGTGTAGAGTGCATGTCAAGGGAAGTTAGTGTTGAGCCTTACAACACGCTGGTGAGACCCCACAGCAGTACTGTCTTCAGTGTTGGCCTCCATATTACAAAAGAGACACAGCAGCACTCGAGAAAGTCCACAGGAGAGCAACCAGGCTGACTCACGACTGTGTGGAGAAAGTGAAGGAGCTGAACCTCTAAAGTGAATGATGAGGTGACGTGACTGAAGTGTTTGGAGATCCTTGGGGTTACTTTAAAATAAATTATTTAACAAGATCTTGGGGGCCCAGCGGTGGGCTGGCACCCTGCCCATGGTTTGTTCCTGCCTTGCGCCCTGTGCTGGCTGAGATTGGCTCCAGCAGACCCCCGTGACCCTGTGTTAGGATATAACGGGTTGGATAATGGATGGATGGATGGATCTTGGGGACACAGTTAGAAACTTGTTGAGGGCAAATTCCACACAAATGTTGGGAAGTTTTTCTTCACACAGAGAACCACAGACACATGGAATAAATTAGTGTGGTGGACATCAGGACTTTAGGGGCCTTCACAGCTCAACTTGATGTTATTTTGGTATTTATTTTACTATAGCTGACCTGTGTGTTACATTTCTTTTCATTTTGGTGTCTTCTGTCTCTTTAACACTCAGGTGTGTTCCTCCTGGCCGGCTGTCACATTAAAGTGAAGACATAAATAAAAAGATCTGAGCGCCGAGAACTCAGGGCCTGCTGTTTGATGGCTGCACTTTCATGCTGCTGCTCATCTTCTATAAACCTGAGGACACACCAGTGAGGGGGCTGACTGGGTGGGATGACGGTGGTCACTTCTGAGGTGTCACACAGCATACTGTCCATTACACACACACACTTGGGGTCTCTCAGGGTCACTCGAGCCTTCTGTTCTGTCAGTTCTCAAGTTTAAAAATGTAAATGAAGAATAAGGAGTTCACATTTAGTCCTTCATCAGAGCGCAGACTGCAGCACTGAGGTGATCAGCTGTGTGTCTCCGGTGTCCCTG
>JANRMT010028174.1:17572964-17585625 GCA_026402145.1 Polypterus bichir lapradei
ACAATCATGTTACGTTATTTTTAAAATTTTTCCTTTTCTTTTTCATACCTTCTTTAACACACTACTTCTCCGCTGCGAAGCGCGGGTATTCTGCTAGTATTGAATATAAAACAGAAAGAGAAAATAACAACACAGCTAAAAACACAGCGACAAATTTCGGCAAAAGTTAAATGCTTGCGTCATGAGCACGAGGCGGCTATGCAGTGTCTGCAATGGACGTGGCCATCCACCGCGCATAAGATACCATATTGACATTGGACATTTTTTTCTATTGGACATAGAGCCGCCCATGAGTACTGCTGCAATAAATTATTTCATCGAAGGTCGCACACAATCACTGTGCCGTGAAACCCATGTTTAATAACGTGCTTTAACTCCTATTATCATAAAAATGATATCACGTATACATCTCAGTATTTGAGTTATTCAGAGAGCTGTAATATCATGAATGTAATGGATTCTGTGTCCAGTTGGAGGAAGAGAGCTGGTTTAAGAAGCAAGTAGTGATTCACACACATAGAGCACATAGAAGATCAAATACAAAATCAAAGCATTTAACGTGCTACTTTAATTACGATGTGATTTGAGAAACTGGTTAATTAAACGATTTTAAGATGAAGTTTATGATGTTCTACTTTAATGACAAAATAAACTAAGAGATTAAAGTGGAAATGTTGAGATTGAAGTTGACATGTCGTGCTTTTTCCCCACTGTGTGCCTTTTTTTCTCTGTACCCTAATAAACTTTCATATGACACTCAGACAGTGGGCTACAACTCCCCTTTTCACAGCGACTTTGATATGTGACTTCTTTTTTATTTCCGGCACTGTGCGATTTTGTGAACGTGAGCTTTCAAGTTTCTCCAACACGCTATGTCACTCGATCAACTCCCTTTTGTTGATTATACCACGGTTTATTTGAACAAATAGTATGTTTTTCCTTTGCCTCCACTTGGTATTCGCTGAAATTCTTATATTTTCCCCCGTGCTTTTCCCATTGTCTTTTCACAGAAGGCTGAGTTTAAGGGCGATTTATATTGATTTGCATATTCAAAGAGGCGTAATTCTGGGAGGAGTTGGGGCGTTACATAAAGCGCGTGCACGAGCGTTAGTTTTCACGCTGATCGGGATTTATGTAGCGGAAGAACGTGGAAGTTGGAGTACGCACAGATTCCTGCATTTGGATTTTTCTGTGCGTAAGCACATTTCAGCTTTTGTGCTTACGCCATGTTATAGTGCGAGTTCTACGCACGGCGTTATACATGAGGCCCCTGGTCTGGGTTTTATGACCTTAATTATTTTGTCATGACAGCTGTGTCGCTCCCCTTCTTCTTCAGTTGGAAGAAGAGTGGCTGGATTTAGAGTGGCGCATCTTTCAATTGTGACATTTGACAGAGTACAGAGTACGTTTTGATAGTGTATTGCCCTAGTAGTAGTGAGATGTGCAGTTTTGGCCTGTACTAAAATGTAGTGTATGGCGTGAGGCACCTTTACTGTTAGGGGGCTCATGAGCACTATATGTGTACTGGCTAGCACGGCTTCTGTTGTGGCTGCTACTGCTCTGAGACAGGTTGGAAGTCCCTTAGCCACTGGATCCCATTTTTTTTTGAAAAATAGGCTATTGGCCTCTGTTTTTCTCCATGGAGCTGTGTTAGTACTGCATTCATATATCCCCCCTTTTCGTCCACAAACAGAGTGAATGGACGAGAATAGTTAGGGAGCCCTAACGTTGGCGCAAAGAGTAGTGCAAAAATTTTAAATCCATTGTTGACAGTAACCTAAAATGCCCAATACAGACATGACCTATTGTTTTGTAACTGGTCTGGGCAGGTTTTGAATAGTGGTTATGAGGTCTTTTGACAGAGCTCTGGTACCACAAGTGATGTCATGCCCCAAATATTTGACTGTGGTTTGAACTAGCTGCAGCTTGGCCTTAGAAACCTTGAGCCCTTTTTCTGCAAGATACTTGAGCAATAATTCTGTATCTTGTGTGCATGCTTTCTCTGTTTCACTACAGAATAATAAATCGTCGACGTACTGTATCAATGCAATCCCCCTGTCAGGCCAGAAGCCTTCCAGATTCTGAGCAAGCGTTTGGCCGTATACACAAGGAGCCTCTGTATAACCTTGTGGCATAACGGTCCATGTCCAATGGCGGTTTTGAAAAGTAAAAGCAAACCAAAACTGAGAATCAGGATGTACAGGAATAGAAAAGAAAGCATTTGCTAAGTCAATAACTGAGAAATAACGTGCAGATGGAGGGATTGTAGACAGAATAGTGGAAGGATTAGGCACGATCGGTGCTCTAGGAAAGATAGCAGAATTGACTTGTCTGAGGTCTTGGACAAAGCACCAAGAGCCATCAGCTTTCTTTACTGGCAAGATAGGAGAGTTTACAGGAGAATATTTAATAGGAATTATAGCCCCCTTTTCAACAAGATCTTTATGTACAGCAGCAATTCCGAGTTCAGCCTCGGGAGAGAGAGGATATTGCGCACGGCGAGGACGGAAGAAGGATTTTGGAAAGATTACTAGAGGTTCACAATTTGCCATTCTGCCAAAATCATTTTTCCCTTGAGACCACAGTGTATCAGGAATCGAAGAGAGCCATGGAATGCTATCAGTTTGCAATGAACATAAAGAGAGAGAGACGGGTGACACAGCGAAAGAACAACTGGCAGATCAATCTGAATTAATACTTTAGTAACTAGATGGTCTGAGGTGTCAAAAATACCTGGCGCAACGTACAACCTATCAGTTCTATTTAGACATTTTTCAACCCAGTCCCCAATTTCAACCCAGTGAACGGTGTTAGATTTAGCTAGAGAGACATAGGGCACTGAACCACCTAGATAGAAAATACTTTGTGAACATGTGAGGTGAACTGAAGCAGCAGCTTTAGTAGATGAAACAAAAATACATGGAATGTACAAAGTTTCAGGGCATGTGCTGGAGGAAAGGAAAGATTCTAACCAAGGAGTGTCTACTTCAGCAGGGAAATATTGGGCAGTACAATGCAGGGTGTCCGGGACTTGTAAGTGGGGAAATAGGCATGAGGAGAAAGAATGAAGGGCTTTCAAGCGGAGGGTGTGTGGTGAGATGTCAAGGGTCCATGAGCAAAAGAGGGCTGGGGGTGTGTAGTTTGGCATAGGAGCTTAGGAATGGAGCAGTAAAATCCTTGTTTAGTTAAAGAAATTGAGACTGACAACTTAGTCATAAGATCCCTTCCCAGCAAGTTCACAGGGCACAAATGATTTAACAGGAAGCCATGAGTAAGCTCCTGTACTGTATCTTTCGAGACAGGGACCTCCAACAGCGACAAAGTGGAGCGCGTGGCTCCTGTGTCCACAAGAAAGACAGTTTCTTTGCCATTTACTATTAAAGTCAATAAAGGATCAGTATCAGCATGACGAGTAAGCAAAGGAAACTGGAAAAAATGGCTGGGGGTTCCTGCTAATTCCTTAGGACCAAGGAATGTCATTGGGCTCAGGGAGAGGGGGTGGCGGAGGGCGCTTGTGTGGGCAGTTGCGTCTGAAATGTCCAAGTTCACCGCAGCCGTAACAGGCATAAGACGCTGGCGTCTGCTCCGAAGGGTCAGGCATCTGAGCGAAAGGATTATTAGGGCTTGATAATTGGAACCCTCGTCCTCTTCTGCGCCCTCACCCTCACCTTCCAAAGAAATTTTTGCGTCCTCTCCCCCTAGCCGGATCAGTTCCACCAGTATAGTAATTTATTTGTGCAGCCAACAGTTTGGTCTGTGTGTCTGACTCTTTTAATTTAGTCTGTCTCTCGGCATGCTCTGCATGACGCTTGACTTCCTCGAACGTAGCGCTTTCCCAGCCTATGCAAGATGTGCAAACTTTGCTTTGAATATCACTTCTCAGTTCCGAGACAAAAGGAGGCACTGCAGCACGAGTTCTATTGTTTTCATTGTCTAGCCCAGAGTGATTAGCCATCAGATCTTGTAATCGGTGAGCCCATTCATCCACTGTCTCGTCTTTTTTCTGCTTAGCGGCTGAAATTAGTGACCAGTCTGTGCCCTTTTTATATTTTTCTGCCAGGGCTCCTTTCAAAGGCTCCCACTGGCCGAGGAAAGGACCTTCATTCCCGGGGCCTCGGGGAAGAGCTTCATTCCAACGCTAAGGGGCACCGTTAAGATGACCATGATTTAGAGTTGCCCATGTGGTGCCCAGCTTTCGGTGGAGCACCTGTGTCCACTCTGCAGCATTTGGTTTATACATGTCATCAAGCTGTTGTAATTGCTGCACAAATTTCAGTCCACCGACCGCTTTGGGGTCGGGCAGTTTAGACACCACATCCTTTAATTCTTGAATGTCCCAATTTCGGTGAATCATTATGGTAGTGGGATTATTATTGCCTGGGGGTTGTGCGGGATCATGTCGGGGGTTGGAGACTTCAATGAGGGGGCAGGAGAATGTCGGGCCAGAAGGTTTAGGGGAGCCGAAGGGGGAAGTAAAACCACCCATAGGTGTAGAACGGAGGGTCTGAGTTCTCGTGCGCTGGGAGACAGATGACTCTTCTGGTTTCTGCCATTGCAACCCAGTAGCACCTTGTGAATGATCTGAATCATCTTCCTCAGGGTCAATATGTGAGGACGGGTCATAATGATATTGTTCATCATAAAAACTTGCTCCAGATGGTTCGTCTGTTAACAGAGGTGCAGTTGGAGGAGGGGGTGCAGGAGGTGGAATTGGGGAAGTTTGGTAAGGAGGGGATGGACAGATTACGGGGTATAGAGGGTCTTTCTTTTCGGTCTTCTTTCTTTTACTTTCAGGCTTGGGCTCTGTCTCTTCCTTCGTTTTCTGCAATGCTAGCAATAACTTTTCCTTTTCTTTCTGTGTTTTGACCTCAGCAGCCAGCAGCTCGTTACGCTTCTGCGCCGCTTGCAAGGTCCTATCCTTTATCACCAATTCCCATCTATCAAACATGTCTATTCGATACGGACCTTTGTTACAACATCCTCGTGCATTGCTACATAATATTTTCCTTATTTCTTGTATTTCAGATATGTCCACAGTCCCGTCTATCGGCCATCTGCCACCACTCTGTTTATTCCATTTTTTACATGCTTTCTTAAAGTCTAATCCAGTTTTCTTTTCTATTAATTTTCTAGGTGAACCCTCTTTTCGGACCCGAGTGAAAACTCGTGTCCGAGACACTTTCCAAAAATAATCCTTCTAACAGAGACTTTTGATTTCCAAGGGAGTCTCTTTGACCGGTTTACTATTTTGCTTTCCCATAATGAATGGCACTAAACCACAGTAGAACAATTTAGCCCCCGCGGCGTTCTGCTCCCAGTCCTGTCCCACTCCTGGATTGGTACTCAAGTGGTTTCGTGTCCGTTGTTTAGCAGAATCGTACAACAATATTCAGCGTGGAGTCCGGAATACAAGATGTGCTCAACACCAATTCCTTCGTCAGACGCCTCCTATGTGCCAAACTGCTTATGCATGTCTCCACCACAGAGCAACCCGTAGAAGCAGGATTATGACCAGACGTTAGGAACAGAAAACTCGTCCACCCACTCAGTGTTTTTTCCCATATACTATGCTTTTCTTACTCCCATTCCCCTATTTAATAGGAGTGTGCCACTCACCCCTTTCTATTCCGCTTCCCAGGGAGTAACTTACTAACGTACTTGTAATATCTTACACTGTCCCCCGAGGGACCCAAGTATTATTCCCTATTTTCCAGTTACCATCCACTACGTTAGTGATACAGTATTTATTTTCCTTAACTTCCCATAAACCGGTCAAATCCCTGAGCTATGTCATTCACTCAATCGGACTCCCTCGGTCTACTCAACAAGAATTTCGTGACCTGTTAGGGAAATCCCAGTTCATATTCGGTCAGAGGAGGCCAGGGACTTCTCACGCAGGATACACCCGAGGCAGGCCAGTCCTAACTTTTGCCGGAGCTGGTCCTTCCGACCCAGCCGGAGTCGGTCCTTTTACCAGTCCTCTGGACGATCCTGCTCGAGGAGTCACCTGTCCGTCTCCACCCCACGTTGGGTGCCAGAAAACTGTGGATGAAGGTTCAAAACAATAGCAGGCCGACACCAATTCAAACAAACAGAATTCTTTTATTTCTGACTTCTTGGTGAGTAGAGCGGCTTTGCCTTACAGAGCTCTCAGAGCAAAGCCCAATCAAGGGTGGGGGTCAGCTGCATCTTTTATAACAAAATCTTAAAAGAAAGCAGTTAGATAAAATGAGCTCAGTTTAATCCAAGGTCACAGAACATTCTTTACACAATTTGTTGATTACAACGGAAAGCAGAAATTTTAGTCTTATATTTTTAATGAAGCTTATCAGAGAACTTGTCATACGTTTGGCATCTTAATTGGACGATAATCTAGGCACTGCTGAAGCAGCTGGGAAGAGCCAAAAAACTTCACTCCACACCTGCAGACCTACTCCATGCAAGTACGCTTCTGTTAATAATAATACCTAGCCACACAGAGAACATGCAGATTTTCATACAGAAGCTAGCAATAGATTTTAACTTCCATTCCACAGTTGCATGGTCCAGGTTCTATTCTACTATCATCAGAAACAGCTCCAGGAACCCCAAAAAACTTTTTTCAATTACAGCATAAATCATCTTCTTAAACCTCCTTCACCTGCCCACTCTGAGGCTACCGATGAGAGGTGCAACATGCACATCAGTTATTTTAAACAAAAAGTTGATAACATCCGTTTACATCTCTCCACTACGGATATTCTCCCCCCTCAACTGTCGACCCACTGTCTGAGACTATTCAGCCCTTTTGCTCTTTCTCTGTTGCCTCATGGGAAGAGGTGGAGGATGTCATCAGAAAAATGAAACCGTCTACGAATTCCCTGGACCCTTTCCCCACAGTTTTGCTGAGGGCCAACATCTCTGCCGTCTCTCCACTTATCACCAGGATCATAAACCATTCCCTCCTGGCTGGCCATATTCCTTCTGCACTAAAAACTGCTGTCATCAGACCTTTACTAAAAAACCCCACCCTGGATCCTAAGTTCTCTCAAACTCTAGGCCCATCTCCAATCTTCCATTTCTTTCTAAAGTTCTGGAAAAAATAGTTGCAGCACAAGTTATTGACCATCTCAAACTGAATAATCTGTTTGAAAAATTTCAGTCTGGTGTCCACCCTGGCCATAGCACCGAAAGAGCCCTGGTCAGGGTCACCAATGACCTTCTGATGACAGCAGATATTGGTTCCCCTTTTCTACTCATCCTCCTTGATCTGACAGCTGCTTTTGACACAATAGACCACAATATCCTTCTTCACCGCCTGCAATACACCATTGGTCTCTCAGGAAATGTTCATAACTGGTTCACATCATACCTGACTGGTAGAACTGAGCATGTCGCCTTGGGCAGCACAAAATCTCACACCCATAACATCACCTGTGGTGTCCCACAGGGCTTTGTGTTAGGCCCCATCCTTTTCACCATCTACATGCTCCCTCTTGGAAATGTCATTAGCAGACATGGTTTATCTTTCCATTGCTATGCTGATGACACTCAGCTTTACCTCAGGACTACCCCCACCTTCTCTACTGCTCCTCTGCCTACATCCACACTGACTACTTGCCTGGAGGAGTTAGAGGCATGGATGAGGCTCAACTTCCTTCAGCTGAACAGATCTAAAACAGAAGCCATCTTAGTTGGCACATCACACCATCTCCGCTCTTCTACCATCACCAGTATAACTTTCTCTGGTCAAAACATTCCTCTTTCCACATTTGTCACCAATTTGGGTGTTAAAATTGACTCTCAACTCACCTTTGACACCCACATCAAACACCTCTGTAAGTCAACTTTCTACCACCTCAAGAACATCGCCAAACTCCACCCAACACTCACCCTGGCAGATGCAGAGAAGATCATCCATGCATTTGTCTCCTCCAGGCTGGATTACTGTAATGCGCTCCTCATCAAAATTCCTGGCAAAAGTATCCAGAGACTCCAGTATATTCAGAACAGCGCTGCCAGGATCCTGATGAGGGTGCAAAAGCATGACCACATCACCCCCATCTTGAAAACCCTTCACTGGCTCCCTGTCACACTTAGAATAGAGTACTAGGTCTCCCTCCTCACCCATCAGTGTATTCATGGACATGCCCCCCTTTATTTACAGGAACTTCTCATTCCTCATACCTCCTCGTGCTCCCTCCGCTCTGTACACGCTAACACCCTCCAAGTCCCTAGAACCAAGCTCAGCAGTATGGGTGATAGGGATTTTCCATCTGTGGCGCCGAGGCTGTGGAATGCCATCACTGATTACCTGAGAGCCCCACAGTCAACTGATGCTTTTAAACGAAACCTAAAAACTCATCTTTTAAGAAAGACATTTTGTTAAAGTATTTTATAGATTCTCTTGTTTATTACTTTATTTTTTACTCTGTAGCACTTTGAGATTGCTAAGACATAAAGAGCAATATAAATAAAATGTATTATTATTATTATTATTATTAGTGAGTCAAGCCTGTCATGACATGGCAAGGATAAATAACCTAATGTCTGATCTATTTGTTAAGATACGGGTTTTTATCATTATATACTGTATTCTCTTTATTACTCGGACGCTATCTGTTTATGTTTTAATTACAGTTATAGACGTTTGTGCTTAATTCTTTTTTTTTTAATCTTATTTATTTATTTTTTCTCTACCCTAAACGAGACTGTTTAACATCATACCCTCGGTTTATTGTTATTGCTATTATTGCATTAAGACTTACTATGCTTATTTCTAACACCATTCCCTGGGTTTATTATCTTAATACATTAAGATTGCTGAAAATTATATATATTTTAAGTTCATAGTTTGTTAATGATTATATTTTAGGCATATAGTATTTAGATTATATTGGTAATAGATATCTTTATTTTTTAATCCTAAAACGCCACTGCGTGGGGGCTTGTTGTTGCTTTGGATGTGCTCTGTCTCTGGGTATGTCAGAGGACCAGGACTGTGTGAAGTGGGGTCCAGCCTCACGTGGGGAGGCAAAATTTAAGGAGGGAGAGAAAGAGAGCAGGCTATATCTATATCTAATCTATCCTTTTAATCTTTATAATTATAACTACCAATATAACAATAGGCTGCATGGCAATAACTCTAGGGGAAATAGGAAATTAAGGTTAAAACTGTCTCACTTTCAGTTAAGACTATAAAATGACATCAAAAATTTAGAATCAATGTCTCCATGATGGGACAGTTAACTTTGTGAGCTGGAATGTTAAAGGCCTGAATCACGAATTAAAGAGAAAGACGATAGTCTCTAACCTAACAGGTTTAAACGTTAAAATAGTATTTTTACAGGAGACCCACTTACTAAGCAAGGATCAGTTCTGGCTGCAAAAAGACTGGACTGGCCAAATGTTCCATTCTAGTTTTACAAAGAAAACTAGAGGTGTGGGAATTCTCATACATAGAACAGTCTCATTTGTAGCATCAGATGTAGTATTGGATCCTGAAGGGAGATATGTGATGGTCATGGGAGACTTATCTAACTGTAAAATGATTTTGATAAATGCTTATGCACCTAATGTTGATGATAAGGTATTTATTAAAAAAATATTTGCATCCATTCCCAATGTGAACACTCATAAAATTATAATGGCTAGGGACTTTAATTGTGTTTTAAATCCACTCTTAGATAGGACTTCTATCACAGGGGGGAACGACATCTAACACTGCAAAGATAATTACAAAGTTTATAACTGATCACAACTTATCAGACCCCTGGAGGTTTTTAAACCTAAACTGAAGAATATATTCTTTCTACTCACCAGTACATCTTTGCTACTCAAGAATTAATTATTTCTTTATAGATAATAATTTCTTGTCTATGATTAAATCTTGCATTTCTGACCATGCACCTCTGATCTTAAAGCTAAAGTTACTATGCCCCACACACTCACTTCGCAGATGGCATCTCAACCTGCTTCTATTAGCAGACGAGAATTGTACAGAATTTATATCCAAACAAATCAGTTTCTTTCTAGAGACAAATACATCCTCTGAGATTTCTGCAGGAATACTCTGGGAATCTCTTAAGGCCTTCTTAAGAGGACAGATTATCTCATATCTTTCCCAGAGAAATAAATTAGAAACCAAGAAAGCAGCAGAGCTAAAAAGGAAAATTGCTAGAATAGATGAAGAACATGCCAGGCTTCCAAGCGAGGCTCTACATAGGAGGAGGCAGGCTCTACATTCAGAACTAAACCTCTTGACAACTAAAGAAACTGAACAACTAATTTATAAATTCAGACATCATTACTATGAACATGGAGAGAAAGCTAATAAGCTTTTAGCTCAACAAATTCACAAGCAAGAAGTCCACAACGCAATCCCAGTAATCTCCAACAATGAACGGAAACAAAATCATCAACCACAAAAATATAATGCACACATTTAGAGACTACTATAGATCCTTATATTCTACTGAGTTTAAAGAAGACAATACACAATCTAATGCATTTCTGGATACATTACAGATACCACAAATATACACTTTTAGTGCAGAGGAACTCAATAAACCTCTGGCGTTATCAGAATTACTAGATGCTATAAAGTCACTTCAAGGCAGAAAACCAGCAGGCCCTAATGGCTACCCTGCAGATTTTTATAAGAAATTCTCCGCTCAGCTAGCTCCCCTTCCTATTAGCAACATTTACAGAAGCCAGAGACAATCAAACTCTTCCTCAAACTTTTTGCCAAGCATTAATCACCGTTTTTCCTAAACAAAATAAGGACTTATTACAATGTGCATCATACAGACCAATTCACTTTTGAATAATGACATTAAAATACTCTCAAAAATCATAGCTAGAAGGATGGAGAAAGTGCTCCCCTCGGTAATATCACAAGATCAAACTGGATTTATCAGGGGCCGACACTTATCTTCAAATCTTTGACGCCTCTTTAATGTAATATACTCACCAGTATGGTCAAACACCCCAGAAATATTATTATCATTGGATGCAGAAAAAGCATTTGACATGATTGAATGGAAATAACTTTTTACTACATTGGAGAAATTTGGGTTTGGCCTGAACATTTGTACATGGATCAAACTACTGTATACCAATCCAGAAGCTTCAGTTTGTATCAACAACATTTGTTCAGACTACTTTAAACTAGAACGTGATACTAGACAAGGATGCCTCTTGTCAATGCTACTGTTTGCAGTCGTCATTGAACCACTCGCAGTTAACTGTTGAAATGCTGATCAGATAAAGGGGATTAGCAGAGAAGGACTGGAACAGAAAATTTCATTATATGCAGATGACATGGTACTGTATATATCAGACCCACAAAATTCTGTGCCTGCAGTCTTAGCAGCACTCACAGAATTTCAAAAGATCTCTGGTCTCAGAATTAATCTGAATAAAAGTGTACTCTTTCCAGTGAATTCTCAAGCATATAATATTAGATTAGATTCCCTACCTTTTATCATTGCAGAACAGTTTAAATACCTCGGGGTAAACATCACAAGTAAACATAAAGCTCTTTATCAACAAAATTTTGCCGTCTACATGGAAAAAATTAAACAAGACTTGCATAGATGGTCAACCCTTCATCTCACACTAGCTGGAAGAATTAACACTGTTAAGACAAAAATTCTTCCTAAGCTCCTTTTTTATTTCAAAACATTCCAATATACATTAATAAATTATTTTTAAGCAATCAGATTCAACAATAACCTCATTTATTTGGAACTCAAAACATCCACGTATCCAAAGAGTGACCCCACCAAGACAAAAGGCAGAAGGTGCCATGTCTCTACCTAATTTTCAGTTTTATTACTGGGCAGCAAACATACAAGCTATAAAAACCTGGACACAAATAGATAAACATATGCAGGCTTGGTCCGCAATAGAAGTAAAATCCTGCAGTACTTCTTTATATTCCCTGCTCTGTACCCCAATAAATGCCAGTTATCAGCAATATACTAATAACCCAATTGTGCTTCACTCACTTAGAATATGGAACCAACGTAGAAAGCATTTTAAGATGGACAAGCTTTTATCTGTGGCACCTCTGCAAGAGAACCACCTCTTTCAACCTTCGCAAACATATGCAGTTTTTAATATCTGGAAAAAAATTGGGATTAACTTGCTTAGAGATCTTTATATAGACAACGTCTTTGCATCCTATGAACAATTACATTCCAAATTTAACATTCCAGCTACACATTTCTTTCACTATCTTCAAATTAGGAACTTTGTTAAACAGAACCTTCCCGATTTTCCTCATCTTGCACCCTCATCCATGCCGGAAAAAATATTGCTCAATTTCAAGAACTGAGACAACATCTCTACAATATATTAAATTATTTTACAGTCCCTCCCTTTCAAAGATCCAAGAGGACACTGGGAAAAACAACAACAACATTTATTTATATAGCACATTTTCATACAAAAAAAAAAAAAAAAAGATCTCTTAATTAATATATCAGAAAAGGAGTGGAAAATAGCAATGTAGAGAATTCACTGGAGCTCCATATGTGCAAAGCATACAATTATACAACTCAAAATTATATATCGAGCACATCTGTCTCGACTAAAACTCTCCAAAATGTTCCCAGGGCATGATCCAACCTGCGAACGTTGTAACCAAGTCCCAGCCTCACTAGGTCACATGTTCTGG
>JANRMT010028174.1:17585725-17623170 GCA_026402145.1 Polypterus bichir lapradei
TTTGTATGGAATGATTGCAATAAAATTAATAAAATAAAAAAAAAAAAAAAAAAAACGAAAACAGAAAATCACCTAATAAAATCTTTATATCATTTAGGGGGTCCATATACAAGAGCGACAAGCACTGCACCTCTTAATTCAGATTTTAACAATTGTATCACTAAAGTTAATTATGTTTCAGTGGGAAGTGAGCGATATATAAGAACATTTCTAAAAACAATAGACATCCTTTCCCCCACTACTTTGGCGTGTTAACAAAGCATACAGTCAGCAGGGGAAAGTTCTAACAGTGGTGTTGACTCACTAAAGTCCAGCCAGGTCTCTGTTAAAAAAAAAAAGTCCAATCCAGGAGGCACAATAACATCATTTTAATTAAAAGTCTTGTCTTGTCATGCATGTGTTATCACAGGCCGCTCTCAAAAATTACTTCAGTTCTACTACCAGCCACAAAAAGGGATTGGAGTAGTTTGCAAGATTCAAATGCTGCTGATGTGGCGCACAAGTGGACCCCATTCAGTGCAAATCACTAGCAACGAGCAAATTGAGTTCTGTGACAATTGAGATGTCAGTAAAGATGAGCAAATCATGTAAAGTCAGTGGGAGATAAACAAGGATGGCACAGTGAAGGATAAAAATCAGTCAGCAGGATACAAAATGGTCACAAAACAAACAGCAAGTCATGGGGATTGTGTGCCGTGTAACAGAATGTCACTTATTAATTATAAAGATGTCACAAATGTGGTAATTAGGTGACTCTGTCAGCCATTAATCAGTCAGACGTTTGGAGGAGGTAAACAGAAGCAGATCAGTGAGGATGAGCGGACCTGACTGTGTAAAATGTAACTGTGGAGAGAATGGCGAATATGTGCTGTAATAGCAAACTGGAGGAGCTCACCCAGGTGCCCATCACAGAGATCATAAACACCAGTAGAGGGAGATTTAGGTGGTGTGGTGGACGGCCAGAGCCCTATAATGTAAGGACCGGGTGAGAGAACATATTCAGGGCATTACCTCTCCCAGAATGCTGGAGGGCAGCCCCTCTGACTCGCAGTGGTTCCATGGTTTTGGAACATGGAAGCTGAAGCCTGCTGGGGCCTGTGGTCACCTCCAGTGGGGTGCCTGGATGATTACTGAGCCCTTGGTTGAAGGTAGTGGAGCACTTCTGTGCCTCCTATAAAACGGGCCGCCTCACTCCCACGAGAAAGAAGGAAAAAATAAAAGCAGGTATGTTGCACTTGTATCCTATGTCTGTCTGTGTCAGGTTTGGGCCACAGGAGCAGCCCCTGGTGTCCACAGTGGGCAATGGTCACATGTTAGCCCAAGGTAAAAACTGCACACCATCTATGGGCATGAAGGCCAAGGCTGAGGTGGCAGACAAGGATGAGGAGTCCTGCAGGGCACTTCTAAACTGACCCTCAGAAAGCAAGTATAGCAGGGAATTTAATTAATAGCAGTGCTGGCACTCAGGTTACAGGGCATCAAATCCTGGCCAAAGTGCCAGTGCACCCATTTATCAGAAGAAGAGCACATGTAGCAGGCGCCAAAACAAGAAGGAATGACTTTCAAACACAAAATCAGGATTAATGCCAACAGTATTTTGAAAGGGACGCCACAAAGAGAGCTGGCAGAATGAAATGTCTTGAAATGACAATCAAGTGGGCTCTGCACATCCTGATCATAATCAAGATGGCTCATTAACTCCTTCACTTCCTTAGATTTCTCTGGAAAGGCTGGTGTAGCTGCCGGAATATAAAGTGTGGTTAAGCACGGGTAAAACGTGTGCCAAAGGAAATCTCAAAGTCCAATTACTTTACTTCAATATGAGCCAATTACTTTTATATTAACTATTCTTTTCAAATCATTAGCAATAACACTGCAAACAAACATTTTAAAAAATTCCTATTTCAATCATTGGTTGTTTCTTAAATCAGGCCCAGTTTATTCACGGGTCTGTCCAGTGTGCTGGTTTTGGTTTGCACACAAACTCTTCTGACTGCCCCTTTGGCGTCTGGCATTATCTTGATGACTCGACCCTTTAATTACCCAGGAATTGCGAGGTGTAGCTTTATCTACAATTAAAACAAAGTCCCCTGGTTCAAAATTTCTTCTTGGTGCAAGACATTTTTGACGTTCTTGAAGTATTGGCAAATACTCTTATGTCCATCTTTTCCAAAACAAATCAGCCATGTATTGAATTTGTTTCCAGCGTCTTCTTGGGTATGGTTCATTTTCTGAAATGAGTTCAGGTGGTATTTCAGGTCTTGTCTTCAGTAATAACAAGTGATTGGGTGTGAGTGGTTCTAAATCATTTGGGTCATCTGATGTCTTTGTAAGGGGTCTGTTATTGAGTATTGATTCCACTTCACACATCAATGTAGGAAGGTTTTCACCATCGAGTGTTTGTTGGTTTAGTTTTGAATTTAAAATCTTTCTTATGCTTCTGATTTGTCTTTCCCACACTCCACCTTGATGAGAGGGTGATGGTGGGTTGAAAATCCATTTGATTTGTTCTTGCATCATAGCGTCAGTGATTTTTTTGGGTTCCAATTTTTTCATAGCTTCTCGTAGCTCTCTTTCTGCTCCAACAAAATTTGTTCCATTGTCTGAGCGCATGATTTTAACTTGTCCTCTTCTACTCATAAATCGGAGTATGGCTTGGATACAAGAATCAGTGTCTAAGCTATGTGCGACCTCTATGTGCACAGCTCTGGGTGTTAGACATGTGAAGATTACTCCGGACCTCTTTTGACTAGAAAGGGGCCAAAATAATCAACTCCAACATTTGTGAACGGTGGTTGGTTTGGTGCTAGGCGATCTTCTGGCAAAGCTGGCATTTTTTGCTCACCAACTTTCGTATTGTATCTTCTGCACATTGTGCACTTTGAAATTATTTTTCTGATAGCTGAATTTGCTTGAGGCATCCAGTTTTTCTGCCGTAATTGAGCGAGCACATAGTTGTGCCCACAATGTCCAATTCGTTTATGAATGTTCTGTAATATGAGAGAAGCAACATAAGAATGCTTGTGAAGAACTGCTGGATGTTTAGCTTCTTCGGGCATTGCAGCTTTTCAGAGTCTTCCTCCTACTCTTAATATTCCATCTTGTATGATCGGGTCGAGTTTATAGATTTGACTGTTCTTTTTAAAACAAGTCTTTTTCTTCAGAGCCTTTAATTCTTTTGGAAATTCTTGTTGTTGACTTAGACGGATAAGCTCTGTTTCAGCTTTAACTAAGTCATCTAAAGAAATTGAACCTGGTTTTAAAGTCTTTTTGTACCTTTTCATATGCTTTGTGACAAGTGATTTTTGTTCTTCTGGATTACCTTTAGTCTGACTGGCTTCTAGTTGAAATGTTTTTCTTTCATTTCTTAAGTGCAGCAGTATGTCTTTAAACTTGAGAAACCAAGCTACTGCTTTCTTCAAGCGATGCCAATCTGAAAAGTAAGTGATTAGTTTGTTGATGGGTTCGGTCACCTTTTCTACTCTTGTCATGTTAACTGCACAAGTTTTAACTTCTGGATCATCTTCAAACAGTGAATCATTCAGTTGATCTGGTCTTTTTGGCCACTCACGTTCTGACTCCAATAAGAAACTTGGACCTTGTGACCATGTGGTGCTTTTGAGAAAGTTTTCTATGCTTAGTCCTCTAGATGCGTTATCAGTCGGATTAAGGGCAGATGTGACGTACCTCCACTGTGAAGGTTGTGAATGATCTCTGATCACTGAGATTCTGTTGGCAACAAAGGTCTTGAATCGAGTGCTTTCATTTGAGATGTATTTTAGCACTGTGGTGCTGTCAGTCCAAAATGTAGATTCTCATAAGGGCATTTGAAGCTCACCTTTAAGCATTTTGTCCATTTTAACTGCCACAACAGCTGCTGTCAGCTCCATTCTTGGAATCATGACCAGCTTCAATGGAGCAAATCTTAACTTACCCATCAGGAATGAACAATTCTTTTTGCCCTCTTCATTGGTTAAGACAAAGTAAGTGACAGGGCCATATCCATCTTCACTAGCATCTGCAAAATGGTGCATTTGTGCTGTCTTTATGGTTCCAAACCCGGTAGGTTTGAAGTATCTGTTCACTTTATAGTCTGTAAGTAACTGCAAATCATCCATCCATTTTTTTCATTTCTGAATGTGTTTGACGTCTACTTCTTCATCACACCCAAATTTCTCTTTGCATAAGTCTCTTAGAATAAGCTTTGCTGGCAGTAAGGCAGGTGCTAGAAAACCAAGTGGATCATAAACTGAAACTGTTTGCATTTTTCTTATGTCCTGAACAGGCAGCTGTGGTTGTCAATATTTTGTATCCACTTCACCATCCTCTGTAGTGCCCATTGGCTCTGGGCTGAGCAGGTGCCATACCAGGATGATAAGCAGCCACTGAGGATGGACTCCACTGGGCACCTGTACAAGTTGTTCGTCATAAATGGAGAAATCTGGCCTTTCCAGAGATATCTGAGGGGGTGAAGGAGTTAATGAGCCATCTTGATTATAGTCAGGATGTGCAGAGCCCACTTCAGGTCATTCCAAGACATTTCAATCTGCCAGCTCTCTTTGTGGCGTCCCTTTCAACATACTGTTGTCATTAATCTGGATGTTGTGTTTGAAAGTCATTCCTTCTTGTTTTGGCGCCTGCTGCATGTGCTCTTCTTATGATAAATGGGTGCACTGCCACGTTGGCCAGGATCTGATGCCCTGTAACCTGAGTGCCAGCACTGCTATTAATTAAATCCCCTGCTATTCTCTCTTTCTGAGGGTCAGTTTAGAAGTGTCCTGCTAGGACTCCTTATCCTCGTCTGCCAACTACGCCTTGGCTTTCATGCCCAAAGATGGTGTGCAGTTTTTACCTTGGGCTAACATGACTATTGCCCAGTGTAGCCACCAGAGGGTGCTCCCACTGCCCAAACCCAGCACAGACAGATACAGAACACAAAGTGCAATACATCTGCTTTTATTTTTTCCGGTTATCTTGTGGGAAACGCCTTTCCCCGTTTCCCACGTGTATAGCACAGTTCAAAGGACAACACAAAAGCACAATTCTCTTCTTTCTTTCTCCCTCTCTCTATCTGTTTGTCTGCCTCCACTCCTCCTGACAAACTCCGTCCTCTTCCACCCGACTCTGGCTCCCTGAATGGAGTGAGGCGGCCCCTTTTATAGGTCAAACAGCAGTGCTCCAGGTGCTCCACGACCTTCAACCAAAGGCTCAGCAATCATCCAGGCACCCCTTGGTGGTGACCACAAGCCTCAGCAGACTTCAGTTTCCATGCTTCAAACCTGTGGACCCGTTGTGAGTCAGAGGGGCTGTCCTCTTGCATTCTAGGAGAGGTAATATCCTGAATATGCTCTCTCCCCCAGTCCTTCCATTATAGGGGTGTCCCAGGTGGGCAAGGGCCCTGGCCGTCCACCACACCACCTAAATCTCCCTCTACTGGTGTTTATGATCTCTGTGATGAACACCTGGGCGAGCTCCTCCAGTTTGCTATTACAACACATATTCTCCATTCTCTCCACAGTTACATTTTACACAGTCAGGTCTGCTCATCCTCACTGATCTGCTTCTGTTTTCCTCCTCCAAACATCTGACTGATTAATGGCTGACAGAGTCACCTAATTACCACATTTGTGACATCTTTATAATTAATAAGTGACATTCTGTTACACAGCACACAATCCCCATGACTTGCTGTTTGTTTTGTGACCATTTTGTGTCCTGCTGACTGATTTTTATCCTTCACTGTGCCATCCTTGTTTATCTCCCACTGACTTTAAATGATTTGCTCATCTTTACTGACATCTCAATTGTGTGCTCAGTTGTTGCTGTTTTCACAGAACTCAATTTGCTCGTTGCTAGTGATTTGCACTGAATGAGGTCCACTTGTACGCCACATCAACAGCATTTGAATCTTGCCAACCACGCCAACCCATTTTGTGGCTGGTAGTAGAACTGAAGTAATTTTTGAGAGCGGCCTGTGATATTTGATAGTCTCACAAACTCATGCATGACAAGACAAGACTTTTAATTAAAATGATGTTATTGTGCCTCCTGGATTGGACTTTTTTTTTTTAACAGAGACCTGGCTGGACTTTAGTGAGTCAACACCACTGTTAGAACTTTCCACTGCTGACTGTATGCTTTGTTAACACACCAAAGTAGTGGGGGACGGGATGTCCATTGTTTTTAAAAAATGTTCATAAATATTACACACCTTCTACTGAAACATAATTAACATTTGAGAGACAATTGTTAAAAGCTGAATTAAGAGGTGCAGTGCTTGTCACTCTTGTTTATGGACCTCCTAAATGATATAAAGATTTTATTAGGAGATTTTCTGTTTACTTTGTCACTGGTCAAGTTTATATCTGATAAAATACTAATCGTAAGTGATAAGAACATTCATGTTTCTTGTACTTTAAAACTGTTCATTACCAGGTTTATTCAATTGTTCAATTCTCTTAATCTTGTTCAGTCTGTTAATGGTCCTACTCACGTTCAGGGTCATATGCTGGATCTTATTTTATCATCTGGTTTGTTTGTCAGTGATAATGACAAAATGCCAGTCATACTCAGTGCTGTGGCACCTTCTCAAATCGTCATTCCTGGGGTCTCAAGAAGCAGCCTTCATGCTATAAATTTCTACACTAAATATATTTGTGATGATATTTATGTAGAGAAAAGCCAAGCTAAATGACACTTTTTATTGGCTAACTAAAAAGATTACAATATACAAGCTTTCGAGGCAATTCAGGCCCCTTCTTCAGGCAAGATGTAATCATTCTGATATTTCTGTTAATTCTTCTGTTGTTAGTTCTGTGCCACACACTCGGTTACTCTGTCCTCGTAATTCTACATGCAGATCCACACTTGATTCTGTTGCTCTTGTGAAAATCAGACACTTCATATCTAAAGGCCATCCCTGGTTTAACGACTCCATGCAGACTCTTAGAATGAAGTGCAGGAAAACAGAGCGTAGATGGAAAAAGATAAATGACAGACATCTTAGGAGATTCTGAAAACCCGTCTGTCTGAATTCAAGCAGCCTGTCAAATTAGCTGAGACAAAACCCTTGTGTGATATTTCTAACAATGATCAGATGTCTAGAGTTCTGTTCAGCACAATAAGTTACACTCCGTACTCCGACACACTTAGCTGTACTGTAGGCACTGATACATGTGAGGAGTTTTTGAATTTTTACTAATAAAACTGATAAGATGAGATCTTCTCTCACACCACCTGCCTCAGTTCCTTTGTTGTCCCTGACTTGTCTTTACTGTCTGACTCTGTTTGTCTTCCCTTTCTTGCCCAAACTGTGCCCACTATGAAGCCCACATCCTCTCCTCCTGATGTCATTCCAGCTCGTCTCTTCAGAGAGACTTTTGATGTTATTGTGGACCTACCATTGCTACTGTCCCTCCATCCTTTAAACATGCAGTGGTCAGCCTGGGCTTAAAAACATGGACTTGACCCGAATTTCTTTCTGTCTTATCTCTAAATTGTGATTCCTCTCTAAATTCTTGAAAAGTTTGCTTTTTCACAGCTGCTGTCTTTCCTTGGTATTGATAATCTAATGGAGTCCCTCCAGTCTGGTTCAGAGCATTTCATAACACCAAAGAAAACAGAAATCAAGTAGGCAATCAAAGATGGACAATCAGACAAGTGGACAAGGAGCCAGCTAGTTTGCTGCAATGGGTTTGGTTTTATTTTAAACTAATAGACATTCTTTGACTTCTTTCTTGACAATGATTGGTCTGGTTTGGTCCTTTTGGCCTACAAGAGAAGGAGACATCTGGTCAAATGAGTACAAGAAATCAGAGACCTTGAACTTTCAAAGATGACTTTTTTGATGCTCTCTGACTTCATAAATTAATAAAAAGTGAGGAGAGTGAAGGCCTTGAGTAGCGTCTGACCAAACAGCTGGTGGAGGTGTCAAATACAGGTGGGGGGGTAACATTACAGTCCTAAACAAGGACTCACCTTATGTCAGACTAAATTTAAACAGGATATTACAACAAAAGTACAGGCAAGTTTTCAATAATGAAACTCCATCTCCACGTCACCTCACGTCACACCTGTGGGATTCTCAAATATTCTCAACACAAGTTACTGCCACCATGAACCCTGTTATTGACAGCAGCAGTTCGCTATTATCCAATCCAGATGTTTTGATGTGTCTTTTAATATATATATATATATGTGTTTTATATATGTATTATATGTCTTATATATATATACACACATACACATTCACTGGCCATTTTATTAGGTACACCTTGCTAGTATCGGGTTCACTCCATTTAGCCTTCAGAACTTCATGGTGTAGATTCCTCAGAGATTTTACTCCATTTTGACACAATAGCATCACGCAGTTGCTGTGAATTTGTCAGTTGAACATCCAAGATGCAAATCTCCCTTTCTAACATATTCCAAAGGTGCTTTACTGGATTGAGATCTGGGGACTATGGAGGCCATTTGAGTCCAGTGAACTCGTTGTCATGTTCAAGAAACCAACTTGAGATGATCTGAGCTTTGTGACATGGCGGGTTATCTGACTGGAAGGAGCCATCATAAGATGGGGACACTGCAGTATTAAAGGGATGGACATGGTCAGCAACAACACTCAAGTAGGCTGTGGCATTTAAATGAGGCTCAGTTGGTACTGAGGAGCCTGAAGTGTGCCAAGAAAATATCCCTCACACCATCACACCAGCAGCAGCCTGAACAGTTGATACAAGGCAGGATTGATCCCTGCTTTCATGTTGTTGTCACCAAATTTTGATTTTACCTTCCAAATGTCACAGCAGAAATCGAGACTCATCAGACAAGGCAGCATTTTTATAATCTTCTATTATCCAGTTTTGGTGAACCCATGCATATTGTAGCATCAGTTCTCTGTTCTTAGCTGACAGTAATGGCACTCGATGTGGTCCTACCTGAGATTTAATGAGTGCTTATTTGAGTTCCTGTTAGTATACTTAAAAGGCAATTAAATAAACCTGCATGTATAAAGAAAGTAAACTATATGAGTTGGGAAAGAAGCATGGAGGCTGTAGGGAAGAGGAGTAAGCCCTAAAACTTAAAAACACATTACAAACAAAATGTAAAAGAACTTAGCACAGAAGGGTCTTGAAAATAGTCCATGAGGCAGAATATTGTATCAGGTCAAGTACCCATCTGTTACTCACAAAAAACTAAGTACTGAGTGATTGGAGGACTTCTTATTTTTGCAGGTCCAGATGGAGTCAAAAGTTTTTTTTTCAAATGCAGGTAGAGTCCAAGCAAATTTAATATAATACCAACATAACAATGTACAATTAATTTTACTTGTTCATGTTTTTCTTTTTCTCTTCTCTACCACAGCAGTCAAGTTTTAGTCCATGCTGGAAGCAGTGGGAGAGGGAGTAAATAATGTTTTTAACACTATCCTTCAATAAATAAGGCACGTACATATTATGAAATAATTGATCATTAATCATGAGTTATATCAGATGTATGAGGATATGTCGGTACAGAATTTGTACAATATTGATGATATAAAAATGGCATGTGCCAGACAAAGTGCATATTTATGACAGCAATAAAATAGATACAGATCTAATGAAGTATGGCTGAGTATCCACAGATTAGCGTAATTATAATTGATATTCACAAATGTCTCTCTGCTTTAACAGAAGCTGAAAGAAAGGCAGAAATGGTGTTTTGGAGTCCAAGACAAGCCATTAGCAGTGGCATCATTTGGTCAGTTTAGCAAAGCTTAGTTGAGGGATCCCCAATGGCCAAGGGATGGACGCTGTACAAAGTTCACAATATTATTTCTTTTCACCTGTTCTTTTCTGTACAGTCCTTAATTCTCCCCTGTTTTGAGCTTCACTCCTTTATAAGCAGTTCTTCTGTTAGTTGTCTAAATTAGCAACTCACATGTCTTCTTTCCTCTACCCAAGAAGAAGTCACTGCAATACATTTACACGAAGAAAACAACCCCAAAAGTAAAAACATTTAATTCATGGCATGGGCCATGTACATGTGCCATTTGTTAATGTCATTGGTGTTTTAACAAGTTAAAGTAAAACATAATTCAGTTTTTTTTTTCAGAGTTTATTGTCTGGCTATGTGTTTTGGAAAAACTTTTTTTAAAAGTTCCATTCAACCATATTAAATCCTTTTTCTGCATCCAATGATAATAATATCTTAGGGATGTTAGACTTTTTGGGTGAATGTATTACATTAAACAGGAATTGAAGATGTCTGCCTTCCTTTTCACCACATTGCATAAATTTGAGTTTGGCTCAAACATTTTCACATGGGTCAAACTACTGTATACCAGTCCAGAAGCTTCAGTTTGTATTAACAACATTAATTTAGACTACTTTAAACTAGAACGTGGTACCAGACAAGGATGCCCCTTGTCAACACTGCTTTTTGCAATCGCCATTGAACCTCTGGCAGTTTATTGTTGAAAGGCTTATGAGATAAAGGGGATTTTCAGAGGAGGACTTGAACAGAACATTTCTCTGTGTGCAGATAATATGGTACTGTATATATCAGACCCACAAAATACTGTGCCTGCAGTCTTAACAGCACTCACAGAATTTCAAAAGATCTCTGGTCTCAGAATTAATTTGAATAAAAGTGTACTCTTTCCAGTGAATTCTCAAGCACACAATATTAGATTGGACACCTTCCCTTTTATCATCACAGATCAGTTTAAATACACAGGGGTAAACATCACAAGTAAATATAAAGCTCTTTATCAATAAAATGTTGCCGTCTGTATGGAAAAAATTAAGCAAGACTTGCATAGATGGTCAACCCTTTATCTCAGTTTAGTTGGAAGAATTAACGTTATTAAGATGAATATCCTTCCTAAGCTTCTCCTTTTATTTCAAAACATTCCAATATACATCAAAAAATCATTTTTTATTTGGAATTCAAAACATCCACATATCCAAAGAGCGACCCTACAAAGACAAAAGGCAGAAGGTGGAATGGCTGTACCTAACTTCCAGTTTTATTACTGGGCAGCAAATATACAAGCTATAAAAACCTGGACACAAATAGATAAACATACACAGGCCTGGTCTGGAATAGCAATGAAATCCTGCAGCACTTCTTTATATTCCTTGCATTGTGCCCCAATAAATACAAGTTATTGCCAATATACTAACAACTCAATAATGCTTCACTCACTCAGAATATGGAACCAATGTAGGAAATATTTTAAGATGGAGACGCTTCTATCTGTGGCACCTCTGCAAGAGAAACACCTTTTCCCACCCTTGCAAACATATACAGTTTTTAATGTCTAGAAAACATTTGAGATTAAATTACTTAGAGATCTGTACATAGACATTGTCTTTGCATCCAACGAACAATTACATTCTAAATTTAACTTACCAGCAACACATTTCTTTCATTACCTTCAAATTAGAAACTTTGCTAAACAGAACCTGCCAAATTTTCTGCACCTCTCACAAACCTCTAGTAGTATTGATCAGCCCTGAGGACTCAGACAGCATTTCTGCAATATATAAAACCATTTTAAATTCCCTCCCTTTCAAAGACCCCAGATTATAGTGGGTAAAAGGATCTCTCACTCAACATCTCAGAAAAGGAGTGGAAAGTAGCAATGCACAGAATTCACTCAAGCTCCATATGTGCACAATTACATACAATTATTCATCTCAAAATTATATATCGAGCACATTTGTCTCTTTTAAAATTGTCCAAAATGTTTCCAGGGCGAAATCCAACCTGCGAACACTACAATCAAGTCCCAGCCTCACTGGGTCACATGTTCTAGGCCTGCACCAAATTAACATCAGTCTGGACAAAAAATTTTCAATGCCTTTCAGACAGCCTTGGTGTCACAATCGCTCCTAACCCACTAACAGCTGTGTTTGGTGGGCTCACAGAGGGGCTTAAAGGGGAGAAGGACAAACAAACTGTGATTGCCCTTACTACACTATTGGCATGTAGACTTGTCTTGCTCAACTGGAAGAATACTTTTAAGTCAGTGGGTCACTGAGGTTATATTCTATTTGAAACTTGAAAAAAATCAAATTCTCTCTTAGAGGATCTGTACAAAACTTTTTAAAAATGTGGCAGGGTCTGATCAATAACATTTTAGAATAAGCATTTAAATTGTGGAAGCATATTCTCTTCCCTTTTTAAATCTTATTTAAGTATTTATTTATTTAATTTTCCTACTATTAAAGTTTTATTCTGTTGGTCTAGCTCTCTTTTTCATGGGTGTGGGTTGATTTGACTTGAACTTAGTTCTGTGAAATTTGACTTGCTTCTATGGAATGTTATTTGAATTTAATAAATTCAATAAAATGCTGAAAAAAAGTAACAAAAAAATAGAAGTTTGAAGATACAATGAAAAATATGAAACCAAATGCCTCGGTGAAAAATGTAAAAAAATGTAAATGCTGTAAAAAATGTAAATATCTAATAATAATAATGCAATAGTACTGCTTAAAACATAAAACTGGTGATAAATTCAAATAAAAATTCTTGAGCACACAAAGTAAAAATGAACAACTGAAGCCGAGTTTAGTTCAGTTGGCTTCTAACCGTTGTGTGGTACATACTGTATGTAGTGTGCATTGCAAGGTTAGGATTTGGCAGTTTGCTGTACTCTTTGATTTAACGTTTCACTCTTTTCCATTTTGTATTTAATTTCTTATTGGTTGCAATTTTTAGCTCCCTACTTTCTCTGGGGTTAACTGTTTCACTCGGCCTGTATGTTGCTTTTGATATAAACCCTCCAAAACTTCATAACTGTATGAGATAACAGATCAGAGTGTTACATTCACCTCTAATTGAAGGTAGCATTTTTACAAGATCTGCTACAGGATGAAGTTACATTTCTACCCTAAAATTTCCATTATTCCTAATAACTACCTGTTTCAAAAGAGATTACAGATTCCTAGAAAATTGTATTTTGCAATGACCATTAACAAAAGCCAAGGAAAAGCAAGAATTGATCTATGGCAGGAATGTTTTACTGATGGGTGATGGTATGTAGCTTGTTCAAGTGTGAGGAGCTCCAGTGAAAAAATGATATTAGCATGTGATAACATTACAAATAGTGTGTACTGAGAAGCATTCTTGTAATTTTAAAGGACTTCTGATACATCCCTTAACCAACAACTCCATAACTGAAGTCAAATTGCAGTCAAGTAAAAAAGCTAGTTATATCATATGTGTTTAAAGTTTAGAGTTAAAGTTTTTTGTATCATGTATGTCAATAGTTAATGAAGAATTTGTATGTGCAGTATATGCAATGTAAAATATTATTTGTGAGGCATAGTGCATTTGCTTCCTCATTCAAAAGATTTACATAATTTTTCTAAGCAGCCACCATTTTTATCCTAGTAAATAAGATAAATAAGCAGATAAAATTTCATATTTCACAGGGTCTGCACACCTTTAAATATATTTGCATATGAAAATTTCATTCTATTTAACAAAACATCCTTTAACCACAATTGGCTATTCTGACATTCTTCATTTTTACACAGTTTTAGTTATAAATGTATGGTTCTTCAATCAGCAGGTAAGTTTAGGTTGTGAAATTAATCAATCAATTGGTTGCTAATGTTTTCACATCCAAGACTCCAGTTTCTCCTAAATACAGGCACAGTTGCTAACTGCCTACTTTTCAAAATTTCCTGACACCCAAATCTCTGCCTGCTTTTAAACATATGTCAGTGTAGAAAGTCAGGATCATACCAAGGCTGCCTGGGATTATTTTTGATCTTACTAAAAATGGCAGTCTTACAAATTTCAACTATGACTGTACAAACCAAGAATTTGTAGTTGTATCCAAGATGATTAAAGGACAGTCTTACAAAAATCTTGCTTTACTGCTG
The DNA here is from genome assembly GCA_026402145.1 of Polypterus bichir lapradei. Classification (NCBI taxonomy): domain Eukaryota; kingdom Metazoa; phylum Chordata; class Cladistia; order Polypteriformes; family Polypteridae; genus Polypterus; species Polypterus bichir. The sequence goes on from JANRMT010028174.1 coordinate 17,599,603, forward strand.
ACTATGATTAGTGTTATAATTAAAGGAGGCAAAATATAGATGGGAGGGTGAGATAAAAGATGAAGAAGAATTTATATTTAGATAGTTGGGCAACATAAAATTGTTAAATATGTTCTTGAGTCACTTTTTGGTCATTGATGTGAAAATACCATAATTCATTGTTTATGTCCAGCTATTAATTTACACCTTGGTAGATGACATGGTGGCAGTGTTGGCAGGAGTAGCACAGCTCACCAGTAGGGCAGCACAGTAAATTAATACTGGTCATTAACCAGCTGTGTATCTGTTAATAGTAAATAAGTGAGTGAGTTTTCCAGTAAAGAAAAAAAGAAGGCATATGAGTTAACTAAAGACGATGTCACATTAAATGACTTTTTCAGTTATTTTCAGTCGTAGCCTCACTTACATAATCTTAGTGAGATGATGGCAGTCAGCAGCACTGATGCCCAATGTTACATGTCCAGTGACTCAGTCCAACTAGTCAGCAACTCACTCTGATTAAACCAAACATGTTTAGTTTTGTTTTTAGAAGGATAAACAAGCAAATATCCCAGTACGCTTAATATGCCTCATAATTTAATGGAAGCAATTATTAATGAAAAGATCAAGAAACAAATGGCAAGTGCAGGCATGTTAATAAATAATTAAGATGGGTTTAGAGGAAGGAGGTTGTGTTTTACTAATTTCCTGAAATTGTATGGTGAAGAAACAAAAGCAGACAACCAGTGAGCTGCTGATGATAATATTGATCTGTATTTTCAGACGAAAGCTTTTGATAAGGTTGCATATGAGAGGATAGGCAATTGAAACAAGTGGGAATTTAATTTCCTGTAAGTAGATGGGTACAAAATTGGCTTAAACACTAGTAACAAAGGGTTTTGTTTGAGGAATTAAGCTCTCTAAAAATGGTGTGCCTCAAGGATCACCACTGCTATATTCAATATATATATACTGTAAATAGTCTATATCTGCCTCACTCCATGCTGTCCGTGCTACGCGGCCGCAGAGAGTTTAAACAACTCGGCACATCCACATAAAAACAACAAGCGTGAGCGAGCTATCTTGAAGGCTTTTACAAGACGTACCTCATTGTAAACTGAAATATATACAAAAGAAACATACAGGTATTTACAGGTGTAGAACCAAAGACAATACAAAATGATTTACAAAGTAATACATAGCAGAGAGCATACATTAAACAGTGAAGCTTTAAAAGACACTTACAAGGTGAGTGATTTCCACAGTTGGATCAAGACAAAGAGAAGCACGTAGACAGAGGTTCAAATTGTTGTGTACCACAGCTAACCAGACACAAGGGTTTATATACCCTAAGGATACGTTTTGGACGTGACCGAAACAAGAGATAAAGGGGTGTCTACATGAGACACATGGGGTGTATTGTATTCAAATGTTTATTATAGGACCGACATGCTTTACGTGAGTTTCATAGACATTTATAGTACCACTGTGAGTGTGGGACGTGACTGACAGGTGTGTTAATAAATGACAAGACAAAGGGGGAGTAGAGCTCAACAAATAATAGCTAACTGCTAACAAGATATGGGGCAGAACACTCCCTGTCTGATATAATAACATTATATCACTAAACAGTACATAGAGGCAAACATTGTGTTAACTTATCCATTTTCTAGTAGAAAGACTTCTCTGATAGGCCTGATAGAGTTTCTGGAGATGCCTTGAGAGGCAGTCTTAACTTCTATTTTTTGTTCAGTACCATCACTGAATACCAAGGTGACAAATCCCATAGGCCATTTATTGTATGATAGTGGACTCTTCTTCAATAACACAATGTCTCCTACTTGTACAGTAAATTTCTGGATCGGTAAGCCCATTTGTGCCTACTCTGCAAAGTGGAAAGGTATTCAAGTCTCCAACATGTCCAGAATTCATTTGCCAAGGCTTGCACTTGTCTCCACTGGCTTTTAAAGAGATCATTCTCTGTGAAACCACCTGGAGGTGCAGACAGTCTGTTCTGTGGCAACATGGAGTCAAAAATTGTCCTCATTTGACCATACTTTTGTGGATATGTTCTGAAAAGTGTCAGGTACCATCATTTTTACCCTTCTTTCACTGGAAGGGCTGATTCTGCATGTCCATTCTCAAATATGTTCTCCATAACGGTGGTGAACTGCTCTTTCGCCTCAAGTCTTCTGTATAAAGAGCGCTGCAAAGAGACAAGGCGAGAAAGAGCCAGTTCATGATTCTTGGGGAGATGAGATGTGAAAGATAGCGGAGTAGCCCAGCTATTTGCGTCATCTCTGCTTCCTTCTCCATAATTTTTAAAAAGACTCGATTTTCAATTGAGAGGGCACACTTATTGTCTTTAGTTTTGTCAAATATTGACTTACCCAGCATATCATTATGTGCGGACTTGATCAAAGAGGCCATTGGTGTTGGCTCCCCACCATAAGTCACCCTCTCTCTCAAGCAAAGGTGGCTGTAAAAAGGCGTGAAAAGTGAAGGTCGCCCATTTTCCATCACAATTGTCTTGAAAGTAGAAACTATTGGTTTGTGTGCATTTCCAAGGCAATCTTGACGTACAAGAACCCAACCTAAGTCAAGTCTTTGAACAAAGGTTGCATTGTGAGAGCCATTAATTTGCTGTCTGACTTTGTGCACTCTGATTATGTCTCTTCCAAGCAACGGTAGAATGTGGGCATTAGTGTCCAATTCTGGGATATGGGCTGCCACAGACTTTAAGCGAGGGCGGTGAAGTGCTGCCTCTGGTGTTGGTATTTCTGAGCAAATGTTCAAAATTAGGTTGCATTCAATAAGTGGAGGCAGGGCTGTACTTACTATTCTGTAAAAAAAAAAATCCTGTTAAATTCACAGTAAAAAACTGGCAGCTGTGGTTGCCAGAATTTCAATGTAAAGATATTTATTGCTTTAAAGTTTTCTGTAAAAGACTTTAATTTACAGTAAAAAAGTGTTAATTTTTACATGAAATTGCAGTAAATCTACAGTAAGGATGTAATCTACTTTAAGGTATAGTGTGCATATTTTACAGTTAGACTGTCATAAAATTGTACTTTAAAATTGCATGTTATGCTGTAATATGTATGTTATTTGACTGCTAGAACTATGACACTATTCCAGCACAAAGCATATAAAAATATTGTGCTTTTGACAACTTAAAAAGTTAATTACCATTATTCTTAACTGTCAAATTTACACTAGCATAATATAATTATGTAATCATGTGACACCTGTTAACTTGAAAAAGCAATTTAGCAGTGCAACTTCAGAGTGAAATAACAAAATAAGAATCACAATATAATCATTTGCTTTCATTATTTTATTATCAGTATAAACATCAATAAACCAATAAAAAAGAGGTTTATCATAGATTTTACTGCAAACAAAAATGAACAACACAAAAAGTGCTCAGATGTTGACAAAATGTTGACAATCTCTGATATTGAGAACATAAGGTGAATTTTTAGGGGTAAAAAATCAGAATTTGCTTTACTTTTTTTCATTGCCAGCAGTAAATGGGCAGCATGAAATAATTTCTAGCTTGTCTTCCTTTGTGTTAACTTTATGCATGAAATACGATTTAAAAATGTCAAAATTTAAAATACAACTTTACAAAATCTGAGACTCCCTGTCCTCAAAAAAAAAAAAGAAAAAAAAGTAAACCACAATAAAGGGGGGTCAGACTTCCTACTTGATCCATACCTTTACAAATAAATAAGAAAATAAATAATATAACAATAAATATTAATTAAACTAAAATGAGGATTCAGACTTCTTATTTGTTCAATGTCTTCTAAAACAAACAAACAAAAATACTAAGAAAACCAAAATAAGGAATATGATTTCCTGTGTGTTCCATGTCTTCTCATTGCGATGCTCAGTAATCCTCTCGTATGCAGGACACTTCTGAGAATTGGTTCTCCAGTCGTGGTCAGCAAGGTCAGCTATTACAGTGAGCACTTTGGGATTGATTGGCAGCTCTTTCTTGTTTTTCCTTGACTCAACCTTGGTGTCCTTGTCTGGGTTTATGTTGAAAAAGCATCTGAAAAATAAATTAATTTCCTTTTACTTGCTTGTTTTCTTGATATATGCTGCGCAATATCAATTATCAATAGTGTTATGTGCAATGTTATGTACCATGTATCATGTTACGGCAGACCAATCAAATATTGGGCATCATGACACCCTTAGGGTATATTGCCTCTTTAAAAATATGACCTCCTCAAATACTATCTCTATGAAGGAATACTGTTTGGGGTTTTGTTATAAACTGAAAAAAATAACACAATGTCATGTTAATACAATTTGCAATTTATTGTCCATGTTTTGATAAATATTTTGCTTCATCTGAAAAACCTCAGTAATATCGAGAGAGTAGGGAGACAACGGCCTACAAGGACAACACACTGTGTTTCAGTGGAACTCCCCTTCTTCCCTGCTTTATGTAAGATGATAACGGATAAAAGTCAACTAAGTCTTCAATGTTCACACATTGCATTCTGTCACTTGAAGTTCTCAGGGAGTACAAATGATACAGAGTAAGAAACTCTGCTAGGAACACTCGTGTTAACAAGTGCACAAGTTGATAAAAATTAGCACAAGTTCACCAAACTCCACACGGTCGTCATTTCCAATGATAACAAACTGCTCTTTTTTAAATGATGTTCCTTTAAACTCAATTTCTACAGAAACCTTGGTATTTGTGGCATTGAATCCAAACTGACACACTGCATCCTTGATAGTCTCAGGGTAAAGTTCCAAGAAAAACGCAGAGCTCTCTTTTATTTGCAAGACCATGGTACATGCTGCCCCAGCTGATACATAGGCCTGAAGCATCTGATGACTTTCAGAAAGGGTGTTACACAAGTTCTTAAAATTCTTCAAGTATCTTGTCACCTCTTAAAGTAGCTATGTTTACTTTCAAACCTTATGGTCCATAACCTGATAAGTGGACCAAATTTCAGTGTTAGTGCAGGATAGAGGATAGTGCTGTAAGTAATGATTTTCTAAATACTCTTGGATAATAACATTTAAATATAAGCAACCTGTGATACTGAAATCATCTGAGCACAGATCATGTCAACAATGTCTTTTAGATGAAGTACTAACTGCCACACTTCATCTGCAGGATCTTTTACTCTGTCTCCAATTATTAAAGGCAGGAAGACTCACAAAATTCCAGTTCTGAAAAGCCTGACCTGCAAGTCTAAGTCCTTTACAACTGACATCAAAAGGCTTTGTGAGAGCATCAGGGCCTTTATATTTGAACTGCTTAATTCGCCAATTAAGTATAGAGTAAGTGAACTACTTATTCTTAACAAAATACTTGAGATACAGTGCCACATCATGTGACAGAACACCTTCAAAAATATCATGTCCAAGACAAGGTGGCAAACCAGGCTGGCAAACATTAAAGTATTTCAAAGAATTGAATACAGAATTGAACTTTATCCCCTGAACCTCGGTGGTATTTTCAGGCTGTAATTGATCGACAGCACAACTGTATGTCTCAGCAGTACATAATGAGCCACATGATTTTGGGTCATCATAAAACTCATCCCTGGTAATCAGACAGTACCTATAGAGATACCATGAATGGCTAAAGTTTTCAATGAATCCACCAACACAGCATGAGCCCAAATTATCACCAGCAATGCAATAAAGTGTGCCTTTAATGACAGACTGCTATGTCATAGCAAGTCCATTGTCCTCAATGTCTTTCAAATCTGCTATTAATCGAGAGAAAACTCTTTCATGGCCAAAGTCTTTAAAATCTTTCTTTCTACACAACAATACCAACTGCATATGTTCAGTTTTTGACCTAAGGTAAGCAGGTAAATTTGCAAAACATAGATAAACAGCCAAAATGCTGTGTTTCTTTTCTGCAGAGCCTAAAGGGTTAACAACCTCAAAGGCATCTTGATAAAGCACTAGTTTGAGGCATTCTTGATTTTCATTGAAAAAAGCACTTTGTTTAAATATTTGACCATCCGTGTAGTCACAAAATACATCAGTAGAGCTCCCTTCTGTTCTCATAAAGCAATCCTGCCAGACATCTGAATCCAAAAAAATCAATGTTTCTTTCACAGGGATATAATAAGCAAATTTCTCAGCACACAGTGTTCATCTCTACCCAGAAGTACTCTTTTTGGTTCTACATATTTGAAGTGTTTTTTAAAGGTTTGGGCCCTTGAGTATACCGATCGCATTGGTCCCTTATGACACATAGAAAACAAGTCTGATGCCTTGACTATATCACATATTTTGACAATGTCCTCATCTGCTACGGACAAATCATTCTTCAAAAACACACTCAGTTTATTCAAAGTGTATGCCTGTCCCAAATTATGAATATTTTGCATCTCTTCTACAATATTTTGTATTGTGGTGGCTGGAAGAAGCAACTAACCTTTCAACTTGATATAAAACAAGCAAACATTTCTCAGATACAAATCACCAAAATTTTCCTCATCCACTCCATATTCTGCTGATTGGCCTGGATCTGCTTCCAACTCACCAGGATCCGGCTGTGATAGTGTACAAGTTAACTGTGATGACAATGGCCTGTGTGAATCAGTAATGTTGCTGGATGTATTGTTTCTGTGTCTCCTAGACATACATCCATCAATTATCCAACCCGCTATATGGGAGGTAAATGAAGATTTAATTTGGAAAAAACACTTTTACATCCTCTCACGGGACAATTTATCTCACGACCTTCCAGTAAATGCTCCTTTAAATGAGCAATAAGTCCCTGCACATTCTGACATGTACGACCACACAGTGAAACACTGCATGACAAAGTAATATAGACTTCTTTAGGAGAAACTACAGAACTTATAGTACTGTAATGTCACCAATAAAAATGTGACTTAAATGCTTCATATTTGAAAAACAACTGTTTGCAATCAAAAACAGCACATTTAAAAATTGGATGAGGTTCATTACGATGCAATCTACAAATCAGATTAAGCAGTATAATTCGGATTGCAGCAGGACAAAATGGCCATCAGCAATAGCAGAGAGCATGCCATCCGGTCAGACCCTAAGTTCAAAGGTCAATGATACAGTATATAGTATTCAAAATTTCATAAAGGTACATTTTAAAAGTAATAGAAATATGCATGTTATTTTTAAGAATTTAATCACTTAACATCTCATATATATTTCTCTTCTGGTTCATCCTGCTTCCACCTCAGAACCGGTCCCGCCCACATACAGCTGACACGTCATTTCTCGATTCCTGTGGCTCTTCTTCAAAACCGGTCCCGCCCACACGCAGCCGACATGGCATTTAGCTGCCTGCGTCTACTCTTTAAAACCGGTCCCGCCCACACGCACGCGACACAGCATTTCTCGATTCCTCTTTGTTCTCTTCCAAACACTTTCCCACTCTGCCTGTGTTCTCCCATACACCTTGCTATTTTCGTTATACTGCGATGGTAGTTTCCTAAGCCTTTGTTATAAAATGAATGACAGTATCTTCTCTGTCGACGGGTTTTTGTACAACATCATCTCAACTGACTGTTCCTATCAGTGGGTTATTTTTTGACACAAACGGTTGACGAAGGCAATGCACTCTAACTACGACATAGGGCAGTAGATTTCGTTGCATCACATTGGGACAGATTTGGAGATGTTCTTCCTGTTGTTCTTTCCAACGCAAATCAACTTATCACAAGAAGTCAGGAGTACTATCAATACATGGCAACATCTGGAGTTTATGGTGGTGAAGCTGAAATTCAATCTCTTTCAGAGATTCTCCATGCTACCATTGTCATTTACTTCAAACACGACCCCAACATCCCGCCTTGCATTTACAATTCTGGAAATACTCTCTTCATTTGTCTTCTGTACTCAGGACAACTGGACAATGGCCACTATGAAGCCCTCCTACCGATTCCGATCATGTCTCCATAGCAGCACATAATGTCTGATAACACCAACACATCAGTCCTCAGTCATTATTCTCTTCCACAAAACACTACAGTTTTATCTACTGGTACAACCTTCCTCTGCGACATTTGTAGTAAACCTTTCAAAACAAAACCCAGCCTTGCCAAACACAAGAAAATTCACTGCAATGACAAATTGTTTCAGTGTCACACTTGCACAAAACGTTTCACAACGCAGAACTATCTTCACAAACACACAAAAATTTACTCCGCTGAAAAATGACCTGACTCCCACTCCAGTAACACATTCTTCCAGTGTGATTCCTGCAACAAAACTTTTCAAAACGCGAACCTCACTTGCTAAACACAAGAAAAGGCATTCTTCCCAACAACTATATGAGTGCCAGAAATGCAATAAGAAGTTCACTACACAGGATTGTCTGACTAAACACAACAAAACTCATTCACAAGTCTTGCAATGCAACATCTGCAAAGCAATGTTTCCAAACCAACGCAGTCTCAGCAGATATACACATAATCCTCTTCCCGTTACCACAGGTACTTCTTCACCTCATTCCTGTCTTCCTGTCCAAGAGTACAACATTGGGACTCCACACCAGCAGTGCAAACACTGTCATGCACTATACTGGCCTGCTGAGCATAATACATCCAACAAGTACTCGAGGTGCTGCCATGATGGTAAAGTAGCTTTATCACCTTTGCAAGAGCCACCTGTGTCTTTACAACAGCTTCTTACTCAGCAAACATCAGAAGGTAAAAATTATCGTGAACACATTTGAGAATACAACTCTTCTCTAGCGTTTGCTTCCATGGTTGCACTGATAGCTCAACCTCCTAGCCACGGACCATACTGTTTTAAAATACATGGGCAAATTTATCACCAAATCTCTCCACTATATGCTAACACTTCTACCTATCCAGGATATGGACAGTGTATGTTTTTGACACAGCACAAGCTACTGAAGTACGTTTAAAAAATAAAGCAAACTCTGCATGCAGCGAAAATGTACTTCTCCAGCTAGATTCTATGCTCAGAACAATCATCCCCTTTGCTAAATCATACAAACACATGCATGAAATCGCTCAGTCCAATCCAACAGCATCTGTACGAATGGCTATCAAGGAAAACCCTGGGCAGGATTTACGATGATACAATGCCCTGACATGTCACACCGATGTTGTAGCGATTTTCGACGGAGAAGATGGCGAACCCCCTACTGAAAGGGATATTTGCATCTATCCCAGAGGCAACTCCTGTAAACAGATTTCCACGCTCGATATGAATTTCGATCCTATGGTTTACCCACTTTTATTCCCTTATGGAGACATTGGCTGGCACAAAGATTTACAACATGTTCCCGATAAAAGAACCGCCAAACGAATCAGGCTTACTCAATGCTAATTTTACGTGTGCAGATTATCAATGAGGAATACATTTAGTATTTTGCACTCCAGCGGCAAACTATTCCAACAGTACGTCGTAGATGCGTATGTTAAAACAGAGGGCGCGAGTCTCAACTATCTCAGATTACATCAACAAGATCTGCGCATGGAACAATACAAAGGACTATCAGACGCACTGCAAGCAAAGGCTGAAAATAACAACGTATGTGTAGGAAAAATGATCATATTACCGTCCACATTTCCAGAAAGTCCAAGATACATGCAACAAAACTATCAGGATGCCATGGCCATAGTACGTAAATTCAGAGAGCCCGATTTATTTATCACTTTCACATATAATCCTGCTTGGCAGGAAATTCTACATGCACTGTCGGATACCCAAAGACCAAAGCACAGACCTGATATTGTAGTATGAGTCTTTTGGATTAAGATGCAGGAATTACTTAGAGACATTCTACAACAACATCTTTTTGGGGTTGTTATCTCTTATATTTACGTAATCGAATTTCACAAGCGCGGCCTTCCTCATGCCCACATGCTGCTTACTCTTCACAATAATACTAAAATAAGAACCAAAGATGACATTGATAAATATGTCACTGCTGAACTCCCTAACCCTGACACTGACCGTAAGTTATTTGAAATTGATACTAAATGCATGGTACATGGACCATGCAGTGCAGCAGGTAACCAAACAGCATTGTGCCTGAAGGATGGTACTTGCAACAAGGGATTCCCGAAAGATTACAAGGAACACACGCAAGAAAACATTAACGGGTACCCAATCTACCGCAGAAGAGAAGGGCCAACTGCACAGGCAAGTTTATAATTGATAATCGATGGATAGTTCCGTACAACCCTTGCACATATTAATGTCGAAGTTTGTTCATCTATAAATTCCATCAAATATCTCTACAAATATGTTCACAAAGGTTATGATGCTGTGTCCATTACCTTACAGCAAGAACATGCTAACGATGACTTGGTTCATGATGAAATCACGACTTTCTTGGACGGAAGATATGTAAGTGCTCCAGAAGCTATCTGGCGTCTTAATGAGTACAGTATGTCAAACAAATCCCACACAATTATACGATTACCTGTCCATCTTCATGAACAACAAACTGTCCTGTTTCGTGAAGGTCTCAAAGAAGAAACCTTAAATTGAGGAGCAACGAGAAAAACCATGTTAACAGTATGGTTTGACCTGAATAAGATGGATACTCATGCGAAATCACTCCACTATACAGACATTCCACACTATTATACTTTCGATTCCAAGGCTAGCGCATGGAAGCGACGACTCCGAAAAAGTAGAATGCTAATTGTCTCTATTCAAGACTCTGAACGCTACTACTTATGCACCCTCTTAACTTGGTTTCCAGGAGCTACTACCTTCCAGGAGCTTAGAACCATAAATGGAAACATATGCAGCTCATTTAAAGCAGCATGTCAAGAGTTAGGTCTCCTTAACAATGACAAGATTTGGCATGACACTCTTTATGAAGCTACACAAACTAAGATGCCCGTACATATGAGACAACTCTTTGCTATCATTTGTGCCTTTGGGGAACCTGTCAACATCCTGGACCTATGGCAAACACATAAACTGGCAATTTGCGAAGACCTGTTTACTAAATATTCCACTGACACTGCCCTGATGTACGCTGTCTCGGAAATTGATGAAATACTCAAGTGCTATGGTATGACTCTTCAACAATTTCATCTCCCAGTCACCGAATTCATCCCACCTTATTCATTCACCTCATTCTGTGAGAGGTAGAGGAGACATGGCAATAGCGGTTGCTTCAGCTGGAATTGTAGCAACTTTGCTACCTGGCGGCCATACTGCACATTCCATGTTCATAATACCTCTTCAAATCACACCAACATCAACCTGCAACGTTAAGCCAAATACCAACGATGCCAATAATATACTTGAAGCGAAAATTATCATCTGGGATGAAGCACCAATGACACATTGTTATGCATTTCAAGCTGTTGACAGACTACTGCGAGAAGCCTTCATCATTGCCTCTTGCATCAACAAGCACAGGCTGTGTAACGAAATGAAGGTCCTAAAACTGATAAAAAATATGTGAGCTCTCGAAAGTGAAACTCAGTTTGTTCAATGGCTTCTTCAGGTTGGGGAAAGTAAAACTGGAGACTCGGCAGAACTACCTTCTCAATGTTTACCACAACAACAAGACCCAGTTGCTCAACTTTACGGTGATATTAATTTCTTGACCGTGACTCCACAAGAACTTGCTGCAAGAGCAATACTGAGTGTCACAAAAGACGATTCTCTACATATTAACAACAAAGTTCTTGATCTTATACAGGATGAAAAAGTTACCTTCAAGAGTGTAGATACAGTGGTCAGAGACGATCCTAATGATCAACTAATGTACCCACAGGAGTTTTTACACACCCTCACACCAACTGGTATGCCTCCCCATATCTTTTATCTAAAGGTAGGAGCTGTAGTTATGTGCCTCTGAAATATTATGCCATCAAAAGGGCTTTGCAATGGAACAAGACTCATCTTTACCCGAACGCATACACATATTATTGAGTGCAAACTGATCGCTATCCAAAATTCTGAAACAATCTTCTTTCCCAGAATCTCTTTCCTTCCTTCCGACACCAATCTTTCTTTTAAATTTAAATGCACACAATTCCCACTCAGACTCGCCTTCTCCATGACTATCAACAAGTCCCAAGGACAAACGTTTGCAAAGATTTGCGTTAATCTACAACAACCAGTCACGGTCAGTTGTATGTGAATTTTTCTAGGGTTAGATCTTTCGACTCATTATCTGTTGTCTCCACCAAAACACCTATTCACAACTGCGTCTTTCAAAAAGTATTTCTTTCTTCTTGATTTCTCAATTCCTTTCTCACCATTTTCCGTTCCTATTCTTACACCGCTGTATGCTACGGCGGGCGTCGGCTAGTTATCTATGATTTTGGCGGAGATTCTGTGCTCTGAATCGCAGTGTGAATACTGCCTTTCAGCCAAGTTGCCCCGAGATCCTCCCTTTGATACCTGTCACGAACGTCCCTTTACTTAGCAGGTGTGGAGCAATAGTATGAGGTCTGTTCCGCACCATGGAGTTGCTCTTTTACTAAGTTGCCGTAGGATCCTTCTTCGATCCGCGTGTCCAGAATGTTCCTTAACTTAGCTGTCTTAATGATTCTTTTGCTGTCTGTCCTGTGACAAGCACTCATCTGTTTACAGCGAGGTATGTCCAGTAAAAGCCTTCAAGAAAGCTCACCCTTGTCATTTTTATGTGGATGTGCCGAGTTGTTTAAGCTCTCTGCTGCCGCAATGCATGGGCAGCACGGAGTGAGGCAGAATAGTACAAAGGCAAGTGATTTACACGGTCGGATTGAGACAAGCATGTAGCCATGAGGTCCACATTGCTGCGTACCACAACTAATCAGACCCAGGGGTTTATATACCTTAAAGATACGTGACCAAAACAAGAGATAAAGGGGTGCCTATGTGAGACACATGGGGTGTATTGTATTTAAATGTTTATTATGGGACCTACATGCTTTATGTGAGTTTCATAGACATTTATGACACCACTGTGAGTGTGGGACGTGACTAACAGGTGTGTTAATAAATGACAAGACAAATGGGCACAGCTCAACAAATAACAGCAAGCAGCTAACAACATGTGGGACAGAAAAGTCTTGAATAAGTATGTAAAAAACAAGATTATTAAGTTTGCAGATATATTATCGTACAGCCCTAGGGTAGATGAAATATAATTTAAAGTATTACATACAGGATGCAAAAATGTTACATTTGAATACACAATGGGAAGTGGGGGACCTAATCTGTGGAGTACAATTCATGGAGACGATCTTTAGCAGCACTACAGAAAGTCTAAATAGACTGATTCAGGATTAATAGGTCAGAGCAATGAGGAGAAATTGAAGGAGCTGAAGCAGTTAGGGCAATAGGGAGATATGCAGGACCATCCACTGTAAAGGTTCATGGTCCATAACAAGAATGAACTCGCAGCCATGAAGGTTGTACCTTAGCTTTATGGGGCATCATGTATAGAATTCACATTAAAACAATGCATACAGACAAAAGTGGAAATTTGCGTGTGCCCAAAAAATCATACAGGTAACATATAATTTTGACCAAAGGGGTAATATTAAATGTCTTATCTTACCAAGAAGCCAGCCATCATGAACAGCACCATTTTCAAGTTTGTTCCCAACTCTACTATTTCTCATAATGAATGTATCATGAATTGAGCCAGGCCATCTCGCGACATTAGTGAGATGCATTTTCGCATCACAGATGATTTTCACATTAATAGAGTGAAAATGCTTTCAATTTACATAAACAATTTCATTCTGTGAAGGCAGCATTATAGCAATGTTTGTGCAGTTGACTGTTCCAATTGCATTGGGAAAAGTGAATGTTGCTGCAAATTGCATTTTGAAGTTTACCTATTCAACTACAGTATGTGAAAATCTTATTTATCTGCTTGAAAAGCTGATAATACCATCCTGTACAGCTGGCATGGCGCAACTTATTGATATTTGTGAAATACCTGATTGGTCATCAGGTTCATATGGAAAAGCTCCTGTGGCTAAAAACCTGAGAGTGGACAGAACTTGCAAAGGAGTAGGTAGTGCACAAGTCCTCAAAGTCTGCCTTTGTAAAATTGGCGCCAGTTCAGCACACAGCACCAAGAAGAGAGCTCTGGGAAATCAAAATTGACTTAGAAGCCAGTCATCATCATGTGCCAAGAAATCCGTATGATCTCTGAATACGCATTCTCTTTTAATTCATCCATTTGCGATGTCCACTAACAATGCTAAGTAGCCATGGCAGTGGACTAGTTTGGCCATTCTTTGCAACATTATATGGTTACAGATTAATTACAATCAGATTCCTTAAATTTCTAAATGATATGCAGTTAATTTTGGTGTATTTAATTGAGCCAGTTTCCAAAAAGAAAGGGAAACCAAATAGGAACAGTAGCACTGCTTTTGCTGGCAGTTTACAAAACCAATCAGAAAAGTGTATATGCAAAGTTGGGGGCTACCATGAAAGTGTGCATTTAGTTTGTTTTTTTTAAATCTTGAAATGAGCATGGAAACAGACTTATACAACATTTTTGTGAGTACACACTGTTTATACAGTACATGAGGCCCCTGGTCTCCTGGTCCTATAGTTTCTGGCTTAGGTATATTATTGAGCACAATCAGCTTTGGCTCAGTGCAGTACTAAGACCTGTGTGCAAAGCATTGGTATGAAGGATAAAAGGAAGAGAAAAGCCTGACGTCGTCAAAACGGGTGCTAAAATGAGGGCCTACTTCAGTTCATGAAATACAGCCCCCATTTATTTCATCCCATGCTACAGTATTGGAAACATGTTTCTTTGTCAAATTTATCAAGAACATTGCTCTTTCAGTAAAACAGGGGACAAAATGGCTGTAGTATCCCGCTAGTCCCAAAAAAGCTTGTACTTGCCGCCTGGTTTGTGGCCAGGGTCAATATAGAAATGCTGAGACTTTAGAACACTGTGGATGAATAGCCCCCATGCATACACACATCATGTAGCCAAAATATTTGACTTTGTGTACCTGAAAATAGCATTTATTGCGGTTTTTCCAGAGTCTGACTTCAAAAAATACTGCTCAGATGCTGCACATGTTCCTACCAAGAGGCAGCACTATAAGAGTTGTAGGGCAGTAGCACTTTATCCCCCAGATGCTGGAAGGTGGCTAGTGCCACGTGCAACCCAAATGGGAGGACACAATACTGCCAGTGCCCACTGGGGCTACTAAATGCGCTCTTTTTCTTTAGCGGAATACATTAAAGGAATTTGCCAGTACCCTTTCATCACGTCAGGTGTAGCCAAGTATTTTGCTTTCCCAAGCAGCTTGAGGAGTTCATCCACTTGTGGCACCGGATACTGTATGCATCCAATTGGGAGGCTTGATTAATCTGACTGAAGATATTGCAAAAGCACGAACTGGGACCAAAATGATTGGGCTAGATGAGGACTAAAACTTTCCTTAATAACACCAAAACTAAGCATTCATTTTATCTCAAGCGCCACTTCTGCTTTTTTTTTTGCTTCTGGGAGTCAGTAGGGGCATTTCCTGACAATTTCTTCCTAGTCAGTAACAGTATCCGGTTTTTCTTCCACTAATCTCGGTACAAAATGGATAGCAGTTTTCTGTCATTGCTGAGGTTTTAAATTTGGTCCCTAGTTAAAATTCTCCATATGGATAAAGAGGGATTTGGCTGTCTGGATTAAGCCTCCGATTCCCTTTCCTTCCACAGTTTCAGCAAGCCAATAATTTGGTTGTTTCAGCAAATAATCCACAAAGCCTCTTCTTTAATTTCATAGAGTCCTTGCCAACGGGCTAATAATTTGGAATGAGAAGTGTGGATGAGAACCATGGCTTGATCATTGGAATTGAACTCACGGAGGGTTGAGCCTGGGTTATACATACAGTGGAACCTCGGTTCACGAACGTCCCGGTTCACGTACAACTCGGTTCACGACCAAAAAGCTCGCCAAACTTTTGCCTCGGTTCACAACCACACACTCGGTATACGAACAAGCCAGTTTCCCTTGCCTCCTAAACAGAGAGAGAGAGCAAGAGCGAGTAAGCACGTGCCTTCTGGGGAGGGGGAGGAGGAGGAGGAGATTGCTGCAGTGTTTGCTTAACAAGCCGCTCCTTGTTTTCAATAAGACGTGCACTCTCTTTGTGCTCTACAGAATTTCGTGTGCTTTTGCAGTTAACTATGGCTTCTAAGCAAGTCAAGAGAGGTCAAAAGAAAGTTTTGAAGAAAATTGAAATCGAAGTAAAGAAAGAAATTACAAGAGGTGGAAAAAACTGTTTACCAGTTTACTCATTTACCAATCTGAGAACCCTCGTGCTTTCAAGCAGCACAATGTAAACAAAGCCAGACTGCCAGTAATGTGGACGGTCACAAGAACTTTCTTTTTGGAATGGCTGCATGAGGCTTTCACTCCCACCAGCTAAACAGCTAAAAGCACCAGAAACCCAAGAAATCACAAGAGAGAAAACACCTGAAGGAAAAACACTTTATGCCAGAACTCGACTCATGCAAGGTTAGTTTTCTTGGTGGTTTTTGTATTACGGATTTTTCAAAAGTTAATTTTTTAGTTCATAATGCGATTTGTTGCAATGTTATTTTTCTCTTTTTTCAAATGTTCGCTTTTTTCCTTGTGCTTAAAACTCATTAAAAAAATTGTTTACATGGAGGACTTCATCGTGTGATTTGTTGCAATGTTACTTTTTTGTTTGCTTGTGAGTTGGTTTTTGCAGGCGCTTCGGATTTGTTGTTCGTTTTTTTTCTGCTGTGCTTAAAGCTCCTTTAACAAACATTGTTTACAGCGATCAGGCTTTAGGTTTAATAGCGTGATCTCCTGCAATGTTACTTTTCTGTTTGCTTGCGAGTTGGTTTTTGCACGCGCTTCGGATTTGTTCCAATGTTTCTTTTTTCCGCTGTGCTTAAAACTCCTCTTTTAAAAAAAATGCTGCGCGAGCATGTGCTACAGAGAGGAGAGAGAGCGGGCGTGGGCCGCTGACAGGGATGGGGAGGGGGGGGAGGATAGGGTGTGTGTGTGTGTGTGTGCGCGCTCGTGCTACACAGAGAGAGAGAGAGCGTGAGCCAGCCTGCTCCTGTAGCTGAGGGAGGGAGGGGCTTTGGTGGTGTGTGTGCTACAGAGAGAGAGAGCGCGAGCGAGCCTGCTCGTGTAGCTGATCAGGGAGCCTGGGTGTTTTGTGTCAGTGTTATTCAATGTTTTTACATTAGTTTACTATTACACTGTGCATTCTATGGTGTAATTAACTATATTTGTGCTTAATCTTTACATATTTTTACATATTTACATACAGTTTGTACGGTCTGGAACGGATTAATTTTATTTACATACAATCCTATGGGGGAAACTGCTTCGGTTCACGACCAACTCAGTTTACGACCAAAGTTCTGGAACGAATTATGGTCGTGAACCGAGGTTCCACTGTATAGGTTTGTGTTGCTTGTTTTCTTGTTACAATGGGCAGAATTTTGTTGAATCTATCATGTAATTGTGCAATATAGTCAAGAATATTAGTTGAAGGTTGTCCCTCACTTCTCCATGCTTCCTTTAGGATGCCAATAAACCTCAGGGTTGTCTTTTGTATTGTATTTCAAAAGGGGAGAACACTGTGGAGGCTTCTGGGACTTCCTGTTAATTAAATAACACTTTGGGGGGTGGGGTACTATACGAGACTATCTATTTGAAGATGGTCTTTAATCCAGAGCATCTTGGCAAGTTTCCTCAATGTGTTTATTCTGGACCTATAGAAATGGAGTTTTATCCTCTCTATTGTTTTATTGGGCCTGTGGTGGGCTCCTAAGAGGTGGGTGTGTGCCAGCTTACAAACCTACTGCCAAAAAGCTTTCAGGATTAACAGCAGGGACCTAATCTTGCCTTCATGTTCTACTACACATTATAACAAGTGATTATTCAATCCAAACTGCAGTCCCTGTTGCATGAGATGTGCAGTACACTGCCCATCTACTAGGGCAATTGCATTTTTTCCAAATTTGAGGGAATAATCAATCCTTTGTTCTCATTTAAATGAGGTTGGCAGCCTCCCAATGAGTGGCCATTTCCTCTCTTCTTTGAGCTGGGATGGGTAAAAGTGGGGCTGGATTTTTTTCCCTACTCACTACAGTTTCTATTGCCTCCACAAGTATGCCTCCACATCATCCTTAGAATGGAGCAGCATTAATACCTAGGAAGGGGCCCATTGCTCATTCCTGATGGAGTTCCATTTGGGGCACCAAATAAGCCTCTGACTCAGCAAGCTCCATTCCTTGATTTCCCACCTGAACCCTACTTCCTCAGTCAGGGCTATGAACACCAAAGTCAGATCCACCTGTTCACTCATTGCCAGCTGACTACACCACTGTAAGAAAAACCACAAAGTGAAAATAAAGAGTTGGGGCACTTTAAATATACCTATATATATATATATATATATATATACATATTTGAGGGAAATTATAAAAAAATTACAGTGTTTTTTCACCTGCAAGTCAATGGTCAGTCTGCCCCAAAATGGCTGTGGAATCGCTTAAGAAGAAACTAGAGTGGAATAGATGAGTTCAGGGGTTTGTGACAAGGACATGATGTCACTGGTGCTGCTAATCATCAGATCTGTCAATGAGAGGAGAAGAGAAGCATTATGCAACCGTGCCAACCCTCATTTCTGAGTGGAATTTCAATTTGATGTAACTACAAGTTGCCAAGTGCACATGTGTGACAGCTGTTCTACTTGTGCTGCTTGACATTGCTTGGGCATCTACACAATTAATTACATGTGTAGGAGTTCTCCAAATCAGGACTGAGAGTGGAAAAGTGGCGATTGGTTTGGGAAGGTGGGATTTCCAGTTTTATGCCGAACTCTTTCCAGAAATCTTCCAATTAAAGGACAAACCAGTTAAAAGATGGGTAAATAAACTTTTTCAGGGCAATCACACTTTTTTTAACACTTACAATGATATAACTTAGATTGCTTACAAATGAAAGGACTAAAAAGCTGACTGGTCTTTGTCATGTCATGTATTTTTCTAATCAGCTTAATCCAGACCAGGGTCACGGGGCAGGCCCTATCCCAGCTAGCATAGGGCGCAAGGCAAAAATCACACCTTGCACAGGGCACTAGTCCATCACAGGACTGACATACACCCAGCCACATACACACAAAAACACCATAGGGCCAATTTAGCATCACAACAGAGAATTCACAAATTTGTATGTCATTTGACAGTGGAAGGAAACTGGAGCACCTGGAGGAAACCTATGCAAACATAGTGAGAACATGCACACTTCAGGCAGGTAAGAACCCAGATGCAAACCCTGGTCCCCTTACTGAGAGGCAGTAGTGCTACTACAGTGCCACTGTGTCATCCCATTCTTATTAGTGCTGAGAAAAAAAAAAATCAATGTCTTATCATTTAGGTAGAAGAGCAAGCTTAGTGAGATGGCCACCTGTATAGCTTCAGAGATCATTTTGCACCTTGACTAACTGAAGGACAGCACATATTGTACTTGAGACAGGGATGGTCCCCTTTCCACACTCTGTCCAGTCGACATATGCACTGTTCATTCTGCCAGCTTGCCAGGCATTATCCGTCATCATTTTGGAAAGTAGCTGATTTTAACCTTGAAGGCAAGTCAGAGTTGCTCACTTTTTAAAGATTTTAGGGTGCATTACAGTTTATTTGTAATGATAATTACATAATTATTCATTATTTAGCCTGCTTCTATTTGATGTGGGGTAACATGGCAGGGTAATAATTAGTAGTGCCTCCTCGTGGATCCATTGTCCAGGCACATCTCCCACACCAGGTTATTGTCTTTAAGAAGTACGTACAGTATGTTACCTCATATCTCCATTGGTTTTCCTTCCTTAATTCCAGTTTTCTTCCCTCAATCCACAGATATGAAGATTGAATTAATTGGCATTTCTAAATGACCCCAGTATGACTTATTGTGAGCATCTTCATTAGTAGGTTTTGTGATAGATTGGCACCCTGGTCAGTGTTGGTTTGTGCCTGATGCTGCAGAACTAGTATATGAATTAAATGGTCTTAATAAAGTTATAGTGGGTTATGTTAATTTGCCTGTTGTGGGATACTGTCCAACTAGCAAGAAATTGCTGCGTCCATGGTACCACCAGCTTGGTAAATGGCAGAATTTGGTCCTTCAGGCAGCCTGCAGGGAAAAAGAGAGAGCTACACTGGCAGTAGGAGTGGTCCTGCATATGCAATTGTAGGAACACTGGGGACACTACAAAACAGTAAGATCAACATGTGCTGAGTGACCCTGAAGACCAAAAGGGAGGGGCAGCAATGAATATACAGTCATATGAAAAAGTTTGAAAACCCCTCTCAGCCTGCAAAATAATTGACTCTCCTTTCAACAAAAAATATAACAGTGGTATGTCTTTCATTTCCTAGGAACATCGGAGTACAGGGGTGTTTTCCAAACATTTTTAGTGACGCAGTATTTAGTTGTATGAAATTAAATCAAATGTGAAAAACTGGCTGTGCAAAAATATGGATCCCCTTGTCATTGTGCTGATTTGAATGGCTGTCACTGCTCAATGCTGATTACTTGGTTGGATGAGCTCGTTAAGCCTTGAACTTCATAGACCGGTGTGTCCAATCATGAGTGGTAAAAGGTATTTAAGGTGGTCAATTGCAAGTTGTGCCTCCTTCCCTTTGACTCTCCTCTGAAGAGTGACAGACAGCATGGGATCCTCAAAGCAACTCTCAAAAGATCTGAAAACAAACATTATTGAGTCTCCTGGTTTAGGGGAAGGCTACAAAAAGCTCTCTCAGAGGTTTAAACTGCCAGTTTCAACTGTAAGGAATGGAATCAGGAAATGGAAGGCCACAGGCACAGTTGCTGTTAAACCAGCAGGTCTGGCAGACCAAACAAAATACAGGAGCGGCATATGCGCAGAATTGTGAGAATGGTTACAGACAACCCACTGATCACCTCCAAAGACCTGCAAGAACATCTCGCTGCAGATGGTGTATCTGTACATCGTTGCACAAAGAACATCTGTATGGCAGGGTGATGAGAAAGAAGCCCTTTCTGTACTCACGCCACAAACAGAGTCACTTGTTGTATGCTAATGCTCATTTAGACAAGCCAGATTCATTTTGGAACAAAGCACTTTGGACTGAAGAGACAAAAATTGACTTATTTGGTCAAAACAAAAAGTGCTTTGCATGGCGGAAGAAGAACATCGCATTCCAAGAAAAACACCTGCTACCTACTGTCAAATTTGGTGGAGGTTCCATCATGCTGTGGGGCTGTGTGGCTAGTTCAGGGACCCTGGTCATTGAAACAGGGTGGCTGCTCTGTACCATGGCACCCCATTGGTCTATGACTTGTGACAGGAATTGGTATAAGTCTGGTCTCTATGCCTCTCTATCTCTCTGTCTGTCCTATTCCATCCATGGAAGAGGCTAAGTCATCGCTTACTCCATTCAAGAGCTATGACAGACCAAGGCAGTCCATAGACTATTCAAACAACGAGCCACCTGGTAGCTTATTATCAGGTTGCAGGTTATTTAGCCAGCACTCGTTTGAACTCAGAAATTCTAGGGCATATCATCTGTAATACATAATTAAATGTGCAACTTAACTCCTGCCTGTTCTTTTACTCTAATTGCTCAGTGTTATAGATGTAAAAAGGATGGGGGGAAGGATCTGGTAGTGTGGTAAAGGTATGGGATTTGAGGTATTCTGGTAAAGTCTACACAATAACGAGTATAAAAGGGGAAAACATGATCATCTTAGGACCCTTACATGACAAAACCTAGCCACCTGACTCTCTTCTAACAAAAACAGTGAGAAAAAGGAAAAAGGAAAGGAATGATGGAGGTGGAAATGTTTAATGCCTGACAAATTCACATGGTCCTGAAGGTGAACCAATGAAGACAGCTGTGTAACAGAGAAGACAGAAGAGCAGCTGCCTTCAAAGGAGAGTAAAGGGCCAGGGTTTGCAGAGAAACAAGGGGTAGAAGTGATGGTGGAAAGTGACTGCATGGTCAGGGATAAAGTAAACTCACTAACAGACGAGAGAAGACTGAAGAGTCAGGAGGATGCAAAGGTCAACTGGTAGGACATAAAGAGGAAGGGTTGGACAAGAGGAAGGAAGGACAAGACTTACTGTGGCAAAGCTTCCCAACTGATAAGTCAAGGTGTCAGATCTCTAAAAACAGAATGAGAGTGGCAGCAGGTTTTGTTTTACCTTTATTGGTACTTAAGGTTGTCTATTTTCTTTCAAACTCCTTTGAACATTTGTTGTTTAGTAAAGTAGACATTTTTATTTCCCTTGTGCCTCTCGACATATTGTAGATTGTAAGGATGCTATAAGAGCACCTCCTGTCTTTTAATCCCTGAAAGCTCCTGCTGAGTGAATAATCTAAATTTGAATTTGTGCTACTTGGAGTTAATTTTAGAACATGTGTTTAAGTATACTTATGGTTACCCTTCTGTGCAGTTTGTATGTAAATCAATGTAAATCTAAAACAGTTCATCTTCTCTTTGAGTTGAATTCGCTTCTCTAATTTCAGATGACAACTGCCTCATTGCCATCATTGAGGAGACGGTGCAAATTCCCTGCTCTTTGAACACTTATGAGCCGTTGAAGACAGAGGATATCTTAGTTGAATGGGAAACATCTGAAGGTCTCATCGTTCATACTTTTGAAAAGGGAAAAGATAATCTGGAAATTAGAACTCCAAGTTCAAAGGCAGAACACAACTCTTCTTACTTGAACTGCCACATGGTAATTTCACACTGAGACTGTCTGATGTGTCATTAACTGATGAAGGGGAGTATGTCTGCCGTTACTACAGAATTGGGGAAAAGAGCAGCAGCAATCTGTCATTCCTGTCATTCCAGCTCTGAGGCTAGGGTCTGCACTGGTAATCGGAAGGTTGCCAGTTCAAATCCCATAAAATGCCAAAAGCGGCTCTGCTCTGTTGGGCCCTTGAGCAAGGCCCTTAACCTGCAATTGCTAAGCGCTTTGAGTAGTGAGAAAAGCGCTATATAAATGCAAAAAAATATTATTATTATTCCAGTGTCTTCAAGTTTCAGGTGAGGAGACCATCTAAATTCATCCTATGTGCTACAAGGTTTGTGGTCTGTAATGAAGAGTTCTTGTATCTTCCTGTGTAGTTGAAATAATATTCTGGTGCTGTAATGATGATGATGATAATGCATGGTGATAAGCAGATCTGTCAGTTTGTCTTCAGTTCAGTTAAAGTTATTTTTTATCATGCTCTTCTGAGTACAGACTCAGAGAACTGTGAGAAAGATACAGGTACGGTAAATACAACTACAAACTTTTAGAAATTAATAATTACATAAATGAGTAAACATAAAGATATATTTGCTTAAACAGATGGAAACAAAGCAACTTCAAACTGATTAATATTAAAAGAATCCAACAATATCTGCAAAGAGAAAAACAAGAATTTAGTCAACAGAAATAACATCTATACTAATAAACGGCAAAGCCCTCACTCACTCACTCACTCACTCACTCACTCACTCACTGACTGACTGACTGACTGACTGACTGACTGACTCATCACTAATTCTCCAACTTCCCGTGTAGGTAGAAGGCTGAAATTTGGCAGGCTCATTCCTTACAG
>JANRMT010028174.1:17638497-17659053 GCA_026402145.1 Polypterus bichir lapradei
ATCTGTTCATCTCTCTCTTTTAATTCATTCAAACTTTGCTGCAGCTGTTGGTCTCTTTGTTGCATTTGTTGATCTCTCATTTTCAGTTCATCCAAACCCTTCTGCAGTTCTTCATCTCTCTTTTGCATCTGTTCATCTTTCTTTTGCATCTGTTCATCTCTCTTTTGTATCTGTTCATCTCTCTCTTTTAATTCATTCAAACTTTGCTGCAGTTGTTCATCTCTCTGCTGCAGCTGTTGATCTTTTTGTTGCATTCGTTGATCTCTCATTTTCAGTTCATCCAAACCCTTCTGCAGTTCTTCATCTCTTTTTTGCAACTGTTCATCTCTCTCTTTTAATTCATTCAAACTTTGCTGCAGCTGTTGGTCTCTTTGTTGCATTTGTTGATCTCTTATTTTCAGTTCATCCAGACCCTTCTGCAGTTCTTCATCTCTCTTTTGCAATTTTTCATCTCTCTTTTGTTGTTCCTGGTCTCTTGTTTTCAGTTCATCCAAACTCTTTTGTAGTTTTTCATCTCTCTTCTGTAGCTGTTCCTCTCTCTTTTGCATTTGCTGATCTTTGATTTTCATTTCATCAAGATTCTTCTGCAGTTCTACATCTCTCTTTTGTTGCTCAATCAGCATATTCTGCAAGTCATCAGCCCTTCTTTTTGACTCTTCATCTCTTGCCCTTAACTCTTCTTCCTTTGCCTGTACTTCTATTACTTTTCTTTGCAGCTCAGCAAATTGCTTTTGCAGTTCCTCATATCTTAATCTCATATCTTCATCTCTTATATGTAACTGCTCTTCTTTCTTTTGTAACTCACCTTTTTTTGTCTGTAGCTCTAAAAACAAACTTCGGAGTTCATCAAGTTTTTCTTGCAGCTGCATATATCTTAAATGTGACCTTTCTTCTCTCCTCTGCAAGTCTTCATCTCTTCTCTGTAGTTCATTTGATCTTTTTGTTGCTTCTTCTTCTTTCCTAAGCATTTCACTGACTGTCATTTGTAACTGATCAAATTTCTCTTTTAATTCTCTCTCTCTTTGCTGCAATTGTTCTTCTCGCTGCTGAGACTTTTCATTTCTTTTATGTGATTCTTTATCTCTTTCCTTCAAATCATTATGTAACCTCTCCAACTCATTGATTCTTTCTTGTAACCTTTGTTCTCGCCTTTGTAACTCTTCATTCCTTCTCTTTAATTCACCTTCTTTGCTTTTTAAATCCTTGAAAAGCTTCTGCAGCTCATTACATCTTTGTTTTGATTCCTCCTCTCTCCTCTGTGATTCAATATCTCTCATTTGCAACCTGTCTTCTCTTCTTTGTAAATCACTCAATGTTCTCTGCAACTCTTCATCTCTCCTTTTTAGCTCTTCCTCTCTCCTTAGTGACTCTTCATATTTCCTCTGGATATCACTGATCATCCTCTGCAATCTTTCTTGTGACTCTTCATCTCTTCTCTGTGAGACTGCATCTCTCCTTTGCAGCTCTTCTTCTCTTCTTTGCAACTCATCTAATCTCCTTTGCACTTCTGCAGACCTTTCTTGCAGCTCATCTTCTCTCCTCCTCAATGCTTGCTCTTCTAATAGCCGAAACTTATCTTTCATGCTCAATGTAATGTCTGACAGTTCATTGTCACTCTGGTGCCATTTTTTTTTTCTTTGCAGTTCAGAAAGAATACCAGTTTCATCCTGTTCAAAATAATGTTGATAGTGTGTTATGAAAACTTAAACTATTTTGAAATCAATTGATTAGTTATTCAGTTTACCATATGTATGCCTTGCTCCTGAGAGCAAAAAAGTCCTTTTTTCAAAGTAAAATCACCAACTAAATAATAAATTAGGAGCAAAGTCTGCCCAAATTCTTTACTTTTGTTTAATCTTAAAACCTATTAAAGATTTGGTTAATTGTATAACATAAATCAATGAAGGGAACATTAAGGAGCTAAGAAAAATAAAACCATTCGCACCATAGAGTAATAAAACTAATTGCTAATGCTGAGATCTATCTGTCTGGAATTTAATTGAATGGAATCTAGAAACTGTCTGTTTTCTTATATAGTGCCTTTGCTGTCTGCCTATTATATTGTGAATTCTCTGTCTATCTGTCTATGTAGTAATAATAGTATTATTACTTTTTGGTTTCCCTTTCTGCCTAGTATATAGTGCCTTTCCTATCTATCTGTCATATATAATGCCTTTCATGTCTATCTATCTACCTATCCAGTTTCTTCTCTGTCTGTATATTATTTACTGTATACCCTGTTTTTTTTCTGTTCTGTTTTTCAGTTTTGTATCTGTTATACAGTGCCTTCCATATCTATCTGTCTGTCTAGTGCTTTTCACATCTACTTGTACTCTCATTATCCGCTTGCCTTCCTAAAGTATCTGTTGATTAATAAAAAGGCTGTACCATTTTTCATTTAGTAGTGCTTTCTCTGTCTGTCTTTTATACAGTGAACTCCCTGTCTATCTATATAGTAATAACAGTAATTTTATTATTATAATGTATAGCAGCTTCCCTGTCTGCCTATCATATAGTGCCTTTCCTTCCTATCTATCTATATATTGTGAAAAACATACCCCCGGACACAGACAGACCGACACCAGAATGTCCAAAACACACTTCTTTTATTTATTTTTCACTGCACCATAATGCCTTCAATCACCAACCCTCTTCCTTTTCTTCTTCTTCTTCTTCTTTCTCTTTCTCTTTCTTGACCTCCTGTCTCCTCCTCACAAGCTTCGTCTCCTTCCTCCCAACTCTGGCTTGTTTACTGGAGGGAGGTGTCCCCTTTTATCATGACCCGGATGAGCCCCAGGTGCCCTGCTGTGGAGGAAGTGCCAGGAAAGCACCTGGAAGCACTCCGGGTGTCCACGGAATTACTTCCAGCAGCACTTCCTGGTGTGGCAGAAGTGCTGCCATCCAGGCTTCTCTAATTGTCTGGGCGCCCCCTGGCGGTGGCCACGTCCTCTCATACTGAGCATCCCAGTTCCATCTCTGTGGCCCCCAATTAGACCCAGACGGCTGCCCTCTCGTAGCCCAGGAGAAGCATTGTCCAACTCGGGCACTATCCAGGCGTCCCAGCCGGGCAGTGCCCCCGCTCATCTGTGACAATATCTATCCCCTTAGCTGCTTTTTTATATACAGTATCTATTATACAGTTCCTTCCCTGTTTATTTATATATCTAGTGACTTCTCTGCCTGTCTGTCTGTCTGTCTGTCTCTCTATTACGCAGTGCTCTGTCTGTCTGTGTGTTATGGATCTTAATAATAACAGTGATAAGGACACTTGTTCATGTTAATTGCAGTCTCAATTGTTAAAAAATATTTTAAAAGGAGCATCTCATTAACTGATAGTGCATACCAATTGATAAATTTTATGTCCGTTTGAGGTTAAAAAGAAAAAAAAATAACGCTTTCACCCCAGCAGGGAATTGAACTCTGGTCTCTGAATCATAGCAGGCCTGCTGCGCTCTGAGACAGAAAATCTTACTGCTACGCTACTGAATTGTTCTTGAACCTTCTGTGATATTGTTTATTTGATCTTTGGGCTTCAGGCTTCACACATTCTATAGTTTATGCCTACATTTTGTAACATTTATTACTAAAATATGACAAACTTTCTGTTTTAACAAAGTGTTTACACAGATTACTGTAGAAACGGAACACACATGAAATGCGTGTGTTCCAAATAACAATCTATTATTTCCACTCTAAAACTTCAGCAGTTCAGTCACTCCCAGATAATCAAACAAGGCATGAGCTGGGAAAACTTAGTGAATGTTCTGCGATGGTGGGGGGATGGAATAGCCGGCTGCTTGCTGCTCATCTTAATCAGCACATTTAGAGGACAAAAGACGCTGGTGGAGAGGTGTGGATGGTTTTAAGGTGGGCCGGATCTATGAGTTTTTTTGTAGACTCTGGTAATTCTAGTGTTAACCAACCAATGCTTAATGGTATTCTCAAAATGAAAAAACATAATATATTGCACAAAAGTGTTAATTTCCAATATTGGATGCTGTAGAGCACCATGCACCAACTTATAAATTGTATGAGCACTGATGACATCATGAATCAATCTGAATTTCTCAACATTTAATACCTCCATAAAAATCAGGATTCCAAGAAGAATGTATCAACCTTGGAAATAATGACCAAATTATAGCAAGTCATAAGAAGTACATTACAGACATGCTCCCCTGATTTCCTGGAGAAATAACTAGGAAAAGACTAGGGAAGTCAAGAGGCATGAATATCATGAAAGAGTAACCAAGACTGTTTACTCCAGACTGTAACCACATCAGTGAGCCAAATATTCCACAGTGTCATCACTCAGGTACAAGCACAGAATGCAAAGAATTTCAATTTCACATTTACCGTCCACATGAATGAAAAGAGACCCCTAAATTTGAGTTGGCAGTTAGCAGAGGTCTCAGCCATGTGCAGTTTCTCCTGACTATGCCACAGGTATCATGTAACCTAGCTAGGCACTTAGGTATTAGGTACTTCCAAAGAAGTTGTTTTAAATCTCCATAAACAATCAAAACAAGACTTTTTTGATAGTGGAATGGATGAGAACTTTGTGAGCCAGTGGTAACATAGAGCTCCACTTATCCTAAAAAACATCAATAATGCAAATGATGAATTTTGCAAAACCTCTATTAACTTTCTTAGTTTATGCATTAGAACATAGATGGCACCCAGATGTCAGATTCAGAGTGCAACCAGTCTTGGCACAGAAAGACCACCAAAATCAATATACAAACTGAAGATCTCTACTTGAAATAATTGTACTGTGAAAGCCATGTAACCAAAAAAAATCACAAATGAAAATCCCCACCAATTCTTTTGCTGAAGAAAAATTTAACAAATTAATGAAATGGGCACATTTGTAAAAATGTTTGGTTACTACCAACCTAGTGTAAGGTTTATAAACTGTTTTGAGACTCCCTCAATTGGGATGACACGCTGAAGAGCATCCGGTAGCACAATCACCGTATCTCTGGAAGATGGTATATCCATTGCCAGAGTAACCGTAGGCTCCCAATGCTGCAGTGCCTCACTGCGAAAGCAAATCCGAGCCAACTGTGGTCGTGCTATAAGCACAGTCGTCAATGGGCGATGCAAGGAACATTATAAACAGCAGAGAACAGTATTACTTGACCACTTACCTGGCCTCGATGTGTTGTTCCTTTTTCAAACTGAATAAAACTGGTTTTGCTTAAGTACTGAGACTCAGCCTCATGTTTTGGGGTGCAAGACAGGGAATCACACATCACGTGGTACCAGAAGTGGAGTCCTTGCACTGATGGATCCCCAAGAAGTACAGCAAAAATGTGAGCAAGATGATGCTCCTGCAGCCGCCCCTGCCTTGGTGCGACCATGAGATGCGCTGCTGAAAATGGCTTCCTCAAATGACCCTTGAGTGTTTCCTATTCTGCTTTGAATGTATGGCAACATTGATGCGCTGGGATAGGGCAGCTATTTTGGCCAGAGACACCCTCCAAGAATCCACGGAATCTCCCTCCCTAAAGGCTCCATGATTATGACTACCTCAAGCAACAAATTAACTGTGAACCAAGTGGTCAAGGGACGCCATTTTCGGCTGTGGCATATTGATCCAGATTGCCCTATATGAGGACAGATCCAGGGTTTAGTGAACCTGATTCGAAACTGGATCCACGGAGACCCATTCGAGCTCATTGTGGAGAAGCTTGTTATTGATGCAGTCCTGTCAGGGATAGACAAGAACATTTGTGATGAAATGCTATGGAACAACATCCACTCACTGCTGAACCTGACCTGCAGACTAGAAACAACAGAGCTACCCAGGCTTAATCCTGATTTCGATCCAGCCAGCGCAGACCTTCAGGGTCTCCAATGTAACTGGTAGAAGACGCCAGTGTGAACACCATAATGTTGACTAAACGCAGCTGCTTTTTCTTTGCTCAACTGGGACATCTGGCTCGGAAGTGTCACCTCCCACCTGTGCAAACAATGGCTATCGGTCTAGCACAGGTATGCACTCCCCCAAAATTTTAAAGGAGGACAATTTTAAAGTCTCATTACATTAGCTGGATCGGAATTCTCTGCACTGTTGGACTCTGGTAGTCACTTCTGTGTAATCCGCTGTGACTCGCCACAGACAAAGCAAACATCTGCTACGTCCATGGGGACAATAAAACATACGAGACTATATCACTCCCTCTGAAATTTAAAGAGAAGAACTCTAAGGTTTGGACTGCCATATCAGGCACCTCACTCTTGCCATGATTGGTGGGTAGCCTATGGTGATCCAACTTCCTGGGATACAGCAGTGATATTTCAGTTCTGATATTAATTTTAGTTTTAGTTTTTATTTTATAAATCAATTTTTATTTTTATTTTGTTCTAGTTTTCAGTGGAGTCAAACATTTTTATTTTTATTTAGTTCTGAGTTTAAAATTTAGTTTTAATTTTATTTAGCTCTGGCCTTTTTACATAATATTAGTACAATTTTAGTTTTTTTTTTCTGTTCCAAGACCACAAATGCTGGCCTTCACATATTTCAATGCAAGTTATGTTTCAGTCAACAAAATACACTCATAGTTCATAATGCCGTTAAACACAACTTGACTATCAATAAGCAAACAGATGAAGTGGCCTAATGAGTGTAGTCAGCAAGATCAAATGTTTCAACCTAAGAAGCTAGTCTGTGCAAACAGGTTGCTGTTAAGCTTTACAAGCACACATTTTGAGAGACTTGTTCATGCTGCAATGATGTCCAGTGCACAGATAGCCACAAAGTGAAAATATTCGCTTGACAAGCGCCTGTGATGCAGGTACACAGACGAGGTCCTCTGCACTATGAGGGGCACCAGCAAGACTGTATGTTAACGATTTCTGCTGCCAGTATTGAAGCAGTGACATGCAGTGAGGCACTGACTACTGCAGAGTCAGATTTACAAATATATGAACCCATATCTTATTCACTGTTTGATTGGCAGCATGCACATTGAATACTGGTTATGTTTAATATCTCATCAGCATTATTACACACATATTTGGATAAAAAAGAATGTTACATTTATAGTGGCAAGAGAGAGAGGAGAGAGCGCATTTGCTCCTGACCCTCCACGTGTTCTAAGTTTGCCATTGCACTTTCAAAGTTCATACTTATTCAATACAAATGAAAGTATAGAGTGGTGTACAAAAAATGGATTTCAATTTTGACCTTACTTGATATATGTACTTGTTTTTGAAAGATTTTAATTCTTATGCTTTGATCAATTTTAATATAATTTTGTCCACAAAGAGATGTATAAAAATCATGTACTCTACTATAAGGACTGTATAGCCCAAACCAAATTTAACTATTACACTCAGTTAATTACTTGTAATACAGGTAACTCCAAGTCTTTGTTTTCATTACTTAATAATGTTACACAACCTCCAGACTCTTTACCATCTCACCTCTACTCGGCTGCCTTCTGTAATTCTCTTATGTCCTTTTTTAATGAGAAAATCCAGAGGATACATCAGCACCTCGGTCCAGATCCTCTCTGTATTTCTTCTGAATTACAATAGTCTATTCACTCTTTTTCTTCTTTCCAGCTTCCCACTTCCTCTGAAATCTCAGATCTCATCTGCAAATCCAAGTCATCTACTTGTCAGCTGAACCCCCTGCCTACAGTTTTGGTTAAAGCCTGCCTCCCCTCTCTAGTCCCTCTCATTTCTGCCATCATTTACTCTTCTCTTACTACTGGTATTATTCCTTTATCTCTCAAAACTGCTGCTATAATCCCAATAACTGAAAAAACCTGGTGCTGACCCTACCCTATTTCTAATTTGCCCTTTATCTCCAAAATTCTCAAAAAAATAGTGGCTATCCAACCTCACATCCACTTATCTCATAATAATCTATATGAAAACTTCCAGTCTGGTTTTTGCCCCCTTCATAGTACGGAAACTGCACTTGTTAAAATTACCAATGATCTTCTTATGGCTGCTGACTCCGGCCTAATTACTTTTCTCATCCTTCTTGATCTGAGTGTGGCCTTTGATACTATTTGTCATACCAGTCTCCTTAATAGATTATCTTTGATTGACATTACCCACATTCCACTTGATTGGTTTAGATCCTACCTCTCAGGCCACACTCAGTTCATATAGCTTAAAACCTTCACATCCCAACCCACCGCTGTTACTTCTGGTGGGCTCTGTCCTGGGGCCTCTTCCTTTTATTATTTACCTTCTTCCCCTTGGGAATATTTTTAGTAAATATAACATTAATTTTCACTGTTATGCTGATGACACCCAGCTCTACCTTGCTGGTAAACTCACCTCCTCTTTTCCACCACCCTCGCTTATTGACTGCATTTCTGAAATTAAATCCTGGTTCTCTTCAAATTTTCTTAAATTAAACAGTGATAAAACTGAGGTTCTCCTCATTGGATCAAAATCATCATTATCCAAAACCAATAATCTTTCTCTTATTATTGATAACTGTGTTGTGTCCCCATCACCTCAGGTCAAGAGTCTGGGTGCCATCCTCGACAGTACTCTATCCTTCCAATGTCAGATTAATAACATCACCCGGTCTGCTTACTTCCACTTACGTAATATTAATCGCATTCTCCCCACCCTCACTCCTCATACCACTGCCATTCTTGTTCATAGTCAGTAGTTATAGGCAGGCGGCATGTGTCAAAATCGCAATTAGAGCTGACAATCAAAATGATTAATGACCTTTAAGCCCTGCCCCCATTACATTATACCGGAAGTCCTGCCCCGATGACGCAAGACCGGAAGTCCCGCCCCGTCGCCTCCTGATGACGCCACATTGGAATTCCCCGGCCCACCCCTCCACGTGACCCGGCCCCTCCCCTTTGGCACCGCCATCTGGCGGCGGATTGGTCAAGGGCCCCCTGTCCCCGCCCAGACTCCTCCTTGAACCCGCCCCTTGCAACTGATTGGTTACATAAACTGTCAACAGGCCGTTTGATGGATGTCTGCCCATTGTTGAACCCGCCCTGCACCTGCTTGGTTCAACAAACTGTCCATGGGCAGTTTGATGGACTGCTTGAACTCAGTGACAGACTCTGCACTAAAAACATTCTTAGCATTTCTCAGAAAGAAATCAAGCAGCCCCACTTTTAGCAGACCCCTTGCAAGCAGGCCTGTGTGCTCTGTCTCTCTCTGAGACAGCCCCTGCTGCAGCGTGGAGCACGATCGCCTTCACACAGTTTTGTGCTTCGACCACCCATTCCGCTGGGTGAGTCCCTGCGAGCTCGCCCGCTTGTCAGCAGCTGTCTGTAAACTCCCCTATCCCCATACGTCAGCAGGCTGGAGACCGCGCAGACCCTCTGTCCATGACGGATGGATCTTTTAAAGATAAGGGATTTTTAAAGATTAGCTTGTAAAGCGTGAGATAATTAGTAGTTTAGCCCTTTAAAAATCACACATAGTTATATAATATGCAGTAGTTCCCTTTAAAATCACGTTTGAGACGTCTAAAAAATCTAGCCTGGGCTGTATAATTTGTAATTATATTAATTAATATAATTATAATTTGTATAAAAATCGATCTAAAACAAGCCTTTTTTCTATTCAAACTTACCCCACATTTTTAAATACATGTATCTTCAGCTGATCCTAAGGAAACATCTTGTGGAAGCAAACGGCCCGCATGGCTCAGGGAGGGGGTGATGGTTCCAAGCAGGGGCCGATTTCACACTTCAGCTGTGTAAAGTGGTGGCTGAAACCAAAAATGTTCACATATATACAGAGCTTAACCTTAGGGCTTATTTTCCTGGATTCAAACTCACCCCACATTTTAAATAATCAAATACATGTATCTTCCATTTCACAGAAAATCCTCAAGCAGCAGGTGATTCAAGCTTTTCCATCTCACAGAAAATCCTCCAGCAGCAGTTTGTCAGAGAGAAAGACCAAGTGGCAGACCCAGTCAGCTTTCAGCCGACAGCCCATGCGAGCAGCCCCTGCTCTCTCTCTACGCACAGAAAGTAAAGTCAGGTATGGGAGGACTCTGTGAGTTTGCTTGCAAACAACTGAGCCCGCCCGTTTCGAGCACCCATCCCCCGTTGGGTGAGGCCCCGGCGAGCTCGCTGGCTGGTAGTCTCAGGAATGTTTTGGGGGTTAGGTCATGTACAAACCTCCACTTGATTTATCACCTTTAAAGACATGGAGCAGTCTCGTGTTACAAATGCTTTGTGTCTCTCTTTTAACACTCCTGCCTGTAAAAGCTCAGTGATCAAGTTCTCTATTCCTTCCGCAGCCTCAGGTTTAATAGGGGCTTGCACCCAGGCTAATGAACCACGTCCTGTACATGTCGAGATGCCAGCCCATGCCTGCCGTCCCTTACACTATATAACATGTTTGGTTACTCATTTTGTAAGTACAGTGGAAGTTCGAGATACGAACAGCTCTGTATACGAGAAATTCAAGATACAAGGAAAGTATGAGCGAAAAATTCGGATCTAAATGCGAGCATTGGCTCGCATAACAAGCCACGAGCCAGGCTGTGGGTATGCGTGACGCGTTTCCCGATCCCCCTCGACTCAGGGGTTCACCCAAGCTGACGCTGCCCGCCCGTCAGCTCACTCAGTGTTCCTTGTTCTCCCGTAGCGTGAGGATCTATGCGTTTGTGCGCTTGTGATTTCATTGTTTTTTTTTTGTATTTAACATGAAAATAATTATGAAATGCCTCTCAAGAAGATTGTTGCCTCAGATAGTGCTGCAAAGAAAAAAAAGGAAGCCATGCCCGTTGAAATTAAGAAAGAAATCATAGATAAACATGAGCGTGGTGTAAGAGTGACGGAACTGGCGAAGACTTACGGCCGTTCGACATCGATGATCTGCACTATTCTGAAGAAGAAGGAAGAAATTAAGAAACTTGATGTGGCCAAAGGAGTTACCGTGACTTCCAAGCACCATCCAAAACTCCTAGAAGATGTTGAGAAGCTGTTGTTGGTGTGGATTAACGAGAAGCAGTTAAAAGGCGATTCGGTGTCGGAAGCTATCACTTGAGCTAAGGCTAAGAAGCTGTACTTGGACCTTCTCCGAAAAACACCAGGTAGGTCGTCTAAAGATGAGGAGGCATTTATGGCAAGCCATGGATGGTTTGAAAAATTTAAAAAGAGAACCGGTATTCACAGTGTTGTGCGACATGGGGAGGCTGCCAGCTCTGATACAGCTGCTGCTGATAATTTTGGGCCAGAGTTCCAACAATTTAGTACTAGTGAGGGGTTTATTCCCCAGCAAGTGTTTAAGTGTGATGAAACAGGTCTTTTTTGGAAGAAAATGCCTAAGAGGACCTACATCACGCAAGAGGAGAAATCTTTGCCAGGCCACAAGCCAATGAAAGATAGGCTTACCCTCTTGTTCTGCGCCAACGCAAGTGGAGACTGTAAAATCAAGCCGTTGCTCGTCTACCACTCAGAAAATCCACGAGTTTTCAAGAGGAGGAAGGTGCAGAAAAAATAACTGAATGTGATGTGGCGGGCCAACAGCAAAGCCTGGGTAACATGGCAATTTTTCATTGAGTGGGTCAACAAAGTTTTTGGCCCCTCAGTGAAGAAATATCTTCACGAAAATAAGTTGCCACTCAAGGCTTTGCTCGTCCTTGATAATGCTCCATTAAGATTAAAGAAGTGTTGGCAAAGTGGGAAGAAGTATAAACTATCTTTGAAGAAAATCACCCTAATAAAGCAGTGTGTGGGCGCACCATGAACTTGTGTAATGACAATGTAGTGTCGCATTTTAGGGGCATCTTAAAAAGAAGACAGAAGTAAGTTGTCATTAGATAAGTTTTTGGTAAAGCAACCTGCAACTAAAAGAAAGTTAAGTGATTCTAACCCAGAACCTGCTTCCAGTGGGGTAAAATTCCCAAGAAGAGAGAGCCTTCCTGAATCAGAGGGGGACTCTTCTTCCCCACAGTAACTTGTTTCCTCCTCCCCACCTCCCTATCCTCTCCCTCAAGCCAGCCAGGACTCTTCATAAAGGTAAACTACAGTTATATTATTTACCAGTGTTATTTATTAAAGGTAAACTACAGTATGTATTATTTATCAGTGTTATTTGTTAGGAAAATTGATTTTTATGTTGATATTTTTGGGGGTGCGGAACGGATTAACTGGATTTCAATTATTTTCAATGGGGAAGTTTGTTCTAGATACGAGAAATTCACTATACGAGCTCAGTGCTGGAACGAATTAAACTCGTATCTCGAGGTTCCACTGTATAATATAATGAAATTATTTTTAAAAGTAACCCCACACCACACAAGAGAGACAGATTCCACGTGTGTTTTTGGATTTGCTGCGGTCAGTGATTATTAAGTTTTTCCCGCCTGATTGGGCCTCCTTTGTGTCAAGAGCATTTTGATGGATGTCTCTTATTTGGGTCTGTGAAAGGTACTTCGACATAAAAAACCTAAGGTCTCGGGGGTATAGTCACTGTGAACAGTGAATACAGAAAAGAGAATACAGAACACACTCCACACTCGTCCTATCTCATTTGAAAAACCCGAGGTGAATTTTGAACATGTCCTATGACTGATTAACACTGTGGACACAGGCGCTAGATCTCCGTCATATGGACCATTACACAGTAAAGATTATAGAATCTTTTGCAGTCTCCATTACAAGATACATAGCAGCCGCAGGAAGTTGGACAATTAAGTGCAGACCCTTTAGTTGGTCAGAATCATGGGGTTAGCGCCCAGGTCCATATTCTAAAATATCTTAGATTATATCTATTTAGTTAGCATGTTGGCACTGTTCATTTTCAATATAGGTGGTATATTTCCCTGGCCAGGGGCTTCTTGTCAAAAAGTTAAAACAAAACAGAAATCCGAGATGCTCCTGTTGGATCAGCAACATGTGTTATAGAGTGTGAGAGGTTTGTCTTGCATTCTAATTCTTAAAGCTCTATCAAACTATTTTTAATTTCAAAGCAAAATGCCAACAATCATTTTGTTTATAACTAAATTAAATAAACCTTATTAATAGATCCCAGTGCTTGATAATACAAATACCCTAATTGATATCATTAAATGATATTTCTGTGTTTTATTCAGGTTTAATGTTTTTAATTTGCCTTTTTAAGTTTTATTTAAAAATGAACGTTTTAAGACACATTCAGACGATTCCAGACTGCGCATGTCAAAAAAGCTTATTATTTATTTCAAATGTTTTTTATACATCACTGCAGTTTTTTCAAATTGTAATCACTCCACTTTTTCATGTGGTTATTTACTTGATAATTAACTTTATTTATTTAATTATTTTGGCACAAATGTCCTTACCATCAAGACTACCAGTCTAGTTTATATTCTAAACTCCAATATTTAATGTTCTTCCTGAATCAGGAGGAACACAAGCCTAACTTTTACTGCCAGATAAGATTCTAACAATAACCGGCTAATGATAATCAGCCTCATACTAGCAGATGTTAAATAATGTTTTCCCCAACTCTTTGCAATCCCGTGGAACTGCCTACATAGATGACAGTTTAGCTGATAATATATCGCAGAACACGTAGGTTCTGTTGTAGTGTGCGGTCATAAGAAGTTTTTTAATCTTCTCTGTGACTTAGTATTTGTAAATTTTTGTTTTTACTGCCTTATCTTTGTGATATGAGCGAGTCAATGTTTCATTTTGGAATAATAATGTCTAGCTTAACTCTGCCCCTGACTATGATCCCTGCACAAACCCTGGTCCTTGGACTCGTATTCAAGACGTTTGCAGACACTTGTTGACTCTTGGAATCACAGTTTAAACTTACATCCCTTGACCCCGAATGCTACTAAAACCAAGGGTGCTTTTTCACAAACAGAGGGAAAAGCAGTTTTCAATGATAGCTGTCCTATGTCACATGGACTACCTAAAAGAAAGAATAAAACCTCACAGTTTTAGTAAAATTTTAATCCTTGTGCTAACACATATAATAGATATGATGTAACTATTCACTAAAACATTTTCCATCCTGATTGGCCTAACGTGTCCAAAATAAGCCTAATCCTCATCAGCCCTGTAGTGTATAGGCTCCTATAACCAACTATAACCGTTCTTATTTTCAGGGGTTCATAAGTGATGTAAAATGGAAGGCTCTTACCAAGTGTTCACAGAATTTCTAAAACGTTGTATTATACAAAGCCCCCTGAGTACCAAAGCGTTTATAACCTGTTGATGAAAATGCTGTTTTAAATTAAAGCCTGAACAAGATATCTGTTTTCTAATCATCGTATAAAATGTTTAGTATTTAAAGAGAGACTAAATACAATTTATAACAAAAATGGAACACCGATGGACGGCTGAATAAACAAGGGAATCTAATTTAGCTTGAAGTACCACAGAGTGTTTTACAAATAAAATCCTACAACAGTGGTTCTCAAACTGTGGGCGGTCCCCCCTAGGGGGTGCGAAGTAACAAAAAGGGGGCTTGAAGATGTGAAAAAAAGAAAACAAGAATCGAAAATATGAAAAATACATCTATTGAACCCAAAACAAATTAACTTTAACTAACTTCTGATACTAGAAAAATAAATATAGAGATACATAGATAAATGTCGATAAAAGTTAAGTAGGTATAATAAAATATGCAAATAAACTGCAATGAGAATAAAATCCGATTTTTTTCATTATTAGAAGGCCAAAGATTTGGCCATTTGAGAAAAAATAAATATACATTTGTGTTGTAAGCAGAGTCTGAATGACTTGGGTTGGCAAGAAAAGATATAGGGTAGAAGATATCAGATGTCTCCAGTTCCTTTAGGGACTTTATACTGGCTATTATCATTTAAAATGAGTACAGAAATTAAGTTCTATGCTATGTTTAAAGTGGATATGATCAGAAAGGCACTGATAATTCCAAAGACCAGTCAAGAAAACTGTTGGAAAAATGGGCAGAACTCTTTTGGAAACAAGGATTTTTCTTATAATGTTTTAAAATCGGACCTTTACAAAGATGCTTTTAGATGCTTTATTTTCTAAAGATGCTTTATTTTCATGTTAAACCAACCGGTCGTTTTACTTGGCTACTGAACATGTATTTTTGTTCACTAACACTTTAGTGTTTCATTAAGAATTACCCGAATATTTGATCATTAGTTTAAGCAGAAAGAGTAATTAGCTCTGCTATTTTGTGAGCTATACAAGCGTGCCGAGCTATTGGCTCCCATTTATGAGGTCACTAGCATGAGCTAAAGCTGCTGATTTTAAAAACATGATTTTAGTTTGATGAACTTCGGAGATGCAAAAAAGCACTTCTTACATCCCCTGCCTCTAGTTAAACCAGCACACCTCACAATGGCCTCCTGTGCTTTCTTATAAATCTCCGTTTAAATGCACAAGTGTATTTACAGAGGTTTCCTTTGTTAAAAGGCTGCTAGGTGATAGAAATGAGCTAAGCAAAAATTAAAAATCACTGACCGCAACAAATCCTAAAACACACGTGGAAGCTGTCTCTCTTGTGCGGTGTGGGGTTACTTTTAAAAATAACTTCATTATATTATGCTTACAAAATGAGTAACCAAACATGTTATATATTTTACGGGACGGCAGGTATGGGCCGGCATCTCGACATGTACAGGACGTGGTTCATTAGCCTGGGTGCAAGCCCCTATTAAAGCTGAGGCTGCGGAAGGAATAGAGAACTTTATCACTGAGCTTTTACAGGCAGGAGTATTAAAAGAGAGACACAAAGCATTTGTAACACGAGACTGCTCCATGGTCTTTCTCTCTGACAAACTGCTGCTTGAGGATTTTCTGTGAAATGGAAGATACATGTATTTGATTATTTAAAATGTGGGGTGAGTTTGAATCCAGGAAAATAAGCCCTAAGGTTAAGCTCTGTATATATGTGAACATTTTTGGTTTCAGCCACCACTTTACACAGCTGAAGTGTGAAATCGGCCCCTGCTTGGAACCATCACCCCCTCCCTGAGCCATGCGGGCCGTTTGCTTCCACAAGATGTTTCCTTAGGATCAGCTGAAGATACATGTATTTAAAAATGTGGGGTAAGTTTGAATAGAAAAAAGGCTTGTTTTAGATCGATTTTTATACAAATTATAATTATATTAATTAATATAATTACAAATTATACAGCCCAGGCTAGATTTTTTAGACGTCTCAAACGTGATTTTAAAGGGAACTACTGCATATTATATAACTATGTGTGATTTTTAAAGGGCTAAACTACTAATTATCTCACGCTTTACAAGCTAATCTTTAAAAATCCCTTATCTTTAAAAGATCCATCCGTCATGGACAGAGGGTCTGCGCGGTCTCCAGCCTGCTGACGTATGGGGATAGGGGAGTTTACAGACAGCTGCTGACAAGCGGGCGA
Organism: Polypterus bichir lapradei; assembly: GCA_026402145.1. NCBI lineage: Eukaryota > Metazoa > Chordata > Cladistia > Polypteriformes > Polypteridae > Polypterus > Polypterus bichir. The sequence continues at coordinate 17,654,825 of JANRMT010028174.1, forward strand.
GCTCGCAGGGACTCACCCAGCGGGAATGGGTGGTCGAAGCACAAAACTGTGTGAAGGCGATCGCGCTCCACGCTGCAGCAGGGGCTGTCTCAGAGAGAGAGAGAGAGACAGAGAGACAGAGCACACAGGCCTGCTTGCAAGGGGTCTGCTAAAAGCGGGGCTGCTTGATTTCTTTCTGAGAAACCTGTTTCATTGCTAAGAATGTTTTTACTGCAGAGTCTGTCACGGACTGTGTCTTTGATCTAACAGTTTGTCATCTTGCCGCAAGTCATAAAGCAAAGATGAGATATTTTAATTTCGTGTTCATATTAAAATCATAGAACAAAATGCTTCGCTTTTTATACCGTCCTTTCAGAACTGGCAGGGAAGTCTGGAGGGACTGGGAAGTGTGGGGAGGCCGACCGTCAGGTGCTGCCTCACCGGGGCTGAGGCAGGCCCTTCAGGTCGACAGGGTACGGGTGGGAACGTACTCGGCCTGGTGCAGGGCCAAGGCGGCAATCTGCCTGGATTTGTCAGGACACACCCCGGGTATGTCTGGGCTTGTGCTAGGGAGAGGGTGGGGGCCGAGGCAGACCCCAGGCATGTCTGGGCTTTTTGAGGTAAAGGCTGTAACATGCCCGGGCTTGTCCTGGGGGTAAGGATTGGGGGCGGTGGTGAGTTCAAGCAGGGGGCAGACATTCATCAAACGGCCCGTTGACAGTTTATGTAACCAATCAGGTGCAAGGGGCGGGTTCAAGGAGGAGTCTGGGTCGGGGACAGGGGGCCCTTGACCAATCCGCCGCCAGGGGACGGTGCCAAAGGGAAGGGGCTGGGTCACGTGGAGGTGTGGGCCGGGGAATTCCGGCGTGACATCATCAGGAGGCGACGGGGCAGGACTTCCGGTCTTGCATCATCGGGATTGGACTTCTGGAATGATGTCATAGGTGGCGGGGCTTAAAGGTCATTAATTATTTTGATTGAAAGCTCTAATTGTGATTTTGACACATGCCACCTGCCTATAACTACTATAGTCTTGTTACTTCTCGGCTGGACTATTGCAATTCACTTCTCTTTGGTCTCTCTAATAAATCTTTTTATAAGCTTCAGCTAGTCCTGAATTCTGCAGCTCGCATCATTACTCGAACCTCATCTATTCACCATATTACTCTGGTTTTGCAGCAGCTTCATTGGCTCCCAATTAAGTTTCGAATTGATTTTAAGATTCTGCTATTAACATTTAAGGCCATTCATAACTTGCCCCTCCATATCTGTCTGACTTTCTTCATGTTGCCATTCCCTCCTGTAACCTTAGTTCCTCTTCCTCCATCCATCTGACCGTCCCTCTCGCCCGTCTAACCACCATGGGCAGCAGAGCATTCAGCCGTTCTGCTCCCAAGCTCTGGAATTCATTACCTGCCAAGCTTAGAAATATCAAATCATATTCATCCTTCAAATGTAAACTTAAAACACATCTGTTTAAAATGGCTTTTTCTTTATGATTACAGTGGTTATGTTTGGTTTTAATTTTTTTATATTTTCTGATGTTTTTAGCTGTTTATAATTGTGTCTTTTATTTATTTATTTATTTATTGTTTGTTCGGTGTCCTTGAGTTCTCAGATAGATGCCTTGTATAAATAAAATGTATTATTATTAATACAGACTATTCAACAAAAGGATAACAAGAAAAGCAAATGAATATTTTAGTTAGTCATTGTCCAACCCGCTCTATCCTAACCACAGGGTCACGGGGGTCTGCTGGTGCCAATCCCAGCCAACACAGGGAGCAAGGCAGGAACAAATCCTGGTCAGGGCGCCAGCCCACCACAGACAAATATTTTATTTAAGGTCAAAATTTTGTATTTAAATATTGTATTTTTTTCTTAGTCTGATCCCATTTTTTATAAAGTTGAAAAACATTTATGGTCTTTACCTTTATTTGTAAATGAAGTCCATGCGCCTATCCTTCTCCATGGAAATCTGTCACTTTCTTGTAAAAGTCCTCCTTGTTTTCCTTTAGTTTTAAAAGTCTTAATCTTCCATTTTGAAGTTGGAAGAAAAAATAAATATAAATGGAGCGCTTTAGTGCACTTGACTTTCTGACTTTTATTTGTTACCATTTTTTTTTTCACTTTTATTCTCTCTAAATCACGATTACGATACATACTACCGCCACCCCACCCAGGGATCCGATGCTGTTAGTTTTTATTTGAAACTGGGAATAACTGGAGATGTGAGTGGTGTTTTGAGACAATGGAACTGGGCATTCTCTGATCTGGAGGGATTAAAGCTGACACACAAATGCTAGCGAATCTGCCTTCTTTATATCTCAACATCATTTGATTTTTTTTATTCAGTTTTATTGGGTGTTTCTGCTCATGCCGAATTAGTATGCACCTTATGGTCTATGATGTCAAAAAAAACAAAACAAAACAAAACAGAGACATAGGTATATATGATATTTGGAATTATTTGTTTTATGACCTGTATAGTAAATTTCGGAATACAATATTATTCATATTATTCATATTCATTCACATAACATCTTGTGCTTGTAATCGGTGACCGTGTGTTTTTTTTTTCCCCGATCTTGCCAGTCCCCACACGTTGCTGTATGCTGTTTCTTTTGTACTCCAAGACATGTAGGGGACAGAATAGTACAGAGCAGTAAGTTCCGTGCTATATGCAATCATCAGATTCAAATGTCAACAGTTCACACACACGCAAGGATCGTCCTTCCTACATTTACAACGTGTGTACCTGTTACAATGTACACACTTCTCTCTATGCTGTGGTTTCTATTACACACCTGAAAGAAAGAGACAATATATGTGAAAACATCATCACACTAATGCAATATTATAAGAAAAACGAACAGCGTCAGGTCGTGTATGAATGTGTGCTGGTGCTGTTACTTAGAGTCAGATCAGGAGGGGTGGGCTGGGGTGAAACTGACTCAGTTTATTTTCCTGGGGAAAGTGGCTGTCTGGAACAGAAGCTTGTCGATGTTGAATCCTCCTTTCCTTTTTCCATTGCCTTTTCTAGTAAGATGCGACGACAAAGTTCCTCTGCAAGCTGAGCCATGAACACTCTTCTTTTCTCAGTGGCCCCTGTCACGACACAGTACATGTGTGTTGATCACCGCCGGCATGCTGTAGCACACAGCAACTGGCCACCTGCATATTCTTGCACTCACTGAATAAGCTCCTGATCTGAAAGGAAGCAAGGAATGATACCAATGACAAAATACAGAAAAAATGGTCATGGTAGGCATGTGAGAAGCCAGCTGGAGTAGTGAGTCAGAATAGATAGCAAAGGCATGATGTAATATATGGAAAATAAAATTAGTATATTCATGAATTAGCATAAATAAATATAAAAAAATATATAAGCATTAACCTTAGTGCAGATATTAATGCAAGTCAGGCCTGCCAAGCAAATGGTTAAATAAAGACACATGCCATATTTCTTTTTACTTAAAGCTTAGTTTTGGTCACCAATATAAACTAGCTCGAAGGCCCAGGCAGGGGAAATGATAAAATAGAGTAAGCTCAAGAATGGAAGAGAGGGAACATCTGCCCGCCCAAGGCCAACCAAAAATAAGCGAAGCAGAAAAATAAAGATGAACAGACAGATGTTCAGATTTAGACAGTAAAAAATACCGGTGGCCAGCTGCAGAAGAAAGTCAGGAGATAATAATGGTTCCCATGAAAACGTAAGACAGCTAGCCAGGTGCAGGAGGGAGTCAGAAGGGAACAGCGAATGAGCTGGTTTGAGTGAGATCAGGATGATAAAAAATGGTTATATAAAGCTCAGCTTGTTTTGGCTGAATTGGGTTATCATTTTATTGCTATAAAGCTATATACTCTGTTTGCCTATCCTCTGAATTCTAGAGCCTTCATTTCAGGTAAAGTCCTGACAATTTTGCTTTGACAATAGATAATTACACCAAAAATTAAAACCAGATCCACAAACAGTAATTTATTTAAAAATAAAATGGTATAAAACCAACCCAAAAACATCTTTTTAATTCAAAATGCTATTTGCTAAACATTTTCTACTTGGAAATGAAGCTGCAATATTATACTCAATACAAAATTTGACAATCAGACCATGTGATGCCTGAATTTGAAAGCCTTTAACTTAATATAGCTATGTAGATTGGACAGTGGATTTTTTCAGTGGGGTTTTTTTCAGTTTTATACTATTATGTTCAAGCTCCCACCGACCCCCTCCATAAACCCCCCCCCCC
>JANRMT010028174.1:17661886-17683415 GCA_026402145.1 Polypterus bichir lapradei
CAGTGCATCTCCTCCTCATGGACTGGACCAGATTTGTCAGTTCTTGCTGTGAGATGTTACCCCACTCTTCTACCAAGGCACCTGCAAGTTCCTGGACATTTCTGGGGGGAATGGCCCTAGCCCTCACCCTGCGATCCAACAGGTCCCAGACGTGCTCAATGGGATTGAGATCTGGGCTCTTCGCTGGCCATGGCAGAACACTGACATTGCTGTCATGCAGAAACTCACGCACTTTTTGCCACTCCTGTCTGGTCCAGCGAAGGTGGGTTTGTGCCCATAGGCGGCGTTGTTGCTGGTGATGTCTGGTAAGGACCTGCCTTACAACAGGCCTGCAAGCCCTCAGTCCAGCCTCTCTCAGCCTATTGCGGACAGTCTGAGCACTGATGGAGGGATTGTGTGTTCCTGGTGTGACTCGGGCAGTTGTTGTGGCCATCCTGTACCTGTCACGCAGGTGTGATATTCGGATGTACTGATCCTGTGCAGGTGTTGTTACACGTGGTCTTCCACTGCGAGGATGATCAGCTGTCCTTCCTGTCTCCCTGTAGCGCTGTCTTAGGCGTCTCACAGTGTGGACATGGCAATTTATTGCCCTAGCCACATCAGCAGTCCTCATGCCTCCCTGCAGCATGCCTAATGCACGTTCACGCAGATGAGCAGGGACCCTGGGCATCTTTCTTTGGGTGTTTTTCACAGTCGGTAGACAAGTCTCTTTAGTGTCCTGCGTTTTTAGAACTGTGACCTTAAATGCTTACTTTCTGTAAGCTGTTAAGGTCTTAACGACCATTCCACAGGTGCATGTTAATTAATTGATTATGGTTAATTGAACATGCATGGAAAACATTGTTTAAACAATTTACAATGAAGATCGGTAAAGTTATTTGGATTTTTAAAACATTATTGTTGAAATACACAGTCCTGAAAAAGGGACGTTTCTTTTTTTGCTGAGTATATATATAACTGTGTACACGCGAGCTCAATGTAATGCGCGTCAATTCGATCTGATTTGCGCGATTACATTCGAAAAAATATATCTTTTCAAGTTCTATTTAGTCGACACAAATATCTTTGGTTGGAATGTAAGGCGAATTTACTCTTTACATTTGTATGGTGAAGAAAAATGTATGCAATGATGCCTACATTTAACTTACTTTCCTACCAAAGATATTTCTGTCGACTAAACAAAAATTCCTTCTATTTAAAATTTAAATACAACTTGAACAGATACGATAGTTCATAATATCCACGCAGACTTCACGTAAGAGCGGAAGTCATCCATTTTAACAAACAGCGTATTGCACTGATACGAAATAGCCTGCCCATTTAATTATTTAGGAATGGATAAATAAATTAAGATTTTGTACAAATAATATTTTTCATTTTTCTTCCTTGATGGATTCTGGCACCCCCAGCAACAGTTGCTCGCACCCCAAAGAGTGTATATATATATATATATATATATATATGTATTTGTGTGTATATATGTGGATGTATGTGTATATATGTATAGAAGAGAAGTAGTGTGTTAAAGAAGTTATGAAAAAGAAATGGGAACATTTTAAAAATAACGTAACATGATTCTCAATATACAGTAATTGCTTTAGGAAGTAAGTAAATAAATAAAGGTAAATCGTGTCATAAAATGATTTCTTCAAAATGTCGAATGTTATTTATTTAGCACGGACATGCTCAAAAAATACATGTGTAATACCACAAAAAATGCATGCAGACATGTCCATGCCAAATAAATAACATTCGACGTTTTGAAGAAATCATTTTATGACACGATTTACCTTTATTTATTTACTTACTTCCTAAAGCCTAAAGTCACAAGTAGTGTGCAGAGGGCATGCTCAAAAATGTGTGTAATGCCACAAAAAGTGCCTGCTGACACTTTAGTATGCAAGCAATGGTATGTGCATTCTTGCTCCGATGTAGAAGGGAGCTGAGTTTACCTCTGTTATAGCGCGTCTATGTGAAAACAGCAGTGTCTGATGCGGGGGTGTGGTGTGTTTGGGCTCATGAACGCGGCTGAGATAATAAAACTGACTAAAAAAAAAAACAAAAAACAAAGCTAACCTTTACAAGTATCATAAATTACACCGGCTGTTACACACTGAAATCAAATGTATGTTATTATTCTAAAATAGTAAAACTAAGAGCAGTTTACTTCTCAAAATGGAGTGGTGCAGGACCAAACTTGTGACCTTTTGATTCCCAGTCGGCAGCTGATTCTATTGCGCCACGGCGGCAGTCATAATAAACAGGTGTCAATGTCGCATGTTAAGGTGGCTTTTTGTTTCTGCAGTTATATTTTTGAATAAAAGCGCAATTGTTGTGTTAGATTTGTACAATTTGTGAAAGTATTTCTGTGATACTTCAGGCTTCATACATTATATAGTTTATGCCTACATTTTGTCATCTACTAGTAGAATATAAAAAATGTTTCTGTTTTAACAATGTGTTTACACAGATTACTGTAGAAACGGAACAGACATGAAATGCGTGTGTTCCAAACAACGATCTATTATTTCCACTCTAAAACTCCACTTCACTCCCAGAAAATCAATCAAGGCATGAGCTTGGAGAAGTTTGTGCACGTTCTAAGTCGGTGGGGGGATGGAATAGCCGGCTGCTTGCAGCCTGATTTTATCAGCACATTTAGATGACAAAAGATGCTGGTGGTGAGCTGTGAACGATTTTAAGAAGCGATTTAAGGTGGGACCGATTTACAAGTTTTTTCGTAGGCTCTGGTAATTCTAGTGTTAAACAATCTGGTTAAAAACCCCACTGCCATCTCTCCTAAACACCTCAATGCTTCCAAAGGTATGTCATCTGGACCAATGGCCTTTCCATTCTTCATCCTCTTCATAGCTGTCCTTACTTCCTCCTTGCTAATCAGTTGCACTTTCTGATTCACTATCTCCACATCATCCAACCTCTTCTCTCTCTTGTTCTCTTCATTCATCAGCCTCTCAAAGTACTCTTTCCATCTGCTAAACACACTCTCCTAGCTTGTGAGTACGTTTCCATCTTTATCCTTTATCACCCTAACTTGCTGCACATCTTTCCCAGCTCGGTCCCTCTGTCTAGCCCACCGGTCCTTTTCTCCCTCCTTAGTGTCCAACTCTCATACAACTCATCATACGCCTTTTCTTTAGCCTTCGCCACCTCTCTTCAACTTGCACCTTATTTCCTTGTATTCTTGTCTACTTTCTGAATCTCTCTGACTGTCCTACTTCTTCTTTGTCATCCTCTTCCTCTGTATACTCTCCTGTACTTCATTATTCCACCACCAGGTTTCCTTTTCCTCCTTCCTCTTTCCAGATGTCACGCCAAGCACCCTTCTTGCTGTCACCCTTACTACATCTGCTGTAGTTTCCCAGCTGTCAGGTAACTCTTCACAGCCACCTAGTGCCTGTCTCACCTCCTCCCTAAACTCAACCTTGCAGTCTTCTTTTTTTAAATTCCACCATTTGATCCTTGGCTCTGCCCTCACTCTCTTCCTCTTCTTGATCTCCAACGTCATCCTACAGTTGTTTTCAGCCATCTAGATTACTGTAACACACTCCTTTCAGGACTACCCAAAAAAGACTTAAATCGTTTGCAACAAGTGCAGAATGCAGCTGCTAGAATCCTAACTAGGAAAAGAAAATCCGAACACATTTCTCCAGTTTTGATGTCACTACACTGGTTACCTGTGTCATTCAGAATTGACTTTAAAATACTTCTTATCCTCTTTAATAAAACCCCTGTGTGCATCCAGGTGTCTGTGTGTAAGTGTCTTCTGGTGAAGTGCGCATGCGCGGGGCTGCACTGTGCCCCGTCCATTTGCACGGCACCATGTACGCATACACACTGGAAGCTGGGCACACAGTGAATGGCTTAGCTTCGACCGCGCATGATAAGAAACGCAGTGAATGGCGTAGCCTCGGCCGCGCATGATAAGCAAATAAAGGTGGAACCTGGACACAAGTAAACATTAACAAAAGAAAGGCTGAAAGACAAAGAAAAATACGAGCACATAGATCGATTGAAGACAAAGAAAATGAGCATCATAAAAACGCTACAAGAGAAAGACTCAGAAGAACAAATAGATCTATAGAAGAACAGGAAAATGAGCGTAAAAAAAATTATCAAAGAGAAAGACAAAGACAAGCAAATAGATCTATTGAAGAACAAGAAAATGAACATCAGAAAAATGCCAAAACACACAGAGCTAAGAGAGCAAGTCTTTCTGCTGATGAACAAAAATCAATGCGTCAGCAACAAGCTAAAATAAAGAGAGGCAGGATAAGAGATCTTCAAACAGACACAACACATCAATCAACAGCCACAGATGACAGGATAAATGACATAAGACAAACACAAAATCTTAACAGAGATGCCGAAAGACAAAAAGCTAGGAGAGCAAGTCTTACTCCAGAAGAATGACAATTACAACGTCTGTGACATGTACAATTACAAAGACTGGCCCGGAGTAAGTGACTGGAAACAAAAGAATTAAGAGCCACAATAGAAAGAATGGCACTTATAAATGATATGGTGAATATTAATGAGGGTAACATCATAGCCCACACATGTGGAGATTTGAATAACATATGCAACTTTTGTCAAGCAAAACATTCTGAAGCAGAAAGACCATCTGATCAAAAATTTACACAGTGTTGCTCAAAAGGAAAAGTATAAATTCAACCATTTCGAACAATCGTTTCATACAACAGCTCATGACGTGTCAGTATCATTACAGCAAAAAATATAAGGTCAATAAATAGTGCTCTATGAGAGCTAACATTTCTCCGCCTCCTGGCTATGGGCCATACTGTTTCCGAATCCACGGTTCAATTTGTCACAGAGCAGGAACACTACATCCTCAACAGGGCGAAAACAGACAGTTTGCACAATTATACATTTTAGATCCCCCTGAAGCTGCAGAGCAAAGAATGCAAATTTCTGCCAAATCAGGAATACATTCAGAACTTATGCAAACATTAAGTACATTTATGGCGCAATTCAATCCTTTTCCAGAGGCCTGCAAAATGGTGTACCAAGTTGAAAAAGAATATGAAGAGAATGCCGCCAAAACCGGCAATGTTATTAAGGAAGTGTCCATGACAATAGTACAAGATCGCAAAAATGACCAGAGGCGCTATAACGCACCTAAATATGATGAGGTTGATTTTATTTTTCAAAATCATGATGGAGAACCTCCACTTGAAAGAGATCTTCTTATACACTGCAAAACAAGTGGTCTGAAATCTGAAATCTGGAACCCATGGTTTACCAATTGTTATTCCCCTATGGGGATCAAAGCTGGGGAATTGACATACCTTTGCAAAACAGACCACAAGCTTTATTAACTTTAGCAAACCAGTCATGCAATCCTAGAGTTAAAGTCGCTCAAATGCAATACTACGGTTACCGTCTTTCCTTCAGAGAGGATTTTAACCCCTTCTTAAATGCTGGCCGCCTTACACAGCAGTATATAGTTGATGCATACGTAAAAACAGAAGCCAACAGACTCAATTATACATTGACATTGTATATGTCAAAATCAGCCTAAATTGTGCATTGAAAAATACTCAGGATTAATGGATCATTTACTTAATGAAGCCAATGAAGCAGGCCTGAGTCCTGGAAAAATGTACATTTCGCCTTCTTCATTTACAGGTAGCTCCAGAAACATGCTACAAAATTATCAAGATGCTATGGCAATTGTCAGAAAATATGGAAAACCTGATTTTTTTATTACAATGACATGCAATCCCAAATGGGAAGAGATTATAAATAACCTTCAACATGGTCAACCTGTTGATGGACAACCACATTTAGTTGCAAGAGTATTTCACCTAAAACTGAAAGCTCTGATCGATGATATCTGTAAAAAACATATTTTTGGAGTCCTAAAAGCAATAGTCTACGTGATCGAATTTCTAAAGAGAGGTTTACCACATGCTCACATACTTCTCATTCTTAAAGAAAGCTGTAAACCAAAAAATGAAGAACTGATAGATAAAATTGTCTCTGCTGAAATCCCTAATATAGAAGTCACTCCTCGCTTACATGCAATTGTAACAAAACATATGATTCATGGACCATGTGGAGCACTCAATCCTAATTCTTCATGTATGACAAATGACAAATGCTCTAAGGATTTTCTGAAGGAATTCCAAATAAAAACTATTGCTAACAGCAATGGCTATCCGAAGTACAAGAGAAGAAATACAGGCCAAAGTATAATTCTTAATGGAAAGAAAATTGATAACAGTTGGGTTGTACCATATAATCCTTACCTAGCCTTGAAGTACAATTGCCACATTAATGTTGAAGATTCCGCATCAGTGAAAAGCATCAAATACCTTTTTAAATATGTGTACAAAGGTCATGATTGTACTTATGTTGTCATTCAAGAACAAGGTACTTTGAATCACGATGAAATTAAGACCTTTATTAATTCAAGGTATGTCAGCGCTCCAGAAGCAGCATGGCGTTTGAATGGGTTTGAAATGCATTATCAATCACATACCATCCATAGATTACCTGAAGAACATCTGCCTGAAGAGGTGCTAAACATTTTGGAAGGAGATACTGTGACATTCCTCTGCTCAAGCTCAATTGATGACTCAACTGAGTAAGATATGCAGAACTATCCTATTGAGTTTCTTAATCAGCTAACTCCAACAGGAATGCCAAGGCATAAACTGAACCTTAAAAAGGGAGCAATAATTATGCTCCTTAGAAATATAAACACTAAAAGAGGATTGTGCAATGGAACCCGCCTCTTTGTTAAAGACTTGAAAAGAAACCTTATCATTGCTCAAGTAATAACAGGTTCAGCTGAAGGGGACATCGTCTTTATTCCCCGTATTGATTTGGCTCCATCCTCTTCTAATTTACCCTTTACCTTAAAAAGGCAACAATTTCCAGTTACATTAGCCTTTGCTATAACAATTAATAAAGCTCAGGGGTAAACCTTAGAAAAAGTTGGCATTTACTTGCCAGAACCAGTATTCAGCCACGGTCAGTTATATGTTGCATTATCAAGAGTTAGATGTTTTCCAGATGTTGTTGTCAACGTTGTAGATGGTCCTGAACAAGGCAAACTGTTGCCAAACTCAGACAGAACATTTACAAGAAATGTTGTCTGTAATGAAATTGTATAGAAAAATTTCATGAGGTAAAAAAATAGAAAATTTTACCTAAATATCTTCTTCAGATATTGTGTATTACAGATTGCTACACTAAGGCAATATTAATTATAGTTACTGTATTATCATATATGTTTCTATTTTATTTTTATTATTATTTTACTTTAGGCTTCTTGCAAATATATTTTTGACAAAAAAAAATTATGACAAGAAACAGTATGAGGTCGAGGGCCCTTGTCATTTAATATAGACTGTTCCTACTAATGTTTATGCTGATTTACTGGCCAGCAAGCAGGATTTCCATTGAGTCCTGAGAGATGTGCAGTTCATGAAGAAGATCATCACGGAGTGAGCTGAAGCTGCACAGACAGTAAAGGAGACGATTCATTCAGTAGAAATGAGCTTTAAAATCAAAACATGCAGGTTCAAAATGATAAGAAATGTGATGAAGAGGAACTGAACTGGAAACATCGATTCAGGACAGCATGATGGCTGAGGAGTTGGAGCTGCGGCTTCACAGATTCAGCTTCTCGGCTTCGAAAGTCAGGTCTGCATGTTCTCCTCGTGTCACTCATGGTTTTCTTCACACATCCCACAGAAATGCATGTTGGGTTAATTGGCGACTCTGAATTGGCCTTGTGTGGTTGTAGCTGTGTGAGCAGCCTGAACTGGATTAAACTGATTTGTCAATGCTGTGTGAAAATCACTTCAGTGTAAGCCCACCACGGCCATGATGTTCTGCTGACCTGAGTGAATCAGTCTGTGAAGACGATCAGCCGCTGCTCACTGATCACCAAGTCACTGATGGAATTTTATTGAATGACACAAATCAGTAAACTTGTAAAGCGACCTGAGGATGAGTCGGTGAAGAAAATGTCTGACATTCTGAAAACGTGACACGGACTTGGTGTGTTCTGGGAACGAGCACTTGGCTGACTGGGATTTCTGTTATTTCAGTAAAAGTCACAAATCACTGTTTTCTATTTGTAACACAGATTATCTATCTTTATATGGTAGCCATGGAAAGGAATCACCCCCTAAACATTCACATTTTGGTGCTTTGCAGTCAGAAATGAAGACAACACACAAAAATGTTTATCAAGCTACAGTATATTTACTCCATACAACTTATAACAGGCAAGTTCAGAAAAAAAGAAAAAATAAAATCACTGAGATGGTACAAGGATCAGCACCCTCCTAAAATCCTTCTAAACTCAATCAGGTGTAACTTCTCCATTGAACACCAAGCTAATTGGTTTCCACCTCTGATCCATTGAAGTGATTCTGATTGGATCAGCAGCTTATCCTGGAACATTCTAGAGCTTGGAAGTGCAACTGAAAGCAAACAATCAACTATGGATGGCAAGGAATGTCAGAAGATCACAGGGATAAAGTTGTGGACAGGCACAATTCAGGAGATGGATCTCTAAGGCTTTATCAAATGGTGAATGTCCTAGCATGGCCGTGTCAGAGTCCAGACTTAAACCTGAGAGAAAATCTGTGGAATGACTTAAAGACTGCAGTCCACCAGCGGTCACCAGAGAGTTTGACTGAGCCTGAGCAGGATGAGTGGGCAATTATCACACAGTCTAGGTGGGCACAGATGGTAGAGAAGACTCCCAACAGACTCATGGCTGTGATAAAAGCAAAATGGGGCTCCACAAAGTACTGGCACAGGTTGTTGGATGGGTGATCCTTTAACCATGTCAGTGATTCTGTTTTTTATTTTTTATTTTCTCCTGTACTGTTGCTATTATATTTTTCTGTTATAAGTTACATTGAATTAAAACAGATAGGGAAATATTTGTGTGTCGATGTTTAAGGCTGCAAAGCAACAAAATGTGAATATTTTAAAGGGAGGTGATTTTTATCTACATCCATTCTATCTATCTATCTATCTATCTATCTATCTATCTATCTATCTATCTATCAATCAATCTATCTATCTATCTATCTATCTATCTATCAGTTATATAGTGCCTTTCATGTCTGTCGATCTCATGGTGTCTTTCATGTCTGTCTGCTGTATCTCTTTTATAGCTCTTGTCGTATTTGTCATTTTCTCTCTGTGCCTTACCTGCCATCTACTATTACACTGAATTTGTTATCTTTCTGTTATATAGTGCCTTTCATATATATGTAGTATATTCTGTCTTTAACATTGCTCTATCATATCATTCACATCTCTTACAGTATATACTGACTTTAATATAATAATAATTTATATATTATATAGCCCCTTTCTTGTCTCTCTCTCTACTGTTTGTATCACTGATATGTCCTTAAACTTTTTAAACAAGAATCCCAATTTTCTGTCAAATCTGTGTGAACTGACAACAGTGACTCTCATACTCCATTCTTTATTCCACAGAGCAGACTCTTTGCTTATGATTTCAGACGTACACAATAAATTAAAAGAAAAAGGCATGAACACAATTATTGGGACCCTCCCCTAATGTTCTCTAACACACTCTTTTTAAGTGAGAACCGCCATCATGCAGTTCCTGTAGCTCTAATGAGACTTCCACTCTTCTCACTGTTCACTTGGCCCACTCTTCTTGAACTTTGATGGACTGACTTCTTCTCCTAGTTGTGACTTCCAGATCTTTCCATGGACACATTGTTTTGTCTTCTGCAGACACCGAGCTGCTGTTCCTTACCATGAAGCTCTCATTTCGTTTCATCATTCCAAAGGACCTTCTCCAGGACTGTGACTTGTTAGTGTACATTTTAGAAAACTTGAGTTGTTTTTTTTAGTTTTTTGTGTCTGTCTTTCAGAAGTGTGGTCTTCTACCCTGGAGCCCACTTTCATTCATAAAGAGATGGATGGCGATACTTGAAGTTGTTGTACCTTGATGTTAGAGGTCAGAATAAATGTATCCTTATGTTTGATTCAGTTCTTTCTCCACCTTGTAAACTATTTTTCTTTTCAATATGAGGTCAATTTTTCATCTGTAGTGACATCCGGTGAGTCTGGCTTTGGTCCCATGTACCTTAAACTTCTTGATATTAGCTGCTGTGATCACTGGAACATGAAGCTCCATGGAGATGGTCTTGTCCATGCTTGTCTGTGACCTTCTTCCTATCCTCCTCTTCTCTTGTCCAAGTTCAGTGTGCTGCACACAATGACACAACACAACTGAGTGAGGACTTTGCTCCATTCAATTAGGCGCAGTGACTGAAGACCCCTGTGCTTTTCATTAGAGGACTGATTCTCATCCTATGATGTCTTTTAACATTTAAGGACCTCCAAATATTTTTTCCTGTCATCTTATTTTGGTTTTATTCCTACAATATCTTAAGTCATGAATCAAAAACAAAGTGTCTGCTCTATGGAGAAAAGAATGGTGGATGTCAAGTTCTTCTGTCAACTTTAACTTATTTCACAAACAATTCTTTTGGCTGTATCTGTATGTGTATATGTTAGTGGTAGTGGACACTGTATTTTTTTAAGCCCACTGAATTGGTTTCATTGCTTGCTGAGTTCTGTATACTGTAAATTAATTATTATTATCATTATTATAAGGGGATGATTGAAATAGAAAAGCAACAGAAAGGAGAGGCTGAAAACCAAAAAGAGAAAACAGCAGGATGTGCAAAGGAAGAAAAGAGCCAAAAGAAAAAGAATAATGGAGGTGCATATGGTGTAGTCAGCAGGACTTTATTTTATTTCCTGTGAGGTCACTTGACACTTAACACTAGAACTACCAGAGCCTACGAGAAAACTCGTAAATCTGTTCACACCTCTCGGTCAGTGTCTTTTGTCCTGTAAATGTGTGGATAAGTAGCAAACACCAAGAAGTCTGCTATCACATCCCCCCACCGCCGCACAGTTTTCTCAGCTCAAGTCTTCTGGCCATATATCACAGCACATTTCTTCTGTTACATTTGTACTTTTTATGAAAGAGTTTCTTTGATATTTGGAATTCAGACTTCACACATTATACACTTCATGTCTACATTTTGTCAATTATTACTAAAACATGAAAAACATTTCTGTTCTAACAATGTGTTTATATAGATTGTTGTAGACACAGAACACACATGAAATGCAAGTGTTCCAAATAACGATATAGTATTTATAAAAGGTGTCATTTTGCTTGACTTCTCACTCTATACAACTCTAAGCAACTAACATGCAGGTAAACAGACTTGAGCTGAGAAAACTGTGTGGTGGTGGGGGATGTGATAGTAGGTTGCTTATCAACACATTTAAAGGACAAAAGATGCTGAAGGAGAGGTGCAAAGCATTTTAAGGTGGGACGGATCTACGAGTTTTTTTTTCCGTAGGCTCTGGTAATTCTAGTGTTAAGACAAGCAGCAAGCAGCCTGCTATTCCACCCCCACATCGTCGCAGAACGTTCACAAACTTCTCCCAGCTCGTGCCTTGTTTGATTATCTGGGAGTGAACTGCTGGAGTTTTAGAGTGGAAATAATAGATCGTTATTTTGAACACATGCATTTCATTACGAACTATGACACACTCTTAATAGTCGGCGACTTTAACTTTCATATTGACAATCAGTGTGACCAAAAAGTAAAGGAATTCATGAACCTCCTGGACTCTTTTGAATTGAGAAAGCTCGTTAATCAACCTACACATAAAGCAGGTCATACATTAGACTTAGTGATTACTAAAGGACTAAAAGTTGATATAAAGCAGGTCATTGATATTGGTCTATCAGACCATTTCCTTCTACTATTTAATATAGAAATAATGATAGAAAAAATTCATGAGAAGCATTTTGTTAAAAAAACGCTTCTTTGACTCATCAGCAGCTTTAAAACTTACAAACATTCTAAGCAATCAGTCCGTTTATAGTGCCAACTATAATAGCGAGGATAATGTAAATAGTAAAGTGGAAAACTTTAATTCTAAAGTAAGAGTTGCTGTTGACATAGTTGCACCTGAAAAGACAGTTAAAAAATCTTCTAGCATTGTTATTCCATGGAAGACCCAAAGAGTGTCTGATTTAAAAAGAACATGTTGTAGAGCTGAGCGTAAATGGAGGAAGACTAAACTAACTATCCATTATTAAATAATGAAGGTTAAAATAACAGAATACAATAACGCAGTCCATCTTGAGAGGTGCTGCTATTTCTCTAAGATTATAAATAACAATGCTAGTAATCCCAGAGTCTTATTTTCTATAATTGATCATCTGTTAAACCAGGTAACACAAAGGAATGCCCCCAGAATACTTCCAGTGAAACCTGTGAGAACATTGCTGTATTTTTCAATCAAAAAATTAATGATATTAGAAATAACATAGTATATCTCCCCAACACTGCAGAACCTCCTAAGCCCCAGTACTCTGTTATAAACAAATTAAATTCTTTCACAAGGATAGATTTACCTGATTTATATAAAATAATTTCTCAACTGAAACCCTCCACCTGCGTCCTTGACCCAATACCAACAAGGTTTTTCAAAAAAGTATCGGGCATGCTAATTGACAATATTCTTGACATAGTAAATTCGTCATTAGATACGGGGGTCTTCCCAGACTGTCTTAAACCCCTGCTCAAGAAAAATAATCTTGACCCCTCTGCTTTTGAAAATTTTAGACCCATCTCTAACCTGCCCTTCTCACGTAAAATTCTAGAGAAGGCAGTCATTATGCAGCTAAATGACCACCTCAATAAACTTGCTATTCTTGATAAATTTCAGTCAGGATTCAGAACAAATCACAGCACAGAAACTGCACTCGTTGAAGTAGTAAATGACTTGCGGGTAAATGCAGACAGAGGCCATTTATCTGTTTTCATCCTTTTATATCTGAGTGCCGCATTTGACACCATTGATCACAATATTGTTAGAAATCGCCTTAGTCAATGGGTGGGACTCTCTGGCAGTGTCCTAAATTGGTTTGAATCCTACCTGGCAGGGAGAAAATTCTTTATGAGTTGTGGTAATTACATCTCAAAGACACATGATATTCTATATGGTGTTCCACAAGGCTCTATCCTGGGTCCGCTGATCTTCTCAATCTACATGCTTCCGTTAGGTCAGATTATCTAAGGTTACAACGTGAGCTACCACAGCTATGCTGATGACACACAGCTGTACTTATCAATAGCACCTGATGACCCCGACTCACTCGATTCACTAACACAATGTCTTACTGGTATTTTTGAATGGATGAATAGTAATTTTCTCAAACTAAATAAAGAGAAAACTGAAATTTTAGTAAATGGCAATAATGGATACAATGAGGTTATCAGAAATAAACTTGATACATTAGGATTAAAAGTTAAAAAGGAAGTAAAAAATTTAGGGGTAACTGTTGACTGTAATCTGAATTTTAAATCGCATATTCATCAGACCACTAGGACAGCATTTTTTCACTTAAGAAACATAGCAAAATTTAGACTTCTTATATCATTGAAAGATGATGACAAATTAGTTCACACGTTTGTTTTCAGTCGACTAGATTACTGTAACGCACTCCTCTCAGGACTACCCAAAAAAGACATAAATCGTTTGCAACGAGTACAGAATGCAGCTGCTAGAATCCTAACTAGGAAAAGAAAATCCGAACACATTTCTCCAGTTTTGATGTCACTACACTGGTTACCTGTGTCATTCAGGATTGACTTTAAAATTCTGCTTATGGTTTATAAAGCCTTAAATAATCTCGCTCCATCATATATATCGGAATGTCTGACACCTTATATTCCAAATCGTAACCTTAGATCCTCAAATGAGTGTCTACTTAGAATTCCAAAAGCTAAACTTAAAAGAAATGGTGAGGCGGGCGGCCTTCTGCTGTTATGCACCTAAAATCTGGAATAGCCTGCCAATAGGAATTCGCCAGGTTAATACAGTGGAGCACTTTAAAACACTGCTGAAAACACATTACTTTAACATGGCTTTCTCCTAACTTCACTTTAACTTAATCCTGATACTCTATATGTTCAATTCATCATAATAAATATTCATAGTGGCTCTAAAATCCATACTGACCCCTACTCTCTCTTCTGTTTCTTTCTTTCCTGCGCCACCACCACCTACTCAAAGCATCATGATGCTCCAACATTGATGGACTGAAAGCCAGAAGTCTACGTGACCATCATCATCAAGTCCTTCCATGAGAACCCTAAATACAAAGAGGACTGTTTCATTGATGTTAGGTAGAATGCCCAGAGGGGACTGCGCAGTCTCATGGTCTGGAATCCCTACAGATTTTATTTTTTTTCTCCCGCCGTCTGGAGTTTTTTTTTTTTTTTTTTTCTGTCCACCCTGGCCATCGGACCTTACTTACTCTATGTTAATTAATGTTGACTTATTTTTTTTATTTTTTACTGTGTCTTCTATTTTTCTATTCTCCATTTTGTAAAGCACTTTGAGCTACATTTTCTTTGTATGAAAATGTGCTATATAAATAAATGTTGTTGTTGTTGTGGTTCCGTTTCTACAGTAATCTGTGTAAACACATTGTAAAACAGAAACTTTTTCATATTTTAGTAATAAATGTTACAAAATGTAGGCATAAGCTATATACAGTAATGTGTGAAGCCTGAAGTCTAAAGATCAAATAAACACTTTCACAAAAGGTTCAAGGATAAGACAACATCTTCTGTGGTGTAGCGGTAAGATTTACTGACTTGTAATCAAGAGTCCCTGGGTCCATCCCCACTGCCTCCTATATTTGCCATTTTTAGTAGTGAGCTGCTCTTATTGTTAATATTATACAGTACACACATACATTTGGTTTGCATCTGTAACAGACTGTGTACATTTATAGTACTGTACTTGTAAAAGTTATCGTCTTTTTTCACTTTTATTCTCTCAGTCATGATCACGATAAATACTACCGCCCTAGGGATCTGATGCTGTTAGTTTTTATTTGAAACTGGGAGTAACTGTAGATGTGAGTGGTGTTTTGAGACAATGGAACTGGACATTCTCTGATCGGGAGGGATAAAAGCTGACACACAAACGCTGGTGAATCTGCTTTCTTTGTATTTCAAAGTCACTTGATTTTTTTTTTTCAGTTTTATTGAGTGTTCTTGCTCACGCTAAATTAGTATGCGCCTTATGGTGTATGATGTCAAAAAAAACCAAAACAGAGACGTATTTATATATATTTGGAATTATTCATTTTATGACCTTTTATGAGGTCAGTGCAGCGCTATATGCAATCATCAGATTCAAATGCTAACAGTTTACACACACGCAAGGACTGTCCTTCCAACATTTACGACATGTGTACCTGTTACAATGCACACACTTCTCTCTATGCTTTGGTTCCTATTACATTGAAAGGGCACCTGACACTGACTCAGTTTACTTTCCTGGGGAAGCGGCTGTCTTGGAAAAGAAGCTTGTCGATGTTGCATCCTCCTTTTCTTTTTCCATCGCCTTTTCTAATAAGATGCGACAACGAAGTTCCTCTGCAAGTTGAGCCATGAACATTCTTCTTTTCAAAGTTGGCCTCCATGCATGCCTTTCACAGTACATGTGCGTTGATCCTGCTGCACTGAATAAACTCATACCTTCTGGTGCATGATGTTGATGCAGCATGGAGAAAAAAAAAGAAAGAGACAAATATATGGGACATTGGGTATAAATTTATGGTACTTGTAAAAGTTAGATTTTTTCAGTTTTATTCTCTCAATCACGATCACACTTTAACACTCCCCCGGCTCTCCTGATCTGACTCTAAGTAACAGTGGCAGCGTAAATTCAGACCCGAACTGACGCTGTTCATTTTCAAATAATATTGCATTAGTGCGACAATGTTTTCTGGTTGGTAGTATTCAGGTCATAAAGTGATTTCTTCAAAATTTCACATTTATTGTCTTTCTTTCAGGTGTGTAATAGAAACCACAGTATAGATAGGTGTGCACATTGCAACAGGTACACATGTCATAAATGTAGGAAAGACAGCCCTTGCGTGTGTGTGAACTGTTAACATTTGAATTTGATGATTGCATATAGCGCTGAACTGACCTCATAAAAGGTCATGAAATGAATAATTCCAAATATCATAAACACCTACAACTCTGTTATTTTTTTTTTGTTTTTTTTTGACATTGTAGACCATAAGGTACATACTAATTCAGCGTGAGCAGGAATACCCAATAAAACTGAATTAAAAAAGTGACAGTGAGATACGAAGAAGACAGATTCTCCAGCATTTGTGGGTCAGCTTTTATCCCTCCTGATCAGAGAATGTCCAGTTCCATTGTCTCAAAACACCACTCACATCTACAGTTACTCCCAGTTTCAAATAAAAACTAACAGCATCAGATCACTAGGGTGGTAGTATGTATCGTGATTGTAAACTGAGAGAATAAAAGTGAAAATAAAATGGCAACTTTTACAAGTAAAGTACTATAAATGTTCACAGTCTTTTACAGACACAAACCAAATGTATGTGTATACTGTATAATATTAACAATAAGAGCAGCTCACTACTGAAAACAGCAAATACAGGAGGCAGTCAAGATCAAACCTTGGACTCTTGATTACAAATCAGCAAATCTTACCGCTACGCCATGGAAGCTGTTGGCTTAACCTTGAACTTTTTGTAAAAGTGTTTATTTGATCTTTGGGCGTCAGGCTTCACACATTCTATAGTTTATGCCTACATTTTGTAACATTTATTACTAAAATATGAAAAAGTTTCTGTTTTAACAATGTTTTTACACAGATTACTGTAGAAACGGAACACACATGAAATGCATGTGGTTCAAATAACGATCTATCATTTCCACTCTAAAACTCCAGCACTTCACTCCCAGATAATCAATCAAGGCATGAGCTGGGAGAACTTTGTGCACATTCTACGACTTGGGGGGATAGAATAGCAGGCTGCTTGCTGCTTGTTTTTATCGGCACATTTACAGGACAAAAGATGCTGAGGGAGAAGTGCGAATGGATTTAAGATGGGCCGGATTTATGAGTTTTCTTGTAGGCTCTGGTAATTCTAGTGTTACGTCACCAGTAGCACAGTAGCATAAGCCAGGCGGCTTCTGTTAAAAAGATTTATGACCTTTAAGCCCCGCCCCATGACGCAATACCGGAAGTCCCGCCCCTATGACGCAAGACCGGAAGTCCCGCCCCATCACCCCCTGATGACGTCACACCGGAAAGTCCGGTCCCTCCACGTGACCAAGCCCTGACCCCGGCCACTGATTGGTTCAGGAAACTGTCAAGGGCATTTTGATGGATGTCTGACCC
This sequence comes from Polypterus bichir lapradei, assembly GCA_026402145.1. Taxonomy (NCBI): domain Eukaryota; kingdom Metazoa; phylum Chordata; class Cladistia; order Polypteriformes; family Polypteridae; genus Polypterus; species Polypterus bichir. Next base: position 17,679,221 of record JANRMT010028174.1, read on the forward strand.
CTCCTTGAACCCGCCTCCAGGCACCTGATTGGTTCAGGAAACTTTCAGGGGCATTTTGATGGATGTCTGACCCATCCTTGAACCCGGCCCCCCTCTTCCTAGGACCCTCGACAAGACCAGACATGCCCAGAGCATGTCCTGACAAATCCGGGCAAGTTTCTATCCAGACCCTGCAATCCCGACCACTATGTCCCCAGCATGAAGGCCCTGCCATGGCCCCTGGTCAGGCAGCCCCTGATAGCTGTGCAGTACATGTTGGTTGGCCCCTCCACTCCCAGGAACACTTCTTTCGAGGACATACACACACACATGCTCCTGCCGGACCAATCTGCCTTATAGCCTATATTGCTAAAGTTTGATTTGTACTCCGATAATCCCAGAGTGAACGGAGCACAAATATTTACCAGAAGCGGGATTCGAAACCACGCTGGCATTTGTCCCTTGAATCTTAAAGCCATAGCCTTAAACAGATCGGACCTCTGGGGATACAGAAATGCGCTTCACAGCACAGAGACAGCAGAGTAGTGGGAGAAGGAGGGGAGCAATTCACAGCACCTAGGCAACATGTTGCATCCAATGTGAAAAATTTCCTTACCTTGCGGAATGCAGCTTGTAAAACAAAGGATGTTTTTCGGAGACATTCCAAAGACGCTGGGCAGCGAGCATTGCTTGTGTACGGTTAAAATGATTGGCAAACATTTGCTATCATAAAGCACTTCAAAAATACCGCTCTATAAAGCCTTTTTCATCCCCTTTTAAATATATTTTGATATATAAGCATTGTAAAAATCACACAGTTAAATAATAGGCAACATCACCCTTTTTAAATTGTGTAATAAAAAAAAGCTATTCTCGGTGTATAAAAAGTATTTCCCCACACATAGATTTTTTTAGAGATTTAAATGTCTAAAAGTTAGATCGCCTTCAACGTGCAGTCATTCTGGGAAAAGGTAAGGACACTTTGGCAAGCCACGAATACGGAGGACATTTTCCCAATACATGCGGCCCTCGCCTGAAGCTAAGGGTGGTGGGGGGTGCGTTTTACAGCACAGAAACGACAGGCGTGTGTGTGACAGGCTCAGGGTACGGGGAGCGATTTGCAGCTCCTAGGCAACAGGTTGTGTCCGATGTGAAAAATGGCCTTACCTTGCGGAATGCAGCTTGTAAAACAAAGGATGTTTTTCGGAGACATTCCAAAGACACGGGACAACGAACATTACAAGCATGTCCGGTTAAAATGATTGGCAAACATCTCAACCGGTCAACGGACATTACAAGCATGTCCGGTTCAAATGATTGTCAAACATTTCCTATCAGAAATCACTTCCAAAATACTGCTCTTTTCTCAATAAAAACAGAGGATTCCATAACCAAACCCATATCTCCATTCGCCCTGAGAACGACAAGATGAATTTCAGCCATGACTCTGCGTTTTCACGAACTTCTTAATGATTTCTACTTTTAACGACTAGAACTAAATGAAAAATAATTATCGTTCATACAGGAATCCTTGCAGAAAGCGGTCTGTCTCCGAATCAAGGTAAGTCCCTTTCATGATTCTTATAAGCGTTAAATGAGCATGTTTTTAAAAATGGAGGTTTGAATCCTTTTTTTATTTTTAGAGGGTTATATCCCCGTAGAGTCTGTAATTTATTATACGGTTTCAGGTAAGACCCTTTTTAAAATGCTTTAGGCTTGAAAGGTGCTTGTGTAGGAGCTTCAGAGCGCTCGTGCGCGAGTTTGGGCACGCGCATTGTGTGTGTAGCTCGCGCTTGTGTCCGAAGCTTTCATTCATTTCACTAAACATATTTATTTTAATACCTTCTAGATTCCCAAAGTCCAGGTGACTTGTAAACGTATCCAGTGTATTGTTCATGTGTAAATGAATAGGTTTAAGGGACTTATATCTTAAGAACTACGTTGTCTGATTTGATAAAGTTTTTATCTTGGTGTAGGGATTGAGGTTTCAGGTAGTTACAAAATAACCTATTTAGTTCGAGATTCTGTCTAGCTAATGTAAAATAGAATTTTTTATATGGACAAGCATGTAGCGGAATAGAGTCTGTAAGGTGATAATGCATGAGCTGTGGGTGCATGTGTGGATTGCTTGATTTAAAGAGAGAGCGCGTGTTTTTTAATGAACCGAGGCAAACCTTGAAAGCTTAGGACTTTTTGTTTTTGTTTTTAGAAGCTAGTCCTTTACACAGTGTAGAAGTTTCTCAAAGGGCTTCCTCCGGGTTGACCAATCACAGTAAGTGTCATTTCAGTTTATCGAAGGCATACAATGTGAAATGAGGCCTTTTACTAAAAAAGTTCATACGTTTTATTTACAGACCTCAGTCCCCCGGGTATTTTAACGCAAGTGCTGGATGGTTCAGAAAATCTAAACCTGTATCGTAACTGGAAAATCTACAAACCCCTCCTCTCTCTGAGATCGATGTTCAGTATTCTCCGGCACCCTCTTTTTCTAACAGGTGGTCGCCTTTCTCGGCGCCGCTTCACTCTGAACCGTTATTCCCTCCGTCCTGAACACCAACAGAGACATCGACAAAAACTGGAGCGGCTGACCACGCGACTTCGCCAATTACTGGTGGACTTTGTAGAATTGGAGGCTCCTGTGTACAACTCCACACCCGAAATGTGTTTAGACTTGATGCATATGAATGCCTTTTACATCCATCTAACCCGTAAATAAAGGAGCCGCTTTATATTATTTTTTTATGAAAATAATATTCTTTGCAAAATATTATATTCTTTGTTCATAATTGCATATTATATTCTGTGTCCATAATTGCCTATTATATTCTGTGTTCATAATTGTAGCCTTTGATTAAATTTAGGTCATGCCTGAAAACAGCTCTAGCGGAAGCAGTGACGGTAGTGGCAGTGAGTGTGAACATCCTGAAGGGCGTAAAGGTAGGAAAAGACCATCCAGTGAAAACCTGAGACTATTAAAAGAGATGTCTGATAACTTAGAATATTCCATAAAGCCCCCTAAAATTCCCACCCCTCCGCGATCTCCTCAAATTGTTCAGTCACCACATCCGGTGACACATGCGATCGACAATTTTGATCTCATTAATAATGCGCTCCAGGTTCTAAATTCTGATGAAATAGCCGTAGTTAACGCTCTGCTGGAGCTTTTGACGAATACCTCTTCTGAGGCCGGAACGTCTTCAGGTCCGGCCCAACAACCTAAGACCCTAGATCCAAATGTAAAAACCCCACAACCTTCTACTTCAGGTACCTCTGGGGCAAGTAGTTCCCCACTTCGACATCACCCTGTCAGTGAAGCGTTAATACAACCTTCTACCTCGCAGCAGCACTCGCCTGCTGATGATTTAAAAGGGTCGGATACTTCCAAATTAGACTCTCCACAACCCTTTACCTAGCATCGGCACGCGCCTGCTGACGATTTAACAGGGTCGGATACTTCAAATCCTCAGACAGGCTCCGGAGTGACTAAGCCCTCCGGGGTAATCTCGAGTCTCGACTCTCCACAGCCCTCTACCTCGCATATGGACAATCCTTCCTCTCCACACCTGTCAGTAAACTTCCCGCAGCCCTCCACTTTTATAACGGAGCGTCCAAAATTTAACAATATCGAGATTAGACACCATTTCAATTTTTCTGAGGCCTACACACTCGATTCATTCACCGAAGTTTTTAATCATATACACAAGACCCTTCAACAAATATTATACAGTTTTACAAGCACTTTGGATCCTAGGGATCTAGTGCAGTTAGAATTACAGGCTGAATCACTCAACCCCAGTATTTTTTCCCTAATCCCCGAGGGTATGCTTTCTGTGGAGGATTTTTTTAATCAAATTGAATTACTTCTCCAGAGTCACGCTACTATTTTAGCCGATTCCAGTCTGACGCTAATCGTTCAGGTAGTGAGGGTTCCATCTGGTGGCGGGGGTCCTAGGCGTAAAGGCCATACCCTTTTCAACGATATAATCGTTCAAAATAAATGGAAACACCTATGGATCTCCTTCAACCCGGATGATCGCTGTTGTTTTGCCAGATGTTTGCTGGCTGTATTAAACGCTAGATTCAGAAACAATCAGAAATTGTGTGAACAAGAGGCTCGTCAATTGCACGCCAGGGTCGGATTATCAACGGATCAGAAAGTAACGTTTTCTGATATTGAAAAGTTTGAGAGTTTAATGGGAATTAAAATTATCGTCTG
>JANRMT010028174.1:17703745-17716387 GCA_026402145.1 Polypterus bichir lapradei
AGAGGAGCGAAGGGATTTAAGGCGAGCAGGAGCTGCAAGTTTTTTCGTAGGCTTCAGGGAGTCTAGTGTTAAAAGTGGAGTTAGAAACATGCTTTTTAAAACAAAGTAAGCACCTTTTGAAATGAGGCCAAAATCAAATGCTAAATTGAGTAGAGTTTATAAGAAAATATCATTGAATATGTGAAATTCTCTGAAGGGGCTGCTCCAGTACTACTGGTTTAAAAGTAACATGGGTCCTTAAGGATCCGTGGGATTACAAAGTCACTGTCAATTTGGTGTCCAAACTATAGCAATATCCAATTCTGAAAATTGAGAATCTATTTGAAAAGTTTTTTGATGGTGAAACATTTAGTGGACTGGATTTAAGTCATGTCTGTCAACAGAGAACTCAAGATGCAGAGTCTATAAATGATGTCACCATCAATAGCCATATAGGATTATTTACAGTGAATTGTCTCCCATTTTGGGTGTCCTTCCATGCAGGGGCTTAAACATGCAGCTGTCAGTTCTGATGATATCTTGGTAACAGGCCTCAATGTCCAGGAACACAGAATACACAGGAAAACAGAAGGGGCAGGCTTACGACTAAATTGAAGTAAATGCTGTTTTTAGGGGTTAAGTTTATGGGTAATCAAGTGGATGTTTCAGGGCTTCACTAACTCCCAAATAAAACAGAAGCTATTCAAAGAACAGCAGTACCAATTAATGTAATGGAGCTGAAAGCATATTTAGGATTGTTGAACATTATAATTGTTTTTTGCCAAGCCTTCTAATTTTATTATCTTCATTACATAAACTGTTGAAGAAAGAAGCTAAATGGTATTGTAAAAAAGAGCAGGATTACTTCAGTCAGAAGGACCTCATTTTGGTTTGCAATACATCATCTTATGGAGTGGGTGCCATTGTGTCACACAGGCTATATGTTGGATAAGCAGTTACATGTCTAGAACTTAGTACTAGGGTTTTGTACCATGTTAGCCATTATGAATGCAGTGAGAAGTCAAGCAAAAGGACACCTTTATTGGCTAACTAAAAATATTACATATTGTATACCAGATTACTGTATATATTGCATATTGTAATGTCTAGAATTTGAAAACCATCTGAACTTAACTATAACTGAACTTATAACAGCTTGGCAAGGAGGGCCTGGTGGTAAAGGTTGGGATACAGTGTTTTCACAGATACTTATATGGTAAAATTTACCACTTCCGCAGACCATAAACTTTTTCTGTCGCTTTCCATGAAATGAAGGCCTTTGCCCAAATGATTTCACTGTGAATTCAGTAGTAGCAGTAACCTTACCATCACACGAGTATAAGATCATACATTGGCCAAGTACAGATCATGGAATTGAATATACACTAAAGTTGTTTACCTCTGTTATTGTCGAGACCACCTAATGACCAACAGGGCAGAATGCTTATGACAGAAGACAATACCACTGGTATCAGCAGCTGAAGTACGGAGATGGCCAAGTGAAGGTCTAGTATTGAATAAGTAAAAGAGTTTATTTTCAGGGGTTGTCACTGCTCTAGAACAGAAAGTAGCGTGACATTATGCAATTGCTGCATGGAAAGAAGCAAATAACAAAAACAAAACCTGATTTTATCAGCAACATAGAGAGAGATGGACAGAGTATGCAGTGTCAACACTTAGAATTATTCCTGATAGTCATCAGAACATGTCAAACACGAAAAGCAAAGAGAGTCTGATAGTTCAACTAGTTATTTTGAGAAAGAGAGAGTCATTAAAGAAAGCAGGAAGGAAAAATATTTTACACAATTATTCTGGTGCCTAATATTTTCACAATATGAAGAAAACTAAAAACAAACACAAACAAATAAATAGATAATGATAATAATAAAAAAAACAACATCAGAAGGTTTAGTTTTTCACCAGACTCTGGGCACTTCTGTCAAGCTACCAATTATTTTTAGTTGTTCAGCCTGCTCAGTAATTGTACGAGGTACATATTTGAATCACTCCATTGTCAAATGACATTTCCTAACCCTCAGTGATTTGTCAATAACAGCATTCTTTTCAGGTGTAGACTCCAGCTAATCTCTCATTTTTATCTCATTCTTATACTGATTATCTTCAAAAAGGATTTCTCATGTAGGACAAACAAGCCTCACTCTTAGTTCAGGAGAGAGAATGCCAAATGTTTTTATTAAAAATAGTAAAAAGAACCACAAGGTGATTCATGAATGCAAGAATTCCATTTTGGAAATGTCAGGGGATTTTTTTTTACCTCAGCCCAAGATGGCCCACAACTTGTCCTCCATGCAGACATATGTAAAATAAAGTTTTTGCTGACCAGTACATTTTAACTTCAGGATATTAGATAATATTAAAAAAGTGCAAAGAAACCAGCAGCTCATCACGACAGACACCAGACCTTCTATGTACTCTATAATTTTGTTTCAGTGTTGATGGATCAGTTACATTGCACATCAGTTGGGATTAGCGACAATTACATCTAACATGTTTTCACTTAATAAATAGATTAAAATTCTGTATGGAATCATCTGTACATGATAAATCAGTGAAAGTCTTTGAACTTTGCCCAGCACTCCTGTTACATGATGCACAATCAGAAAGTTGTGTCAAAGTTTAATGTTTCCTCTTTGTTATTATATAACATTATTTTTATTTATTATGTATGTTATTTTATGTTCATATATTTTATTTCTATTTATGTTTTTATGTTAATTGTTTTGTTTTTCTTTTATTCTATTATTGTAAAGCACTTTGGCCACAGCATTACTATGTTGTTTTAAATGTGCTATAGAAATAAATTGACATTGACTTTGACAGTATGTGTCACTATCTCTAAAACTAGAACCTATAATGCTGCCACTGGCCATTTTTGAAGAACAATACTATTAACACAGTAAAAATCACTGTCTTCTTTACAAACTTTACCTTCCGAGAGCCTGTATTCAGCTCTTCTGCTGCATCAAATGCTGTCCTGCAACACTGCAACACAACCTGCTGTTCACTGGAAACACGTAAACTCTGAAATGATGGGGTGCTTGTGGCTAGCTGTGGTCAAACTATTTCAGTGATAGCAAGAAAGGGGTAAAGATCACTGAATAGGTGAGTCTAATGGTAGGAAAAACAAAGAACATATTTTGTATACATGTGAATGAATTCTGGGGTCCCTGTAGCTCATGGGGCCATGGGCTACATCCCAGGTTAGCCTGTGCAAAGCTCCAGTCATGCAATCTGCCTGTCAATCGACAGAAACCAGGGGAAAGTGACTAAAGAGATGTGTCACTGTTTTGTTTGTGTTACAGTGGACAATGCTTTAACTAGCTTTGTTGAGTGTCTTTAGAGCAACACCACTTAAAGGTAGAAATTTCAAGATAGCGGGCACAGGCTAAGGACACATCATACTGGCTGTATGGCATCATCTGCAAAGCATTAGTCAGAATTCAGCCTCACCTTACACATCACAATTTATTTGAGAAATTCCAATCTGGCTTCAGCACCAGTTGTAGTACAGAAACACAAACGCGTGTTGTAAGCGAGTCTGATATCCTCTGATGAAGGAAATTCCAACAACATTTATTTATATAGCACATTTTCATACAAACAGTAGCTCAAAGTGCTGTACATAATAAAGAATAGAAAAATAAAGACACAATAAGAAAACAAAATAAATCAGCATTAATTAACATCGAATTTTCTCCAGCCGTCTGGAGTTTTTATTTTGTTTTTTCTGTCCCCCCTGGCCATTGGACCTTACTCTTATTCGATGTTAATTAATGCTGATTTATTTTGTTTTCATGTTGTGTTTATTTTTCTATTCTTTATTATGTAAAGCACTTTGAGCTACTGTTTGTATGAATATGTGCTATATAAATAAATGTTGTTGTTGTTGTTGAATAAGAGTAAGGTCCAATGGCCAGGGGGGACAGAAAAAACAAAAAAAAACTCCAGACGGCTGGAGAAAAAAATAAAATCTGCAGGGATTCCAGACCATGAGACCGCCCAGTCCCCTCTGGGCAATCTACCTAACATAAATGAAACAGTCCACTTTGGATTTAGGGTTCTCACGGAGTCACTTGATGATGATGGTCATGTAGACTTCTGCCTTTTAATCCATCCATCATTGTTGGAGCATCATGATGCTTTGAGTAGGTGGAGGTGGCGTAATTATTTTTTTAGATTTAAGCGCCGTGTGGTAAAGTGAGGTCCTTGGCTGTTTGGCTTTTAAATAAATAATCACTGCATTTTCACCTTCATGTGGGTTGTGGTAATGTGATGAGAGCAGTACCATTGTATAATGCAGGAGTGGACGGCTCTGCACTTATAGTGCACAGGTGCAGGATCATCCGCAACCGTAATTGATGCCAGGAGCTTCTGATTGCCTCAGCTGTGTCACATCCCCATTTTAAAAGGGAAGCGTGGGAGAGAGAGGATGGAGAAAGGAAAACAAGAGAACAGAGGTTAAAGGAAGAGAGAAGAAGGCAGGACACAGACAGAGCCAGTGTGACCGAGCTCAAGGGAGCAGGCTTGAGGGAGAGAAGGCAGGCAGCTGGAAGAAAGCCTCAGGAGAGGAGTGTGTGGCCAACACTTGGGGCGGATGAAATGGGTCACTCTGGCTGAGTAGTAACAAGGAGCGGAAGTGATTAGGAGTAAGAGCGACTCTCTGTAGAAGACCAGGAAGGCAGCAGAGGTTGAAGAGGCTTGGTAGGAGATCTACGGCCATTGGTGTCCTAAACTTTAGTCCAAAGAGGGAGCCTTATTGTAGCCATGGGACGGCAGGAACACCGACTTGTGGAAGGTCAGCTGTGTCTGTCCGCCAGTTAAAAGAATGCACAGGGGTGTTTAGTAAGGATAGTTTCTTGCCTGAATTTTAACCTTGTTTTTAGTGGATTGATTTATTCTGATTTTAACCTCCACAGATACACCTTTTTTATGGGATTATTTATTTGTGGAACGTTTTTAAAGCACTACACTATTTGGACACTTGTTTGGTTTAAAAATTGTTTTTTTTTTTCATAAAAACACTGAGCACTTTGCACCTACCCCTTGCGTCATGTGTATTTGTCCTCATTTGTCAACCTCATCTCGGTTACGGTACTGACGGTGTCGGGTTCAAGAGGATCCCATAATAGAAGAGGGAGCAAGGAGCCGGCCCACACCATTATACACTGTGTTTGATACCAATCTATTTTACTTCACAGACTGGAAAATGACATTGGGCTTATGGGCAATGTCCTTGCTTATTTATCAAATCGAGGCTGATTGAAATAATATCTTGTCATTATTTAAGTCAGGTGGAATCACCATTAGTTTTACTGAATCAGCCCACAATCTGGACATTATCTTCAGCAGTAGCATGTTGTTTAAAGAGCACATTACAAGATTGTCCAAAACATGTTTCTTCCTTCTTACAAATGTTGGAAAATTTATGTTTTCTAAATATGCAGAACACTGAGAAATTAATTAATGCAAATATTTCTAGAAATTAATTAATGCAATTATTTTTAGTAGATGTAAGAATTATTATATCAGCAAGAAAATATGAATACAAAAATCAAGTTCTCAAGTTCTTACATTGGCTCCCAGTTAAGTTTATGGAAGATGGCCGAGGCCCTACTGCTTACTTACCTGAACGTATCATTACTTACAAACTAGAGCACCAATTAATATATCAAGAAGCCGGCGTACTTATAATTACAAGGATTAAAAAATAAAAATGGGACATCGAGGTTTTAGTCACAGGGCTCAAAAGCTATGCAGTGGTTGGCCTGCTAACAGAACAGATGCCTCATCAGTCTCAACTTTGAAATCCCAGCTGAAGACTCACAACTTCAGTTTAGCACACCCTGAATAGAGCTGCTGAATAGCTGTGCTAACTGCCTCTCTGTTGTTAGTCATTAGCACTAAAACATAAGTAACATGATATTTATAAACTGTTACTAAACCTCCCTATTCTGTTTCAGTTCTTGGTATCCTCATATGGCACTTGGTGCTGTTGCTCTATGCCAAATTGTTTGCCTGCCTATGGAAAAGTCATCTCAAATAAAGGACCACTGGAATCATTGGGTAGAGGGTTCCTTTCATCAGATTGGCCCAACACTGACTTAGCTGTAGAATAGCCAGTAGGGGAAAGGCAGCTTATTGTCTAACATCTCCAGGACTCTGACTGTGTCTTGCTTGTCTGACTGCTTTTCTACAATGTGGCCATGGTTCTACAAGTAACTGATGGAAAGATACTGTTTTTACATTTATGTTATAGGTTTTTAATTTGTCTTTGATGTATTTGAACAAAGGTGTATCCTCATGTGACAGTTCTGTATTTAGTAAGAGGTATCATCTGTTCTTGGAATTTGCTTTTGAGGCAGCAATGATAGATTGGCCTTCAAGCTCTGTGAAGAGGATTACTTGTGTTCTTTTTTGAGTATTGTATTTACCTCATTTCTGATACCAACTGGACGCCCAACCTACCTGGAAGGAGAAGGTCTGTCTCTGAATTGCCTTTCCCAAGATTTCTTACAATTTTTGTTTTTCTCTTCAATGCTTTTTTGGGAGTTTTTTCTTGTCTTAGGGAGGATGAGGGGCTGTCAAGAAACAGGGCTTGTTAAAGCCCATTGAGGCATTCCTTGTGTGAATTTAAGCAATACAAGAAATACATTGTTTTTGTTGTATTATGCAGGCATATTGCCGTTGGTATAAAGGAGCCACAGGTATAAAGAAGTATATATTGTTACACACTTGCGCGTGCCTGGGAAACAGCTTAGGAGCTCAGAAAATTGAAATATTTTGCTGAAACACCAGAGGGTGCTGCTGATTGATAGCTTTTTTCTTACTCTTTCAGCAGTCCAGAAGAATAATGACCACATCTCTGACATCACTTCTGGTGTCCGCCTGCCTGGACCCGCCTCTTCCTGCCAGGAGCATATAATAGCAGAAGCCCCGCCAACTTGAGGCAATCTACTAAAAGACATCACATTTTTTTTTCTAGCACAATGAGGAAGAAGCCTCAAAAGGTTAATGGGACTATGTCCATCTACTAGCACTTGGAAGCAAAACATCTGAAATAGTGAAATTGCTTGTCTTCCCTGCTGAATCCAGTAACCAGTCTTATCAGGAAATTGTAACAGTGCCCTGAGCTGCCTCGAAAGCTTGCATATTGTAATATGTTCAGTTAGCCAATGAAAGGGGTCATTTTTCTTGACTTCTCATTACTAATGGTATATAAATCTTTAAATAGTCTTGTCCCTTCCTATATTTTGGCATGCTTGACCCCTTCCATTCCAAGTCATTACTTTAGATCCTGTAACGGTGGTCTGCTTATTATTCCAAGAACTAAGCATAAAAGAAGTGGTGAGGTGGTCTTTTGCTGTTATGACAGATAGATAGATAGATAGATAGATAGATAGATAGATAGATAGATAGATAGATAGATAGATAGATAGATAGATAGATAGATATTTTATTAATCCCAAGGGGAAATTCACATACTCCAGCAGCAGCATACTGATAAAAAACAATATTAAATTAAAGAGTGATAAAAATGCAGGTATAACAGACAATAACTTTGTGTAATGTTAACGTTTACCTCCCCTGGGTGGAATTGAAGAGTCGCATAGTGTGGGGTCTCCTCAGTCTGTCAGTGGAGCAGGACGGTGACAGCAGTCTGTCGCTGAAGCTGCTCCTCTGTCTGGAGATGATCCTGTTCAGAGGATGCAGTGGATTCTCCATAATTGACAGGAGCCTGCTCAGTGCCAGTCGCTCTGCCACGGATGTCAAACTGTCCAGCTCCGTGCCTACAATAGAGCCTGCCTTCCTCACCAGTTTGTCCAGGCGTGAGGCGTCCTTCTTCTTTACGCTGCCTCCCCAGCACACCACCACATAGAAGAGGGCATAAATAGTTTTATGCACTAAAACTTTGGAATATTTAACCAACAGAGATATACCAGGCTAATACTGAGGATTAATTACAAAAACCCTAAAAACCCACTTTTTAATTTGGCTTTATCATAGCTACATTTTAAATCTACTTCTGATAGATCCAATTGAATATTACTTGTGGAACTTGACTAATACTGAGAGAAATAATACACAAATTGACAGAAAAAAAACTCTGGCTGTTGTCACAGGAGTCAAAAATTCCATGTGTACCTGTACCGAATGAGTTTTACTATTATCAATCACCACAGGCCATTTTTAGAGCTGTGAGAAGGAAATTGTTTAAACACCCAAATAATTTAACCTTGAATGCTCACAGGATCATTGGTCTTGAATGCATATGCGTGTGCACTTCAGTATCACTTAGGAAAAGAAACCATTAATGTGGATGTGTTAAGTCACTTACACTAAAGAAGTTTGATGTTTCTATAGTGTCTGAAAGTTTAATGCTGGAATCTCCCAACCCCTTTTGCAGGAAGCAACTCCATATTAATGCCAATGAAATGGGAAGTCCAACAAGCTTATATACAGTAGGTGCAATGGTCATGTGTTCACAAACCTTTGGATATTTGATATATAATACCCTAGTATTAGTTCATGAGAATAGTTATTTTCTCTTAAAGTTTAACTCCTGTAAGGTTTTTTTTAAGCTTCATGTTGGGGAAGCAGTGACACAGTGATAGTGGTCCTGCATTGCAATAAGATCTGGGTTCTGTCCCAGGCTTCATCTGCATGGAGTTTGTATGTTCTCTCCATGTGAGTTTCCTCCAGATTCCTCCTACAGTAAAAAGATTTGCTGCGATGGGTTGGTGCCTTGCCCAAGTGTTGTTCCTGCCCTGCAGTTGATAATTGGTAGGATAGGCTCCTTTGACCCTGTTCTGGATAAGTGGGTTAAGGAAATGGATGGATGTTCCTTGTTGTTTTTTTGATGTTTTCATTTCTGTTTACGTTATGTGTTCAGGGTTTCTTGCTTCGCATTTCCTCTCATCCTACACTTACATAGATTGTTGTAGACACGGAACACACATGAAATGCATGTATCCAAATAACGATCTATTATTTACCATCTACAACTTCAGGCACCACACACCCAAATAAAGAGACTTGAGCTGGGAGAACTTTGTATCCAACTTCTGCTGCCTCGGTGGGTGATGAGTGAGTAGGGTGCTTGCTGCCAATACTGACTGACATATTTGCAAATTAGAGACGCTGATGGAGAGGTGCGAGGGAGTTTAAGGTAGCCCGGCATTACGACTTTTTTTGTAGGCTTCAGAGGATTCTAATGTTAAGTGACTTTGATAATGGATGGATTGATAGCATTAACTGAACTGACATAATTCAAATGAAGGACTGCTGGACGGTAAGAGACAATTCCCGTTTTGCATGCACGTTTTTCAAATGGACAAAGATCATTGAGTATCGGCAATAACTTAGTACTCTCAATGCAACTAGAGTTTTATCCATTGTGACAGATAGGGGGTGCTCTCGCTCCCTTGAACCCTTGTCCACGACTCCAGACACCAGGTAAAAGTCCAAATGTTGACTTTATTCAAATGCCACAGTGCACAAAGCACCCTCTCCTCCACAATACTCATATACTACACAATACTACAATAATACACAATCCTCCAACTCCCAGATGCTTTGCCACCCTGCCACCCAGCTCAGCTCGCCGTCTGGGAGCTCCCATAGTCCTTTAATATATCCTGACCCGGAAGTGTTCCAATCCCCAGTCCATGTGACTCTCAATCCCTTCCGGGTCAGGTACAAGTCCTTTTCTTCAGGGAAAATACCCGTTATTCCTCCCTGCAGCATCTCCTAGTGGCCCCCATGGCATCCAGCAGGGCTGCGTATAAAAACTACAATGTCCATGATGCCCTGCTGGTCTTCTGGGGACCTCCATACTGCAAGGAGGGCTCCACCTGGCGGCTTGGGGGTATTGGCCGGGAAAAACGGCCGGCCATTCACCACAGTATTCCTCTCCCAGTGACGAATTATAATTCGGAGCGGCCTGCCCCGAGAGGGAAGTCTTCCTCCAAGAGGACGTTCCGGTCGAGCCTTGACTAATCCGAATATCTTGTTCCCTGGAGAATCTAGGGGGAATATTAGTCCACATTGACAGCTTATCCCCCACTCTCCAAGGACAGTTTTCGCCAAATGTGGCCCAACCTTCGGCACCCGTAAGACTGCCTCTGTCCTCCTGGTATTCTCCCCCTGCGGGACTGAAAACAATTGGGAAATGTTAAGTCCGCCCCTTTCTTTGCTGGGTAAGAAACCCCTGCCGCCTTTAACAGTGCTTTTTCCTCTTTTCCTTTCTTGTCAGGAGACCCCCGTTTTATTTTCGGGATCTCCTGTTTGCTTTGGGGGTTTTCTACAGTCTGAGCCTCTTTATTTAATAAAAAGAGACCCTTTACTGTCTGCACCCCTTTAGATTTAAAGATGACCGGTGGAGGCGTCTTTAGGACCGCCTCGCTCCGGGAGCCAGCACTATCCAGCTGCCCCGGCTCGATCGATCCTTCCTCCGACCGGTCAGTCATCGTTCCGACCTCACTTGTAAGGCACGCCATGTACTGGCACTCGCTACTTATTAAACGCGGGCCCGGATCACACCGCGTCCCTCTATTATGTATGATACGGGTCTCGCTTACCTGTATTGCCGCATTATTTAACACTGGAGGCTCCGCACCAAATCGGCGCACGTAGGCCCTCACCTTCTCCAACGGCTCTCTGGCTGCTGCTCCCAATTCCTCAACGATCTTTTCAATGTTCTTCAACACCTGTAATATACTACTTACGGGCTCGATTAAGCGTTTGAGTTCCCGCAAGTCAATATTATTGTTTACTTCGGCCGGCAAAAGACTCACTTCCCTGTTCTTCTTACCTGCCGACCGGGAGCCAATGAGCACGTCCGCTTCTGGCACGTGTTCAGGAGTGTCTCGCGGAGGCTTCTGGGATTTGGAGTTCTCTGTGGCCGAGGATCGGGTCGCTTCTTTCAGCGGACTGCGGTCTGTCTTTTTTAATTTATCAACATCCTGAACAGCCATTTCCCGACCCTCCTTACCTTATCGCGGGGTGAGTGGTGCTTCGCTCGCCTCCTCCTTCCCCCTCGGAGTGTCCAAGTCCTTTCCTTCGGGCTCGAAGGCGCAAACAGCGGGACGCGGACCTCCTCCTTCCCAGAAAGCACCGGGTTTGCTGCCGTGTCCCTTGTCGGTTGCCATCATGCGGAAGTCGTCTCCCAGGTGCTCTGGCTTCGACAGGAGCATGCCATCATCGTCGGGGCAGTCTTCTTTTCCCTGCGGAGCTTCCAGGTGATCATCTCCGAAGTACATGCACGGAACAAAGTGAGTTATTATAAACGGATTTTCAGTAACGTTCCCGGCACGTACCTCAGAGCGATCGTTGGTTCCTGGAGGTTTCTCCGGACTTGTAAGGCCACTCCGTGACTCCTCCCGAGCGTCGGCCATTGCACACAAGGCTCTTCCGCTGGCGTTGTCGCTCTGCTTGCCCTTCCTCTTCCCCATTTTGGACTTGGAATTTTCAGGTTCTGGCGATGTTGTGGTGATTCCTGACGCCGTTGTCTTTTCAGGGTTCGCTGTCCACAGAAATTTTATATTCAGGTTCTCCGCAATAGACTCTGAAGTATCCTGCTGGCTACGCCACTGTGACAGATAGGGGGTGCTCTCGCTCCCTTGAATCCTTGTCCACGACTCCAGACAGCAGGTAAAAGTCCAAATGTTGACTTTATTGAAATGCCACAGTGCACAAAGCACCCTCTCCTCCACAATACTCATATACTACACAATACTACAATAATACACAATCTTCCAACTCCCAGACGCGTTGCCACCCTTCCACCCAGCTCAGCTCGCTGTCTGGGAGCTCCCATAGTCTTTTATATATCCTGACCCGAAAGTGTTCCAATCCCCAGTCCATGTGACTCTCAATCCCTTCCGGGTCAGGTACAAATCCTTTTCTTCACCCTGGAAGCACGTCATTCTACCTTGTCCACGTGTGTTTCCGGGGCGTAGGGAAAATACCCGTTATTCCTCCCTGCAGCATCTCCTAGTGGCCCCCATGGCATCCAGCAGGGCTGGGTATAAAAACTACAATGTCCATGATGCCCTGCTGGTCTTCTAGGGACCTCCATACTGCAAGGAGGGCTCCACCTGGCGGCTTGGGGGTATTGGTCGGGATAAACAGCCGGCCATTCACCACAGTATTCCCCTCCCGGCGACGAATTATAATTCGGAGCGGCCTGCCCCGAGAGGGAAGTCTTCCTCCAAGAGGACGTTCCGGTCGAGCCTTGACTAATCCGAATATCTTGTTCCCTTGAGAATCTAGGAGGAATATTAGTCCAGTTTGACATCCACACTACAACATCATTACATGTATAGATTTTAACTTATTATAACTGCTAAATCCTTTCACTGTTTGAAAAGGTGACTTTAAATTAAAAAAAAATACCTTATTATAATGATTTATTATTGTTTTAAAACTAGATACAGTTGATGCGAAATACCTGTAAACAGGGGTGGAGGTTTAGGTGGAAATGATCACATGTTCATCACAAAGTTAAAACTGAAAGGAAAACAGTGTATTTAAATTTCTAAGACAGCTCAAAGATATCAGTTTCACAGAACCGACAGACAGAGGCAGTTGGTTGTTGTCAGTTATGAGGTGAAATGATAGTTGAGAATTTTTCTAAAGAAAAAA
>JANRMT010028174.1:17716487-17735298 GCA_026402145.1 Polypterus bichir lapradei
ATATATGTAAGTTCCTTATAAAAAACAATAAACATGAAAGCTTTTAAAATCTACCCAGATTATACTTTTACATGACGCCTGTTTATTACATGATCACTGTAAGTAATTTAGATTTATAAATTATATATTCAGACATGTTTGTGGCACTTAGTGAAAGGTTAAAGGAACATTCATTGTGATATGGAATTCCAACTGGATGGGTCATGTTAACTGGTTATGGCAACACCTGAGGAGTTCTGAAATGTCAGAGGTGCGTTTGAAGTTATATTGTAGTGACAACTGTAGGTCTCTGAGCTTTAAATGGGAAGATCACTGGTTCAGTTCTTATGTAAGTCACTTAACCTCCCTTTGCTCCAACTGTAAAAAAACATAAAATGAGTTAAAACGTAGCTTGTAAGTTACCTTGGATAAAAATGCCCAGATAAATATATACCATAACACCAACAATCATAATAGTATAATAATAGAAGTGAAGGAAAATACACAAGTTAATTTTAAACTGTGTCTTTACCCAATTCTGTCATAAAGAACTCTGAAAACTATAAAACTGAGAAAAGTTTCAAGAAGAATGGAGACTTTAAATGTACAAAGATAAATTGTTTCCTGAAACATCCTGATATTTTTTTTTATTTTTCACATATGATTTTCTTTTATGTGTATTGTTTTGCTATTGGAATTATACAAGTTAAATGTATGTCTTCTTAACATTTTGCTTTCTTTTATCTATTGAGGTTGAGTATAGTTATGTCAACTACTATATCTAAAACAAATGAATTCCCGGGAGCAACACATAAGGAGTGGTTTACACTTAAAACGTGTACTAAAATAATAGATATCAGTGCTAAAAATTTTAAACCAAAACAAAAGCAAGTTGAGAACAAAACCAATGATTAAATTGGCAAAAGAGAATTCTTATCTCATTATGTAAAAGATTTGGTGGTGCTCAGGGGGTTTCCACACTACTTACAAAGCCAAACATCAGTGAATTTTTTTTTTTTGTGTTGGATTTATGTTTTGGTTTCCGTATGCAAATTTCATTAGCCTTTTAGTTTCGGTGGCAAGTAGTAGGGGAGCAACAGACTGTTATGATAAACTGGACTTGTGGTTGTGTTGATTTATGACTCAGCATGTGCTAAATTTATAAATACTTGCTTAGGTGCATTGGCGATGCTAAATTGTCCCTAGTGTGTGCTTGGTGTGTGTGTGTGCCCTGCAGTGGGCTGGCGCCCTGCCCGGGATTTGCTCCTGCTTTGCGCCCTGTGTTGGCTGGGATTGGCTCCAGCAGACCCCGTGACCCTGTAGTTAGAATATAGCGGGTTGGATAATGACTGACTGACTACTGACTGCTTGCTCAAAAATTTCCTGAAAATGTGCAAAAAAAATGGAAATATAATTGTTTTAGTTTCAGTTTTGTTTTGGGCCTCAACAACATGTAGCAAAGGATTAAGTAAGCTCCCTATAAAATATTTAGCCCACAGCACTGTTTTCTTTTCTGCTTTGCACTTTTGTGTAGCCGCGTGACTCTTACAAAATGGCACAATTTGGTTTTTAGAAGTTGTCAGTCTTGCAATCTAGTTATTTCCTAGTTTCTATAACACCTCTGTGCATATTTGGCTTGGAGATTTTTTTCAAAGTTCAACAATGCAATACTTCTAGTATTACAGGTTTTAAACCATACCTGATTTATCAAACATGGCTTAGTAATAATTTTTGTGCAAATAACATTTTCTGATAATGACATCAGCTAACTTTGTTACTGCAGTTTTGTCCAGCAATTAGTTACTCAATCGCTGTTGTTTGAAAAATTAATAACAGTGAACTCTAAGGAAAAATTATAATCCTTAGTCTCTTTTTTAATAACAGTCAGCAAGGAAAATGCAAAAATATGAAGTTAACCTTGGCATCAGTTAGGATGTATCTTGGGTTTGTTCTGTCATAGACAGGACATTTAGAAGGGATCAACAAAGTCTGTCATGTAGGGCTATAGTGTCTGCAGGTTTTTGTTCCTACCCAATTTCATAAAGAGATGTCAGTTATTGATAATGTAACACTTTTACTGCTCAGGCAACATTTTAACATTTATTTTAGTTGTCTCGCTTATTAACATTTCCTGCCCATTTGTTTGTTAAATCCATCAAGGGTGCCACTCTCTCTGAGAATAGGAGTACAAACTGGCAGCAGAACCTGGCTAAACCAAGAAAGGCTTGGACCTGGCACTTAGTTTTAAGATGGGGCCACTTCAGTATGGCATCTACTTTTGAACACTGTGGTTTGACTGTACCACCACCCACCAGGTAGCCTAAATATCTGGCCTCATGCAATTCAAAGAAACAGTTCTTAGGATTGATGCAAACTCCAGCCTTTCCAAGTGTCAGGAGCACAGCCTGAACCTACTCCAGGTGTTTCTTCCTTGCGTCAGAATAGATGACCACATCATCCAAGTAGGTGGCACTATAGGAATTGTGGGGCTGTAGCACTTTATCCACCAGACGTTGGAAGATGGCAGGTGCCCCAAACAATCCAAACAGAAGAACCCAATATTGCCAGTGTCCACTAGGGGTGCTAAACACTGTCTTGGCCTTTGCGGAATCCGCTAGAGGAACTTACCAGTACCCCTTTGCCATGTCAAGAGTGGTCAAGTACTTTGCCTTTTCAAGTCACTTAAGGAGGTCATCCACTTTCCACATTGGATAAGCATCAAATTGGGAGAGTTGATTAAGGCGATTGAAGTTGTTGCAGAATCTCTAGCTTCCATCTGGCTTAAGAACCAAACCAATTGGCCTGGACTAATGACTATGTCTCTCCTCAATTACACCTAGCTCCAGCATGCATTTGATCTCAAGCTCCACTTCATCACATTTTGCTTCCGGTAGGTGGCATGGCCTCCCCTGAACAATTAGTGAGGTTCAACCAGGTTTCTTGCTGACCACCTCAGGCACAGACAGGATTACTGTTTCGAGCTCCTGTTTTTGGTGGGGCATCAAATTAGGGCTAAAGTTAAGGTCATTTTTATAGGCAAAAAGTGAACGGGGCTGGCCAGAGTAAGGTTCAGGATTCCTGTCCCTCCACAGCTTCAGCAGGTTGATGTGATAAATCCATTCGCTCAGTCAACAATTCGGTTTCACCAGATCGTCAATGAGCACTTTTTGCTCCTTAACTTCATATGGGTTCTGCCAATCAGCCATTAATGTGGAGTGTGAGATGGGAACAAGCACCATGCAACAATCTCCAGGGCAGAATTCCCAAAGTACCGTTCCACGATCATAACATCAGGCCTGCACTGCTTGAGCCTTTTCCATATTTTCTTTTAATATTGGTCTAATTTTTCCAAATCGATTGTGTAATTGATATATTCTAGAATGTTAGTGGAAGTAAGGGCCTCTTCCTTACAACCTTCTTTTTGAATATCCAATATTCCTCAGGAGATACCCAAGGAGGCCTGAGGCACTTCCTGATAGACAAAAAGTATGAGGAGGAGGAGCTGTTTCCAGTTCCTTCCATCCTCACATTTGTTTGAGAGTTTAATAAGCCTCTCTATGAGACCATCAGTTTTAGGATAGTATACTGAAATATTTAAGCACTTGATTTTGAGCAACTTGGCAACATCCCTGACCATGTCCAAGGTGAAAGGAGTCTCTTGGTCTGTCAAGACTTCTTTAGGAATTCCAGCTCACAGAAAGACCCGTACGAGTTCCTGTGTGATAGTTCTGGAATTGGCTGCTCTCAAGAGGATAGCCTTGTGGTAACAAGTAGCGTAATCAATGAAGACTAGAATACATTTATGTCCTCTAGCAAAGAGATCAAGGTGTTCTATGATGTCAACCCCTATATGTTCAAAGGGGATTTTAATCAGAGGAAGGGGAACCAATAGATCATGGTCCTTCTTAGGAATCTGATGTAACTGACACTCTGGATATGAAGCACAGAAATGTCGGAGCTCTTCATATATTCCTTGCCAATAAAATCAGAGTGTGATTCTCTCGAGTGTTTTGTTGGCTCCCAGATGTGCGCCTAGGAAGTAGCTAAGCACAAATTCACTGACCTGCCACCAGAAGGTCTGTTGTACAAGCAACATTGACCTCACCTCCCTCTTGTGCTCAGCTACTCAATATAATAAGTCATTTTGTATAACAAACTGGGGCCCAGATGGCAAAGGATGTTTACTGAGACTACTGCATTCTTGGAAAAATTAAGGGAATCATCATTTCACTGCTCCTGTTTGAAATAGGCCAGCATTTGTCTAAATTGAAATTGTAGGGTATTATGGGGATCAGGACTGACCTCAGTGGGAGGAGCATCCGTCAGGGTATCGAGCATCGTTGACGCAACTTCTGCTGTGTGACACTGGGTAGCCACATGACTCTTTGTTGCTGGCCGTGTACACGCCGTGGGAACAGTTTGTGGTGGATTCTCTCCATCCAAACCATAGCAGGTTTGAGAATGTTCTGTTATGCTAAGTAAGAATATCATTAAAATAAAAATAGATACAACATTCAAACCAAAAATACTGAAAAAATAATTAAAATCTGTACTCTCCTGTGAGATAGGACCATCCAGTATGGCTTTAAATGTTTCTGTATTGTAGAATGTATGTTCTGTAACTTAGATAGATTCAGAAGATTGTACCATAGTATCCATTCATTAAAGGAGAAAATTTTCTTACTTATATTGATATTCATGAATAGTATTTCCAATGTTATACAGTCCAGAGTCAAAATGGATGTACTGAATAGACATATTTATAGCAGTGCTTTAATGAATAAAACTAAAATAGGTGTTAGTATACGTACTGACTGAGGATGCCTGCCATTGTACTTATTTATATCAGTGGTAGGTCTTTGAAGTATCATTAATAAATGCAAGTACACTACAGTGAGGACAGGCTTTGAATAGAGACCATGAAGCATTAGAACAAATTATGTAACTGTAATTAAAATTAGATATAAAATATAATTATTCTCCACCTTTTTTGCATGGATCTACTCCTTAGTAGTCAATTAATGTTTACAGCTTAACGAATAATATCTGATGATTGCTACAGCCAGAAAACTGCGTACCAGAAAGTCATTGCCAGATGCAACTAAATTGGTACTAAAATGGCGCCTTTGTTAGGCTATGCCTTTGCGTTTGTCTTGCCCTGCTCATTGAGGATATGGGATATTTTGGTGTTTTTTGTTTATTTTGTGACACTAGTCGTACGCAGTTTTCCAGCCGCGTTAGTGTACAATCGCATTTCATTGATCAACATTAGATCAGCAATGGAAAATTTCTCTCAGCATTACAACTATACCATTTTTCCTCCGCCGTTTGTGAATGCTGCGTTTTTCAACGGCTTTTCCTCTCTGTTGGTTAACGGCACCCGAGTCAACCTGCGGTCCCATCGGAGGAAACGTGGAAAAAGGGCAGGTGTGCATGCGAGGTTTCGGCGTCTATGGCGCTGTGTTTCTGATGTGGATCATCCACCTTTATTTAAGGATTATCTGAGAAGGCCGACGTGCTTGAGAGCTGTTCTTCCGGGATTACCTGATGTGTTGTTTCTCACTCCCCATCCGAGCCACCGAGTTCGCCGAGGGAGTAATCCCGGACTTCTCCGTGCTATCCCTCATATTCCAGAAAATGCTAATTTGACGGCCGCTGTTTCTATGACTCTACCAGCTAAGATAGCACTGATTAATGCACGTTTTATCGCAAACAAGTCATTTATTTTGAATGACTTTTTTACTAGTAATAAATTGGATTTCATGTTCCTGACAGAGACTTGGCAGCGTGATTCTGATTTTACAAATCTGATAGAGTTGTGTCCCGAGGACTGCTCTTTCATTAGCACACCGCGGCACACCGGCCATGGCGGTGGGATCGCCATGGTTTTTAAGAAGTTATTTTTATGTCATTCTGTGCCTACCATTTCATATAAGACTTTTGAACTTCAGATTGTTAAAGTTGGGCGTGTAACTCCAATATATTGTATTTTAATTTATCGTCCACCTGGTGCGATTAGTCCTTTTCTTACTGATTTTCAAGATTTTGTATCCACCATTATTAAGCTAGATACAATAATAATGCTTGGTGACTTTAACATCCATGTGGATGATAGTTTATGTAGTGTGGCTTCTGAATTTCTGTGTATCACCGACTCTTTTAACTTTGTACAACATGTTGTTGGCCCTACTCATAGTGGGGGACATACTGTACATTGGATTTGTTTTTTTCTTATGGAGTTAGCTTGGATGATGTTATAATTTGTAATGTAACCTTTAGTGATCATAAGTGTGTTTTGTTTGACTTGTCTTCAAATTTAGAGCTGTCACCTGTGTTAACTCTTGGCGTACTCGTTTTATTAATGAGTCAGTGATCAATCTTTATTGATTTATTTGTGGCATCTGATGCTGGCAGTAATATAATGTTGAGTTAGCAGTTCAATGTTTTAATGACCATTGTACTGATATTTTGAATAAGATTGCTCCTCTTAAAATCAGGCAGCGTTCTGTCACCCACTCAGTTCCTTGGATGAATGACTCCATTCGTAATCTTAGGCATTCCTGCCGAAAAGCAGAGCACCTATGTAAGTCTACTAATCTGGAAGGTCACCGTTCGTACTTAAAGGATTTACTTGCTTCTTTTAATTCTTTGGTTAGGGATGCTAGAACAGCTTATTTTTCTAATCTTATTCAGACTCACAAGCGTCATCCCAAAGTGCTATTTGATACTATTCACAATATTATTTCTCCATCTCAATCTGTTACTCAGGTTTTTTCTGATAGTGACTGTAATAATTTTCTTAGATTTTTTTATTGGCAAAGTTAATGTTGTTCGGGCTAGTATTGTTCTAGCTGTCTTACCTAGTGCTCTCATTCACTCGTGTTCTGAGTCTTTTGTGTTCTCAGAAGTTTCACTTTCGGATCTTTCTGACTTGCTCAGGAAGATGAAACCTTCATCATGTCCTACTGACCTGTTATCAACATCATTAATGTTAAAATCTTTGGGTTTTATAGGTCCGTGCATTTTGAATATCATAAACTGCTCCTTGAGATCTGGTGTGGTTCCATCGTATTTTAAACATGCTGTAATTCAACCGTTGTTGAAAAAATCTAATTCTGATCCCTCTATTTTGAGTAATTACAGGCCAATTTCAAAACTGTCTTTTATTGCCAAAATTTTGGAAAAGGTGGTTAAACAGCAAATTTGTACCTTCTTAGAAAAGCAGGGGTTTTTGATTCTTTTCAATCTGGTTTTCGGAGGCAACATTCTACAGAAACAGCTCTTTAAAAGTTTTTAATGATCTTTTAATTGCTGCTGATGCAGGCAGGTGCTCTGTGCTTGTACTGTTAAATCTTACCGCAGCTTTTGATACGGTGGGCCATCGGATCTTAATTAATAGATTAGAGCTGTTAGGTGTCTCTGGCTCTGCTTTCGACTCGATCTCCTCTTACTTGTCTAATAGGAGTTTCTCAGTCGGTGTGGCTGGCTTTTCATCCGACTCTGCTCCTTTGACATGTGGAGTGCCACAGGGCTCAATTCTTGGACCTGTACTCTTCTCTTTATATATTCTTCCCCTATCACAGATTCTTAACGCTTTCAAGGACATCTCGTATCATCTACATGCAGATGATATACAGCTTTATTTTTCATTTAAGCCTAACCAAGTTAATACTTTGGTCACTTTGTTTGATTGTCTGTCTCAGGTTAACGACTGGCTCAGTAGTAATTACCTGCAGTTGAATTCAGGAAAAACTGAGGTACTAATTGTTGCTCCTCCTGTTCTTCATTCTGAGATCAGTTTAAAATTATCTTCTGTCTCTCCTGTTATTAAGTCGAGTCTACGTAACCTTGGGGTTATTTTTGACCAGTCCCTGACACTTGATGAATGTATAAGGTCAGTCAGCCGCTCATGTCTCTTTCATTTAAGAAATCTTTCAAAACTAAGAAATGTTGTTTCTAAATCAGAATTGGAGATGCTTGTTCATTCTGTTATTTCTTCACGGCTTGATTACTGTAATGCTCTCTTTACAGGTTTGAGCAAGTCCTCTCTCTCACGCCTTCAGTTAGTTCAAAATGCAGCTGCCAGGCTCCTAACTCGTGCTAGCCGGAGTGATCATATTACTCCCATTCTGTACACACTGCACGGGCGCCCAGTGTTTTATAGAATTCATTTAAAAGTTTTGGTACTTACTTTCAGAGCTTTGCACGGACAGGCCCCTGAGTACCTAACTAGTCTGCTCCAACGCCATACAGCTTGCCGGACTCTAAGATCTGGGCAACAGGGCCTTCTAGTTGTCCCACGCACTCGGCTAAAAACCCGTGGGGATCGTGCCTTTCAGTCTGTGACACCAAAACTGTGGAATAGCCTGCCTTGTGATCTGCGTGGAGTCGAGTCTGTTGATTCTTTTAAAAAACAACTTAAAACATTTCTTTTTAAACAAGCTTTTAATCAGTGCTGAATAGTTACGGTTTGTTTATTTATTGTTTTTATTGGTTTTGTTTATGTTTTTGTTTTAACTGTTTGTATTTGTACTGGATTTGCTGTTCAGCGCTCTGTGACCTTTTGTCTGTGAAGGGCACTATATAAATAAAAAAAATATATATATAGCTTAAGCTGCAGTAAAAACAGTCACTGTAAATTAAGAAAATAGCACAAAAATACATGTCTAAAATCTTCTGCTTCGATGTCATTTTGTATACCACATTTTGTATAAATATTGTGGCCACCAGGGGGCGGGCACATAAGTTCCCTAAACACCCAACACAACAGACACAAAGCACAAATTCAGAAATTCAGCATAACACACTTTTTCTTTGGTGTTGGAAACATGTTCCTTTCATACCCACCACCTCAGCACAGTTACAATGAGCACAGCACAATATACAACACACAAAGTCTTTTCTTTTTTCTTCTCTCTTCCTCCTTCAGTAAGCTTTGTCACTCTCCCTCACAACTCTGGCTCCCTTTGCGAAGTGAGGCAGCTCTTTTTAGGCTGCACCTGGAAGCACTTCAAGTGGGACACCAGCATTATCTGGAAGTATCCCAGGTGTAGTGGAAACCCAATATTGGGCTCTGCAGTTCCCCCAGTGACCCCCACAGAATCCAACAGGACTGTAAGAAACTCCAACTCCCATGGATCTCTGCAGGAATCAGAAGCGCCGCTACAACCTAGGGGGACCGCCATCTAGCTCTCCGGGAGTGGCAGTGTTCAATGCACATCTGCTCTCCCGGTCTTTTCAATATATTGGCTTCCCAGCTGGGAAACGGCCCTGGCCATCCATCACAATATATATTGGAATGATCACTAGGTAACTCAGGGATTTTCAGGTTACTTTACACACCAATCACTTCTGGAAAACGAAGAATTACGAAGTTTTGAGGCAATGTCCACATTTGACTTGCAGTACTTGTTGATCATCATTCCAGACCATAGCAATGTGTTGCATTTAATCACATGAAGTGTCTATAAAAAGTATTTGCTCCTCTGGGAGTTTTCACATTTTCCTGTTATACAACACTTAATCATACGGGATTTAATTTACTTATTTGATACTGATACATAAAAAGATTTTAATTTCAAAGCAAAAACAGATCTCCAACACCTGTATCTGCAGTTGTTGTACTTGTTCACTCAAGTCTCTCACCAAAGTCACTAGGTCTACCAGTTCCATTATCCTGGGTGTAAATCCAGCTGACCACACCACTGTAATGAGAAAAAAAAAAAAAACACACAAAGGATTAAAAGCAAAAGAAAAAAGGTTGAATCGCATTGATTCGATGTGTCTTATTCAGATCTGAATCTCAGGTTGGCTGACTCAATTTGTTGGTGGGAAAGTGATGTCAAAGGTCCTCTCAATGATCCTCAGATCTAAAGGGAATAAAGGAAAAGGTGTAATTGACAGCATTAACCCATGGTTCAAAATGAATTTACAGTTAATATAAGTATTACAGAAACCCTGTGTGTCTAACAGTGCATATATTTAACACTAGAATCCCTAAAGCCTACGAAAAAACTCAACCCACTTTAAATCCATTCGCACCTCTCCATCAGCATCTTTTGTTCTGCAAATGTGTCGATTAGCACAAACAGCAAGCAGCCTGCTATCTCATCACCCCCAACTGCCTCAGCTTAAATTGGACAAATAGTTTTCCCATCTCAAATCTTGTTTACCTGAGTGTGAGTGTCTGGAGTTGTAGAGGGTAAATAATATCTTGTTACTTGGAACACATACATTTCACGTGTTCTGTGTCTACAAAGATCTGTGTAAGTGTAGGAAGACAGGAAATGTGAGAAATGCAAGAAATGTTGAACACATACAGTACAGGCCAAAAGTTTGGACACACCTCCTCATTCAATGTGTTTTCTTTATTTTCATGACTGAAGGCATCAAAACTATGAATGAACACATGTGGAGTTATGTACTTAACAAAAAAAGGTGAAATAACTGAAAACATGTTTTATATTCTAGTTTCTTCAAAATAGCCACCCTTTGCTCCGATTACTGCTTTGCACACTCTTGGCATTCTCTCGATGAGCTTCAACAGGTAGTCACCTGAAATGGTTTTCACTTCACAGGTGTGCCTTATCAGGGTTATTTAGTGGAATTTCTTGCTTTATCAATGGGGTTGGGACCAGCAGTCGTGTTGTGCAGAAGTCAGGTTAGTTGGACGATCATTTATTTTTCAACAGGACAATGACCCCAAACACACCTCCAGGCTGTGTAAGGGCTATTTGACCAAGAAGGAGAGTGATGGAGTGCTGTAAATGGTCATGAAAATAAAGAAAACACATTGAATGAGGAGGTGTGTCCAAACTTTTGGCCTGTACTGTACCTAAAACAGAAACCTTTTTCATGTTATAGTACTAATGACAAAATGTAGACATAAAGTGTATAATGTGTGAAGCCTGAAGTCCAAATATCAAATAAGCACTTTCACAAAAGATACAAATATAACAAAACAAGTATGCTTTTATTTGAGAATATAACCGAAGAAAAAGAAACTGGGTGAGGGTACAACACTGACAAAACCGCTTGGGTGGTGCAGCGGTAAAACCTGCTGACTCATAATCAAGAAGTCGCAGGTTCAATTCTGGTTGCTTCCCAGAATTACCATTTTGAGTACTGAGCTGCTCTTATTGTTACTATTATACAATAGAAAAATACATTTGATTTGTGTCTGCAACAGCCCATGTAAATTTATGGTACTTGCAAAATTTAGCATTTTTTTATTCTCAGTCGCATTCACATTTGCCCTGATCTGACATTGCTCTTTTCAAATAAAGATGTGCTATAACAGAGGTGATGATGAGGATTCTACCTCAGAGAAAGAGAACAAAAGCCCTCCCTGTAAGAAATGGATCTGCAAATCTGAGACACTGTAGCAACATTGTCCCTGAAGGACAGCTGTGTACAGATTTGTCAGGTATTAGCAATAATGTGCCAAGCTGAATAGAGATGGGATGCTGAATAAGTGGACAAGTTGAGATAAGAAGAATGCCCATCTTTGCCAGGTTGAGCTGGAGATGGTGTTCCTTTATCTTGGTTGTGATACCAGTGAAAGATGCAGAGATTCTGAGTGATACTGTGTGGTCTTCTGGAGGGAATGACAGCTACAGTTGCATATCATTAGCACAGCACTGACAAAGAGAAACCTTTGGACTTAATAATATGATTTAATGAGGATGTGTACAGGGAGTAGAAGAGCGGACCCAGCACCAATCCTTGAGGTACCCCTGTGCTTGCCTGGTGCACTATTGACATCTCTCCACATCAGTACACATGGTTGGTTCTGCCCAGAAGGTACTACTCAAACCACCTGAGGGCTGTCCCAGTGATGCCAAGGTCAGAGAGGGTGGCATGGAGGATCTAGTTGATGACCTTGTTGAAGAACAGGAGAGATCTAACACGATGAGGACACATGATATACTGATAACTCTAGACTGCTGTAAATTTAAATTTACACTTATATGCTTAGCAAATGCTTTTATCCAAAGTGACTTACAAAAGAAATCAACATAATTGAGTAGCATCAGTCAGGACACTGTTTGGGAACAAGTGTTACAGGACAATGGTGCAAAAATGATTACCACAAGGTACGTGCTGAGAACAATACAAGATAGTTGCAATTCCCAGATTAAAAAATGTAATTTAACATGCTGGAAATGGTAAAATGACCTTTCTCAGTTTAATGGCTCTTCTTAAAGCCCAACTGATTAGGATCAAGCAGACTGTTCTGTAGAAGAAAGGAAGAAACTCCATTAGACACCACTTGTTAAAGTGTTTTGGACAGAAAGGAAAAAGGAGAGACTCTCTGTAATTATTTACTTGAGTTGAGTCAAGAGTGGGAATCTTGAGAAGAACTACAACAAGCTGAAATGTTATAAGAGTATCAGAGTAGCATTACAACTTTATTAAATCATATAGTTGTTACTGAAGTCCATTACTAAAAAGGTAAAACTGAAAATCATGTAAAATGGTACACTTATAAAAAACATATTACCAATGTTTATTTAACATCTCTATCTTCAATGACAAATGCCAGTAAATGTCAGAGCCTATCAGGGATGATAATAACTTGTGTTTTTGCTTTAATTCTCCAATAAAGTTACTTTAACTCATCCGGAAGTAAATTTTGTATTAAACTGTATTTGTTAAGGGTTTCCAAACAGTTTTAAATACAGCTACTGGAAAGATCTGAGAATTAAGTGTAATGCATATCTAAAAACTTCCACTGTCCAAGTGTTCATTTTTCAAAGATTTATTGAAACAAAAGGCAAACAGTTCACATAGAAAATGAAGTAAGAAATTGGTAATACACAAAAAGGCAATACTTCTTATTTATGATGTTTCTATTTAAGGCTTAAGTATCTTAATTACATTTGTATGAGTTTCTATATGTTATCACAACACTATGGCATACATTAGGATATATGGACAAAATATTATATGCCTCTTGTGAGGGGCCAATGGGTGTCCCTGCCAAGATAGGTCATACTATCTTACCTAGCCAGGAGGCCACAGGAAAAGAAGGACAACTGGGGAGCGGTAATATTCCCCTGCCCTACCAGGATAGGAGCACAGAAAGATGCAGCAGCAACAGCTACACAGGGTTGGTTGGTAAGCCAGCAACCCCAGAAAGAAACACAGCTTGGGCTTGTGTACCGGGAACGCTAGGACAGTATGGATACAACATTCCCCATACACTGTGTGGTAGCATCTCATCTGGATGGACACCCACAGGGTAGCATGGGAGTTGTGGTTCCTGGGGCCTGTCCTTCTGGATTCTGTGGTGGCCACCAGGAGGAGCTGTGGAATACTGATGACACAAGGACTGTAGGAATCCTGCCAGACCTGGAAGTGCTTCCTAAGTGTAACAGATTGAGCACAGGAACTTCTCCCAGGTCTGGAAATAAAAGCGAGCCCTCCACTTGACTCAGCATAAATAAATAAATAAATTCATCATTTATATCTTCTTTATTTAAATTGGCTGAGCAGTGTACCCTTATACCCTCTTTTTATTATTACCCTTTTTGGTATTAATTTTGCCTTATCAGTGTACTGACTGGTTGAAGAGGCAGCAGCTTTAAAAGGAATTAGAATCAAAAGATGTTGCCAGGTCAGAAATGTCAATCCAAGTGACAAATCCAATAATATAATACGAAGGACATTCAAAAAATTTTTGCACTTTTATATTTTTGTTGAAACCAGTGAAGGTGATGTAGAAATTGGGCATTAAAACATTGGTACAACACTGGGAAAATTGCATTCAAAAACGAAGGTAATTATGTAGAAAAATGATGTAATTTGTTTTTGAAATTCTTAATAAATAGAGTTTAAAAAAAGTGAGGAAACTCTTTGAAGGTCCCTCATAGATAGGAAAACAGTACTCAGGACATTTTTCATGAATCATAGTCAGAAAATGGTGAGGGAAAGCTTGGTAACCAAAAATAAAAAGGAACATGCAATCAGAGCCAAAATTGTAAATCATAATTCACAAACTAATATCAAAAAGCAGGGCAAAAATATTCATAACCAGGAATAAAAAAGAACAACAAGGAATGTAGACAAAGGTCATTTGGGTTGAATCCAATCGAGGACAAGCAGGATATGCAGTGTCACAGTAACCAGTTACAAAAACAGCATAAACAGCATCATGGAGATGGCATCTCTCCCATTCGAGGTGAGCAGCAATTACCAAAGTGAAACATTTTATTTCCACCACACCACACCAGTATGCTGATGGTTTGGACAGGTTTGTTTTGAGTTCTCCTTTTTGGTTTTCAATTTCAGCAAACTGTAATTGTGATCAGAGTAGCAGACCTACTTAAGCCAGTTCATCCCATTACTACATTATTTTGAGCAACCATGGATCATTTTACAAGGCTCCTGAATATACTGGAAATAATATTGGTACTATATACTTAATGTGTGCATCTGTCACTTGGAGGAGCATAGTAATATTTCAGTAAAATAACAAATGCAAAAAGTGCATTAATACATAAATATTAAGAGAAGCACCACTATTAATGATAAGGTTTACTGTACATCTTTATTACCTCTTAATTTTAATATATCCCAGGTACAGCAGAGAACAGAACTAAAATAAATAACTATTTAAATGAGTTGTGTGCTTTTAATGTGTCCTGCATCGTGTGGATTATGGATGAATACATTGCTATGTATTTTATTGTGATGTTTGAATTTTATGGTTAATGAAGTAAAGAAAGTGGGGAATACAAATACTAATCTACAGTATGTAGGTAAATGTAGGTTCACTAAAGAAGTAACCTTTAAAGAAACTAAAAATGTTATCAAAGAGATAAGCAATAAGAGCAAATTCATATGAAAGTAAACCAAACATCAGAAAGTGACACCCAAGCAGAGTAGCAGGTTACAAAGTAAGTCAGAGGTGGCAGTTTAACAAGTGCCCTTGTGGTTTAAAATTCAGTGACATCCACACTACACTAGATGTGGATGCAGGTGTTTGTTTTGCAATCTATACTTTGATTTTTTACTTATTGTGTGTTGTCACTTCTTTCTTTGATAACTGTAAGTACTGTAATATAACAAGTTAAAAAAATACAATTTAAGTAAAAAACAAAATTATGGCAGCAATTGGTGGCAATCAATAAACCTTACAATGCCAGTCATTTGATGTATTAAAAATATAATACTCCTTGTATTCTCAAGGTAAATGTCTGTTACAAAACTTCTTTTTTGCATTTCATTTCAGTACTGAAACCCTAAAATAATGCAGAAATATCATAAAAATATTACTTAAGTGATCTCTTCATCACTTATTTAAACAATTTTGCAAGCCACAGAGTATCTTTGACTTAGCAGTCGAAAGAAGAAGAACAACAGTCAATAAATTGAAATTACAATGATTTTAGTGGTACTTATATGTTTTTTTTAAATATGGTTAATGATTGTCATTTTTAAGTTTGTGGTTGGCACCCATTACTGGCGTACTTTTAACTTATTTTTAAGATTTTTTCACAGTATAAAATTTGTGTGTTAATTTTTTTTTCTGTAATACAACTTGAATTGCCAAATAAAACTAAATGTACAGATTAAAATTGGTATGATTTACTTTGTTTTTATATATCTTTGTTTTTAGTGTGACAGGCAAAATCTGTTACATAACAAAGAAAATGTAAAATTGCAGTATAATTCTCTTTTTATTCATGAAGACATCAGTTATTTGGAATAACATGAAAATACTGTAAATGTAAATTTGTCTGTAAAAATATTTTTTACAGTGTGTAAATTAACATATCACTGTGTCAACCACCAAACTTGTATCAGACCAAAATAATTATTTTTATAGCCATTTAAAAAATTGGTATTTAGTCAGTCATCATCCAACCTGCTATATCCTAACTACAGGGCCATGGGGGTCTGCTGGAGCCAATCCCAGCCAACACAGGGTGCAAGGCAGGAACAAACCCCGGGCAGGGCACCAGACCACCACAGGACACACACACACACACACCAATCACACACCAGGGACAATTTAGAATTGACAATGCACCTCACCTGCATGTCTTTGGTCTGTGGGAGGAAACTCACGCAGACACGGGGAGAACATGCAAACTCCATGCAGGGAGGACCTGGGAAGTGAACCTGGGTCTCCTTACTGCGAGGCAGCATGGGAAAGGTGCTATATAAATAAAATGTATTATTTATTATTATTACCCACTGTGCCACCGTGTTGCCATAGAATTGGTATTTAATACAGTTATAAAAAACTATGAAGCAATTCACTTCATGTAATTCCATATTATTAATTACTTGTTCTCTCAGTCAAGACAAGTTAGATTTAATTTTGTTAAACTAGTTGGTACCACACTTCAAGTGAATTCTCAGGGTTTCCTTTTGCAGATATTGACCTCTAGAATGAACTCTTTCTGATTAAACTTCCCTTCATTCAGTTGTAATCACAACACACAATAAGTAAAAAATCGAAAAACACATAGTCAGCATAGATTTGGACAGAGAAGGTCATGTTTCAAAAAGATGTCTGAATTTTAAAAGGAAGTAACAAAAACTTATGATAAGAGATGTAAATGTGATATTGTTAATCTTGATTTACGAAGACTTTTGATAAGTTACCACAAGAGAGGTTAGTGGTCAGACATGGTGTGTAGTTATGTACAAACACAAAAAGCAAAGGGTTATGGTGAGGGGAACTATTTTCAGAATTAGGTGATTTTAAAAGTGTTGTCCCTCAGGGGTCATTGCTGGGCTGCTGCTCCTTTTAATACATATACATGATCTGGACTAGAATATAATTAATAAGATGTTGGTTTGCAGATGATAGCAAACTAGGTGGAAGGACAGAAAATGTAAAATCAGTTTGGTTGCAGAGCAACTTGGAACATTCAGGCTTGGGGAGATGTGTAACAGATGAAATTTAATGTAAGTAAATGTCAGGTATTACACATAGTAAGTAGAAATGTTTGATTTCAAACACACAATGGGAGGTAGTAACCCTTATTAGAAGGACTTAACAGTCATAGTAGACTTGTCACTATCTACATCCAAACCGTATACAGAAGTGATTCAGAAGGCTAACAGAATGTTAGATTATATAGCGACCTGATGTATAGAGCGGGTGGCACGGTGGCACAGTGGTAGCGGTCCTGGGTCCTCCATGTGTGGTGTTTGCGTGTTCTCCCTGTGTCTGCTTGGGTTTCCTCCAGGGGCTCTGTTTTCCAAAGGCATGCAGGTTAGGTAGATTAACAATTCTAAATTGTGCTTGGTGTGTGTCCTGCGGTGGGTTGGTGCCCTTGTGCCCTGTGTTGGCTGGGATTGGCTCCAGCAGACCCCCGTGACCCTGTGTTTGGATTCAGCAGGTTGGAACATGGATGGATGTATAGAGCACAAGTGAAGGAAGGTTGTGTTTAACACTAGAATTGCCAGAGCCTGTGAAAAACACTCGTAGATCCGTCCCACCTTAAATTGCTTCTTAAATCTGTTTGATAGATAGATAGATAGATAGATAGATAGATAGATAGATAGATAGATAGATAGATAGATAGATAGATAGATAGATAGATACTTTATTAATCCCAAGGGGAAATTCACATAATCCAGCAGCAGTATACTGATACAAAGAAACAATATTAAATTAAATAGTA
The DNA here is from genome assembly GCA_026402145.1 of Polypterus bichir lapradei. Classification (NCBI taxonomy): domain Eukaryota; kingdom Metazoa; phylum Chordata; class Cladistia; order Polypteriformes; family Polypteridae; genus Polypterus; species Polypterus bichir. The sequence continues at coordinate 17,734,112 of JANRMT010028174.1, forward strand.
ATAAAAATGAAAAAAAAAAGTTAGCATTTACTCCCCCGGGTGGAATTGAAGAGTCGCATAGTGTGGGGGAGGAACGATCTCCTCAGTCTGTCAGTGGAGCAGGACAGTGACAAAAGTCTGTCACTGAAGCTACTCCTCTGCCTGGAGATGACACTGTTCAGTGGATGCAGTGGATTCTTCATGATTGACAGGAGTTTGCTTAGTGCCCGTTGCTCTGCCACAGATGTTAAACTGTCCAACTTTACTCCTACAATAGAGCCTGCCTTCTTAATAAGTTTGTCCAGGCGTGAGGCGTCTTTCATCTTTATGCTGCCACCCCAGCACACCACCGCGAAGAAGAGGGAACTCGCCACAACCGTCTGGTAGAACATCTGCAGCATCTTACTGCAGATGTTGAAGGATGCCAACCTTCTCAGAAAAAATAGTCGGCTCTGACCTTTCTTACATAGAGCATCAGTATTGGCAGTCCAGTCCAATTTGTCATCCAGCTGCACTCCCAGGTATTTATAGGTCTGCACCCTCTGCACAGTCACCTCTGATGATCACAGGGTCCATGAGGGGCCTGGGCCTCCTAAAATCCACCACCAGCTCCTTGGTTTTGCTGGTGTTAAGATGTAAGTGGTTTGAGTCACACCATTTAACAAAGTCTTTGATTAGCTTCCTGTACTCCTCCTCCTGCCCACTCCTGATGCAGCCCACAATAGCAGTGTCATCAGCGAACTTTTGCACGTGACAGGACTCTGAGTCATATTGGAAGTCTGATGTATATAGATTGAACAGGACCGGAGAAAGTACAGTCCCCTGCGGCGCCCCTGTATTGCTGAACACAGTGTCAGACCTGCAGTTCCCAAGACGCACATATTGAGGTCTGTCTGTAAGATAGTCCACAATCCATGCCACCAGGTGTGAGTCTACTCCCATCTCAGTCAGCTTTCTCTAAGGAGCAGAGGTTGGATGGTGTTGAAGGCGCTAGAGAAGTCCAAAAACATAATTCTTACAGCACCACTGCCTCTGTCCAGGTGGGAGAGGGATCGGTGTAGCATATAGATGATGGCATCCTCCGCTCCCACCTTCTCCTGGTATGCGAACTGCAGAGGGTCGAGGGCGTGGCTGACCTGTGGCCTCAGGTGGTGAAGCAGCAGCCGCTCCATGGTCTTCATCAGATGTGACGTCAGAGCAACAGGCCG
>JANRMT010028174.1:17765950-17775956 GCA_026402145.1 Polypterus bichir lapradei
ATTGCAATTTTGAAACACCCTTTTTAATTTGTATGGATATGGTGGGAGCCATTTTGACAACAAGTGGTTTTATTGCCATAGCCATGTTGTTGGCAATGACATGCATGGTCATTCATGTAACTAGACATTAATACCGTGTATGATGTCAGCATGCTAAGACTATTTAGGATGGATCTTGTTTTAGTTTAGATGCTCGCTTTCTTATTTTTCTTAAGATCATGGCAGATATTATTAGCCTTTTACTGGAAGGCTGATTTTTTTGATCAGCTGACCCTTGGAAATCTTCATACTATAGTCTGTTTCTTCTTAAACTCTTGCCATTAATAATAAATGGATTGTTGTTATTCCAGTTCAATCATAGATCTTGTCACAAATAGTTTGCTTGCTTATTATTTGCTCTTGTGAAAAACTGAATAAGACCTTTCTTGTTCATAATAAAATGAGCATTTAGAAAAGAGGGAGCAGATTTTTGATATTTGTAACCGTTAAAGAGTTACTGAGTGGCAAATGTAAAAATCACGTCCTTTGTGCATGCAGGGTCAAGGCTGGGCGTGTTCCTGGGATCCCCATAATAAATAAACAGATCACCATCTTCAGATAATGTGAATCTGACCGCTACAAATGTTCAGTGAAAACAGCAACTTTTATTGAGGTTGTCTGTTTCTACTTCTTTTCCAGAAAATCTAACCTAATGTAAGCTAGACAATAGTAGAAATAACTGCAAAGTTTTGTAGAAACAGGTGTGGTGGTTTTCATGCGATGGTTAAACAGACAGACAGAAATTAATTTTATATGTCTAAAATACACTCCAAATTTAACTTTGCAGCTACACACTTTATTTCCTATAAACAAATTAAAAATCAACCTAACTTTCCACATCTCACACCCATATCTGTCTTAGAGGCTGTACTGATTAGTCTTGATTAAGACTTTTCCACAATATATAAAAATAATTCAAAGAATTTACCCTTCAATAATCAAAGGGAACTGTGGCAAATGGACCTTAAAAATAGCATCCCAGAAAAGGAGATTCAACTAAACTTCTGTTATCAATCACATTTATCTCATTTAAGATTATCAAAAATGTACTCGGGCAAGATCCAACTTGTTAGCATTGCCATCTAGCTCCTTCATCGGTAGGCTGTATTTTTTGGGAATGATATAAATTAACATGATTTCATACAAAAATCTTTTCATTCTTCTCAGACAGCTCACAATCACTCCTTATTTATTAACAGAGATCATTGGTGTATGTCTGGATGGAATTAAAATACATAAATCGATTGTAATATCCTACACTACACTGCTTGCATAAAAACTTATCTTGCTTAACTAGAAGAAACCCATTTATAATGCAGTGGGTAAGCAGTATTCTATTATCTCCTCAGAAAAAAATCAAAATCTCTACTAGAGAATATATGACAATAATTTTTAAAATATGGAAAAATTTCATTAATATAATTTTAGAAAAAGCTTGTGGTTGACTCTCATATGGTACTAACACTAGAATCCTTGAAGCCTACAAAGTCATAATGCCGGGTCACCTTAAATTCCTTCATACCTCCTCATCAGCGACTGCTCACTCACCCCCACCAAGGCAGCTGAAGTCTGTTTATCTGGCAATGAGGTGTTTGGAATTATTATTATTATTATTATTATTATTATGTACAGGGTTAAATAATATATCATTATTTAGAATACATACATTTCATGTGTGTTCCATGTCTACAACGATCTGTAAGAGGACAGGAAATGCGAGACAAGAAATGTTGAACACATAACTAAAACAGAAACTTTTTTTTTTTTACAGAGACTACTATAAATCCCTATATACTACTGAGTTTAAGGAAGACAATACACAATCTAATGCATTTCTGGATACATTACAGATACCACAAATAGACGCTTGTAGTGCGGAGGAACTTGATAAACCTCTGATGTTATCAGAATTACTAGATGCTATAAAATCACTCCAAGGCGGGAAAGCAGCAGGCCCTGATGGTTACCCTGCAGAATTTTACAAGAAATTCTCCGCTCAGCTAGCCCCCCTCTTATTAGCAACATTTACAGAAGCCTGAGATAACCAATCTCTTCCACAAACCTTTCGCCAAGCACTAATCACTGTCTTTCCAAAACAAAATAAGGACTTATTACAATGTGCATCATACAGACCAATTTCAACCGGCACTTATCTTCCAATCTTCGACGCCTGTTTAATGTAATATACTCACCAACTAAATCAAACACCCCAGAAATATTATTATCATTAGATGCAGAAAAAGCATTCGACATGATTGAATGGAAATACCTTTTTACTATATTGGAGAAGTTTGGGTTTGGCCCAAACATCTGTGCATGGATTAAATTACTGTATACTAACCCAGAAGCTTCAGTTTGCATCAACAACATTTGCTCAGACTACTTTAAACTAGAACGTGGCACTAGACAAGGATGCCCCTTGTCACCGCTGCTGTTTGCGATTGCCATTGAACCACTGGCAATACATTGTCGAAATACTGATCAGATAAAGGGGATTAGCAGAGAAGGACTGGAACAGAAAATCTCATTATATGCAGATGACATGGTACTGTATATATCAGACCCAGAAAATTCTGTACCTGCAGTCTTAGCAGCACTCACAGAATTTCAAAAGATCTCTGGTCTCAGAATTAATCTGAATAAAAGTGTACTCTTTCCAGTGAACTCTCAAGCATATAATATTAGATTAGATAACCTACCATTTATCATTGCAGAACAGTTTAAATACCTAGGGGTAAACATCACAAGTAAATATAAAGCTCTATATCAACAAAATTTCGCCGTTTGCATGGAAAAAATTAAACAAGACTTGCATAGATGGTCAACCCTTCATCTCACACTAGCTGGAAGAATTAACACTGTTAAGATGAATATTCTTCCTAAGCTCCTTTTTTTATTTCAAAACATCCCAATATACATTAATAAATCATTTTTTAGGCAATTAGATTCGACAATAACCTCATTTATTTGGAATTCAAAACATCCACGCATCAAAAGAGCGACCCTACAAAGACAAAAGGCAGAAGGCGGCATGGCTCTACCTAACTTCCAGTTTTATTACTGGGCAGCAAATATACAGGCGATAAGAACCTGGACACAAATAGAAGAACATACACAGGCTTGGTCCGCAATAGAATTAAATTCCTGCAGTACTTCTTTGTATTCCTTGCTCTGTGCTCCAATAAACACACGTTATCGGCAATACACTAATAACCCAATTGTGCTCCACTCACTTAGAATCTGGAACCAATGTAGAAAGCATTTTAAGACGGAGAAGCTTCTATCTGTGGCACCCCTGCAAGAGAACCACCTCTTTCAACCCTCACAAACATATGCAGTTTTTAATATTTGGAAAAAATTTGGAATTAACTTGCTTAGAGATCTTTATATAGACAACGTCTTTGCATCCTATGAGCAATTACATTCCAAATTTAACATTCCAGCTACACATTTCTTTCACTATCTTCAAATCAGAAACTTTGTTAAACAAAACCTTCCAGATTTTCCTCATCTTGCACCCTCATCCATGCTGGAAAAAATATTGCTCAATCTCAAGGATTTAGACTCCATCTCTACAATATATAAAATCATTTTACAATCCCTCCCTTTTAAAGATCCAAGAGGACACTGGGAAAAAGATCTTTCAATTAATATATCAGAAAAGGAGTGGAAAGTAGCAATGCAGAGAATTCACTCGAGCTCCATATGCGCAAAGCATACAATCATACAACTCAAAATTATATATCGAGCACAACTGTCTCGACTAAAACTCTCCAAAATGTTTCCAGGGCATGATCCAACCTGCGAACGTTGCAACCAAGTCCCAGCCTCACTAGGTCACATGTTCTGGTCCTGCACCAAATTAACATTATTCTGGACAAACATTTTTAATTACCTTTCAGATAGCCTTGGACTTACAATCCCTCCAAACCCATTAACAGCTGTGTTTGGTGTTCTTCCAGATGGGTTTAAAGCGGAGGAAGACAAACAAATTGTGATTGCATTCACTACACTTTTGGCACGTAGACTTATTCTCATAAACTGGAAGAACCCAAACTCTCCTCTTTTAAGTCAGTGGGAAACCGATGTGTTATATTATTTGAAATTGGAAAAAATCAAATATTCAGTTAGAGGATCCGTACAGACTTTTTTCAAAACATGGCAGGATCTAATCAGTAATATTTTAAAATAAGTTCAAAAGGCACAGAGAATTTATTAATTTAGGTATGTCTCCAAGTCTTAAATTTAACGCCGTTTGGCTTGCTCTCTCTCTCAGGGGTGGGGATCGATCTGTTCTTAATTTTTCTCTTTGTAAAAACTTGATTGCTTTGTATGGATTGTAATAAAATTAATAAAAAAAAAAATAAAATAAAATAAAACAGAAACTTTTTTCATGTTATAGTAATAATTGATAAAATAAGCAAAGAAAAAGAAATTATTGCTGTAAATATGTAAAAACTAAAGCCAGTTCTTAATTGCATGGCTGGGTTAGAGGTAAGAATGGCTGCCTCTAAATCAAGAGGTTGCAGGTTTGATCCTGGGTCTTATCCACATTTTCTCTTTTGAGTAGTAAGCTGCTATTATTATTATATACATTTGATTTGAGTCGGTAACACCTGTTATACATTTTTGCTACTTTTTTTTATTCGTTTTTATTTTCTGTTATGTCTACATGGTAAAATGAACTTGTCTCTCTCGCTCTCTCTCTCTTTCTCTCTCTCTGAGTTGATGGCATTTATCTCCATTATTTAAACAAGAGCAGCGATGACCACAGTTGGTGCTGAGGCTGACACCTGCTCAGAACTATTTGTTGTACCGGCAATCAAAGATACAATGCCCTGTGACCGCTATGAGATTATCATGCAGCATTAGTGCTTTGACAACAAAGACACCCATGCAGGATGTGTTAAAACACGACAGATTTACATGTGCATGTGCAATGCCACTCCTTATTTTAGAAAAGATCCCAGTCGTCCTATGGGAGAAATACTTTCTAAGAATGTGTTCATATAGCCATTTCTGGACAAAGGCAGAACCGTAACAACAAACAACTTCTTTATGTCACTTTTGCTGGCTAATAAACTGCTGTACCACAAAACAACCCTGCTTGGCACCAGAAGATGGGATGGGAACTTAAACCTGCAGCTAAAGTCATTTCGGTACACATACAATTCGCCATGCTAATGTTTAGATATGGCAGTGCCATGCTGACAGTGTATGCACCCAAAAAGAAAAAGTCTATCTGCATTCCCAGTACCATGCACTATAATGAGGAGACTAGGTTAAAAAAAAAATGTTCAAATGACAACTCGTATTCAAATGTTTTCAAATAATTGAGTTTTCATGTATGGATATATGTGTGCAGAGGCAGAGACAGATTTGATATCATTCAAGTGGTTACTGGAATATAAAATAAACACTTTCGCAAAGATTTAACAAAACAAGTGTGATTTTATTTAAGAAAAAAAAATTCAAGTGACAACAAGATACCAAGAAGACCAGATTCACCAGAGTTTGTGTGTCTGCTTATACCCATTCAGCGATATCTTTTACAAGTAGCAAAACTTTACAACGGCTGTTACAGGCTCAAATCAAATGTATGTTTTTATTATATAATAGTAATAATAACAGCAGCTCACTACTCATAATGGTGAATGCAGAGAAGACCGGGGATCAAACCTGCAACCTCTGCTTTAGAAGCAGCCATTCTTACTTCTACACCAGCCATGCAATTGACATTTGGGCTTCGGTTTTTACTCATTGACTGCAACATGTAAATTGAATCATTCCTTTTTCTTTGGCTACATTCTTAAATAAAAGTGCACTTGTTTTGTTATATACTGTATGTGTCTTTTGTGAAAGTGCTTATTTGATATTTGAACTGCAGTCTTCACACATTATACACTTCACATCAGCATTTTGTCATTACTATAACATGAAAAATGTTTGTTTTAGGTATATGTTCAACATTTCTTGCCTTGCATTTCATGTCATCTTACGCTTACACAGATCGTTGTAGACATGGAACACACATGAAATGCATGTATTCTAAATAACAATATATTATTTACCCTCTACAATTCAAGGCGTCTCACACCCAGATAAACAGACTTGAGCTGGTATAGTTGAGCTTCGTCAAGGCAGGTGGTCATGAGATAACAGGCTGCTTGCTGCTTGTGCTGAGCGACACATTTACAACACAAAAGACGCTGATGAAGAGAGGAGCAAACATATTTAAGGTGGGCCGAGATTACGACTTTTTTCATAGTCTTCAGGGATTCTAGTGTTAATTGTTCTATTATATGTTCACTTCTTTCTTCTTTTTCTCTTTCTCTTGAGTAGGGTTTGGATATTGTTTAATTTTCTTTTTCATTTTATTTCCATTTTCTTTTGCTTTCTCTTGATTGCCTTTGATACACTTTGTATCTGTTATGTTATTATTTGTTGAATTGTAATTCTCTGCTTTTTGAATATAAAATAAAAATATATAAAACATTTTTGGCATAAACTTTAGTTGATGAAATAAATGAGCTGAATACATGAGTTTGGGTTGCCAGAAGTAGATGGGAAATAACATTAATGAAGGACTGGAGAAAAATCCTGGAAGAACAAGTATTTATAGCTGAGTCTTTGTGGGTTACACAAACATAAAGGATCCAGCTGCTGACAAAAAGGCCTTTAGTGATAAAGTAAGTACAACTTTACAGCTGTGCTATCAATTAAGAAAGTTATCAGACCAAGAACTGTGCACTAAATAATGCTGTATCAATAAACTGCAGTAGTGCTGTGAGGAGGGGAGACCCATAATTAATCAAATATCTGAGATTGATAAATGTATGTATAAAAATACTGTAGAACTTCATATTATTGCTGGTTCATGAAAGGTTCTTACTTTTTAACTTTTGTCTTCTTCACATTAGCTTACTTTTTATTGAATAAATAATGAGTGAAATCTGCTAACTGATGTTTGTTACTTGAGGGTATATTTTTAGTATCTTTTTTCAAATGGCACTATATATACAGGATATTTTTAATGTATTGGAATGTTTTGTTTGAAATTAACAATGATCGTGATAATAACTGAACTTTTTATTCCTACGCAGAGGTTCTTAGTCAATGTTTCAACATCAATTGCCCAAGCAGTACGAAGACTTATAGATGCTTTAGGCGTGAGTCAAAATATAATAAAAAGGTGACTGAAAGGTTACATAAAGTATATATAATGACAAGTAAATGGTAAAATAGAAGACATGACACAAAGAATAAAGGTTCAACCTTGATATGCTTGCTGTATAAATTTAATATAAAATAGGACTCTTTTTCCTAAATATTAAAGTGATCTTCGAATTAAAGGAGTTATAGATCTCAATAGATTAGAGTGTGGTCACAGACATCGACCCAAACTATTGTCCTATTGCAGTAACCAGAAAAGCCATTTGGAAGAACACTTTACTGACTAAAACTATAATGTGTAAAAGGGAAGAGGAGCTGAACCTTTTTCTATATTAAACCTGACATATCTTGATTTGGATGTAGGACTGTCCATGTCAGGTTATAGCTAAAAATTAGCATAGTTTTAGTGGATACCAGCATTATGTATGTTTGCATACTTTTTAAATTGAAATGTATTAATGATTAATTGTTCACGCTGGTGCACATCTTATCCATTTAAACACTTGTTTTCACTCTGCTACTCAAATTGATATGGTAACAGGTATTTTTATTTTTTCTGTCTTTCTTCCTGCTTAGAATTGCATAGGACTCTGGGAAATATACATAAATATACACAAAAACATTAGCTTAAAGATGTTAACACACTGAAATAAAAAAAAAAATCCTTTTGTGACATAATAAGCTCTCCAAAAGCAGCCGGAATGTCATCAGAATGCAGAAAACTTTAACCAAAAAACATTTTATCAGTGTCCAGCAAATTAAATTCCTGAACTTTTCTTCACAACAATTGCTCAGGATGTCCATTAGCTGTGCATACATTTGTCACTGTGCTCCTTTGTTGGAAGCCATTTTTCGACATGCTTCTGTCCCGTTTGCTTTTGTCAGTGCACTCTCCACACATTTTACATTGACAGTGTTATAATTGTAGGGTTTTGCACTGAGGAGATTGCTTTTTTGTATCTGTTTTGTCATTGTTTTTTATGGTGCCACAAAATTTTATTGTTAATTTTATATACTCTTATGCTGCCATTTTGATTTTTGTGAGGCAGTACTCATTTTGTGTATCTTTTTAATAATGGTCGCCATATTGTTTATTCCATCAGTGCTCTGTTGCCATAACATGACAGCAGGAAGTTATGTAAGTTAGCAGTACACTACTTATTTCAAAGTTTTAATTCTTTGCAAAATTCTCAACAGTGTCAGTGCAAAAATCTTGTTAGTCAGGACATTGCATGTTTCTTTTGACAATGAGTTTGGTTTTGGTTTCTCAGACATTTTGACCATTTCCTATGCTCTGAGAATGAGTTGCCCAACATCTCTGGGCCTCTTTTTATTTATTTTTTTCTTTCCCTTTATTTTTACTCTGACAGAGCACACAGAGACATAACGTAGGACTCCCCTTTATGTGTGGGGTTTTATTCACATATTTTGCTTTTCTGATGTTCACTCAACTGTCATGTGTGTTGCTCACATGTCTTCTTACATTATTCTCAGTAACACAGCTTCAGATCAGATTTTGAAAAGTTGGAAAAGTCCAAGCAAAAAACGTAAAATTATTTCGCTTAATGTGAAACTATGAATGATGCAATCTAGGTAAAGCACTTTATCAAACATTATTCAATTAAGGACAATCGCTTATTAGGGTTTGTTATAATGACTACTGTTTTTATTAAACTAATTATACCAATTTTCATGTAGTTTGGTGTTATTTGAACAAATATGGTGATCATTTTGGAGCCAGAGATGATTAAAAATGTTTTAAATTATAATTCATTGTACTTATATGTTCATGTTACAGAACTTCACTTATGAAGTGGTTTTTGGGAACTGATATGCTCCTTCTTAAAGTGCCAAGAACCTGTATGCTTCTCCTATTAGAAACCGTCATACTGAATTAACATAAAATCATTAAGATGCTGAATGCCACCTCTTCAAGTTACAGTTACTCGGCTCACACATTGGTGATTGTAATGCAACTCACAAACAAAAGAAGGGAGCCTGAATTATTTTAGATTTTTAAGAACATTTTCGACTATACTGTATATAAAATGAAGAGATCCCACATTTACTTTTAATTTTGACATTTAATAACACTTAAAAGTAGATATTTTAAAACTTCTCCTTGACTAGTTTTCTCATGAGCAAATGTTATTTTACTTTTCAGAAATGTATTTCACTTTTTCACCAGTATTTCTATTGGAAACCTTATACAACACAAGTAATTACTAATATATTTAAGGGATATCTCCACAAAATATTATTGTCCTACTGCTTATAGGAGATCTGGACAAACTCCACTTTCTCTTTACTGATTTTTAAATCACTTTCCTAAAATAAACAATAAATGTAGGAAGTACTTTTTATCAATAGTTTATTGGAAATTTCAAAAATAAATGTGAAAACAATAATAATAAGCCAGGATGAAATGCCCAATCCCACCTCAAGGCTTACTCTCCACCCCCACTACCCAGAAGCCAAAACAACAAAAAATTTAGAAATTGTTAATAGATCTGGTTTATTTTATTCTTGATCATCATGGTTATCTTCTCTAATGAATTAATTGTTGAGGTACTTGAATTCTTGCTGTCACGAACTCTAGTAAGTTCTGGTTTAAAAAATAAAAACACCAGTGCTTTAAAGATAAATGGTTAGGATGTTCCCACCAAGAGGTGATGAAGAGTTTGGCTGATAACATTCCTAAGGAAAAATCTTCCTTTGGAAGAGAGACAATTAGAGATTAGACATATCCAAAAGGAGGAAATGTTAAGGTGTGAATGGATAAGAAAAGAATAAA